>CM032230.1:37970000-38712500 GCA_019009955.1 Riptortus pedestris
TAGGTGTGGTTTAAAGTATGCTTTAAATGTTAATTGTCTTCAAGTGATTTAAGAGTGAGTTTATATGTAGGGTACCTTCTGTCAATAGTTCGTGTAAGTCGTTCGGTAAGTTGAGATGTTCACGTAGTCTGCAGTCAGTCAGGAGATGTTTGATGGTCAGTACTGTGTTAACAGTGAGTGCATGTAGGTCGATCTTTTAATATTTATTTAATTTAATAAAACATTAATAGTAGTAACTACTTTGAAGCAATATTATTTTAATCAGATTTTCTTTGATGGAAATCTGCTATTTCTTACTTCAGCCAACATTTTTACGGGTAAACAGAACTGGATAGCTTGAGCAAAGGGGAGTCTTCTCTGAGAATTATGCCTTAACGTTTGTTTTCTTTCAGCTTTTTCAAGATGTTCTAAGACAAAATTCAAAGCTTTTTGTGCGCAGTCTTTAGAAAATAAAACGCAACTGACTAATTAAAAGAAAAAAAATAAACGGCTAAAGACCTAATGAGAAAAGTAAAAAAACAACTTTTGAGGCAAAACGTTGCATTTATTAAAGTAAAATTTAAACAATAAGAAGAATTTTTAATACTGTGAATTACAGTTTTGTGTCTCTTTTGATACATTTCTGTAAGATATTCAGTGAATGAATCATAATAATAAATCACATTGCTACAAATCTTTATAAAATGGTTATATATTTCTTAAATTACGGGAACCTAGCTCAAATACTATGACTAGTTTTTTTAATTTCTTTTCATGTTTTTGTCAAGAGGAAGACAAGGTTTCCAATCTATCTTCAATTTTAATTACGAAAGCTGTGGTACACAGTAGGTTTTTATCAGTACGTTTTTGTCAATATCATGCAGCGATAATTAATTGTTTACCGATATTTTAGCTGAGCTCTTAATAGTGAAATGTGCTTTAAGAAATGAGAGACAATGAGAAAAGTTTGAAAAGAAGATTTGGTTTACTTAGTTATACACGTATTAGTGTACTGATCCGTCATACTAATATCTCTTTGACTAAGATCTAGGTTAGGTGAAAGCAATTTATTTATTTAGGTGTGTCGCAATATGAGCGATTCACACTTTTCCTTATTACTTATAAAAGTAAAATCATTTAGGTAAAGCCGCCTTATTATAAAAAAAATATGTTAACAAATCTACAGTCGTAGGTAAAATCACGGCTTGCCATGCATCTAAGACGAGGGGTTTTGTTTGTATCAAAAGGTCTTCATGTAATACGTCTATTTGTTCATATTCAAGTTTTTCAGCTGCTTTTCGTGCCTCTAAGTCCGCAGTCTCATTCTCTCTCTTCAGTCCTAAGGTTTTGTCCCCTGGCAACCAATAGAATGAAGTGTGCTTATCTAGACTGATAAACTCATGTTTTATTCTTTGGGCTACTGGGTGATTTGTGTAAATGTTTTGTAGTGTTCGAAGGGAACGTAAAGAATCTCTGCAATATACTATCCAAAATGTTAACGTTTTTGTGTATGTGATTTCCATTTGAAGGGGAACAGCTAGGTAGTGGCAGACACATTTTTTTTTTCTTACAAAAAAGTATTCAACAAAGAATGGAAGGGAGGCATGTGACTGGAGAATCAAACTTTAAACAGACAAAGCTTTGATATTTATTTTTATTGATGAAACAGGGAGTCGTTTTGTTAGTATTTCTTTTCCTGTTCGCAATATAGGAGGGCTTCAAAGCTCCAGCCCGGCCTGTAATTAGGAAATAGACGTTTTTGGAATCAGCTTTATCCTTTCATAAGAATTTTAATTTATTTTATAGCATATTATGCAAAATTAATTTTCTCCCTTCGCCTCTGATAAATCCTGGGATAAAGAAAATGAATTTAGTTAATAATTCAGGAGAGAAATATCCCCTGCTTTAGGACTACCTTTTCATTTGGTCTTTGTCGAGAAGTACGTAATTAAATTTTCCTCATTTTTCTGAGAAAAATATAACTGGAAATATTGTTTAATGCTTATGGAGCCCATTTTTAAATAGTTTGAAAGAAAGGGGACAAATCGCTAGAGTTTTATTGATTAGGAAAATGTTTGGGTCTTCTTGCTATCTAGGCCCATATGTGCTATATGTTAGCCAAGAGATCTTCATCTACATCATTGATGTCTAGTTTATACATTTCTCTTTTGGCCAAATTACCATTCTTATGCTAATTATTAGAGTAGTTTCATAAGCTGCCAAATTTATTAATACCAATTATTTAACTTCCACGCTGTTAATTTACGCCAGTGCAGATCACGCCTCAAGGTTGATAAATCAAAAAAACGTTACAGCAGTATAAAAGATAAAATAAAAGACAAAGATACAAAATATTGTACTTACAATGTTTATAAAATAAAGATTTCTGTCTGTTTATATAGAAAATTTGCCGCAAAACAAAACCACAGTATTGTAAAAATATCAATAATTTAGAAAATCAATATTTTTAATAAACAGCAAGTTGATTAGATGTGCATGTGACTATGCTACTTTTGTAGACGATTTTGCATTCTTTCACCATTTTTATGTAATCGATTTTTCATACCGTTAATCCCCACACACGTATTATATATATATATATATATATATATATATATATATATATATATATAAAATTGTAACCTCTGTCTGTACATTGATTTTTTTCGCGAAATTTCACGATAACTTTTCGTTTCACATGTCATAGACACCATATCTGCATTTTGTTTCTTTCGTGTATGTTTGTTTGTTTGTTTGTTTGTTTGTTTGTTTGTTTGTTTGTTTGTTTGTTTGTTTGTTTGTTTGTTACATTTTCACGCATAAACGGCTGAACCGAATTTTATGAAACTTGGTATGTATATTACTACTAACCCAACTTAGACTTTAGGCTATATTAAATTTCTCTGAGACGAATAGGAGTGGGGGTTATAAGGGAAGCCTGAAATTAAAAATAGCGATATTTCGTTTTGTATTGGTTTTTCGGTAAATATGCACATAACAAAAGTTGTTTATTTTGTTATTTAGAGTAACTTTTGTTATATACACATTTGTCGTATACCGAAGTTTAAATGCGTTATACGCTAAAAATTATAGCGGGAGTCAACAATATTATTTGCCAAAAAAGACTCAACCAAACTAAATAAAACTCGGTATGTGTATTAGCAGTGAGGCCTTCATTATAATAAGCCATACCAACATTTCTATGGACGGGCAGGAGTGGGGGTTATAAGGGAAGCCTGAAATTAAAAATAGCGATATTTCGTTTCCTATTGGTTTTTCCGCAAATATAAACATAACAAAAGTTGTTTAGTTTGTTATTTGGAGTTACTTTTGTTATATACACTTTTGTCGTATACCTAAGTATAAATGAGTTATACGTTAAAACTTTAGCGGGCACTAACGCCTGAACCGAACTTAACAAAACTCGGTATGTCAATTAGCATTAATTCTTCTATGATTATAAATTATACTAAAATTTTTAGGTTCGAACGGGAGGGGGGTTAAAAGGGAGGGTTGAAATAAAAATTCACCATATTTACATGTATAAGAGACGGGAAATATAAAAATATCGAAGACTGTGAAGCCTTATCGAACAAATAATTCTATTATTAGCAAATCCACGGGAAAGACGGGTATCAGTCCTAAACACTGGGGCGGCTAAATGTCAAAATATTGTGCAATGTAAAGCCTGCTAAAAAATACCATCACCATTCAGCCTCAAATGAATTCCCGGGCGTAGCCGGGTATCTGAGCTAGTATATATATATATTTGTCTGTTAACGCTCTAGCGGTCGCAATTTTTATTTGATCATTACCAAACTTCATATTTAAGCGTTTTATGTAAAAAGAAAGATCAAGTTCGTTAATGGCTGAAATCGGACTAGTGGGAGGGGGGGTTTAGAGGGGGGATTTTTATAAATTCGAAATATCTCCGTTATTATGCATCGGATCGAAAAAGTGTATAGAATCAATCTTATTGCAAATTAAATTTACTATAAATATTGTTCTATACATTTATTCTGTAACTTAAATATTAACCGAGATAATTGCATTTGTATTGTGAGTGTGGTCGGCACTATCCGCCGAGATCTCTGGCGGCCGTTTTGGTAACTATTCTTCCCTCGTGAATAGGTCTAGAGATACCTTCCTACAACTGTTATTATTAGGCAGATTTCTCTATTGTAAATCTTCACGTGGGAAATCTGCTTAGTTTACGCAGCCCCTGCGTGACGGACTTTATATATATATATATATGTATCACAGTATTAATCAATGCAACCATTGGTCCTTCGAAACATCAAATCTAAACAATGTCTGAGTATTTTATGTTAAAAAGTCCGGAAACGGCCGAACTAGCTTTTGGCGGGAAAGTAACTCGTCTGTTAGGCGCCCAGATTTAATAAAAATGCAAATATCTCGGTTAATATTCAAGATAGAGAAAAAATGTATGTAACAATATTTATAGTAAATTTAATTTTCAATTAGATTGTTTCTGTAACATTTTTCGATCCGACGTATAGTAACGGAGATATTTCGAATTTTCGAGAATGCCCCCTCTAAACCCCCCTCCCCCTCCCACTGGTTCGATTTCAGCCGTTAACGAACTTGATCTTTCTTTTTACATAAAACGAGTAAATATCGAGTTTGGTAACGATTAAACAAAAATTGCGACCGCTAGAGCGGTAACAAACAAATATATATATATATATATATATATCTATATACATATATATATCTATATTTATAGATATGGCTGTCTGTTAACGCGCAAGCGGTCGCAATTTTTGTTTGATCTTTACCAAACTCGGAATTTAATCGTTTTATGTAAAAAGGAAGATCAAGTTCGTTAATGGCTGACATTGGACCAGTGGGAGGGGGAGTTTAGAGGGGGGGATGATTGAAAATTCAAAATATCTCCGTTGTTATGCGTCGGATCGAAAAATGGTATAGAATAAATCTTATTGCAAATTAAATTTACTATTAATATTGTTTTATACATTTATTCTGTATCTTGAATATTTGCATTTGTATTCTGCGTGTGGTCACCAGTAGGCTGTTCGGACTTTCCGCCGAGAGCTCTGGCGCCCGTTTCTATAACTATTCGTCCCTTGTGAATAGGTTTAGAGGTTAGGTTAACTGTTTTTTGGAGCTAGAATCTACTGGGTTATTACGCCCTAAATAATGTTTTAGGTTTAGAGGTTTCTTACTACTACAGTTGTTATTAGGCAGATTTCTCTATTGTAAAACTTCTCGTGGGAAATCTGCTTAGTTTACGCAGCCCCTGCGTGACGGACTTTTTATTTAATCGGAGTACAAGGAAGTGGTTTCCTAATCAAATTTTTGTTTATGTAAATGTATGAGTAATCTGTAAAATTAAATATAACGTCGGATAGAGCATTTCCCGTGTTAGTAGAATCTCCTATTAACTTGATAGGTATGATGTGATTACAGCAACACTGAAGTTTTATAATGGAATATTGATGCATATTAAAATATGTAGATTATTTGTAAATTTTCTTCCTCTTTACTCTGATTAATAAATAACTTAATATACAAACAATTAGTTATAAATGAGTTTGGAAGATAGGCTGGAAGATAGAAACCGTTATGATTTTGATTTGATATATTGGGTCCAAATATGAGCCTGAGTCGAGGTATTTCGCAATTGATTAGAGTTGGCCAATTATTCGACTGCAGATATGATTTGGTCAAATGGATGGTTTTCGTGATAACATGTGATTAGCCTGTGCTTCTCTCTGGTCCAGCCAATTACTATTGCATCACAGCGCCTTTTCTGACCTCTTTCTCTGTACTACGTGTAATTTCAAGCTTTGGAAACTCTCAACACCGAGTTCATAGTGTACTTTCTATATTGAGATTTTCGCTCACCAGAATATGTGTTTATGTTCTATATACTAACGGTAGTGCTTTCATTGTGACGGAAGCCTGCTCAGTTTTATGCCTCATTAATCATATAAGCAACAACCGAAAACAAAACTCATTTGTAGATCAGTATAAACCTGTACCTAACAATACAGGTACCTAGTTAGGAAGTTATTCTATTTTATATTAATTTATTGAAGATTTGATTGAACTATACATTTTTCTATTACACATAGATAACTTTCAGATAAAAATTTGATTCATTTATGGGATTTTGGCAATGAACGTATTACATAAGAAAGGTGGTGGCCAGGAGATAACTCGTCCTGATTAGACTCAGTCAAATAGAGTTGAAGATGATTTAAAAAAAATAAAAAGTAATAATAATCAAATATTCTTTTAGCAGTTTTCCCTTAAGGGAAATCAGCTATTGAGGTCGTACTCATGATGCGAGTTTCGAAAAATTTCTTCAAATGTCCATCGATCCTACCAGGAGTGACGAAAATGAGGTCCGTTCAAAATTATATATATATATATATATATATATATATATATATATATATATATATATCTATATATATATAAAATTGTAACCTCTGTCTGTACATTGATTTTTTTCGCGAAATTTCACGATAACTTTTCGTTTCACATGTCATAGACACCATAACTGCATTTTATTTCTTTCGTGTATGTTTGTTTGTTTGTTTGTTTGTTTGTTTGTTTGTTTGTTACCTTTTCACGCATAAACGGCTGAACCGAATTTTTATAAAACTTGGTATGTATATTACTACTAACCCAACTTAGACTTTAGGCTATATTAATTTTCTCTGAGACGAACAGGAGTGGGGGTTATAAGGGAAGCCTGAAATAAAAAATAGCGATATTTCGTTTTCTATTGGTTTTTCGGTAAATATGTACATAACAAAAGTTGTTTATTTTGTTATTTAGAGTAACTATTGTCATATACACTTTTGTCGTATACCGAAGTTTAAATGCGTTTTACGCTAAAAATTATAGCGGGAGCCAACAATATTATTTGCCAAAAAAGACTCAACCGAACTAAATAAAACTCGGTATGTGTATTAGCAGTGAGGTCAATATTATAATAAGCCATATCAACATTTCTATGGACGGGCAGGAGTGGGGGTTATAAGGGAAGCCTGAAATTAAAAATAGCGATATTTCGTTTCCTATTGGTTTTTCCGCAAATATAAACATAACAAAAGTTGTTTATTTTGTTATTTGGAGTAACTTTTGTTATATACTCTTATGTCGTATACCTAAGTATAAATGAGTTATACGTTAAAACTTTAGCGGGCACTAACAGCTGAACCGAACTTAACAAAAAGTCCGTCACGCAGGGGCTGCGTAAACTAAGCAGATTTCCCTCGGGAAGTTTAGTAATAGATAAATATACATACTGCTAACACAATGACACCGTGAATAAATACAAACGGAAATAAATGTTTCATCCAATTTCAATAACCTACCGACAGGAAGCGTTAGGTTAGAAATGTAAACAAACGGGCCGGGCCGCCTCACAACGGAAAGAAAAACAATTACTGAAATATATCAGAATATAACACATTATTTTATTGAGAACTATTTACTATATCTAGTACTGTAATTAATAGTGAGTCAGAATAATTGTTATCTCAATCAATAAAATTTTAGTAGTCCAAAACTTTAAGATAGGGGGGGGGTCACCAGGGCATATTTGCATGTATCTCGTATAATAAAGGTCTCTTGAATACAATTTTTGGTATTTAAACTTCCAATAATGTGATTTATTATGTAGCAGAGTATTGTTTACGTAACATGAGTAGAAGTGGAGGTTTGCTAAAAACTGAAAAATGCAAATATCTCGGTTAATATTCAAGATAGAGAATAAACGTATATGACAATATTTATAGTAAATTTATTTTCAATAAGATTTGTTATATACAATTTTTCGATCCGATGCATAATAACGGAGATATTTGGAATTTTCGAAAATCCCCCCGTCTAAACCTCCCCTCCCTCTGGTCCGATTTCAGCCATTAACGAACTTGATCTGTCTTTTTACATAAAACGGTTAAATATCGAGTTTCGTAACGATTAAACGAAAATTGCGGCCGCTAGAGCGGTAACAGACAAATATATAGATATATATATATATATATATATATATATATATATATATATATATAATACAGTTTTCAACGGACCTCATTTTCGTCATCAACTAGGTAGGATCAATGGACATGTGAAGAAAAATTTCAAAAAATTCCGTCATGTGTACAACCTCAATAGCTGATTTCCCTCAAGGGAAATCTGCTAAAACTCGGTATGTGAGTTTGCATTAATTCTTCCATGATTGTAAATTATATTAAAATTTTTAGGTTCGAACGGGAAGGGGGTTAAAAGGGAGGCCTGAAGGGAAATATAAAAATATCGAAGACTGTGAAGCCTTATCGAACAAATAATTCTATTATTAGCAAATCCACGGCAAAGACGGGTATCAATCCTAAACACTGGGACGGGTAAATGTCCAAATATTGTGCAATGTAAAGCCTCCTAAAAACCATTCACCACCATTCAGTCTCATATGAATTCCCGGGCGAAGCCGGGTATCTGAGCTAGTATATATATATATATATATATATATATATATATATATATATATATATATATATTTGTCTGTTAACGCTCTAGCGGTCGCAATTTTTGTTTGATCGTTACCAAACTCGGAATTTAAACGTTTTATGTAAAAAGGAAGATCAAGTTCGTTAATGGCTGAAATCGGACCAGTGGGAGGGGGGATTTTTGAAAATTCAAAATATCTCCGTTATTATGCGTCGGATCGAAAAGGTGTATAGAATAAATCTTATTGCAAATTAAATTTACTATAAATATTGTTCTATACATTTATTCTGTATCTTGAATACTAACCGAGATATTTGCATTTGTATTCTGCGTGTGGTCATCAGTAGGCTATGTTCGGACTTTCCGCCGAGAGCTCTGGTGGCCGTTTCCATAACTATTCGTCCCTCGTGAATAGGTTTAGAGGTTAGGTTAACTGTTTTTTGGGGCTAGAAACTACTGGGTTATTACGCCCTAAATAATGTTTTAGGTTTAGAGGTTTCGTACTGCTACAGTCGTTATTAGGCAGATTTCTCTATTGTAAAACTTCACGTGGGAAATCTGCTTAGTTTACGCAGCCCCTGCGTGACGGACTTTTTTAACATTTATCGACTACTCGATCGTTACTAATTTATAGCTCTACACATTTAAAAAAGCGTTTGTCATACAGACTTCGTAAACTAAGCAGATTTTCCAAGTGCTGCAATCACACATGACGTCACCTCAAATGGTTTTCTTTATTTATTTTTTAATAAGAACCGCGTATTAAAAGGACTTGAAATTGAAGATGGGCATGTACGATAGCCATAAGAGAAATATCATAAGAGCAGGAGAGCGGTAGGATTACCCAAGGCTGAAAACGCTAAAGTTTGAATAAATTCATTAATGCTAGAGTTAAAGCCAAACGTACAGAATCAAAATATCAGGACATTGCATTTTAAAGAAGATTGGCTATATATCAGTTTTCCAATCAACGTATAACAACGGAAATATTTACGATTTTATATTTTCTCGACACATCCCCACCCCTCGTACACAGCCTCATTTGAACTATTAACCTGAGTACATAATCCTGAATAGCGTTAGTAATATATTAGCGTCCTCAATTTTCATGACATTAACTATGCGATGTTATTTATCTCATGCATTTCTCATTGATTATTTTCATATTTGCAAAAAAAACTAATTAAATTATTTCCAAAATTAGGTTACTTCATAAGGTCTCCGATGTGTAATAAAACATGAAATGTATTTACTAATCAATTTGCCGTACTTTAATCTGATAGGGACTTTTAGAAGAGCAAATAACTTGACAGAAACAGAATGAAATACATATTTACTTGAAATTTTCATTATAAACAAAATCTACCAGCTTCTTATTTATTGTGGACTTGAAAGGCGACAATTCCTAATTTGTAATAATTCTTTTTTCACTTTTAGCAGATTTCCCTTAAGGGAAATCAGCTATTAAAGTTGTACTCATGACGAAAGTTTTCTTCAAATGTCCATGGATCCTACCTAGTAGATGACGAAAATGAGGTCCGTTCAAAACTGTATATATATATATTTATATATATATATATATGTTACCGCTCTAGCGGTCGCAATTTTTGTTTAATCGTTACCAAACTCGATATTTACTCGTTTTATGTAAAAAGAAAGATCAAGTTCGTTAACGGCTGAAATCGGACCAGTGGGAGGGGGAGGGGGGGGTTTAGAGGGGAGGATTTTCGAAAATTCGAAATATCTCCGTTACTATACGTCGGATCGAAAAATGTTACAGAAGCAATCTAATTGCAAATTAAATTTACTATAACTATTGTTATATACATTTTTTCTATCTTGAATATTAACCGAGATATTTGCATTTTTATTAAATCTGGGCGCCTAACAGACGAGTTACTTTCCCGCCAAAAGCTAGTTCGGCCGTTTCCTTGAATGGCTCGGCTCTCGTGAAATTTCTCTATTGTAAAACTTTACGTGGAAAATCTGCTTAGTTTACGCAGCCCCTGCGTGACGGACTTTTTAACATAAAATACTCAGACATTGTTTAGATTTGATGTTTCGAAGGACCAATGGTTGCATTGATTAATACTGTGATACATAAGCCTCTAGGTTTACGGATAAAACCAGAATTGTAAGATGTGATTAGTTTCAATACCAGCTAAAACCATTTCTTCTCCACTAATGTACTAGAGCACCTGTATATCCCGCATAGACCAAAAGTAGCATACGTGTAGATATGAATAAATATGGATAGAAAGACATGGGCTGTAAACAAAATACATAGCTTTAAAACATTTTTGGTATATCTTTTAAAATATCTGTAAATGGATATACCAGACATGAAACTAACCGTCTTGGACTGAATCACCGTCATGAGTAAAATTATGTACTTGTGTCAGCATGTACACTGCCGTATAAATTTGAAACACAAATTGACTGCTTTGAACGAAAAATTGTTAGAGGTTATAAATGCGAAAATTACACATGAAAATTCACTAAAATGTGAAACGTTTTCATGAAAAATCAAGCTCTTAATGAAAATGCAGTTGGCAAGGCTCAGAAAAATGCTATATGAATTGAAGAAGTTAACCATCATGTCCTCTGTTTATTACGTTACTACGATCACCAACCCAAAAAGGACACTTTAGAGGTTTGCTAAACTTACAATGTTTGGGAAAACAATAATTGTCAAAATGTACTGATATGTAGCATTGCTTTGGCAGCTGCATTGGCATTAGCCTATCTTCCCTTGACAATGAACAAAGCAATTCGAGGCTTCTCTTTAAGGGAGATATGCCAACGAATAACAAATGAGGTATTAGTGGACTGTATAAAGAAAGACTGAAATATGACCAATGCATAAACATGTATATTTTGATGATTAAAACTAAATTGCCTGAAGGGTCATAGTGAATATTAATATATAAAAGACGACGCTGCATTTTGTCAAAGGGCACTGGGCATCATGGGCGATGATGGCTGAACTTGATGTTCGTTTCTTCTTTATTTTCTGAACATATTTGCCATAAAATGAGGCACCTCTTTGCTTGCCGCTCCCCGCTGTACTCTGCTTCTGCCAACACTCAGTACTTTTGTGGATTTCTACTACAAGGCGAGCATTGTCTTATTTATGCAACGAGTACTGTTTGTTGGGCCTTTTGACAGTGTCGCCATTTTCTCCAGACTGCCCTTTTTTCTCCTTCTACCACGTGGCCAAGGAGGTAGTCAGCGGGGCACGGGTTGCTAGGCAACGGCGTGGATGAGCAGCTAGGCAAGAACTTTGATGTCATTTTTTTTCTTTGAGCATAAGTGCCGTAAACAGACAGCATGTGGCTATAAATGTATTATGTATTATATATTAACCTCAAAATTTTCAAAATTCACTGAAAATTCCTACTCAGGGTATTGGAGGACGGTTTCCCCATTAGTCAGAGAGAGAGATGGAGAAAGGAAGGAACGAAAAACGAGGCCCTAATTCTACGCGACCAGAAAAAGAACAGTTGCTCCTTTATTACAATAGATTAAATTATAAGTTCCGCCGAAAGTCAATAAAGGCTTGATAATTTAACATTGTCACATGAGTTCTCGGATCGTGAGATTTTTTAGCAGATTTCCCTTAAGCGAAATCAGCTTTTGAGGTCGTACTCATGACGCGATTTTCAAAATTTTTCTTCAAATGTCCATCGATCCAACCCAGGAGATGTATTTGTCATTCCTTAACCTCCCCCACATCCGTTAGTCGATTTTAGTTAGAAATGGAGGTCTACAACTTGATGTTACAAAAGTCCTCATTTCGAAAATCCTTAATGTCTCCGTCATTATGCGTCAGATCGAAAAATTGTATAGAACCAATCTTATTGCAAATGTGATGTTCTATAAATGTTGGTATGTACATTTTTTCACTACCTTGATTATTAACTGAGATATTTGCATTTTTCAGTTTTCGGTCTTCAGTAAAGAACCACCTCTACTCTTCTCATATTAACAATATTTTATTATGTTAAAGCGATTTATTTGAAGCTTAAATACTAAACATTGTTCTCATTGAACTTTAAAGTTTTAAGATAAATGCAAATACGTGGCGCACGTGGGAAATCTGCTTAGTTAATGCAGCTTCTTGCGTGACGGACTATTTTTTATACTAACAGCTGAATTAAATGGTTTCTAATGAGGTCTTTGATTTATTTGGAAGGCAGTGCTGCAATATCTATTTCAGCGGGAATGCTTTTACCATGTGGCCATTCCACCTGTTCGCTCTCTGGTGCAATTTCAATCAGATTTCCCAGAGGGGCTGTTCTATCCCGACGGCCATTGGGGGCATAAGATGATAAAATAGAAGAATCACTTTCTTTTATACTCAAAGTAGAATAGAGAGGATTGAAGAAGGGAAGGGCTGATGGAAGGAGGGCTTAAAGCGTATGAGGTGATTAATGGTCTTTTTCCTCAGACTAATGGCCTATCTATTACTTTCTAATCTGTCTTTATTGGCTTTTTAAATTTTTCTCCCCGTTAATTTCAAATGACAACGATCCATTGGAAATCATTAACCTAAAAATGTTTTGTTCAATGAAACACAAAATTATTAATTATCTAGTATATTCTATTCTTTAACACGTGCTGTATTAATGTGAATAGGACACATAAAAATAGGAAATAAACTTTTATTAACTTCCAAATTAATACAAATTCGATACTGACATCTCTTGACTTCCCTGTACTCCTCCTAATTGTCCAAAATTGTTGCTACACTTCCAATAAAATTATTTCATTTGAAAATGTTACTTGTATCTCTTTTCTTTTGCATGAAATTCAAAAATATTATAGAAAAAAATGTATAGATAATGTTTCATAAAGGTCTTTTACAAATATTCTGTATCTCTATTAGGAAATGAAATTTTTAATTCTTTATTTGTCCTTCCTCAATCTCCCCCACCTCCATTAGTCGATTTTATTTAGAAATGAAGGTCGGCAACTTGATGTTACGAAATTCCTAATTTGGAAATTTAAACATTTCAAAGCGAAACGTTTTTGGGTTATTTAAAATAGGTAGAAACGCCACCCCAAAAATTGTAAAAAAGGGGGCAAGTGAGAGCCAGAATGGATAGTACCTTGGAAATATGAAAATATAATCTTTTCTTGGATTACAATACTTCCTGTACTTAGTGCAATGAAGTTAAAATTCGTAATGGCTAAAGAAAGGGGGGCATAGATTATTTCTGTGGCAGGATTACAAGTGTTCAACTCTTTCTCTGTACTGTTTTAATGAACTTATTTGTTGAAAGTTTGAATTACTTTCAGTATTCTTAAAATATGAGTTCCTCAGTGGCTGTCCCTATATCTCTCACGCCACATTACTGATTAGCATTGGCAATAGAAATAAAATTCTGATAGTTGCTAAATTTTGATGTAGCTCCTAAATTCATGATTGTGGGAAACATTAATAGAAATTCTACTGGCTTAGTCGGCTAGAAATAACTTACTTAAAATGATTTCATCAAACTTTCTTAGTTTCTGATCAAGAATTCCTGAAAACATCAGCATCAGTAAAATTGTATTTGAAAATATTTTTTTTTCTCTACGTTAAAATTCATTATACATAACAGTAACCTTATACAATCTCTGTTTTGTAAAACATAGGCTAAGGACTACATGGATAAGAATGTTTAATTAATAAACAAATCGTTATAATCTTTTATTTCAAACAAAATTATTATTTAATTTAGTAATACATTTAATGTAATAATTTAGTTTATCAATTAAATGAAAGTCATGTTTTTATGAGTTTTTTTGAGGGACGTAATTTAATTTTTACTGAAAAAACAATGCAAAAAATTATTTATTGTACAAATAGTTGTATTAATTATGCAATAACAAATATAAAATATAGTTACACATTTTTCACTTTGTTATCACATGCATTTATTTTATATTCAAATTGCCTTTTCACTTAAACCGTTTGGCATGGTGGGATCTGTCTAGGCCTTTTTCAGGAGAAAGGTTTTATCTTTGAAATAAACTTATCAAGGAAGACGTGTGTTTATTTTTTTGTCTTGTTCTGACCGTTTGTTTTGGGCTCACTCTATAAAGGTTGCCCATCACTCCAACGAGGTATCATTGCAAGATTTCAACGGCTATATACAGCAGCGAGAGAAAAAAAACTGGTGTGTAAATTTTCTGTGAATATTTTCACGGAAGTGATTTTTAAAAGGTCCGCATAGGCAATACATACTTTACTCATAGCTATTCAATGCAGAAAAGAAGCAGCCCAAATGCAATTTGTTTCTTACAATAAAACACATACTGACAGACTGCAGAGACGAGACTAATTATAGCTGCCACATGACCTACATGACTTATTGAAGGTAGCCCATACTTACCCATTATTATTTATTAACGTCCACTTTTTGCAACTAAGGCTAATTGGGACGGGTTATGTACAGGTTACCACCCTTTTCTAGCCAGGGCGGGACTAAGGATTTTATTTAATGAATTCTGTTACTAAATAAATTCCCTTGCCCAGGCGGGAATCGAACTCGCCACTCTAGAGTTACCATGTGAGATTTTACTTCACATATAATAAATGCTATATTGTACCAATTATACTTCAGCAACTAAAGGACTAACATATACAAAAATATTTAACTAATATACTTCATTTACAATTATATTGTATATTAATTATTTTAAGTTTATTTTATTAATTTTAAACATATATTTTATTATATTTGTTTATCTATCTATTTATTATTTAAATATTTTATGAATGATGTTCAGTTGCGGTTCTATGTTTCGATTTTCAGTTTTGTACCTTTTTTGAATTTCGCCTTTATGTTTGTTCCCTAGTTATGTATTTTATTCTCTGTTGTGATCCATTTTTGATTTTTGGTTCCATTTCCGTTTTTGTTTTCAATTTCTGTTTTGTCTTCCAGTCCTGATTTTGTGTACAACTACTGTTTTTTTTCTTTCATTTCTGTTTTTTATTCCTTTTATGATTTGTGTTCCTTTTCTGTTTTGTGTTCCATTTCTGTTGATGTGTTCTATTTCTGTTTTTGTGCTCCACTTCTGTTTTTGATTAATTTTGTTGGTTTATTTTTCTTTGTTTGCTTTTTTAATTTATGAAGCCTTAATTTTGAGCAACATTGCCACAGCTGGGAAGCTCCTATAAATAAATAAATAAATAAAATATTTTTGAAAAACCAAGACAGTACTAATGAGGCATGTGCATAGAAACTCCTAATGAGACATAAATATTGTGTATGGTTCCTAGACAAGTGTTTCTAGGTGAGCCAATTTCATTGACAATATCAAATGTGAAAATTATTCTGAAATATGGGAATATAACTATTCTAATGCTTCCTTCATTAAATTTATACTTGTTTTACTTTGCTGTTTTAGACAATGTAATTAGAGGATTAAGCTAACTCCATTGTTACTTGCTATTTCATTTCTTTTAAACGATATAAAAACGATTGCAAGCGCAAAGAATATAGGAATTTAGTATAATTTTTAAAATACTTGCGCAGCGATGCCTTCCTCCAGGATTAAGTAGTTTTTTCACTAGGATTATTAAGTAGATTAGTGGTAGTTTAATACGCGGACGTCGCTCAAAAATTAGGCATAAGCTTCGCAAATTCCTGCCAGCCAGATGTGCAATCATTCACGACTAGTTTGTATTGCGGGGTTAGTATTTGCAGGGTTTTTTAGGTGCATTTTAGAATCGTCTTGTTTTGAAAACGTAAATGATTCTGCAATGATATCATTTGCATATTATAAGTTCATTTGCAAATAACAACCCGGAAGGAATATCGTGTTGTATCAACCATCATCATTAACTAAGATATTTACCTTATAAAATGTCCATTTTTCAAGTTTACTTTGTGCGTAACTAGGGTCTTCACCTCTTAAGAACGTTTGCTTGTCCTTCCTTAATTAAAGTTATACCTTATATAAAGTTCATGTCTTTCTTGCTTTATAAGACACCCACCCCCATGTTTCTCGCCCTTAACAAGGCTATTTGCCTTTATCTCTTGCCCATTTTGTATGATTACCTTTATAAGACCCCTTGTATGTTTTTATTGTTCTTAGCTATGATATTCGCCTTATATGAAGTCTATTAAAATCCGTCACGCAGAAGCTGCGCAAACTAAGCGTTAAGTGTTAAGTGAATAAATACAAACGGTACTAAGAAATCTTTCGGTAAATTTACAATACAAGTTAATAATCTCTACAGCGGAAGCGGATGAATTGTAAACAAAAAGGCCAGCCAACCTCGTAGCGCTAAATAGGTAAAAGGAAAGACAAACAATTAATGACATATATCTGAATAAAAAATATTAAATTTTATTGAAAACAATTGACTAAAGCTAGTGCTGTAATTTGTAATGAATCAGAATCAGTGTGATCTCAATCACTCAAATGTTAGTAATCCAAGAACAAAAGAAGGGAAAGGAGGGGCGGGCATCTACAGAACGTATTTGCATATATCTCAAAATGTAAAAGTTCAATAAAAACAATATTTGGTATTTAACCTTTTAATGAAGTAGTTCATGATATAACCGCTTACTGTTAATTTGACATAAGTAGAAGTGGGGTTTTTGTGTAGGGCTCTAAACTGAAAAATGCAAATATCTCTGTAATATTCAAGACAGAGAATAAATGTAGATAACAATATTTATAGTACATTTAGTTTGCAATAAGATTTGTTAAATACAATTGATCCGACGTACATCAACGGAGATATTTCAAATTTTCAAGAATCCCCCCTCCCTTTTGTCCGATTTTAGCCATTAACGAACTTGATCTTCCTTTTTACATAAAACCTTTAAATATAAAGTTTGGTAAAGATCAAATAAAAATTTCGACTGCAAGAGCTTTAACAGACCAATATATATATGATATATGAGAAGACCAATAAATGAGAAGGTGTGTGTGTGTGTTGTATGTGTGTGTGAGAGAGAGAGAGAGAGAGAGAGAGAGAGAGAGAGAGAGAGAGAGAGAGAGAGAGAGAGAGAGAGAGAGAGAGAGAGAGAGAGAGAGAGAGAGAGAGAGAGAGAGAGAGAGAGAGAGAGAGAGAGAGAGAGAGAGAGAGAGAGAGAGAGAGAGAGAGAGAGAGAGAGAGAGAGAGAGAGAGAGAGAGAGAGAGAGAGAGAGGAGAGATGAGAGAGAGAGAGGAGGGGGGGAGAGAGGAGGGGGGGAGAGAGAGAGAGAGGGGGAGAGAGAGAGGGGGAGAGAGAGAGAGAGAGAGAGGGGGGGGAGAGAGGAAGGGAGGGAGAGAGGGGGGGGAGAGAGGAGAGGGAGGAGAGAGGGGGGGAGAGAGGGAGAGGGGGAGAGGGAGAGGAGAGAGAGAGAGAGAGAGGGGGGAGAGAGAGAGAGAGAGGGGAGAGAGAGAGAGAGAGAGAGAGAGAGAAAGAGAGAGAGAGTGAGAGAGAGAGAGAGAGAGGGGGGGAGAGGAAGGAGGGAGAGAGGGGGGGAGAGAGGGAGAGGGGGGGAGAGAGAGAGGGAGAGAGAGAGGGAGAGGGAGAGAGAGGGGGAGAGAGAGGGAGAGGGAGAGGGAGAGGGGGAGAGAGAGGGAGAGGGAGAGGGAGAGGGAGAGAGAGGGAGAGAGACCGAGAGAGAGGGAGAGGGAGAGGGAGAGGGAGAGTGAGAGGGAGAGAGAGAGAGAGAGAGAGAGAGAGAGAGAGAGAGAGAGAGAGAGAGAGAGAGAGAGAGAGAGCGTGAGGGAGTGGAAGGGAGGGAGGCGTGTCAGGCAGTGGGGGTGAGTATCGAATTACGCGACTAGAGGGTGCATGGCGCAGGTCCCAGCTCAGTAGCGGTCTAGCCTTCCTCTGATCCGGTCCCTCGATATATTCAGTGTCGCTAGCTTCACGCTTACTCATCTCACATAAATCACATGCCTCTTATCTTATCACTAATCTTCCATATCAACGTGTCTTCAAACTGAATATCCTATCAGCACCGGCTTTAACGCATATTATCTAAGGTAATTCCCAGTTTTAATAGACTTAATTGTGTTATTTTATATTTCTATATCACTACTTGAACGATACACGATATAACCTCTTCCTAATATTTCTTAAATTATTAAATATATAGTATTGTGTATTTTAGTCAATGATTTTAATAATACCAAAATGTATACCATCGAATTAGACGGTAGAGCTTGGCGATTGCTTTTATTTACTAATAGATGTATGTTTTTTAGGAGATGGAAATATTTTATATTTGGGATTATTATTATTGTTTGATTTACGAAACCATTGAATAAAATAATCAGTCAATCAATGATTTTCCAGAAACTGCATTTCCACCAACTGAGAAACGTTTCTTTCTGTACTATATGTTATAAAGGTTTAACTTGCAGGAGTCTAAAACAATAACAACCGTCTGTTTATAATGGAAGCCTTGAATGCACAATAATGAAAGGTTGGAAATGTTTCTCCATGCACATGAGTGAAGGAAGCAAGTTATTTGCAGCAAGTGAATTGCACAGTCTGTATGTGAGTGAATGTGTGAAATAAGTCTGTTAACGAACTGGCGACTGCATTTAAAAACGAGTAAATGTAAAATAGCAAATACTTTACTTGAATACTTGAAGTAGCTTTAAAGAAAAACAATCTTGTTGATGAAGTAGTGTCCTACAATTGTTGTTCCTATAGCTTGAATATTAACCAAATGATTAGTATTTGTGTATTTTATGCATTCGCAGAACTCCCAACCCCGTCAACGGCTCAAGCCATTTTCACGTTAAGTAATTACTAGTGAAGTGGTGAGAATCTTCAAGTTTTTTTTTAAAAGAGCTCTTACAGAAGAAGAAATGTAGGATACAATTTGCAGCAGACTTTTTTGCAGAGAAATGTGCAAATTTTGCACTTTAGACTAAATAATTCTGAAGTATTGACACGCTAAGCTTTGTAAAAGGTGATTATAGGTCTGATTTTCTTAGCTGAATTGTGATATATAATGTGCTATGAGAAGTGCCAAATTTTCCAAACAAAATAATATTAATAGATAATACATAGTTTTATTAATAGATAATATATAGTTACATTAATAGATAATATATATTTATATATAATATATACTTAAACATAAATATAATATATAATTATATATAATATTACATTTAATTATATATAAATATATATTTAATTATATATAATTTATAACATAAATATTATGTTTATGTTATAATATATAATTATAATTAAATTTATATTGCTATATGTAATTATATTTAAATTATAATATATTTTAAAGGATAAGAAAGATATAGTCTTCCTGCATAAAATCTTTATTTATAACGACTCCTTTTCACCACATCAGTGGGTTCTCATGCCAATTTTTAAAAAAAAAATGAAAATATAACTAAACTAATGAGGCGGAGAATTGCCAATCTACTTATTTTAACAGCCTACCTTATTTTCCATTCTCTCTCGTTACTCGCTATTTTGGTTTTCTTTTTTAAAATGAAACCGGTAGATGTAAATAAATATTTTGCGCAGGAAGTTTACACACCTTTCTTATTGCAAAATGCTGGATTCTGTCTGTTCTTGAGACTAGGTCAGTGTTAATAAGTCGTCAATGTTAATAACAAATTAATTTATCTTATTTATAGCCGACAGTTACTATTAATATATTTCCATTCTCTATATAATACTGATAAGTGAGTTATATTCTCCAACACAATGCTAACGCATACTGTACCATTGATGAATGGAGATTACATAGAGTAGTATAGACCCTTGCCCCTTCTGGAACTCGCTCTTCTTCTGTATTAGAGGTATACTGGCTAAGAATGTTGAATGCATCCACTTTATTAGTCTCCAGCCGGCTCAGTTCCAATAAATAGTCCGAAAATGAATAATATTTGTCCTATAATATTATACTAAATCTAATTTTATATATATATATATATATATATATATATATATATATATATATATATATATATATATATAAAATTACTGAAGGCCGAAAACTAAAAAAAAAAGCAAATATCTCAGTTAATAATCAAGATAATGAAAAAAACGTACGAAAACGTTTTAATATTGAGTTTTGTATCGATCAGACTCTAGAACGTTAACAGTTTTATATATATATATGAACTCAAAATAAACAAAGAAGTAATTTATTATTATTATTAAGTAACGTCCACTTTTTGCAACTAAGGCTAAAGAAGTAATTTAAAGGTGACAGATGGCGGAATAATTGGCGGACGTCGCGCTAGTGGACTAGACCAAGGTGAGGACAGGAATTAAGATTACAAACAATGAAATTTAAGCTAATACAATAGAGATATGGAGAGAGTAAAAAAAGAAAATTAAAATCCCAAAATTTATCACGTGTTTTTGCTTAAATAACTGCTACACCTTAGCATATCTAAATTGTACGATCTGATTTGGATGGGAATTAAAGTACATCTGAAGAGGAAAAGTAAAAATTATTTGAGTCAATTCGATATTAAATCAATATTCAATTTAAGGAATTCTGAAATAATAATAGATCAACTTTTTGTTGGACTTTTTTGTTTTATTTAATTACATTATTTTCATTTTTCAAATCAGTTTTAAATTAGTAAAGAATAATAGAGTAGCAGAGTTTTCATTATTGACGTAGTACTTGTATATAATATTTCTTCAAAACGTATTCTTACCCACCGAAACTACCTTGGAGATTGAGTGAATGAGTCCGTTCAAAATTATATATATATATATATATATATATATATATACATCTAGCAATCGCAATTTTGGCCGATCGGTACCAAATTTGGTAATTCATGGTATCATAATCATAATTAATCACGAGTTCATTAATTGATGAAACATGACCAGGATGAGGAGTTGGGATCTCAATATAAATTCTAAAACCTGCATTATTATAAATCAAATTGAAAAATGTTCACTTTGACTAACCTATGGCGGAAGGTCAACAAAAGAATGAAAACTTCAGATGATTACTAAATATCATCTTCCTTTACCTACTAGTTTCGTGTCCATATGACGCCTCATCAGGAAAAAATCTATTACAAAAATGCAACTAAACTAACGGCTACATCTTTCTATAGGATCTTCCATAAGCCGTGCCTGTCTGAGGATGAGTTCCAAAGTATGGCGGGTCAAGTCAGCTTAATATATTTGATACATCACGAATTACAAATATAACGATTATCCATAATAAAGTGTAGTCTAATTATAAACGTGAAATTTATAATTGCCCAACTATCACTGATATAACAAACCTTATTAGCTAAGGAACTTGATACTATGTTTTACATTACACTCGTTTTTAACTTCCATATTGACCTTATTATTTGTAGTTGTTTTCCTCATACCTACTCATATGATTTTCCCTTAAAGCAACTGTTGTAATATACATCTCATATCCAGCATAAATTCCAAGATGTTTTTAAATAGGCTCTTATTTCGGAATAAATTGAGAAGCATATGACTTTAGCGTGCCGTTGCTTCAATTGGGAAATCTACTTAGTTGCCGCACTCCTTGAGCAACAGAAGTTTTTAATTATCATTTGAAATAATTCTTTTTTATTACTGAGGTTATTTTTACTTAAACTGTTCCAATTAATGCCTTATTTAATTCGTGGTACTTTTTCTTAAGTCCCTTTACTATGACAAGATTAGCTTCTTGTAATGTTTTACCTTCTTAAATCTATTAAATGAGCTGGTCGTGAAAGTTGTAATAATTATGTGAATGAAGGAAGAAGACATTTTGTAGAGCGTTGTTTCCGCTTGGCCTGCTCCCGTTTATTTCCCTGCGATCCTTGGGAAAATGTTAGTCACGTTCCGAGTTGAATTGTGTCAGTGTCTTTATTTCCTTGATGATGAGTTCTTCGACGTCAAATCTCTCCGGGGCAGTAAATTCTTTAGAGGAAGCTGGAAACAGAATGAGTCTGTATGACTCGTTGAGAGTTCAATCAGTGGAATTGCACTAGACACAGTACTGAATGGTCTAGATTAGAACTCGAGTGTCACACTGTTTTGAAGTTATTAAATAATCTAATAAAATGAATGTGAACACATGATGAGAAGAGCATAACTAAACTTTATTTATTAACAGCTGATTATATATAACTCACCAAAGAGGATATAAATTCTATATTACAAAGAGATCCTATAACACCCACTAAATTGTCTTTAGCTTCCCCAATTGACAGATTAAGATAGTACCTCTGGCCGTTCCTCGTTATTAAATCAGCATTACTAGGCAATGCAGACGCTAATTACCTAAAACATTCAACTCGAACGTGACAAGAATAAATATGATTTCGACATGCTCTTCCCGTGTATTGTTACACTGATTTCACATTCATGGGCTCTTAAGCAATATTTTTTTCCCCCAAACATTTTTTCCTATATATATTATATTACTCATTTCTGAGAGAAGGATTGACACATGATATTGAGATATTAAATTTTCTTTTACTTAGAGTACAAATAAAATTTCCAAATTCTTCCCTTCTATTTCTCTTCTATAAATTAAAGTCACATTACTAAAAAAAAAAAAAATCAATTATTAAGAACATACAAACATTCCTCAAAATCTCCAAACCCTTATACCTTAAGAAATAAACTAAATGGAGCACTATTACTGCTTCACACAGATGTCATTAAATATTTCTAACAGACTACATGGTAAAGTCAGCTTTCAAAAACAAAATAAATAAATTTTAAAAAAAAATCGAATTATAGCTTAGAATTATTATTTAGCAAGTAACGAGACATGTGTATATATTAGAATTAAAATCATTGTAATTTATGTTTACCCTGGTCATGAAAAACTATATCTGTGAGCTCCAAAAAAAGCCAGCCGAAGTAATAACGAATATTCCCTGGAATGAATGGTGGACAACATCTCTGAGGCCAAAGCCGGTAAGCCTGCATGCGTGAAATAAAACATTGAATGAATAATTAATCAAAAATGGTTACGAATGTGGGTAAAAAAAAATTAAATAAATCCTTCTCTGTATGTTTACCTCTTTGTTGTTTCCGCGAAAATATAGGTTTTACAATTTCAGTAGAATTATCCGTTTTGAGCTTCCCTGGACCTATTTGTCTAGCTTCGGCTCGATGCTCGTTTGATGGAATCTTGCATAACTCAAAAACGGCAAGCTTTAGAATGTTGAAATATCAAATTTGGGATTATTGTAAAGTCTAGTTGTGCACCTCGCCTCTTGATGAAAATGCACTAAGGGGGAGGGGGGTTAGAGGAGGTTGAATACAAATAATTTCAAATTTCTCTTAGGTCTCTAATATAGAAATTAATTAGAATGTTTTTATATATTAATAAGGATATTTTTTTTTACCATGAAAAGATTATGAATTATGTTCATTGGCATTTTTTAATCGATATATTGTAAATGATATATCGTATATAACTTTCAAATAAAATAGCTTTAATTTAAATGTACCGAAAACTATGTTTATTTCAGTTAGAAGGGGTAGAAGGAGGCCATGTTGTTCATATATCATTTTTGCGTATTGAAAGTTTCCCTTTACGACATTTTTAATGTACGCAATTACACCTTGACTACGCGCACTGTCCTCGTTGTTTGTTGAGTTTCTAAAATTACATAACGTTACTCATAATCTAGCTGGTGCATCACCTTCCGACGCTGATTCATTAAAAGGAACTAAAACAGATGTAATGTGTCAAAGGTTTTCGTTTCACTTTTTTGAGGAAGCAATCGTATTGAATACATTTTACATATTATTTTATTTTCCTGCTTTGTATTATGAAGTAACAACAAATTTAGTTACTGTAATTATTTGTGATAATAAATTGTTATTTTTGGGAGAATGCCAATATCAGTCTGTGATGGCTGCATAATTATTGAACAATCATTTTTTTTTAATTTTACAGTCTATAGTTTACATTGTTTTCAAATCCCATTTCGAAAATCTCATTAAAAACTAAAACCTTGAATATTGAGCATTAAAAACAATTTTTCAAATACCTAAAAATATCCAACTATTTAATTTTGGTTTCCTGTTGAACTCTTCTCTTTTCATGCATCATCCGATAGTGGTTCGATTATATTCTTCTTCAGTTTTCATTAGGCTATCAAATTCCAGCTAAGTTATATTATTAATTGCATTTCGACATTCTCTATATACTACTACGGCTGGTATGAATGGATTTACTACTGGTTGCCACCCTTCTATAGCCAAGGAATGTTCTAAAGAGTTTATGAAGGCAGTTCATCATTAGATAAGCATGAATCGAACATTGGGTTCTTGGTTTGACACATAAGTGTTAAGACCAACGCCTTAACACTTGTGATTAATCGAGCCCGCAGAGCAATTAAATATTTAGATCGTAAACAGTGGCGAGTGTTGAAGTGGAGTAAGGTTCTCATTGACCCCTTGTCGAAAGAACGGACTGGAGTTCCATTAAATTTGTAGTTTGATTTCACCAGCTAGAGCCAGTCAGCAGTCAGTCCACACATTCTATTTATAGCTTTCGAACATTTAGCATAACCAAGCAGAAAGAAAAGAAACCATTGCAAATAAAGGGTTGGAACAGCCGGTATAGATAATAATATTGTCATATCTGTCGTTGGAAATAGTGGCATAGGTTCATGTGAGTACGTTGATTACTTGTAGGTGTAGTTTATATATCTCGTTGTTCAGTCGGTCTTTCTTGATGTACAATGATCGTATCTCTGCCCTTATCCAACGTTTTTGTGCCTCAGTTTAGAGGCACATTCTGAATTTAGAAGATGGTGCCTTTGCATCTATAGCACAATGCCAACTGTACTCGACCAACAGCCAGTGACGACGGTCTTCACCGACAGACATGACAACTGAAACCATTGCATTTAGGAAAATCTGTTACAAGGTTTCCTTTATGTACAACAATTACGTATTTCATATCATCATAAATCCAAGACATGTTAGGCTTCAGTGATTTTAGGAAATGTTAAAGAGAACAAACCTACGAGTAGAGGCTATACTTCTGTTGTAACTACTGAAATGATTTAGCAGACTTCCAATAAGAGTAATTACTATTGAGGTCGTGCTCAATATGGCTTCAAATTCCCTCAGATGCTACCTAGGATATGATGAAAATAAGGTTCGCTCAAAATCATGCATCTGTGTATGTGTGTCTGTGTATATATAAATGTGTCTGTTCTCAGTCTGGCTGTCGTAATTTGTATTATATCGGAAACGAAACCTGATATTTAAGTGTTTTATGTAAAACTAAAGATCAAGTTCGTTAACTGATGAAATCGGAGTGAAAGGGTTTAGAGTTTATCTCCGTCATTATGAGTCTTTTATAAAGCATTCTTGTTACAAATTCAATTCTCTGTAATTTTTGGTCTCGATATTGTTTTCGAATCTCAAATATTTAGCGAGTTATTTAAATTTTTATGTTTTCATTCTTACGTAACAACCCCCCCCCCCGCTTGAACAGGAAATTATCTCAAGAGATATGTCTCAAGTAATTTTAGTCTCACTAGAGTAATTATTATTACTCTAGTGATTGAGGATTTGATTGCCAATGACCTTGCTTTCCGAAGTTTACTTTTATTGTTGCTTTTACGATGCAGTTCTCAACAACATGATTTCTATGGGCTCCTCCAATTCCTAAAGACCATTTTTATGGCTGTCGTAAATCATTGTTCTAATTCTATTTCTACAAGAGTGTTCATAAAATATATGAGAGTTTCATAATTTTCGTTCCTCAAGGACTTTTAATGCTGTAGTAGTATTTTATTCAATTTAACTTCAACGAAGAGACTATTATAGCTGTGAAGTAAAAGAACTTGGGTGGTCGGGGGTTTGAAACATATTATTGTATCTTGTTTTATGAATATGTTTTATACTATTGAATGACTGGCCGACAGGAGTCCCTCGGTTTTTTGTTAAATAAAAAACTTATTGCTCTCTTCTCTATTTTAAATATTAAAATATGATTTTTATGATAGTATGGCTTCGATGCTGCCTTAACTCTGGATAGCCTGAAGTATCGATTATGCCCCCCCCTATTCCTCTTCTAGCACGAATGGCTTACTTCGATAGCTTCCGCTCTTTAAGCTTTCTTTTTGTCGCGGGAGATAATTCTCTGATCTTCTACATGTATTGAATACCATTATCCTCAGTGACCCATATTTCCTTTACTCCTTGAGGTAACTTAATCCAGATTCCTATCGTTCTATATTAACCTTCTTCCCAGATTCCTTTCCCTACAGACTGTTCTTCATATGCCTTCATTGAGCACTACCAACAGTTAACTAGCTACAGATCACCAATAATAGACCACACGAGGAAAGAAACAATAATTAGTAAATAAATAAAAATTTACCGTTACAATTTAACTCATTTGTTTTTAATAAGTTAATAATTGTAGTGTAAATCAGACCCCCGAAAATTATTTCACTTTTTTATTATCTTTTATTTACTTTTTGTGGTATATCAATAAATTGTATTTAACTTGTGATAATTGCATTGCATTACTATGAAAATAAAGTGGTGTATTTGAATATCTTATTTTATTAACTTTTATTTTTAGCAGATTTCTCTTAAGGGAAATCAGCTATTGAGGTCGTACTCAATTTCTTCAAATGTCCATCCGAATCCATCGATCCTACCCAGGAGATGACGAAAATGAGGGCCCTTCAAAATTATATATATATATATATATATATATATATATATATATATATATATATATATATATATATATATATATATATATATATGTCTGTTAACGCTCCAGCGGTCGCAATTTTTGTTTGATCGTTAAACAAACATATATATATATATATATATCTTTGTTTGATCGTTGTCAAACTCTGAATTTAATCGTTTTATGTAAAAAGGAAGATCAAGTTCGTTAATGGCTGAAATCGGACCAGGGTTTAGAGGGGGGATTTTCGAAAATTCAAAATATCTCCGTTATTATGCCTCGGATCGAAAAATTGTTTAGATTCAATCTTATTGCAAATTACATTTACTATAAATATTGTTTTATACATTTATTCTGTATCTCGAATATTAACCGAGATATTTGCATTTGTATTCTGTGTGTGGTCGGCAGGAGTCGACCACTTTGTCCGGGAATTTCCGCCGAGATTTCTGGCAGCCGTTTCCGTAACTATTCGTTCCTCTTGAATAGGTTTAGAGACACCTTACTACTACAGTTGTTATTGGGCAGATTTATCTACTGTATAACTTCATGTGGGAAATCTGCTTAGTTTACTTACGTCCTAGATGAGAGCTAAAATTCACTAAAAACATATATTCTAAGACAGTTGCCAATTTAGCTATATTACTGTTAGCTATTATACCATGTACCTCGTGACTTTTTTTCACATTTCCCTTCAAAATCATCTTTTGAGGTTTACGGTTTTTGAAAATATCTTTAAATGTCCTCCGGTGTTATCCTAAAGATGACGGAAATGAGGTATGCTTATTATTATATTTATAATTCTCAGATGGAAAAAAATTAATATAACTAATCTTGTTGAAAATATGATATTCTATAACTGTTGTTTTATACATATTTTCTATAATTGCAATAACAGAGTTATTTGTATTTGTTAGTGTTCAGTATTATAGTTGATCTCTTGTGAATTTCCATTAAAGCAACTGTATCAATAAGGAGTTAACTTCCAGCTTAAATATCGGGTCCTGTTCTTACTTCATCATCGTGTCATGTCACCACGTGGGAAATCTGCTTAGTTTGCGCTATGGATTTTATTATTATGCCTATTGTGCTTTGTTCCATTGCCGTCTGGGCAATAGGCATTTATTTAGTGACCACCTCATTAAATAAAATCAATAGTCCCACTCAGCAAGAAAAGGCTGGTAACCTGTAGATATCCGTTACAATTAGCCGTAGTAGCACAATACGGACGTAAAGAAATAACATAACATAATGTACTTTAATTTACTTAAGGTTATATGAATTGTTTATGTCGTCCACTTTTCGCCACTTTGGTTAATAGGGACGGGTTATCTGCAGGTTACCACCCTTTTCTAACCAGGGTGGGATTAAGAATTATATTTAATAAATAAATTCCTATTGCCCAGACGGGAGTAAATCTCCCGCCTATTATATCTAAATCCCGTTTATTATATCTAAATAGATACTTTAATAACATTTGTAAAAAGCTATGCTAATAATTATCTATTTTAAACAAACTTTCAGTTTGGAATAATAAAATTTATAATAATAATTATATAATATAATTCTAGTTTTCTCTATTCTGAAGCTTCTAGAATTCTGAGGGTAGATAGTCCAAGCAATCAAACAGTTCATTCCAAGTACAAGTTTCGTCTCACAATACACTTACATAATTAACTGGGAAAATAAACTTACAAGCAATTTCTAATGCATCTGAGGAGTAAACAAAGGTTCTTAAGTGATTGTATAATTATTATGTCAAAGGTGATTGCTTAACAATAGTAAATTAGTAATTGAGGTAGCCAACACTAGTAATTTGCCGAGAAAATGCTATTCCACTAGACAACTGTAATTGTAAATGGAAGTTTAGTAATTGAAAGTAAACAGCTTTTCCTAATAGCTATGAGAGTCCTCTAAATTAGATAACCATTTACACCAAAAACACATTCAAGTATTTGTTAATGTGTTTAAATTGTATAAGTTTGTAAAATCCATTTATGGAACTCAGGTTAGCTATTTGAGTTAAGGCATTGGACTTTAATGAACTTGGTAAACCTAGAGTCATGGGTTTGATTCCTTTGTCGCCAATAAGAGCTTATTTAGTAAAGAACTCCCTAAATAAAATCATTAGATGCATTCTGGTTGGGTAAACCTTCCATTATCAGAAGTGTCAGAAAGTGCATTTTATAAATGAGGATACATAACACATTTAATCCATTTTCGAAGAATTTTTGGTGAAAAACTGATGAAATAAATATTCTCATCATTCTACAAACACCTTCATGAAGAACAAGCGATTGTGCTTCCAGAGCAATTGATTCAACAGCACTGCCCTGTGAATGTGTATTTGCTTATATTAGTACCCGACAGTTAATATATTCAATGTAATTTAGACATTTATGAGGGGCTCAATTTATCCACGTGAGTTAAGGCGTTGGTCTTAATCTCATTTCTTAAGCATAGAGTGGTGGGTTCGATTCAGGCCTCGCAAATAGGATTCTATATAGTGAACAACTCATTAAAGAAATACATTAGTCCTAACCTCGCCAGAAAAAGGTGGTAACCAATAGAAAACCCATCTTCATTGTTCATGGTAGCTCAATATAGACGTTTTTAAAAACAGGAGAGGACTTGGCCTTCTTATTGATCCTTATCATTTAATCTAAACCTAAATACGAGGTTTGTCAAATCGGACAATTTTTATAAAACCAACCTTGTTGATATTGAGTATTCTGCAATTGTTATTCTATATATTTTCCTGCAATTGTTATCCTATATATTTTCCTCCAACTCTAAAAATAATGATCATTTTCATGCTATTTTTCACAGTGAGACATACTTCCTGATTATGTTTCAAATATTTTTTAGAAGGCTAATTACTATGGGAGAAATCAAGATTAGAGGGTCTAAGTGACGGGAAAACCCATAGATTACAGTTACGACAACCCACTCCTAACATTAAAGGACGCCGTTAAAAAGGCTTCATGTATTAAATTGTATTGAACCTGTTGGTCTCCCTTGGAGTACCTTTATTGTTAAATTACTAAATGCGTTGTAAGATTAATTATATTTTTGGCTTCAGACGCAATTGACTAGATATTGTGAGCTCTAAAATCCCTCAACTTCTCATCCTAATTCTGCTCCGAGATCTTTCTTATTTGGCCACTTTTCGTTTTGCGACCAATTCCACATACCTCTCCTTGGTTCAACTGCCCATGAAAGGCCAAGGGCATGACTTTGGTAGTAGGTCAAGTGGTTATCTTGCCGCAAATGGCTGTTCGTATTATGATGGCTTACTGACCAAAAATCGGTATTTCTTAATTCAAGTAGCTATTCAATTTCCTCGTTATGCTGAGTGGGCATCTAGGAAACGGATAAGCTAAAAAAGTAGGAAGAAAGGTTTTTTGAAATTGTGTCATTTGAATGATCTTATTTTTTAATTCCTAGAAGACATTTGCTTATAATAGCTCAATTGATATTTGAACACTGTTGATCAGCAACATCCTATGTCAAAAAGAATGATAAATCCAGATATTTGCATATTTACATTAATTGTACTGTTCATCATTCAAAATTATTTTATATTATTCACCTGTACTTTGAAGTAATTGAAAGTAATATATCAATACTTTCATTTACTGAAAGATTTAATCAGTTTTTTATGTCTCCTGTAATAATCCTGTATTTAATTTTTTTTTACATACGAGGTTAATGATCAACTCTGTCAATATTTTACTATTTTTTTCTATATAGAGATTCTAGCCATATGAGAAATTAAACATTTATATTGCGAATTGTGCGTTAATAACGTAGCTTGTTGTTTAATTTAGCTTAATGTTTTGTGGGTTTCTCTTCATATGGCATAACATTCAATTGCAATGTATCTTGTTGTGCCGGATTTATCTGAATATTTTGAAATTCACTTAAAGAAATATAAGGTTATAAGAAATATAACCTTATCTGACGGGAATACGGGAATTTCGTTGTGGTCTGATACCGGCACGAATGCGATGTTTCCGCCTTTATGAGCATAAATGGATATAATTGCAATTCATCGTGGAATTAATTTCCTTCCCAACTCAACGTGGGTTGTATTAAATCCGAGTTCATTTATATTGGCGAAGAACTTCATAGGAGCTGTTTAATTTCACAGTTCCGCTCTGTTGTCTAATGGTTGTTTATCAATATTGGTGTCACTGACATTCATTGAAAGAAATAGACTATTAATCTTGCTTCATTCCCTTTATCTGACGGAATGTAATTCTAGGTCAGATGCGAGGTTTGTTTTATCAGATCATTCACCCCTAGGTCACTGGAAAATCATGTTCAGCTGTTACTGGGTGATCTCTGGCCTCCAGTAACCACATTTTGCACTCGTTCACACGCTCATAACGAAATAGAATGTAGTTTATATTTTTTTTATTTCTGACCTACAAGAGTTTTCTGACAAGATTGTACATTTCCAAGTCTTGAACTATTAGGACTTCCTACTTAATTATGACTTCATCAGATCCAACTTCCAAGGAAATATCCTTTTCACCAGTGCTCTATTAACGACCTATTATTTCTCTACTGAGGAAAGACAACCTCGAAATCCCAGTATAGCCAGCAATTTTGGTGTTTTTTTTTTACTATTTTTTAATGTTTCTGTTGTTGTGATAAGTTATGTGATTTAGTAGTTCGTATCTCTGGGAGGATTGTTTTTTTTTTTTTTAATCGGTATATTTATTCTTAAGTTTGTATTATTTTTGGTGAATTATGTATGATTCAGATTTTTTTAAATGTATTTATTTATTTTTGTTTGCTCTGTGTTTTATTATTTATTTATTTTTACAGCTATGTGTTAGGTTAAGAGTAAGAACTCGTTTTGATTACTAGCACCTCTTTTTTATAATGCCCTTCAAAGACTTTCAAGGGATTAGGAACCCCCTTATTATTTGTGTGTTTTGAAGTATTATAGGTTAGAGGTTTTATATTTTGTTGTTTCCATTTTTATTTTTTTGTAATTGTGTTTAAGATCCAAATGAACAAGTAAATATTAGGACATCCTGTTTGACCCTCCTGACGTCTGGACTTATTTCACATTTTTCAAAAAATGTATAACAGAAAATTTTGTTTATAATGAAAAAATCTATAAATTATGTTCTACTGAAGGTATTGGTAACCTTTTACATGTTGCGGGCCAAACCTTAGTGAGCAAATAAGTTCGCGGCCCGCTTTTAAAAGTAATGCGTATTAAAGTAGTGTTTATAATTTTTAACGATAGATATCAGACATGAAATTATACGACAATGTAATTATAATGCAATTTATTAAAACAAAGAAATGAAATGAAAAAAATAGGTACAACATTATAATTAAATCATAAAATTTGGAATTACTACAAACAACGAAAGTTAATTAGCGACACTGAAATCAATGAGACACGAGCTTTAATTTGGGAAACTAATCCATCGATGTTTGGATTAATTCCAGTGATACAAAGAAGAAAAGGATTTTCCAAATTATCGTCCTTCAGCCTTGTACGATGTTTTGAGTACTGCCAAACGCACAAATCTCTCCTTGTCTTCCTCATTTGGAGTAAGTAGTGTAATATTTTTGTTTAATTGGGTTTTTCAAAATGTCTCTCGGGCCGGATCAAACTTTACCGCGGACGGTGGTTGTCTACAGCATTTTAATTTATATATAGATTTTGACCGAACCGGAGTAGGGTCTGGAACATTGGGTCTCTGTGTTAGGATCTATGAGCATTTGAAGACAATTTTCGAGTATTACTTCATGATAGCATTAAGTCAAATCTGCTAGAAAGCCCATGGCTAGGAGAATAATTATAAATTTAAATGAATACCGAGGAGGGGGGGCGTTTAGTCTTCGGGAAATCATTTTAAATAATTCCCATTGAAATGAAGTTAGCATAAACTGGGAGCAAGATATTTTTAAGTTTGATGTTGACCTCAATGGCAAATATATCATACATTTATATATATTACTTATCTCCAGGTCATAAAAATGATGAGCAGTTTGCTATTAGTGTTTAATAAAATGATGTAGGGGTAAGTGAATTTTGAATCGTTTATGTTTTCGTTATTTTTCATAAGGTGTAATATTTCACGGATTATGAATGCCCGCCATCCATTACACAGTTGATAATATGTACTGCATGCGAAAACAATTAGAAAAGTAATGCTTAATGTCTATTTTTAAACCATTCACATTTTTCGACCCTGATAACTGTAATTAACATTGATTATAGATAATATTAATAAGTTATTATCCAAGCCTGTAAATAACTTCGAAGAAAATCACAATACTCAGAATAAAATAAAGCAAAAAGGAACTTTTGCGTTCGAGATATTATATTTCTGAGTTGGTGGATAAATGGATGAAAATCTTTTCAATACAGCAAACAAATCCGTTAAAATTGTTAGCAATAAACTTTCTTATTAATCTTTGGTCTTATTTCTATTTGTTCAGCGTAAATTAAAACTCATTAATAACAAAGTTATTTTATTCTGTCCCTTTTTGATGCAGCATTTCTCTTCTTTACTTCCCTGAATTAATTAATGCGATCCTCTTTTTACAGTAATATAAGAGTGCCTTCTGTCCCTAACACTTAATTGCAAGCCTTTTAATGACCACAGAAAGTGTGTCAAGGGAATGTTAAGATATCAAAGGTTTGCCTTTATGAGATAGGATTCTCTAAGCGATATTATTCACTTTATCTTCTAAAAGTTTAAGTAGAAAAGTATTTTTTTTTAGCGGCAAAAATGTAAATTGAATTTTAGTATTATATCCAGGTTCTCTCTTAGGTACGGAGTGCTTTGTCTTGACGGTATTTTACGGATAAGACAAAGAATGAATTAATTCTACTTTTTGGGGAAAAAGAGTCCAATTGCTGTTTTGTTCATCTTTTCGGAACAGATCAATTTGTTTTTGAAAATAAATCATATCGGATCCATATCTTTCATTAATTTATCGAATATTTGGCTGATATAACAAGCGCATTGGCAATTTCGCCGTATGGGCAAAGTAATTCCATATGGCTAGACAGAATGAATTGAAACAGCACTAACAGGTGTCGAAGGGTCCACCAATGCCCGCCACTTAGGAAGTACTGCCACTATCGAACACCGCCACCAAAGACAATGGTTACAAGACTACCAATGAAAACATCTTTGGTGTAAGAAAAGAATAATGTTAAACCTTTTCAACTCTTCTTACTATATTCATACTCATTTTCCTGTTATGAAACTCTCATTTTCGTTGTTAAATACAGAATCCGTAAAGTATTAGTCAGTATATTTTAAATCAAGTACGTTAAAAATTTGATTACACAAGCTTTGTTTCAAATATATAGTTTAAAAAGCTTCTACAAATTTTATCAATCAGCTATTGAAGTGGCACTAATGCCACGATATTCGAAAGTTTTCTTCAAATGATCATCAATCCTGCCCAAGAGAAAATGTGGTCCGTTCAAAACTATATATATATATATATATATATATATATATATATATATATATATATATATATATATATGAAATTGTAACCTCTGTCTGTGTATTGATTTATTTTCTCGAAATTTCAATATAATTTTTCGTTCCACATGCCATAGACACGATATCTGCAATTTGTAGCTTTGGTGTCTGTTGGTTTGTTACCTTTTCACGCATAAACGACTGAACCGAATTTTATGAAACTTGATATGTATATTACTACTAACCCAACTTGGACTTTAGGCTATATCCACATGAAATAAAAAATAGCGATATTTCGTTTCGTATTGCTTTTTCGGCACATATGCACATGACAAAGTTGTTTATTTTGTTATTTAGAGTTAATTTTGTTATATACACTTTTGTCGTATACCGAAGTATAAATAAGTTTTACGCTAAATTCTATAGCGGGAATAAACAATTTTATGGCACAAGAGACACAATGGAACTAAACAAAACTCGGCATGTGTATTAACACTAACTTCTCCATGATAATAAGATTTACCAGCATTTCTAGGGACGAGCAGGATGGGGGCTTATAAGGGAGGCATGAAATTAAAAATAGCGATATTACCCTTCCAATTGGTTTTTCGACAAATGTGCATATGACAAAAGGTGTTGATTTTGTTATTTAAAGTAACTTTTGTTATATTAAATTCTGTCGTATAACGACGTATAAACGAGATATACATTAAAAACTAAAGCGGAAGTCAACAATTTTATTGGGCACTAACGATGATCCGTACTTAACAAAACAACGGGGGTTGTAAGGAAGGCCTGAAAAAAAATTCACGATATTTCATTTTCTATTTGTTTTACGGCACACATGCACATAACAAGAGTTGTTTTTTGTGTTATTAAAAGTAACTTTTTTTTAAAACATTTTTTCGAATAACAATATATGAAGCAAGTAATTTTCGTAGAAATATTGATAAGCTCAACAATTCTTTCCAATATGAACATCCAGATACCTCACCTGGATAAATTAATTCAAATCTATGTTAATATTTTATCATTAATAATTCAAATCTATGTTATTTTTTTAACTCCAGTAACAGATTTCACCATGTACAGTATACTGCCCTCCCCCCATCTCTTCTCCCAAAGATTAATTTATGAGTAACGCCAGTTTGCTCTAAGTGTACTTAATACTTTATTTAATCAAAACTTGAAAAATATTTGAACAAACAGTTTTAGTATTGTGTATGAGTAATGTAATCAGATTTGTTAATATAATTTAATGTATTAAAGGATTGAGATCCTAAACGTGTTGGCACCACTGGGCCTAAGGAGGTGTGGGGTTACTTCCTTTGTCCTATCAGTTCTAACGCTTCCCTGCCGACCGCATAGACTAAATGTTTACATAATAATTGATGCTTATACATTTAGCAATGTAGTGTTAATCTCTGGAATGTGATTTTGTTTATTATCATAAATAAATAATTTAAAAAAAAATTAAAAAAGTTATTAATTACTTGAAATACTATAATTTTCACGGATGTAAATTATTGTATCACATTGTTCTGCTTCTAAAATAGAGCTTTTGTTTATTGTTTCTAAAATATAGAATGAATCTTCTACTGAATAAAGGTATAAGTTGCATCCATAGGTGAATAGGAAAGTAGGAACTGATTGACAGCGCTCTCTGGTTAATTATTTATCCAGCTTGGAGAGACTCAACAACTAGCCTCCCAACGACAAATGTTGTTTCGAACTTTCATAAACTCTCTAAAACCAATTAAAACTAGTCCAATAGTTTTAACAGTGGAGCTCCCAATTAAACTCTACCTATAACAGTTGCTTTTATTTTATTTGTTTTTATTTTTTGCTGGAATAGATTTCTAAACATTGAAGGAAAAATAGTCGAAGTATTATTTATTTTTTGAATTATTAAATAAAAGAATACAATTGCCAGAATAAGAACTCACCTAAGGTTTTTAAGAATATTACTAGTACACAGTGTAATACAAATTAAAGCACCAAAAGGGGAAAGAAGTAAATACTAAATACACGAAAATTGGAAATAATAAATTCACGAGAGAAATGCTAAAAGAATTAATGAGTTTTAATTATTTAATGTAGATATATATTTTAAAAATATATAAAAATGCCTTATAAGTATAATAATGTGATTATTGATTTTGGAATACCATGTCGTGCATATTACACCCTCGCTAGATTAATATTTGCATTCAATTGAAAATAATATTTATATTCATCTCTTTGCCACAGAAGGGCTTTCATTATTAAATTCATTTTAAATTTGTCTTTATGTATGAGATGTGTTAGTAATGATATTTTAATACAATACATAAAGTATATGGCCATCAACCTATACGACACAGGTCCGTACTTAGGGGGTAAATATTTAATTGATATGTTATCTCGAAATTCGTAATTAATTACAGCTTAAGGCTCCCAATCTCAATATATTGGGCAATACCAGATGGTTATTATGCTTAGTTTACGCAGAAACTACTTGACTGACTCTGGGTAGAGAGGAAAACACTCCTTTCAAAGGATTTGGGCGAGTTCGTCACTAAATAAATTCTTCTTGCCCAACCAGGAATAGAACCCATGGCTTACCCAAGTGTATCCCAAGTGTAAAATTAAAGGTCACATTTGTTAATGGACGTAATCGGATCAGAGTTCTTTGTATTTCAGCCTTAAATAAACATATTTTTTTGTAAAATTTCCACTAAAAGCAACTGTGTCAATAAATATTACAAGTCCCAATTGATTTTCGCATAGGGCTCTCGTACAAGGTGAAAGAGAGTGGCCCAGTCAGCTTTTGGAAATCTGATTAATTTACTATGCCTCTTCGAGAAGGATTTTTTTTTTTTACTATTAATGTATTCATTATGTAAATGTGTTACAGTTGGGAATCCTGTAGGCTCTGCTGGTTTGGAATTGGTGTATTGGCTGGGGGGGGAGAGCTTCCTGAATAGTTTATTTCCCCAGGGTATGCTAATGGATCGCACCTAAATCCTTTTATATGATAGCAATGGCGTGTGTGCGGTACGAACGTGGTTCTGTTCAATCCGACCACACATAAATGGAGTACAGATATTCCCTAATACGAACCAAATAGCTTAAGGGATTTGGCGGCTTAATGTTACTATATGCGAAACTAATAATCTGTAATCCGAGCGAAAATGGACTTAGTTTGAATAAATCCCGATGTGACATTTCTAGTCACCGTAGTTTTATCAATTTTCCTAGGGAAGATGTGCTTAAAATGCCAATCATGCAGGACGTTAACTAGATAGATATTTATATAAAATCCTATATCTTCCAAAATAATATATATTTAACTATAGTCCAGAAATTTCTATAACGCTACAAATACTTGCTTTTTCTCATTCTTTAGATTCATATTCTTTTTTACATTTTTCTTTCATTCAATAAATAGAGAGAATCTTGAATTTACGTGCACTTCTGATGTACAGTTCGTTACAACCAGACACCACATTGGTCATACAGTTTTAACTGAACCTTACTCAACTAAAAGAACGGCCTACTGCAAGTCTTCTCTTACAAACAGTAAAACTCTTCTTTTCAAATTGTGGATTAGTCGGCTATCTGTCAGCTGTCTCTCACCCTACACACCCGCCACAAAATGTGTAGGATTTACTAAACGAACTCGCCTTTTACGTCTTTTACAAACAATTACGAAAACAGGACTCCAAAGTATAACAAGATAAGCTTCTACAACAAATCATTGTTTGATCATTTTAAATATTTGTATTTTAAATGAGCTACTCTTTTTTGGCCTTCATTTTTAAGTTTTTATTTCATGATCCTTTTTTACAAATTTATGTTAAATTTTAATTTTGATTATTATTATTATTATATGTTCTCTTTTTTATTTTGTACGTGGAGAAGATTTTATCTCCTTTCTAGTGGCAAAATAAATCAAGTAAAATACATAAATACATACAAATCTATACCAAATTATCTGAATTATAAACTTGGCCACTAGGCTTGTTTGACTTTCACAAATTCAGTGCTTACAAATAATACATAATAATAATGAAATGTTTTAAAAATAAGTTGTCGAATGCATTTTTAAGACGAACTTAAGATATTGTTAAAATGATATTTTGAGTTTGAAGCAATGCTACAGGTTGTAAAATACAAAATACTAAACAAATCCCAATGCTCTTTTATTTTAAAAAATACCAATAAACGTCCAAATTATGTTCTGTCATTTTCATGTACTGCCAGTATCTTATAATATCGTGACGGTAAATCATTTGCCAAAATTGTAAAATGCATGCTTCAAAACAAATGTCCAGTTGCAAAAATTTATATTCTAAACACCTTATGATACGATTCAATTCTGTTCAGGCAATTCCTAGTAAAAGGTAGAGCTGATAGTATCAGGCGCTGACCAAAAGTCTGTATTAATTATTTTGAATTTCATGCTAGAAAATACTTTCTAACACTAATATTCTAAACAAAATTTTCTAATAATATTTTTCAATAAAACAAAAAATTAACAAACATATTGAAAACGTATCGTTTTGACCTCTAGGCATAAGATTGGTTAGGTGAATTTATTTAGGTTATTTTTTTAAAGCAAGTACTGAAAAATATAAATTTTGATAAACCCCTTTTGCATTAAGTGATGACAAAGCACATGTTAACAACAAACATACTTACGTTCCCTAAAACATTTTCAAGAACATTCTCAATTCTATTGATGCGTTCCCCTGGCACTCCTAAAAACAATTTTGATTTTTTGGACAGGAAATTGGGAGTTTAAATTTAGAAATTCTTAAATCAAAGTAATGCTTCGATGCTCAATAATATATTGAAAAAGCTATTCATTCTTTTCGTTTTTTTACGTTTTGAGCTTCCATTCAATCCCCACTTCTTGATGGAAAATCGATTTCTCGTGTTCACCAAACTCTTTTCTGTCTCGATGTATTTGACTGACAAATATAAACGTTCATTCAAATCCATCCAGCTGTTTGTGGATGATTGAGTAACGAACGAGCACACTGGCAAATAGGAATTACAACTTTGACGCCACTGATAATAGAATGACCTAATACTTTAAAACACCTCATCACTTATTTGAAAAGAGTAATTGAGAAACTTGATAGTTTTATTTATACAGAATTAAAATGGTTTTATGGTCATGGAGGTCAATTCATCTTAAGGGAAACGAATTCCAAAAAACGTAAATGGATAACTCCATTAGACTATAATCTAGAGTGGTATTCAGGTATATTCTAGTGCACAGGCAGCTTATTATCTCTAATTTCGCGGACATTTTAGGCGGGTGTCGTGTCGGTGACCTTGCAGATGGCTTGTCATAATGTAGGTGTTTGTTAGTTCTTCTTGTTTACCTTAAATGAGTTTCTTTCCTGCATAATTCATAAATCTTTTCACATGTTAATTTATGAACTTACTACATTTGGGTCGTTGTCATTTTCCTCTGTGCACCCTTTCCCTTGTCTTGAGCCATTTTTCTTTGTACATTAAACATTAACTCTCAATTATTATTCAATTTTAATAAATAGTTAGTGTATGCATGTCTATTTTCTGTCCTTAACATATTTATTTTTATCAATTTCAAATTAAATGAGTACTTTAAATTTTCCTCCAGAACTTTAGATTAAATGAAGTAAAAATTCCAATTCATGGCGTTCCAAACCCAAATTTCTAAAATTATATTACTGACTTATTTGAACTTGATTTATAAGGGGCGCTCAAACTGTATAGCCGCTGGAGGTGCGACACTAATGGTTAAACTTAATTAAACTAGGAATAACTGAGATGTTGCTTGATAGACTGCCATGTCTCGACTGTTTTATTGTTCTTTTATTTAAAAAATGTGGCATATTAAATAATACCGTTAAAAAACAGCTGATTTAATTTAATGGAAATCCGAATTAAAATCAGGTGATCCCTTTAGGGAAAACTAACCTAATAAAAGGAAATTGTCTTATTTACAGGAGTTAATTATAGTTATAAAAATAATAATAATTATGGTTGTGTATTGTGTTATTACTATGCCAAATATTTTTTATTTCCATTTATTTTACAGAATGAAAGTTATGTATCTAGGCGATTAATACACTCAGTGGGTGATTCCTATGGTTGGTGGTGATAAAGAAGGGTGAAATTATTTTTTTAACGTATAAAATAAACTAATTAAATTATCATTTATTTACTAACGATGTATTTCGTCCTTAAGTCCAATAAAATATAGTTTTTACTTTAAACCTAGTTGGCTCTTCTCAAACGATCTATATGCATAAATAAAAAATTGAATGTCTACTGACGACTTCTGTGTGTTATTCCCGTGAATGAACTTCATTTTCAATTCAGCCCGTTATCTCTGTGTTATTTACTTAAAATTGAGCCCCTCATTCCGTATTTATCAATTAGAATGAAGTAATTATTGTTAAACGGGCCTGGAAAATCTGCTCAGTTTATGGATCGGCCTCCCCTGGCTCACTGAGCCTTTGGTTTTGCCGACCAACTCAACGGTGCATTTATTGATCATTTGCCATTTCTAAGTTCAATTAAGCCTTTCTGATTAATTTGTAATTATTCCCTTAATTTTGTAGTGTACTTTATCAAATTGGAAACGTTACTTGAGAAGCAGACATTTGGGCTTTGGCCCGTGTCATATGCGTGTTTGATAATGCAACCGTGTTGCTCTTTCATGTTAGGTTTATTGACCTAGGTTCAAGCACGATATCTTCATTAGTTACTGTCACATCAACTCTACGCTTTACCTTACTCCATTCATGTGTTGTATTGATTAAATATACCCTGAACCGTTACAAAAGTGATAAAATGAGTGATCTTTGAATTTCATATTACTGTTATTATTATTTAATATGTTGGCAATAATATGCTCAGCCAAGAGAAATCAAATGTTCACTGCTGGAAAATTTAAATTTATCCTCAGAAATTAGTTCGGAATATTCAGGAGTAACAATTAGAGTGTTAGTTGTTGTCACAAGTGTCCTATTAATACGTATTAATGAGTGTGTATAATTATAATGCGCTTAATAATTCATAAGTGGCAAGAATCTTGGATAAACGTAACAAAAATGTTCATATAAGTCAATGGTTTTCCTGTAAATAATTATTCAGACGTAATATTACAACTCCTAAGTATACGCGACTTACCACAAACAAATCCTTACTAACAAACAGCCTACTAAGGCAATGTAAATCATTCTAGCTCCCAATTTTCTAGAACTGTATTTATATGCTCATTCTGCCAAATATATTTTAGTCCTGCCAAGCTGAGGTCGAGATACTCTCAAAAGAGGAGAGATTACAGCTAACTATAATAGGTGCTTTACAAGTCGAGCGGTTTGGGTCACAGGGTGGAAACCTAGTTACTAGCCTGTCTACATTAGTCACAGTAGCAATAAGTGGACGTAACTACGTCTAAACACTGTTTTTTTTTTTGCTGATATCGGTTATGGAAATAACAATTTTATACTTAAAATACAACCAAAAATATACTAAATATAGGGTCTTACCCATCACTAAAATTTATATTAATATTTATTTATTAATGGATTTTATATTTTTATTTATTCCTGAATAACTTATTTAAAGTTTTATAAATGTTCTAAGTATCCACATAGGTAATTACATATGTTGTTTTAGAAGATTTCCCTTAAGGGAAATCAGCTATTGAGGTCGTACTCATGATGCGAGTTTCGAAAAATTTCTTCAAATGTCCATCGATCCTACCCAGGAGATGACGAAAATGAGGTCCGTTCAAAATTATATATATATAATATATATATATATATATATATATATATATATATATATATATATATATATGTCTGTTAACGCTCTAGCGGTCGCAATTTTTGTTTGATCGTTTCCAAACTCGGAATTTAATCGTTTTATGTAAAAAGGAAGATCAAGTTCGTTAATGGCTGAAATCGGACCAGTTAGAGGGGGGATTTTTGAAAATTCAAAATATCTCCGTTATTATGCGTCGGATCGAAAAATTGTATAGAATAAATCTTATTGCAAATTCAATTTACTATAAATATTGTTCTATACATTTATTCTCTATCTTCAATATTAACCGAGATAGTTGCATTTTTATTAAATGTGGGCCGAAAACGAACATTTCAGGCCAAAAGCTAGTTCGGCCCTAACTGTTCGGCCTCGTATAGACATTTCTCTTCTATTGTATAGCTTCACGTGGGAAATCTGCTTAGTTTACGCAGCCCCTGCGTGACGGACTTTTCTTGTTTTGTGCTTGCGTTTTTTTTTTCTATTAGTTCATCTCCAAAGGATGCGACATTCTTAATTAATAAATGTTTGGTATCAGCTGAGCCGTTCTCATCACCGTCATCTTAAATTGTCCGTTACTTTATTGTATTGATTACATTTAAAGACCCAATTACATAATATAAGGCGATATTTTCACGGTATTTCTAAATCAAAAAATTAAAATACTTAATTTACTTCCCCCTGTTAGTTTTATCTTGTTGACTACTTCTTCGATCCGGGAGGTGTTTTTGTTAGAAGGGTGTTTTAGCTCGGGGAGTGTTCTACTGGATCCAGGTCAGCTGGATAATTCTCGTGGGAATTCAGATGAAACCACCCGAGGCAAAGGTGCTTCTACCTTTACATCAATTGTAAAAATTACATGGAACGTACTAAAAATGTCATTGCATGGGTAAATTATTATAAACTGCTCAAAAATGAATAGGGATATTGGCTGTTTTGTGGTATGTATGGGGCCTAGCATATTTTTTTATTATTATTATAAATAGCATTAATATTTATTAGAAATTATTGTCTTTTTTCCCCATAAAAAAGGAATTTAATTAAGATCGATTTAATTAAAATTAATAGGATAAGAAAAAATAACCAATATCCCTATTCACTTTTGAGCAGTATATAATAACTGTTAAAAGACATTTTAAAAAATAAGGTTTAACGAATGTATTTTTTGTAATATGTTTTAATAAAAAGGACGACCCACAATAACCTTTTAAGGGCTTAAAAGTGTATTCTGATGACAATATTAAATTCTCTGAGAGGGACAGAGTAAATAAGATAGGCTCACGGTGTTTGTTCCTTTCTTGGCAAATTTGATGAGTTTTTACTTCTTGTGTAACGAGTGGATATTTTTGCCGCAACATTTTTTATTTGTCCGGTTTTTCTTCCTGCTTTACAAATCAATGAAAACTTATTAAAAAAAAAAAAGCTGTTTCCCGGAGCTAGTCCGAATACGTAATATTCATTACCTAAAAGACTAAAGCACGACATTCATTGGGCTTGGTGCCGGAATGAAACCCTTTTTTAGGAGATTTCCCTGGTGGAAAATCAGCTACTGAGATTGTATTCATGGTGGGATTTTCGACAAATTTCTTCAAATGTCCATCGATTCTATTACATAAGAGATGACGTAAATGAGGTCCGTTCAAAATTATATATATGTCTGTTAACGCTCATTTTTGTATGGTCGTTACCAAACTCGATATTTAAACGTTTTATGTAAAAATGAAGATCATGTTCGTTAACGGTAAAAATTCGATATCTCCGTTATTATGCTCCGGATCGAAAAATGGTATAGAACCAATCTTCTTGCAAATGTAAAGTTCTATAACCCTTGTTATGTAATGTTTTTCATTATTTTAAATATTGACCGAGATATTTGCAATTTTTAGTTTTTGGCCAACAGTAAACCTCCTCTCCTACTGATGTCATATTAACAAAAAACTGAGATATTATGAAGCACTTTATTTGAATCCGAAATACTAAATATTGCTCTCATTGAACTTTTACGTTTTGAGATAAATGCAAATACGCGACTCACGAGGGAAATCTGCTTAGTTAGCACAGCCCCTGAGTGACGGACTTTTTTAATGAGCACCCGTGTTTACAGCGTAATTCAAAGAACGGCTACTGGTAGGTACGAGGCTCTCAACGTGTTAATCAAACAGATTTAAACATTATGTCTTATAACACTTTGTGACTCAAGGCATAGAAATGTTGATATTTGTGAGTTGGTTTGTGACTTTTGATTCTTGACCTTTATTTGGCAGATCGTTACCACTCTATTAAAATGGAGAAATAGCAAAGTTCATTCTACAAGTTATGAGCTGGTAGTTGCCATTCTAAGTATTGAGGTAAATGCAATCGCTCAGGGAATTCGCTGAGTGCGTCGGTTTACTGAGGCGAGGTTATTGTTCTGTTATTACTCACCTGTATTTCTGGGTATTATAAACCCGGAGAGCTCTCTCAGGGAAAAGAGAGGAGAGAGTAATGGGATTTTTGCGGAGTGTCATGGCCGGAGTATTAGACATAACGCAACCTGTAAATGGAACCCAGCGGCGGCCGGTCATTCCCCTTGACAAAGGCTTTTACCCAATACACCGAGTCAGGATCACGTCCTATCTGGACACTTTCACACGGCCACTGCATTCATCACTCAAAAAAAGGTTAGCTTCAATTTAGATTAAAAAGTCCGTATAGCAGGGGCTGCGCAAGCTAAGCAGATTTCCTACGTGCTGATATCTCAAACTCTTCTCGTCATACATTTTAGCAGATTTCCCTTAAGGGAAATCAGCTATTGAGGTCGTACTCATGACGGAATTTTCGAAAAATTTCTTCAAATGTCCATCGATCCTACCCAGGAGATGACGAAAATGAGGTCCGTTCAAAACTATATATATATATCTATATATATATATCTATATATATATATATATATCTATATATATATATAGACATATATATATATATATATATATATATATATATATATATATATATATATATTTGTCTGTTAACACTCTAGCGGTCGCAATTTTTGTTTAATCGTCACCAAACTCGGTATTTAATCGTTTTATGTAAAAAGGAAGATCAAGTTCGTTAATGGCTGAAATCGGACCAGTGGGAGGGGGGTTAAGAGGGGGGATTTTCAAACATTCGAAATATCTCCGTTATTATGCATCGGATCGAAAAATTGTATAGAATCAATCTTATTGGAAATTAAATTTACTATAAATATTGTTATATGCATTTATTCTGTATCTTGAATATTAACCGAGATATTTGCATTTGTATTCTGCGTGATACTGGTCACCAGTAAGCTATGTTCGAACTTTCCGGCGAGAGCTCTGGCGGCCGTTTCTATAACTTCGCCCCTCGTGAATAGGTTTAGAGGTTAGGTCAACTGTTTTTTGGGGCTAGAAACTACTGGGTTATTACGCCCTAAATAATGTTTTAGGTTTAGAGGTTTCTTACTACTACAGTTGTTATTAGGCAGATTTCCCTATTGTAAAACTTCACGTGGGAAATCTGCTTAGTTTACGCAGCCCCTGCGTGACGGACTTTTTTGACTCTGAACAGGAATCCACTTGGTAGAAATGTGTGGTAGGGATCCACACGTATACACTAAAAACCATAAATATGTTGGATTACAAGGTCCATATTGTCATAAATCAACGTTTTCAGGAGTCACGATTGAATACATATGCGATTGGAGATATATGTTAGAGCAGATTTCCCTTAAGGGAAATCAGCTATTGAGGGCGTACTCATGACGCGATTTTCGAAAACTGTCTTCAAATCGGCATCGATGATCCTTCTCCAGGAGCTGACGATAATAAGGTCCGTCAAAAATGTAATTAATATATATATATATATATATATATTGTCTGTTAACGCTCTAAGGTCGCAATTTTCGTTTGATCGTTACCAAACTCAATTTTGAATCGTTTTATGCAAAAAGAAAGATCAAGTTCATTAATGGCTGAAATCGGACCAGTTTAGAAGGGGAAGATTTTCTAAAATTCGGAATATCTCCGTTACTATACATCTCATCGAAAAATTGTATAGAAGCAATCTTATTTTATATTAAATGTACTAAAAATATTCTTATATATATTTATTCTCTATCTTGAATATTACCGGAGATATTTTTCAGTTTTCAGTCTTTAGCAAGCCCCTACTCTTACTCATGTCTCATAAACGATACTCAGTTATATAGTAGATCACTTTACTCAAAGCCTGATTACCAAATATTGCTTTATATTATACGAGATACATTCAAATATGTTCTGTCGATCCCCTCCACCGTCGTAAGTGTTTGGATTACTAAAATTTGAGTGGTGAGATAAACATTATTCTATTGTAATTCATCATAAATTACTGTACTACAAAATAGTAAACAGTTTTCAATAAATTAATACTTTATATTTTGTATATATAGTTTAGTAATGGTTTTATTCCGGTGAAGAATATTTCTATCTAACTTTTCAGCCCTGTGAACGCAAACGATTTCCGTTGGGGGTTATTAAAATTGATTGAATTTCTCCTTACCTTTTGTACTTATTCACTTAATATTAACTGTGTTTTAAGTGTTACCTATATGTAGATTTATCTTTTGTAGAACTTCGTGTGGGGAATCTGCTTGGATTACACAGCCTCTGCGTGACGGACTTTTTAATTTCTAAGTAAAAATCCTACATGTGAAAGTTAGGGCTTATTAAAGGCAGATAGCTAAATAATGCGCTAATAATCAAGATTGAAAAAACAATATATATAGGAAATTAAATTTGTAATTAGATTGGTTCTATACAATTTTTCGATACGACGTATAACAACGGAGATATTACGAATTTCCGGTACTCCACTAAACGTGTTAGTCCGATTTCAGTCATTGTCATACTTTATGTTTAGTTTTACATGCGACGTTTACATATCGAGTTTGCTAACAATAATTGCGACCGCTAGAGTTTTAACAGTCAAATATATACACTTAGTTTGGAAGGGAACTCATTTTCCTCATCTCCTGTAGGACCAGTGGATATTTTCCTCCTTAAGAGACATCTACTAAATGGTTACCTTGAATTTAGACCAAAAAGAGGAGAAGTTTTACTTTCTTGTTCGAACTAAAGGAATTATTGTAGCCGCGAGACAACAAGCCGAATTTTGGCCTACTTTTGTACATAAATACGGATGTATTATACGACTGGCTTTGAAATGCTTATATTCGTATTTACCAATGTTTTAAGATCAAGTTAGCTCATTTCTCGTATCTACTAAAGTTGCAGAAGATGTGTATAAGTTATTTTTTTTTTATTGTTTTAAAAACACCTATTTATTATGAATGGCATTTTTTAATGGATGCATTGGGACGGATATGTGTATCATTCAAATGAAATAAATGCAAATTCAAATGAAATTCAGAAATAGAAAAACGTTAACATTATTAATTTATTCAAAATAATGCGCTTCTGGCTAATTACAGAAGTACAGCAAAACATATTTCCATATTTAATTACATGAGTACAAGGAAGTCATCTAGTGCCTACAACAGATTTTTAAATGTATAGAACTTGGTAGTTTGTCGTGGATATTGTACATACAAACTTGCAACATATTTACAAATACCCAAAGCAAATCCCGTCAATGGAATGACAGTTACATGATGTGGATTATCTCGTGTCACTTTTCATTCCGTTTTTATCCCCAATGTTTACGGCCGTATGTAACAAATATATGGCGTTCCAGCTGGGTATAATACGTGTCTTAATTTGATAATTGGGTAAGTAGGCGTGGAAGATTATTTATTACTGAAAAAGATTTCAAATTACTCCAACAAAAAAAAAAATATAACTCAAATTGTAGAAAATACCTTGTTTGATAAGATTGGTTATTTAACATTTTTCGATAGGCCTCATAATAAAAGAGGTACTTTATATTTTGCTATTACTTCCATCTTTAAAACAATATTTTTTCTAGTTGGATTTCATTGAGGAACTTGGGTTTTAGTTCTAAATGGAGCGTTAAAATATTGAGTTTGGTAGTAATCTAATAAAAACCGCTGACGCCAGAGATAAGATCTCATGTTCCATGTATTAGAACCTATATGTCTAACATGAGTCATATTAATATGTATTAGACCTTGTCATATGACTAGGTTCATTATATTAAAATATGAATATCTTCGGCATATTTGTACACGAGAATATTACCACATGACTCAATATGTGTCATAGTAGTATGTCCGCGAAGACATACTCAATAACTAAGTAGAAAATCTGCTAATAGAGATATTACGGGAATCTCTATGATTTCTAAATCATGAGTCTTTTAATAAAACAGTAGCCTTCATTTTGATAACTGTTATCATTGTTGATTACCTTGCAAGATAAATTCCTTACCTAGAGTTAAAGCTGTAAATGCTTTGTGCATTTATTATGCCTTCGTGATTCATATTTCATACCTCGTCCTTGCTGGTATTGATACGGCATCCGTGAGTTAGGTTACAGATGTTTCATTAAACATGATTGCTTTTAAAACCAAAATTAATAACTTTTTCGCATTCATGTCAGTTTTTCATTCTTCTCACTAACGCATTTCAGAGCTGTTTGTTCAATCTTATTTTTTGATCATTTTGTGATGTTCATTATCTATCGTAAGGCACAATGCATGTTAAAAAAATGAATTTACATATGCTACCTATATAAAAATAAAGCTAAATTGAAACCCTAATTTTATTTAATTTCAATTCCACCATTTAATTATAAACCATATCAAAACATCATTTGTAGGTTTGTTTTCGACACTGATGTATGCCTTGGTGAAATAATTCGGATTTTACTGGAAGTGAAATAAAAAATATTTATATTATATTTCAAAAAGCTAAAACATTTTAAACAAACATTACTTCATTATATTTATTTATAATTGTTAATTTCTGTGAAATATTATAAAAATAAAAAACAGGTTTTTTTTCGTATCTATCTAAATTTGTAAAATATGAAAATCATAGAGAATCTTGGCTACAATCAAAGAATTTGGTGAAACAAAAAAGTCTTTCATGTTCATTTTGACTACTACGATTGTCAAAGTATGTTGTTTCCTATTAATTTAACTACTTTTTTTTTTTTTAATTGTGGTGTTTATGGAGTTTTAATTGTTATGCCTTCAGCTCTGAATATTGCTTTTAAGTTGCTGATTAAAACTTATAATATTAGGGATTTAAAACAATTTCAATTTATTCCTTCTATATACGATTTTTAAATGGTTCACTGAAATCTGTTTAAGTGTTTGTAAATATCAGGCCATTTTTTAACGTTTTCCTCTATTTCACTTGGGCCCTTCCTGGTTGATCATTATAATAGAGGTCCTTAAATATATAATATCGAGTTCAGGTAGTGATGTGGATGGAACAAGGAATAAAATGCAAGATTAGGTACCCTGTCACATAATCAGTCAATAATTGGCATGTATCCTATAAAGTTTCATGATTTTTTATTTAAGGCTCATCTTAATAGACCTATTCGAAAAACAGTTCGTTTCTATGCTTTTCAATAAATAATACGTAACAAAGATTCCATTTCTAAAATAAGTTTCTTGCTAAGTCTTATTTTATCTTCTTGTCTCCCGTTTCTAAGGCTGAAAGAACTCTTCAAGACATTTTTTTTCTGAATGATGAGTAATTTTTCTAATCTTTGGTCTTGTCAAGTCTCTGAATTGTATTTTCATAATAGTTTTCCTGACCTTTAACTAATTTCACAACACCATTTAGTTTTTATTTATGTTTATAAAATCGACTATAAGCTAAAAACAGACTGTAAATCAATGTTCTAGAGAGAAAAGAGAGTTACTTCAATTAAACTTTAATGCGACAGTCAAGGAATGTCAGCAACTGTTGTAATACGTAAATGAATTTCCTCGTAATCATTAATTACAAGAATAATTCATAATTCTCGTGATCAACGAAGACATTAATAATAATAAAGAGGAGTTTTACCTCTTGCGATTATTTCATAACAGAGCTGACCTAATTAAAAACTGCTGATGCTTGAGAACGAGATATCTACAAACTGGATATTATGAAATTAGCAAATGCTATCTCACATTTTATAACCACCCCTAACCAAGGTTAGAATAGAACGTCAAAATTTAGATAATGTGACCCGATTAGCCTAGCAATGAAATGTACCTTCATTAAATAAGGAACAAAAAAATAATTTGTTGACTCACCTTAAAATAATATTGTATAATTCGACAATAAGAGCAACTAAGATTGGAAGCTCCAAGTAATAAATAAATATAATTGGGTCTTTTTTACTTTACCCACACCAGTTACTTATTTCTAAAACAGTGATTTACGTTATTGTTAAATTGATAAAAGTAATGTGCATATGTTTGAAATAATGTATTTAACAAGTTTTAAATGTAAACAAAAATTATACTTTAATATAAATTTCGTTAAATCATTCATTTAGGGGGCCAATGTGCATTCAAAGATTTTAAAAAACATATTCTTCCAGTCTGTTCTGGTTGTTGAAGAAATTTCTAACTCTTTCTTGCAAAACTTCGTCGTTGCATATCCCCCAGGCAACAAAATACACTTCCTTAATTTAAGTTTACAATTGCTTAACCATGTATCTTAGTAACAGCCGATTTCTTGTTTACAACTTCTTAGAGCGCATCCAAATACTGGGCCTCTTTTTTTATGAAATATAATCCTCTTTCTTTTTTTGTGGTTTTCTACATTTCCTTGATTTATACAATAATTCATACCTCTGCAAACCCCTATATGCTATTTCTTCTGATTTAAGAACACGACTAAGTTGAATGAGATTCATAATAACAAAAAAGAACTTACACGTTTTTAAAAACCAACCATGTTATAGGCAGGTAACCTCTTTCATGCATAAAATTTATATAGTTTAGCAACAGTTTGAATGACTTACTTCAACTTAACAACTAGAGTATTTTTAATTTTTATATGATCAGTGTTACTTCAAAAAGTAACTGGTGTGGGTAAAGTAAAAAATACCCCAAATTGCTTAGCCCCCACTCTGGCTAGAAAAAGTCAGTTACGCAGGGGCTGCGTAACCAAGCAGATTTCCCTCATGAAGGTTAATAATAGATAAACCTACAAACTGCTAGCACAACACCACCGTGAATATTAATTGTATAAATACAAAATAAGAAATCTTTCTCCTCCAGGTGGGAAGCGTCTGAAATTTAACCAAACAGGTCTGCCAACCCGACTCTCAACGGAAAGAAAAACAATTACTGAAATATATCAGAACCTAATATATTAATTTTAATGAAAACTATTTATTATATCTTGTAATGTAATTTATAAAGAATCAGAATAATTGTTATCTCAACCAATCAAATTTAAGTAATCCAAAAACTTAAGGCCGGGGGGGGGGGCGGTCACCAGAACATATTTGCATGTATCTCGTATAATAAAGGTATCTTGAAAACAATATTTAGTATTTATGCTTCGAACAATGAGGTTTATTACATAAACGAGTATCGTTTATGTAACATTAGTAGAAGTGGGGATTTATTTTACTTACTTAGCTGCTCGCTGAAAACTGAAAAAGGCGAATATCTCGGTTAATATTGAAGGTAGAGAGTAAAACTGTATAACAATATTTATTCTAAATGTAATTTGCAATAGGATTGATACTATACAATTTTTCTATTCGACGTATAATAACTGAGATACTTTGAATTTTCAAAATTCGCATTTCAGCCATTAACGAACTTGATCTTTTTTACAGAAAACGATTGGAATATGGAGTTTGGTAACGGTTAAACAAAAATTGCGACCGGTATAGCGTTAACAGACAAGTACATGTATATATATATATATATATATATACACACATATCTATATATATGTATATATATATATACATACATATACACACACACACACACACACACACACACACACACACACACACCTCATTTTCATCTGCTGGATAGGATCGAGGGACATTTGAGGAAAATTTTCAAAATCGGCGTCAATAGTACAACCTCAATAGCTGATTTTCTTGAAGGGAAATATGCTAAAAGGTGTTAACATGTAGTACCCGTCCCCGGTTTGTTAAAATGGTTTCTTCCTTTTGCAAAAACTAATTAAAGAGCATGAAACCATTACATTGCTTGAAATGTTAATTGATTTTTCCAGATAAAGATGAGCAAATTTTTGTGTCATTTTTAATTTAAAACCAGAGCAAGTAAGCGTTTAGTTTTGTCGACATAGTCTGGAAAAAACTCTGGAATGGCGATGGTCGACATTATACCTGACACCGACGTAGATCTCGCCTTTCATTCTTCAACTGGTTCGCAGGTTCCTAGGTTACCTCTTTGTAATTACTAAGTAATATTATATCTCTAGGGGAACACGATAGTATACAAAGCTCGGGTTTCATTGTATTTCTCTAGGCAACAAGCTTAAACAATGATATTATGAGGTCTCTAGGAGGAAATTTGGATAAGATGGCAGACGAAATTCAAATCGTAGCATAAACAACTAGTCTTTTTATTTAAAAATAAAATAAAATAGGGCATGTTCTTATTTAATACAGGTAATTTCCTTCCAGGGAAAGAACTAGACAAATCGATCATATCCCACAGTTTTTGAAACATTTCCTCCTTCACAAATTGTAGCCCGAGTTTGCAGAAATTCCTCAGGCTGTAAAATTTAATCTTTTTGATATCAAAATGAGAATTTCTTGGTCCCTGGGCTAGGTCTTTCCATGCGGCCTACGGTAATATATTATTCCCTGAAGGGTAATTCACTGAATTATGGCTCCCCTTTGATCTTAAATTATCATTGTTTGAAACCGCTTTGCACATATTACTCTCTCTCTCTCTCTCTCTCTCTCTCTCTCTCTCTCTCTCTCTCTCTCTCTCTCTCTCTCTCTCTCACACACACACACACACACACAACACAACACACACACACACTTTCTCTCTTTCTTGTCTTCTCTTTTAATATAAAATTATTCGTTGGTCGTGAGTCCAATCATTTATAAGAATGAATTATGGGATTTTCTCTTCTCCCCGATTTAATTATTGCTTTCGTTGAATTGATTCACCCTCTCGGACCTTTGTTGTATGGTTTTCCCTTTTAGTGCCTACTAATTGAATTCTATTATATGCCTCATGTCCTTTTCACCGGAAAATCCTGAATACTTTCTCACCATAGCCATTGAACATTTATAATTCACCAGTACAGTGGAAGATAGAAAAGGCTTTAATGACTTGAGTAAAGCGAAAAATACTCCCAGCTCAGCCGGTCTGTGTGCTCAGAGAATTCTTATCGGAATGTACCACATTCATTATTTCGAAGAAATATCGCCAGTAGAAGTGCACCGTCTACAAGTTGTTGGGTAAATGAACATTGGTATTTAAACTTTCTGAAGGAGTAATAGAATTTATTTAGTATTTGGGAAGAGTGCAGAGGCGTTGCAACGAGTATTGATTTTTATATTATTTAATTAACTTTCGGTCTATGTGTTTCATTTTAACATATCAGCTATTATTATGTATCATTACGTCAGCTTTTGAGGTCATGGGCATGACCTCGAAAAACGTCTTGAAACGTCCATCCATCCACCACCACAGGAGATTACGAAAATGAGGTCCGTTCAAAATTATATATATTTGTCCGTTAACGCTCTAGCAGTCGCAATTGGATTAATCGTTACCAAACTCCATCTTTAATCGAATTATATAAAAAGAAAGATCAAGTTCCTTAATGGCTGAAATCGGACCAGTGGGGTGGGTTTAGAGCGTGGATTTTTTTTCAAAAATTCTAAATATCTCTGTTACTATAGGTTGGATCGAAAAGTGTATAGAATTAATCTTATAGCAAATTAAAAGTACTATAAATATTTTTATATACGATTATTCTCTATCTTGAATTTCAACTGAGATATTTGCATTTTTCAGTTTTCAGTCTTCAGAAAACCCCTACTTCTACTCATGTTACATGAACCATACTCTGTTATATAATAAACCAATTTATTCGAAACTAAATACCAAATATTGTTTGCAAGGGACTTTGCATATACGAGATACCTGCAAATATGTTCTGGTTATCCTTCCCCCTCTGCCTTAAGTTCTGGGACTACTAAAATTTGATTAATTGACGTAAAAATTTTTCTTATTCATTATAAACTACAGTACTAGATATAGTAAATAGTTTTCAATAACTAATATGTTAAATTCTGATATATTTTAGTTTAGGCTGACCTGTTTGTTTACATTTCAGACGGTTTTCATCTAAAAATTATTCAAATTCACGGTAGTGGTGTGTTACCAGTATGTAGATTTATCTATTGTCAAATTTCACTAGGGAAATTTGCTTAGTTTACGCAGCCCCTGCATGACGGACTTTTTGTTATGATGCGGTTTTTAGCCAATACTTACAGAAAATAAATTGGCTTCATCGGAGTTGATTTAGTTTATATAATCCTGTATGTTATTTCTCTCTGCGGGGAATATTAATGAAGCAGTGGTAAAATAGACTTTCTCCTGATTGGAGAGACGCGAGGAGAAACCGCGAGCAAAAATTAGTATGCACCGTACCTGCTTTATTACCCAGTATTTTTTGTGGATTAGTCTTTTAAACGAATTTGTTAACTTAGTTTCCGAGCTAATTTCATTTACATCCCGACATCCTCGTAGCTATTGGAAGCGGGCCACAGAAAATTAACATAAGAGAATAAATAAATATGAACAAAAAATGATGGTGATATATTTTTGGATCCATAAAAGTCTTGGTCTTTTCCCATCATTATTCTTACTGCCAATGTTCCTGTATGGTGTTTCAACATGGTAGTGCGCACGTTTTTTTAACTCTGGGCTAACTGTTCGACTGAAATGAGACGAGAAATGTTATTTAAACTTGTGAATGAATGGCCTAGAAAACAATTTTTTCTGAAAATTAATTGACGTCACCTGAAAATATCAGCTGAAGAATTTTATATTTCAACATGAGTTTTCAACTAATCTAGATAGCCATTTTCCCTTCATGATTGACTATTTTTTCCCCTCTTTTACATCATGTATTTTTCTTTGGAAAATACATACCAAATTTCTTTACACTCAGAACGTGGGAAATGATGAAATTAGCCCTCTGAAGTTTAAATTCTAAATAAATATGAATTGGTTCGAAGCGCTTAGGCAAGTCGTGTAACTGAGTCTTAGGTTTACACTTTTTTCACGGTATTGTGTAATTATGTTATTAATTAATGTCAACTATATGCTATTGAGGCTTATTGGTATCTGCAGGTTGCCACCCTTTTTTAGCCAGGGTGAGATTAAGTATTTAATTTAATGAGTTCAACATTAACAAGGGGAATGCCCCCCGGAAAATGCTGGTAAAACCAATTCCGTTAAAGCGAGAGAACGCACTTCTCATGCGTTCGTCTAAAACAAATGGTATAGCTTGCCTTAACGTCTTGAGTTGTTCCCAAGACGACAATTCAAGGAAGCCCCCGTAGCTTAGTTGATAGAGCTCTCTTTTTGTAACCGAAAATCTCGAGATCGAATCTCGCTGGGAGCGACTATTTGTTTTCAGGATTTTTTCATTTTTTACTTCTAGGGCGTTTATTTAATATTAATAAATAAAAGGTTTTTTTAATGTATTGCCATTTCATTGTTAGGGTGTTTCGTATATTTAAAGAAAATTCGAGAATATATTCATTAGGTAACACTGAAAAAAATTAGTTCAAATCGGTGGGGGGAAGGCCGGTCACTCCCATTGTAAATAAATTTTTGCTCAGGTGAGATTGGATCACATGACACAAGGTTTGCCATACGAGATTAAAACTAACGCGTTAACTGACATGAGTGACCTGAGCCCCCTTTCGTCACTATGTAAACTGATCAAAACCGATCAACGTCTGGTGTTGACGTATTTATTGGTAGTTTAAAACAGGTAAAAAATTTATTTTTACCCTCCTTTAATTGTTTATGGGGTGGGAAAGATTCATTAATTAGCTAGGAATTTTCATTATTCATTAGTTATGTTTAACATTGTTTCTCTCCTTGTGCCAGAGTTGCCTGTGCATAGCCAAAACAAGAAAAGGTTTGATATACAGTAATCAAGCGGACCATACGCATTTCTCCCTAAAAAATAACTGTGGATTTGTGCTGGCTGGTGGAGGTCCATCGACAACGGAAGGATCAAAAAGGTCAAACACCTCCACTCTTAATACTTCTTTATTACAGACACAGTACTTTCGGGGCGAACCGTCCCATCATCAGTGCTCTGTGCCGCAACATTTATACTTCAAAAAAATGTAATATATATGAATAAATAAATAAAAAATAAGTTTTTATTCTTCCTAATAATTGGTTAAACTGTTACTTGAAAAGATTTTTTTTTTGTTTTTGCATGTATCTTAACTTTTAACTTTATTTTCCGCTTTTAGTTCTTTTTAATTTTCCATGGAAACAGCAGAAAAATCCGATTAGTTAAGGAGTGTACATATTAGCTACACCGTTTGTTTCTTCGTAAATCGGTTATTACAGTTAAAAGGTCTAACGAGGGCCAATCGAAATTCTTTTTTCACACTTATCTATTAGCAGATTCCCCTTTAGGGGAATCAGCTATTGTGGTCGTACTCATGAAGCATTTTTCGAAAAATGTCTTCAAATGTCCATCAATGCAATCCAGTAGTTACCGAAAATGAGATCCGTTCAAAACTGTTTGTGTTTGTGTGTGTGTGTGTGTGTGTATGTATATATATATACATACATACATACATATATGCATATACATACATATTTGTCTGTTAACGCTATTTTTGTTCGATCGTTACAGAACTCGATATTTTATTGTTTTATGTAAACAGGAACGTCTTGTTCGTTAATATTTGAAATCCGACCTGTGGGGAAGGGGTTAAGAGGTGAAAATATTAAAAATCTTAATATATCCGTTATTATGCGTTGAATCGAACAATTGTTTAAAACCAATCTTATTGAAAATGTAATGCCTTATAATTGTTATATACGGTTATCTTGACTATTATTCGAGATATTGGCATTTTTTAGTTTTCGGCCTACAATAAACCACCAATTCTGCTCAGGTCAAATTAAGAATAAGTTGTTATGTTATGCTCCAACATTTATTTTAGGATAATAATTAATTATTAATTATTCTATGAGTATTAAATATTTTAACTTAGAGGAAATGCGAAAGTATCATATACAAATAATACAATATTTTGTAGTAATAATACCAAAATTTAAAAAAAAAAAGTCTCAAATTGATAAAAAAATAAGAAAAAACCTTCTGGATATTATAATCCAAAAGTTGCACTGATCCAAAGTCAAGGGCAAGTTAGAAATAACTGACTTTCCATAATGATGCTCATTAAAGCCTGTGCAGCATTCGGTTTTCATCCAAACGGCTGGAAAATGAAAAATGTTTTTTGGTGTAAGAACGAGGTCTTGAGTCCTAGATTTATTGTATCAAATATTCATTTTCTTGCTAAGCAAAAGACAAAAAAATAATTTTATTTTCAGAAGTGTATTTCTACTTCTTGATAAATATTTTAAAGAAAACAGTCATCATTGACACCTGATGTATTTCCGATTTGAGTCGTGTTTCTGAGTCTGTCTATTGTGAAACCCCTTCTTCGGCTGACTATAAAAGAGCTCTGTCGTATAAATGTAGGCGAGAAGGTTCGGTATCTTGATTTGGAGTGCTCGGCTGTAGAACTAACTGTGCCCGCGCTCCGATGGGCCTAGCCTAGCGTAGCAGGTTAGTGAACTTTCCGCATCCATTCTAACACCTCTTCTCAAAGACTTCCCGACCATCTCCATTCAACAAGTGTCCGTCACGCAGCTGATGCGCAAAATAAGCAGATTTCTCACGCCCAAGCTAGATACGCTATGACGCCCGCTCATTGCAATTTCTGTATCCCCCTTTCTAAGCACCCAGTTATAAAGAAGACATGGACACAAGCTGGATATGAGATTTTTAAGAGTTGTAATAGCTTAAAGTAGTAATCGCATATTTAGGAAATGGGGTTTACAGAAGTCCGGAAATGCAAATGCTCGAATGGTTCCCATAAAATTCATGTTTCTCAATAATGAATAGGCCACTACATTAATAAAATGATTGGTTATATAAAAAATCTAAATAACTAAATATTTGGGACTGTGCGGTTTAGTTCTTCTCTAAACCCTCAATTCTGGATTACCACCATTAGTGAACTTCATCTCTAGTGTTACATAAAACTCTTAAATGTCGAATTTAGTAATCAATATGTATAAAACATAAATATTCAACCATATTTAGAGATTAAAATATCTATGGGTATCTTGGCATGAAGAGATACCACCCAAATATTCAAGAAAGTCCCTCACGTAGGAGCTACGTAAATTAAGCATATTTCCGACGTGCTGGGACACACTACTAACCTACTGAAGACTGAAAACAAGGAAATACTACCAACTCTCTTAATATAGAGTTACGTATAATTTAATAGAGCAACAATTGTAGAACATCATTTTTAAAATGATTGGTTCTATAAAATCTTCGATTCGGCTCATAATAAAGTTGAACTTTCGGACCTACTCCCCTCTAAATCCTCCCTATTCCTGGCTAAAATTTTTTAGAGTTAAATTAAACGGTTAAATATTGAGTATGGTACATTTCGAAAATCGCGCCATGAGTACAACCTCAATAGCTGATTTCCTTTACCTCAAAGGACCAGAAAGAACATACTCAATACTCGGGAAAAAAAACTGGTACAACTCATTTAATAAATTGAGAGAAATTAAATTCACAGTTGAAGCATGGCCAAGTGATGCACGGCGAGACGATGTTATAATAACACCACTAAGTATTGGTCACACATTATTGACACTCTCATATTTGATAAAAACAAAAGCAACTCCAATTCGTCTTACTTGAAGTGTTAACCTAACAGCCAAGCACATACTTACTGAATGCCATTGATGTATTAATAACTTACAAATGCCATATGTATGAATTACTGATGAAAAGTAGTCCAAACAATTACATAATACAGCAACATCCTAAGACTATAAGGCTTTATTAAAAAAATTAGTATTCTATTTGTTTTTATTTCAACCCACGGGATACATGTTATTTGTTTATTCTTCATAGTTTTCTGGCAAGGGTCACCAATAAAAATATTCTCGCGTAAACTTTATTCATACTGCCCTATATGTTTTGTGGTTTACATACCACCTCTTCAGGGGTTATCCATTTCTGAAGTGCTAGTTTCCCACTTACATTCGTTGCTAGTGTCGTCACTGAGGAGGTCGTTGATACTGAGGTTACCGAAGTAGGTTAAGTCTGCTGACTACAAAACTATTATTTACACGTCAATCTTGAGCTTATTTTCCGTCAAAATTTAAAATCGATTATTTTAAGATAAAAAGTTATATAATATATGATTGTGGTATTTAATTTCTGTTTTTTTTTCTATTTTTTATGATGTGAGTATTCTCTTATCAAAAATAAAAATATGTAGAGCAGTATGAATAAAGTTTGAGCGAGAAAATGTTTTTTATATTGGTGACCCTTATCAAAAAACTATTAAAAATATATAAAAATAGTGGTCCAGTTTAAGAAGAATTTTATTTGTTTTTAACTTATATACTCAGGCTCAGTACAAGCTGCAGGCATGTTTTTACTGTATTCATGTATATACTTATGGCTGGCATAATTTGTAAGTGGTGGAATTCATTGTTTTCTGGATTTCTACAAATGTTAAAAATACAGTTATCAAATATCTCAGATAGTTTTTCTTTCGAATCAATTGCTTTCCCAAGACAGTAATTACTTCAAATTTTTGTTTCCCTTACTTTAGATATATTAAAAAAAATCTGGAAAAATACGATATAAAAAGAATTTCAGATATCATATTTTTCATAGGATTCTGACCATGAATGGCTATGGAGGGGAAAGCAGAAATGTCAGCTGTTTTGTAAAGATCACGGTGTACTATCCTTTCACAATTCGCTCGCTCTACATTGCTCACTAAATCTGTTATCGCTTTCATCAATACATTGTTTTTCGACCTTAACAATGACCCGGGATATTGATAAGCCTGCTAATTGTTCTTTGTTGTTTTATATTTAGATCGGAATTTAAAATTTATGTTACTAACATTTCTTCTTTGTTTCAGGTAAACCAACGATTGAAATGGTGCATAAATTTATGGAGAGTGAACTTCAATAGGAAACTGCTCAAAAGGAGCAATAATTAGTAACTTCAATCATTCACAAATTTTATTTTGCGTTTTTCATTTTCATCGACGACCGACCTGATATTTGTTATATTTACAGTTAAAAATTACAAGTCAAATAATATGACTTCATCTAATAATTCATAATAGTGTCAGTTAAGGCTATTAATGACATTAATTAATAAACATGGATAATAAATGTGGTTACATATAATTCGTAACAAATGGAATGCTAATATAACATTAGTCTTATTAAAGTTAAGAAAAACAAATAATCGGAAAAAGGGAGAGTGCTAAAGAGAGAGAATGAATCTGTAGTTTTACTTAAAACCTTTAATTATAGAAACGGTAACAGACGAGTGTGTGTGTCCAACAATCTTGCCTAGGAAATGAAGAAAATGATTTTCATCCGAATCTACATATGCTTAAATACTCTAGTGTTCATAAATTTATTTTTATAGTTTCCAAAATCGAATTTTAAACATTTAATGCAAAACTTATGAACAAGTTCATTACTGGCTGAAATCACATAAAAACCTTTATATAATCAGTCTAGTTAAACATCCAATGTTCTAGTATATACACTACTACATAGTGTTAATTGTATTATTCTTTTTTCTACTTTTTGTTCCGCCTTCATCTATTCTCCTTATTTTCACTTAAACGCCGTGTTTTCAGCTTAAATAGAATAGAACGTGAGATGATATGAGCGTCTCGTTTCATTTCGAGGAATATCTGCTTAGAGTACACAGCATATGGGTGTCGGACTTAATATATTTGTGTGTTTGTATTGTTTCATGACGTTATAGGTTGAAAAACGTCTAGGCAATCATGGCCCTGTTATTATATTTAATAAGACTAATTTTAATTTATATGTGTATTTATTGCATATCATTTGTAACCACAATCGTTATCCCTAATTAATTCAGAGAGTATTTTAGTAATTTTATTTATAGTGTCCAACGTATATAAATCATTATATTGTTGCTTATATAAGACTATTATGGGTGAGTTTTATCTCTGAAGAACTGAGCTACCGTAGTTGAAAGCGCCTAATAAAGTTTGTGAACTAATTATCTCATTTAACTCAAATAAAGATGGCCTATATGTAACTAACAGATGTAAGTAAACAAAATTATTTATGCTTTTTGTGAAAGTAGTAATTGATAAAAAAATATCACATTCACATTAGGATTGTTGAGTGTTGGATTTGAATCCGGTGCATTTGCAAGGTCGGCAGTATGTGATCTATGATTATTAATAATTACAATTTTATGTGTTCACTGGTTCACTGAACGTGTCATAGATATAATTTATACTAATTCATTGCATAGTAATTATGATATGACCTGTACATAGTCTTGGAAACCAAAGCCCAATGTTTTTTTTAGCATATTTCCAAAAATATCTTCAAATATCCATTGATCCTACATAGAAGATAACGAAAATGAGGTCCGTTCAAAATTCTAGATCATTAACAGATATATATATATATATATATATATATATATATATATATATATATTTTATATAACCCGGCAAACGTTGTTTTGCCTTATAAATTATTTCTAGTTTCTAGATAAATTCTAGTGTAGACAAAAAGTAACTTACTTATTATAAGTGTGTATGTGGTATATCTCATGCATATACCACATACACACTTATAATATAGGCATGGAGCGCTATGAACGATAAGGGAATATAAAAATAACAAACGCCAAACAATATTATTTTTAAGTTATAATAGTTTATTTCTTAAAATTACATACCACATATTAATTACGAAAGTAACACTAACAAACAACATCAACCTTTTAATGCTATAGCGTAAACAATATTTTTTGTTAGCCCATCTTTAGCGAGCACAAACAAACTGGATGGTTTACCCACTCGAGAGCATGCTACGTACAATTGCCCGTGCGAAAAACGTGGTGTACTCAAATCTAAACTACAAATAGACATCGTTTGGCCTTGGGATTTGTTGATTGTCATTGCAAATTGAAATTTTAATCGAAGTACAGTTAAAAACACTATAATTGATCAGTTATCGAGCGGGATGATAATGATTAATTACTAAAATGGCTATAAAAAAATAGGGGTTGGTGATAAAAAAGTAAAGATTTAGGCTTGAATGTATTTTTTAATGACACATTATAAAAAAAATAAAAAACAAAAAAAATAGTCCAAAAATTAAAAAAAAAAATGTTAAGGGTGAACAACCCTTATCAATTAGGGGTATGAAAAAGAGATAGTAGCCGATTCTCAGACCTACTGAATACGCATATAAAATTTGGTAAAAATCGGTAAAGCCAGTCCGGAGGAGTACGGAAACTAACATTGTGACATGGAAATTGTATATATATATATATATATATATATATATATATATATATATATATATATAGAGATATGAGAGGGGATAGAGAGAGAGAGAGAGAGAGAGAGAGAGAGAGGAGAGAGAAGAGAGAGAGAGAGAGAGAGAGAGAGAGAGAGAGAGAGAGAGAGAGAGAAAGAAAGAGAGATTTATATATTTGTCTGTTAACGCTCTATCCATCGTAAAGTTTGTTTGTTCATTACCAAATTGGATATTTAAACGTTTTATGTAAAAATAAAGATCAAGTTCATCAATGGACGAAACCGGGCCGGAGTAGAATCTCAATAGCAGATTTCCCCCACAGGAAAAAGTGCTAAAAACTGTAATATGAAGGAGCGGTGTTATTGCAGGAAGACTTACGAACTTTTGTAATAGTCAGACGAGGACACGTACTGTGCTGTGAGTAATGTCTAGAGCGCACGAGTGATCTATGTTGCGCTGATAAGGAGTTTAATCACCGGCAAGTAACTATAGTACATTATTTTCCTTATTTTTAATGATGACTGTACTCCCTATAGAGGCACGAAGATTAGCGTAATATGTAGTATGTTGTTTCGTAAGGTTTTAGGGCGGAAAACTACTAGGTTATCATCGCCCTGTAATATCTGTAACTCACGTTTTAGTATCCTCATCCATATCGCCATTTTAACAATATAAACGAGGATAAAAAAAACTTGTAATTTAATTTGTTTTGTATAAATTCGTAATTTTCACAGTTAAACAATTTATTCTAGCTCTTTGGAGGTCATCTCCAAGGGCCACTGCTATATCATTGGAAATATTGCACTCGTTTCGAATATCTGTATGCTTATGGCATTCCATTAATATGTGGTAGATAGTCAAGCCTGTGTTACACTTACCACAATTTGGGGGTTGATCTTTTTTCATAAGATAACCATGCGTAAATCTTGTGTGCCCTTTTCGGAGTCTTCCTAATACGACTTGATGTCTTCTTTTGTCTCTTCGAATATTTCCATGGACTGATGTAGGTTTTAATACTTTTTAGATAGAGAAGAAGAGGGTACGATATTTCCCTAACATAAAAACCAAATATAATGGAACACATTTGTGCAATGTATATGTGGGTATAACTGCATTTCTCTTATTCATTTTTCTTGCACAAATTATCTGTTATTAATTATTAATGTTGAGGCTATCTCAGTCAAATATTAGAAGTTCAGCATAAGATCATTCGGTAGTCAAACATGCTGAAAATTAAATAGAATTTAATATCCAGAATAATAAAAAATGTGAATCGTAAAAGTTCATTATTTTAATTAAGTCCTGGGAGATAGGAGTGGTCTTCTTTGTTTTTATTTTGGAAAATGTTATGAGATCAATCTTTTTAACAAATTAACTAATAATTATTAATGGATTAATAATTATTATTTTATATATATTTCTCTCGTCTAATTGTAACAGTATTAAATGCAGTTTGTTTTCCTTCTCTTACCGATTAATACTTTGAGGAAACATCTCATTTCAAGCTTTCCTGTCAAGTATAAGTATGCAAGTACAAAGGGTAATGAGCTTAGTTTTGTTGGCTGCCCTGCGGGATCAATTAAGGGAAAGCAGCTATTGAGGTTTTACTCATGACGTGATTTTTGAAACATTTCCTTAAGTGTCTATCTATCTACATAGGTGACGAAAAAGAAGTCCGTTGAAAATTATATACATATTTTATCCATATATTACAAAATTATTTTATTTTAATTAGACTTACGAACAGCCGAAATTAAAAAATTTAACCAGGGTTATTGTGCTTATAATAAAACCCCGTCCTCCTTGTAGAAATGGTATCCACGGCTCAAGGAGAAAAACAAAAATGTATAAAGAGGGTCAAATCGTAAAAAAAAGGGAAGGGGGTGTCCACCCTGGAGAATCCAGTTGAGCCTTGGGTCTATTCAAATATGGCGGGTGCCTAGCCCTAAGCCCTAAGTTTGCTTTGGGCACTTTGCTTCCAAGGTCTAGCTTCTCCTTGACCTAGCGATAGCCCTTCCCGAGTTGCCTCTAAATAAAGTCTCAAGTACCTTATTAGCTTCTCTCCCTTAGCAACGGCCACCTGGGCATTATGAGCTCTCATTCCCTTTAAGCCCTCCTTGATGAGGCTCTAAGATATATCATGTTCCAAGCTGCAACCTTACAAAAATATCCAGCAGACAATGGACATGCTGTGTAATCAGCTTGAACAGAACGCTATATAAGAGTCTCAAGGGACAGCTGGTTGAACAGTTCATGATATTCAGTATTGCATAACATAATTTTGTGGAAATCAGTATTCAGGTTGTTCACGTGGAGTGCGTTTATTCGTATTTATTAACGTTCATTTTGTGCTATTATCACTAACTGAAACGGGTTAACTACTCCCCTCTTCCAGCCTGCAATATACAATGAGTTCGTCAATAAAAGCGCTACTCTTGCACAGGTGAGAATTGAACCAAGTGAGACCACCACCTTAGCTCAAATTGCTAATCTGAGCTCTGTTCGGAAATGTCGAAAATTTGGACATATAAAAATAGACCACCAAATGAGGAATTTAGTTGATGAGTTCGCTGCAGAAACCTAGCTAGCAGGAGTCTAGAGTGTATATATGTCGATCATCCCATCGAGATGACTAACGATGCTCTTAGTCTTAATTCCCACCCAAAAGCACGCTGGCCGCTGGTATCACGTGACCTCCAGGTACAATGATGCCCGAAAGTGTACTGGAGAAAAACCATTAAGGTCCTCCTTGGTTAACAGAGATAACTACTGAAAAATTTTTACATTAACAGTCTTGTAGATAGCATTAGTTCCTACAACTGCAGCTCTAAATAATTTGTAGGAGTAGATAATGGCTTTACAAATTCTTGTACGGAGTAAAGAATGTGTTGTTGCAATCGTGAAATATTTAGATTTTCAGATTTGAACGGAATTATCTATTATGACCCTCCCGGAGTCATTTTGATTGGTTTTGTCGTGACCTCGGTGCGTATATACGTACATCGCATAGTTCACATGCACCTCCCCTTTTGTTGAAGTCGACTGAGGGAAAGAGGGGGAGTTAGAGACAAAAATTAAAAAAAAAATAGCAAAGTCCTTCTTACCTATTAAGATACAAGTGATTTCTATAAAACCTTTTTATTTATTGTAAAACGGTCTATGCATTATGTCCTACATGTTTTGACCCGATGGATTGGAACGGGGATATCGTAAATGTCTTTCAGATAAGATATGTTTATTATATATTTCATTTAGTTGGAGTACAACTGCATCAAGTCATCAGATTTGACTACATCACGATTTGAAAATTCCAGATTTCCGCTTCAATCAAGATATTTTAATAAACTCAAGATATATTTTTTAAACTAGCAAACATTTTTCAAACCACTTCTTGTTTCTTTTAAAGAATGCTAGAGATGTTATAACCTGGCGTCTACTGAAACCCGGTATTATTTCTATTTCTGACTGGCATAATGATACAGTTCTGGTAGAATGCCATCTGTCTGGTAGATAATACCTAGAAACAGAGAATAAATGGTGAAATGAGATCATATTCCAGTCATGTGTAATCTACTTAGTTTACACAGCACCTGCGTGACGGTTTTTTTTTCTTTTTTTTTTTTTTTTTTTTCATACAGTCATTATTATGCAAAAATCAGGATCATACTATAAGGAATAAAATTGTATCATCTAGCAGTAAAATAATTTATTTAGTTGTAATTATGTAAGTGCAAATGACTGTTGATGATGTCAGATTCTGTTAACCTTTCGTGTGAGCGGTCTGATCATGACATATTAGAAGATTGAGCTCCCTCAATTGGTTCACAGAACTCATTTTCTATTTATACCAAATTATTTTATGCCAGCCTCCCCTGGGATCCATTTATATGACTCATGATTGGTCGTTTCAAACATCGTAAGAACATTTATTTCTGGGAACATAAAATATGTTTTACTAATGATAAGTTATGACAAATATTAATACATCAGTAGCCGGATCATGGTCAACTAGATGTAACGACAGTCCGATATATGAAATTTCAATGTTCTATGGCCAGTCATTGGGCATTGGGTTATTCTAATAGGAACAGGTATCACGCCGAACGTCGTCTAGATGAACTTTAGGGGGGGGGGGTCCTAATAATTTTATTAAATTCTTAAACTCCGATTATTTTATGCTGACCTACCTGTTTCTTAGGGTAATTGCCTCCTTTTCAGGAGCCCAATACTTCAAAGTGTTTAATTTGTTACAAGCCAATGGCTAGTGAGCCTCTACAATAGTTTAAGATCGAGGAAGAGGTGGAACTTTTACTATTTAGTGTCCCTCCCAACAAACTAACAAGATAAAATATCAAAATGTTGGGGCAAAAACAAACTAGTAGAAGAAAAATATTTTTTCTTTGAAATCACTTTTCAATTAACTTAAAATCTTATTGGATTGGTGCTCCATAAGAACACATAACACTTTGCTCCGCGACTCCCATCCTCTTTTTTGAGTGAATGAGCGCGACCAAAATTCATTGTTTGGGGTTGAATCATTCAAACATCAGCAGTCCTCCACCTGAATGAGGTGTTTATAGTCGCGTGACTGGAAGTCAATTGATCTGCTTCTGAAACAGTATGGCGTTAAAAACTCAAACGAAGTACTATTATACGTGCAGGTAACGAGGCTCGAACTCACGAACGGATGACTCTTGAATGATCGAAGGAACCATCACTTGATTTATTAGAAGATTTCCTTTATGGTAAGTCGACTCTTGCGGTTGCACTCATGACGGGATTCTCGTCTGTCTGTTACTACTCTAGTGGTAACTCTACTTGTCTGTCTGCTACTACTCTAGTGGTAACTCTACTTGTCTGTCTGCTACTACTCTAGTGGTAACTCTACTTGTCTGTCTGCTACTACTCTAGTGGTAACTCTACTTGTCTGTCTGCTACTACTCTAGTGGTAACTCTACTTGTCGTATGTCTGTTACTACTCTAGTGGTAACTCTACTTGTCGTATGTCTGTTACTACTCTAGTGGTAACTCTACTTGTCGTATGTCTGTTACTACTCTAGTAGTAATTTTACTTGTCGTATGTCTGTTACTACTCTACTGGTAATTCTACTTGTTGTATGTCTGTTACGACTCTAGTGGTAACTCTACTTGTCGTATGTCTGTTACTACTATAGTGGTAACTCTACTTGTCGTATGTCTGTTAACTACTCTAGTGGTAACTCTACTTGTCGTATGTCTGTTACTACTCTATGTCGTATGTCTGTTAACTACTCTAGTGGTAACTCTACTTGTCGTATGTCTGTTACTACTCTAGTAGTAATTTTACTTGTCGTATGCCTGTTACTACTGTAGTGGGAACTCTACTTGTCGTATGTCTGTTACTACTGTAGTGGTAACTCTACTTGTCGTATGTCTGTTACTACTCTAGTAGTTGCAAATTTTGTTTGAGCTTCAGCAAAGTCGATATAAGTGTTTAATGTAATACTAAAAATCATGTTTGTTAATGAATGAAATTGAACCGGGGAGAGGAGAGACTCATCCTGTATCTAGAAATTAATTGAGGTACTCGCATTTTTTAAAATTTTTAGCAATCAATATACTCTCCCATTTAATCAACGTAAGGACCCAATATTTAATTAAACGTATTATTCAACCTTAAATACCGAATGTTGTTTTCAACAGACCTTAAATTATTGTCTATTTTTCGATCAATAGCATTCTCGAATGATTACTGCTTCATTCAACGACCATATTCGTTAATGGGGATTTGTAGGGGTTCAAATCGAAAGTTAAAGAATATTTAAGTTATTATGAGTCGGTTCGAAAAATGTCCCATATCCAAACTTATCAAACTATTGATGCTATATAGTTGTTGATCTATACATTTTATTTTGAATGAAATATTTAGTGTATTACTCGCTTTCATTCTTCACTAATCCCCCTCTTCTACTCATCGAATTTTTACAAATAATTCGGGAGCACATAGTGAGATGAGAACACCGACGCGTCATCCAGCGTGTGGGAAATCTGCACGATGAGTTTTTGGATTGTCGCAGAAGATGAGCCTCTGAAGAAGGAAACGCAGAGAAAAACGTCAACCAACCCCTAACCTTGTTAGTTGTTAAAGGTGGCAGAACAAATTGCCCTAAAATAAAAATAGAAGACATGTACGTAGGAGAAAATACTCCTTCACTCTCGAGGGATACAAATCCAATTTTCAGCTAGAAAATAACTTCCCACTCTGTGTGGAAAGTACCCATCACCACCATGCATACGCCATCATTCTTATTATAATATTCCAACTATTTTCCTTATAAGAACTGCTTTATTAGTTTAAAATTCAATATTGTTTTTTCTCTGCTTCGAACTAAACTTATTTGAAGAGAATATTTAATATATAAATTGGAGAACTGAAAAATTCCTATTGGAACTGAAAGAAGGCATTTTATTTTTAATATTCTTCTGATAAGGCAAAACAAAGTTCCGGTTTCTTTTCTAGTTGCCAGAAGTAACTTCTCTGACTTAGATTGAATGGACTTACTTTCAAGTTTAAAACTCCATCAAAGTACTTTTATTAATGTTCTTCTTTAATTTTAATCTTATTCTTCTTACAATTTTAGGAATGAAATATTATTTCCTTCCATATCTCCCTCATGGTTAGTAGTGCTTTACTTTCGTCGTATACATTCTTCCAATGTGCCCGTTGAGCAAATGAAGTACATAAACTAATTAACATAGTAATGATGGCAGCAATCATTATAACACTGGATGAAAAGAAGAAACACTATTTAGGGTTTAAAAATGTCCTCAGAAAAAATTAATATTTTTTTTTTAATTTGTGCAAGTAAAAACACTTACGGCGTTAAGCAGTTATCAATAATTAAAATCATAGTTAGTTTTTTATAGGTGAGAGAAATATTCTATCAAGATGAAAGAAGTATCTACCAAGAATCGATCCTTTTTTTTCAGTACATAAAAATATCTTAATATTTAAGATTTATTTTTGACCTAACTATAATATCTTTTTAATTTATTGTCATAGTAAATAAAAACAATTCTTTTTCAAATTAAAATCTCTTTATTTTTGTTTTACTTCTAGACTTCCACTATACCATCAGTATTATATTCAAAGTCCTCGCGTATTGACCCTGTGTTCATTTTCCTGGGCAACGTTTCGCTAGACTTACTCGTTGCATCTCAGTGCCCTCTCTGAGACTGAAGAGTCCCTATTCAAGTCTCTTTGTTTTATGTTGCTCTACATATTTTGAGGCAAATATGCCTCCCCATTGGGGCCTTAAATATACACTAAAATTATAAAATATGTATTGTATTCTTCCTCAAAAAAATAATTTTACAAATTTTCATTGCACACGTTTATCATGGAAGTCAAGCAACTAAAAATACAGTAATTCTTTTAAGTTGTCTAAAAATATAAACTACAATGCAAAATATAGGTATTTTTGTTCTTACCATATGGGAGGTCTCTTTCCCTAAACTATTATCCCTCCCGCCATTGGCCAGTCACACACTATATAATAGTGATATCTGGAGCAGATTACGCCAGCTGATTTAAATCGATACTACTGTGTTTGCAATTGTCGGGAGTCAAACTGAGTCCAATAATTTAGTTGTTCTTATTCTGAACCCAATATTATTTATATATTCTTCAAATTTTATGTCAAGGGTCACTTGTCATAAAATTTGAAGACTATATAAATAATTTAGTTTGATATTTACATTTTGTCTTTCCATTGACCACTTTTTTTAAGGTGAATGCTGTCCTATATTTTTGTTTTTATACTATTCCGTTCTCTGTCTACAATTTGTATTTTTATTTATCAAAACTAACTTCTTTGCCATTGAACGTAACAGTTAGAGCTATTTTACTTTCATTATTGGCCGACTGTTATCTAATATTTGTGAGGTAACTCCTGAATACAGCAGTGTTGTTGGAAGTGAGGAATATTTTTTCTCTCCAACTCCTGAATATGTACTATTACAATCGTTGCAGCTTACCTCATAAGTTACGATTTTTAAATTTTATCTTTTGGCCTTGTTAAATTGTCATGTATTGTTTGTTATTGCTATAGGCAATTAGACATTGTCATTACAAGTTAGACTCAATAGCTTTGAAATTTTTGGGTGTTAGTTGAATGAAAAGTGTAGATTTAATCGAATTTAGTGTATTATTTTTTTATTTCCACATTTTTTATTACAGTCATTTTGTCGGAATATATGTTCGCTACGTATTTCATTACTGGCACCATTTAATCTCTGAAGAGGTAGCCATGAAACCAATAGTTATGCAACTTATAATAAAGAAATTTACTCAATGTGATTTCTGCTCTTCAAATAAACTAATATACTAATTGCACAGGTATCCACCGATGATGAGACAACTATTTCTTTTTTAATGTATTTCAGAGTTTTCCCACACACTATTTAGATCTAGAGATTGGCTTCACGGAAATAAAGCAGTCCAGAACAAGTTGTCTCAGTGTTTGGCGAATGTTAACGATGTTGTGATCACGGAAATTACTATGACAACATTGACCGACTCTGAACAGGAATCCACTTGGTGGAAATGGGTGGTGGGGATCCACACGTATACAGAAAAAAAAATATGTCGGATTACTAGGTCCATATTGTCATAAATCAACGTTTTCAGGAGTCAAGATTGAATACATATGCGATTGAAGATAAATGTTTTAGCAGATTTCCCTTAAGGGAAATCAGCTTTTGAGGTCATGACGCGATTTTTGAAATTTTTGTTCAAATGCCCTATCGACCCTTCCTAGGAGATGACGAAAATGAGGTCCGTTCAAAAATGTATTTAGATATATATATATATATATATATATATATATATATATATATATATATTTGTCTGTTAAGTCTGTGTGTCTAAAGGTCGCAATTATTGTAATTATTAATCATTACCAAACTCGATATTTAGTCGTTTTATGTAAAAAAAAGATCAAGTTCATTAACGGCTGAATTCTGATCGGGAGGATTATCTAAAAATCGCAATATCTCCGTAACTATACGTCGGATTGAAACATTGTATAGAAACAATCTTATTGCGAATTAAATTTACTTTATATATATTGTTCTATACATATTTTCCGTATAATGAGAAAGTTGGATTTTATAGTTTTCCGCTTTCAGTAAACCCCCACTCCTACTAGTGTCATATTAATAATATGCTGTAATATCGAACCACTTCATTACAAGGTCAAGTACCAAATATTGTTTTTAACAAACCTTTATTATACGAGATACAAACAGATACATTCTGTTGACCCCCCCTACTTTTGTTTTTGGACTACTACTAATATATATATATATATATATATATATATATATATATATATATATATATATATATAGAGAGAGAGAGAGAGAGAGAGAGAGAGAGAGAGAGAGAGAGAGAGAGAGAGAGAGAGAGAGAGAGAGAGAGAGTTTAGTTATGCTTGCATGCGAGTGCGTTCTAAGGAGCGATTTATGCAGCCAAATTACTGTTTAGCCTAAATGATTCATGATTTATAAGAACTAATATAAATAATGGTAGAGATTTCTTTGCAGTTGATCTTGAAATAGATAAAAGCGTCCGTGACCTCACTAACCCCACGCAGTGTTGTAATTAATCCATGTCATAATATAACTGGCTCTAAAAACGTGTTTTTCCTTTAACTTTTTTTTTCTTCATTTAACGTTGTTTTTTATTCAAATAAATGTATTAGTGTAAAAAATAAAATTTGATTGTTATTGTAGTATCACTGTAACGCGTGATGTCTCATGTAATTATAGCATTTTATTAATTTGTATTTGTATTTTATGATTGATGGTGCACGTAGTAACACAATTAAATTCCATATTAGACGTGCAAAACAAAACATTATATTTGGATTACTATTAGTTATTTAACATATCGGTTCTATGACTTGAAATTTATATACTTTTACATAAAAATCCGAGTGGTATTCTTTTTTCCTAGTGATAAAGAGTTTTAAAAATCTTTAGCTAAGGAAGGCCGCAACACAGGGGCTGAATTAACTGAGTAGGTTTCAGAAGTGTTGGAACTACACGCTGGTGATCTCAACTCAACGTTTATTCTTTATTTTACCCGTAGAAGGAAGCCTATGTATAGAGGAATTAAAATGAAAGTTGGTCGTACAATGTTAAATAACTCAGTAGCTTAAAATGAAAATCGGATGAGTGTGGGTTTGCAGAATGCTGATACGAAAAACACTAATACAGTAACGCGCTTAATATTCGAGTTAATGAAAAAAAAAGTATAAATAAACAGTTGTTTAATAGTTAAAAATAAAATTAGCGACGGATTAGATAAATAATATTTTCTGATCCGACTCATAATAACAAACATATTTCGAATATTCAATTATACCGCCTCATCTTGTCCCATCACTTCCTTTTTGGTTCAATTACAGCGATTAAACAATATGAACATTGAAGAAAACTGTCACAAATCGAATATGTTATTGATCAAATAAACATTTTCGAGTAAAGAGTGTACAATCTTAATATATTATGTCACACCACTTATTTACCTATATCTCATAAGTAAAGTTCCATTGAAAACATTAATTAATAATAAGCTTTTCAAGATATATTGGGTTTTAGTTAAAGTGGCTGTTTAGTCTAAGCTGAAAACAAAATACTAATAACTCGCTTAATATTTGAGACACCAAAAAGTTTACAGAAGGACAATTATAGAACAATTTGATTGATCTTGTAACGTTTCTTTATTTTCTTTCCCGCGAAAACACCTCCCCTTCCTTCTAGGCAAATTGACGAATTAATCTATAGTTTTACATAAAAAGTTTAAATGTCGAATTTCTGTATCATACAAGTATATATATTTGTGTGTTAAAAGAGAAATATATGTAAATCTTAAGAGAAATCTCCTAGTATCACTTTTCTGTTATTGATAATTTCAATTGTCTTTTAACGTGTCATTTATATTGGCATATAGCTGAAGTATCCCTGCATGGAATATATAATAACATACAGAATGGTTTGCTACTTTTTTTTAATACAATTTAAAAACACATATAATTTTTTTAAACAACTTTGTTGTATGTATTAATTTACTTTTGATATTGAGTTGTAGAAACTTGTGAACCTAGAAATATTAATGAGCCGAACTGAGTAAATACCTGATTATACCAGGATTTACTGGAATATTAGCAGTAAGTCTTACATCGAAAGCAATTTCTTAAATATAACATTTTTGGTTTGTCTGAAGTCTGTAGAGATGGTAAGAAAGGTGTAGCACAGTAAATGAACCTGCGAAGAAATAAAAATAGAAAGATGACCGCAAGTGTTTGGCTGATAATATGAAATTATCCGACCTTACCACAAGCGACCTTCAGCCAGGCGCGGTAATTCTACCTCTATGGATTCTCACAGAGATATTTGTTATCAATTTACTTACAGCAGAGTAAAACGAAAAAGCTTTTACTCGTGTCCGTGTAAACTAAACAGATTTCTCACCTGCTGGAATGGCACAGTGACAACATAATCTAACACTATTCTCTACTTCTCCTTTAGTAGTATCCAATGTAAATAAGACTCCCAAGAGTAGGAGTGCTTTTAACTAAGTACACAGAAATAAAAGTCCGTCACGCAGAGGCTGCGTAAACTAAGCAGATTTCCCACGTGAAGTTATACAATAGAGAAATCTCCATACGAGAGCCGAACAGTTACGGCAAAGGGCCGAACTAGCTTTTGGCGGGAAACTCAGTCGTCCGTTATCGTCCCAAATTTAATAAAAAAAAATCAGTTAATATTCAAGATAGAGAATAAATGTATAGAACAATATTTATAGTAAATTTAATTTACAATAAGATTGGGTCTATACAATGTTTTGATCCGACATATGGTAACGGAGATATTTCGAATTTTCGAAAATCCCCTACTCTAAACTCCCCCTCCCACTGGTCCGATGTCTGCCAATAAAGAACTTGATCTGTCTTTTTGCATAAAACGTTTAAATGTCGAGTTTAGTAACGATCAAACAAAAATTGCTAGAGCGTTAACAGACAAATATATATATATATATATATATATATATATATATATATATAAAATTTTGAACGGACCTCATTTTCGTCATCTCCTGGGTAGGATCGATGGACGTTCGTGTACGTATCATCTACCAATTAGGTTCTGATAGTAATTAACTTTTTTCACTAAAGTCTATCTAGAGAAAAACTTCGACTTTACATAAAGGGTAACTGCTAAATGTAATTGAAAATTCGTACTAAATGAATTTAATTTAGTCACGCGACCTGAACAAACCCACCCACAGTTGAACTAGAATTGAACTAAAAGAAGCTATGTTGAATTATTTATATAAGTGATTGTCTAGTTTAGTCTGTGAGCTTTTTAACAAATGATAATTACTTATTTGATTCTGGTTTTTGCAAGCCCATATTTAGGGTTAAGGGAAGAAGTACATAAATATGCTTGGGTTTGTCTAAAATTGTTATTAAATAGATGGAGATACATTTTTTCAGGTTTGAGGCACTTCTAAGATCAATTTCAAGGGGATTTTGATGACTTTTATTATTTATAGGTAACTACAATCATAATATAGGTCCTGAAAATTTTTGTTTTCAATTAGGAGTGGGGGTTTACTTTGACGCAGAAACTTTATCTTCGTTATCATTTATTTTATCTAAAAACTGTACTAAACTAATTGTGTTTACATTGTCTTTTCAAGTCCTAAAACTTTGTTTAAATTTATGAATTTCAAAACTTTGACTTCCAATTGCCATCAAGAGTTTATTTCTGTTCATTGAGAATCAATCGATAGAATTCAGAAGTTTTATGCATTGATTATGAAGTGATGAATATTGTTAACTTTAGCTATTTATTTTACTTCCATTTACTATAATCCAGGTTTACTTTTCTTAGGCTTAGTTAATATTTGTTTTTTTTTTGTTTCGTTTTTTTCTGGGAAAACCTAAATTACTAATTGTGTTTAAAATACATTTCAAGGTATTAACGAGTTTTATAGATTTATGAAATGTAATGTTTTGACTTCCGGTCACTTATCTTCACTTCTTTGGTGTTAGAACAGAATGTCTGAGCAATATTTACACTTTTTTCCCACTAACTTTAAGAGGATGCAATCTTTATCTTTAAATAAAATAAATATGCAATTTCCAGTAGTGGGGGTCAATAATTATCCAACGCCTATTCTATGCTTCTCGTAAAAATTAACAGCATAATGGCGAGTATAGTGAGAACATTTTAACCATGTGATAAACATGAGCGGATTATTTAGTGATTGATTTAAACAAATCTTTATATTTTGACGGGAATCATTTTATTTTTTCTTTGCCCAAGCCGTCCTTTTCGGGTGGGTGCTATTCTGAATTTCAATTCTTTAATATTTGTCGAATTGCAATTTGGACCTCACTGGAATAAGTGGATAACTAAAGAGGACGTTTGAGTTATGTAATGTAAATGACAGGAATAATATAAATTTTTAATCTACGACTAATATATACGAGTATATACAGGGTCCGGCAGAAAGGACGGACGGTTTTCAGCACTGCATCAACGATTTCGGCCACCACATGCCTGAGGTTATTTTCCACACTTGACTGTCTCAAATGCTATTTTCTTGTGAACCTTATTGCATCAATAAATTTGTTTTTGAGTAAAAATTAACTGTTTTATAACTTTTTAAAAACCGTCCGTCCTTTCTGCCGGACCCTGTATATATATATATGAGAGAGAAGGGGAAGACAAAAGGGGAGAGAGATCAAATGAAACATATTTGAATTAAATTAATTCGCTACTTTGAATTAAATATAATTAAATTAGCACTCAAACACAATCGAAGCATTCTCCGAACAACAAACGAAAACATATCATTTAAAATCACTTCTCTAAGAGCTACGAATATAATAACTGAAAATTATATTCACCATTCAAGATACATTTATAATAACGCACAAATAACGACCAACGTGCAAAGCGTTATTAAACAAAAAAATAACAAACCTTCACATATACATGGTGCCCCAAGTTCGCGTGGCACCCACCTTAAAATCTGCAATAGCTTTAATGCAAGGCTGAGACTTGTTGTGCCATAATTGAGATCTCTGAAGACTCTTTTCAATCCATATTCAACCTGATAACCTTCTACAGTACATCTCTAACGATCGTAACTTTCGAATTTCCAATAGGATGCCATACTTTTATGACATATTCTTATAGTAGAATATCTAATTTACATCGGTAATTATGAGCTGAAAGGGTTCTTCAGGGATCACAATTATGGCACAACAAGTCTCAGCCTTGCACTAAAACAATTGCAGACTTTAAGGTGGGTGACACGCGAACTTGGGACACTGTCTATAGTCTTAGTTCGTATAGTAAGAAGTAATATTATCGAAAATGCACAAATGTAACTGTAGTTTCCCCAAAACAAATTTAGTAGTGAAACAATTAAAAACCCTCACATTTCAGTAATTATGAAGCTTATATAAATAAATGCGTACCGATATGGAGATCAGACGCGCCAAAAGTTAAATCATCAACACTTCAATTGACTCTGCTAACACCTACATCTGATTGTTTAGAGAATATTGTTGTGACCCATTGAAATGCCAGACTCTGCTATTGCTGAATGGAGTTGAAAGCAACCTGTATAGGCAATCCGTGGTTGGCTAATGACACATAATGAAGCAGCTCGTAGTAATTCATAGTAGGAGGGGGCCTGTAATGGCTGGATAGGACTACGCCAAAGAGGTATTATGCAGCTAGGCTGAAGCAAATCCCAACAAAGGTCTCTGTTTACGTAACTACTACTCCGCCATTGTTCCAGTATAATAGCACCCAGCTCTGACGGCTAAAGCTGCGGCGTTTTGACCTGGAAACCTGTGAAAACGTTACATCCAGTCTGTTTCAGTTATCTTTAATGTTGCTAGAAGGCTTCTAAGTCCTGGTAAAGTTATTGTTTAATGATGAATAAATACCCCAATGAATACTGGAGAAATAAAGAAGAAAACAGGCCTTTCACAAACACTTGATTTAACAGAGATAGAGCAGGAGCCCTATCATCAGTGCCAAATTTAATTAGAATACAAAAATAGACTACACATTAATTTATAACTTTTTATTATATTGACGCTTTTTTATCTTGTTGACTTCTAAAAAATATTGTATAGACTACTCAACATTTTTTAACCATATAATTGTTAGCTTGTTGTATTTGCATATTTTTTATTTTGTTCGTGCGTGACTGAGCACTATTTGAAAGCAATCTGCCGTTGTTAAATATAGTGTTTGCGGAAAGAAGTTTTGTTTTTGTGTTTTCTTCTTGATATCCGTCTTCTACAGTCCAGCACATCTCTTTGAGAAAAATGGATTGGAGAAATAGGCTAAACGTACAACAAGGAACATAACAAGCAAGCTTCAGGAGGTTAAGTATTCTATAACAGAGTCACAGCTATTACATAGAATACAAAAAAAATAGCAAAGAGTCGCTGGAAAAAGCTCTGCATGAAACCGAATAAAATAAGTAAAGAAATAAATTCTGTACAAACATGCACGATCAAAAAGATGCACAAATACAAATTTTAATTGCACGGCACAAAATAAGTCATACGTCTCTTACTTCATTGAAGGGAAAGGCAGGAGAATGATTCATGGAGTACAACATGTGTGAGTACTTATCAATGCAATACAATACACTTTGTGACAGCCCTTACATAGAAATCGAAAGTCCCACACGCAGGGGCTGCGTTAACCAAGCAGATTTCCCACATGCGTCACGTATTTACATTTATCTCATTATGTATAAAAGTTCAATGAGAACTATATTTGGCTTCAAATAATGTGCTTCATAATATAATAGCTTATTGTTAATACGACATAAGTAGGAGTGTGGGTTTACTGAAGGCCGAGAATTAAAACATACGAATATCTCGATTAATAATCAAAATAGTGAAAAAACGTACACAACTTTTTTAGAAAGCAACTATGAAAATGAATTAAAGTTAAGATTCTATACAATTTTTCGATCCGGTCTATAATAACAGAGATATTAAGAATTTTTGAAATTCCTCTCCACTAAACCCCACTCCCACTCGTCGGATTTCAGCCATTAACGAACTTGATCTTTCTTTTTACATAAAACGATTAAATATCGAGTTTGGTAACGATTAAATAAAAATTGCAACCGCTAGAGCCCTGTCAGACATATATAATTTTGAACGGACCTCATTTTTGTCATCTACTAGGTAGAATAGATGGACATTTGAAGACAATTTTTGAAACTCGCATCATAAGTACAACCACAATAGCAGATTTCCTCGAGGGAAAGAAAAAATTCTACACTTGAAAAATCAATGATATAACCATTTTTTAATGCAGTTTTTTAAATCGTGGATTTTTTTGTTATGGTTATTGTATATCTTATCTATTCTACTTTTGTTATTTCACTTTATACAATCTTGAACTTTTGAAAGGTCAAATCACCTTTGATGTGATGTCCATAAATAAATAAATAATAGTCGTTGAGTTCATATTTGGTTTTGCATTATTGTGTAACCATATTGTTCTTTGTTTGTCCACGCTTCTTGATTGTGGGTGTATTGTGTATTGCAATAAAAAAGTCCATCACTCAGGGGTGCGTAAACTAAGCAGATTTCCCATGCGGTAGATAGCACACTGTTGAACTCATCTCAAAATGCATTCTCTATCTCTTTAACAAAATTCCGATGAGTAGAAGTGGGGGCTTACTGAAGACTGAATAGAAGACTCTAGTCTAAAGTAAAACCGCTAAAAGGACGGTCATGTGAAGGAGAAGCTAAGATCGATCTGCTATGAAGTTCATGGAAGGAGTGAACAATCTCTCGATTCACCCTCTTATCGATATATAGCTGCGGCTCCGGACTCAGCTGTCAGGCGCCTTCTCTTCATCCAATGCAAGCCCTGATATTTCTTTCTCAATGGGTTTGTTTTCCTAGCCCAGAATTTATTTAGCTTTATTTGGCTTGCGATGTTCCAAATAACAAATTCATTTTGAGATTTATTGTTCAATTGAAGGCGCACTTATACGTCCGTTGTTGTATAAACAGACACTGCTCTTTCAGGACTTATCTTTCTCTCAAAAGAAGTTTTATAGATTAATGAACCTTTAAAAATAAATATAACCTTAGAGAATTCATAAACTGATGGAGCTAAGGTTTGTTCATTTTAGCAGATTTCCCTTAAGGAAAATACATATATAATTGTCTCCAATTTTTGTTTGATCGTTACCAAACTTGATGTTTAAACGTTATATGTAAAACTCAAGTTCGTTAACGGCTGAAATAAGTCCAGTGGGTTTAGTTGGGTGGAATTTAGAAAACTCAAAATATCTCCGTTATTATTCGTTGATTGAAAAATTGTATAGAAGCAATCTTATTGCGACTTAAATGTACTATAAATAATGTTAAATAAATTTATTCTTTATCTCTAATATTAACCGAGATATTTTTATTTTTTAGTTTTCAGCCTTCAGTGAACACTAGGGTGGGCCGAAAAATTTCTTTATTTTTTTATCTTAATACTATACTGAAAAAAACTTGTCTCTATTATGTGTTATCAGAATGCAACAAAGAAGAAAAAGATATACCTAACCGCCAGCTAGCGCACTTGAAATTTTGAAATTTCACTAAAACCACAGGGTTTTACAATTTTTTTTAAAGTACCCAAACAGCTAGATATGGAACTGCTATAGTGAAAACTATTTATATTAGAGTTATAAAAACACAATGGGTTATTGAAAATATATACATTTTTTAATTTTAGGAAGCGCAAATGCCTTCAACATATTTAATTGATCACTTTTCGAGTGCTCACCGGCTATAGTGCAGTGCAGCATCCAATTTTTTAAACCCACTTACCATTGTGTTTTTTTAGAAATATAATGTTGATGGAACAATTACTTGTAGGAAAAAATAAATAGGCAATTTACATTTTCCAAATGGGTTTATTAATTACAAAATTTATCGTAAAATACAAATTGTCAATTCCCAGACTTCAACATTGTGCTTCTCTTAGAATAGTCCTTTAAATATTTGTAAGTTTGAAATCTTGTTTGCTGAAAAAACTTGGCATTGAAGCTGTTGATAGCAGCGTCGTTCGTATGAAACCATCTCTGTTCTTGGCACCAACGAGTTTTGAAGAGGCTTCAGTTACCAATTTCACACAGCGCTCCACCGCTTGCGTGTGACACGGGAATTTATGGAAGTTCCATTCTTTTGCTGTGTTGGCAGCTGAAATCTTGGCCCAAATTTCTTCGTCAGATACTCTTCGCAACAATGGTGGTGGATAAATAGCAGTAGTAGTCCAATTAATTATTTCGTAATATTCTTTTCCTGGAATTTGAGTTTTGGGGGTTTAAAAGTTCGGTTTAGCTTTTTATTAGAAGCTTCGGCCCTTGCGTTTATGATTCTTCTAAGCCCATCAGGAACCATCAAGCTCTTCCTCTTCCATTGAGCTTTCGTTTGAACCTATTCTTGGTTTTGTTGCATTCTTAGAGCATGAAGGCTGCGAATGTGAAACAAATGAAATGTTAGACGACATAGCCTGATTTTTTGTCCCTTTACGTTGCAGTCTTTTGGTAATTTTTTTCGACTCCTTCTTGTCCAAATTTTCAATTTTTCCTTGTCCAAGATTTCTTTGGAAATACATAGACTTAAGTTCAAGCACCGGAATTTTTTTATCTTTTTCACATTGACATGAAATTGATAAAGGACACTCACAGATCTCCGGGACCTTTTTGCAGTTGCAGGAGTATTCTATTTTACATTTACATGCAGATACATCAAAGAGTGATAAAGCCTTTTGCTTGAATTCCTCAATTTTTTGTTTGTATTTTTCTTTTCCTTGTCACGCTTAAAGGACTTCATTAGATTACGGTAGCTATTGTGGTATGAATTTATTAATTGCACAATTCTGTAGGGCGTCACTGTTGGTATTGATGCTTTGTCAAAGAGGGCTTTTACTTTTGGAGCGACAATATTAGATATTTGAGAGAAACAAACAGGCTTGTTGGGCGGCTGAGTCATCGCCCGAGCAGGCAGCCGACATCTGCACTTGACTCTATAATGCATCATTTTCATGTCCGTTGCGCTACCTCAGATTAATAAAATTATACTTTTCCAATTATTTATTGTATTTTTAAAACTCTACTGTAAAGGGCTATCACTATAGCAGCCCAATATGAAACTATGAAGATGCTTTAAAAATAATTACAAAAACTTATGATTTTAGTGAAATTTCGAAATTTCAAGTGTGTTGCGCTAGCTGGGGGTTAGGTATATATTTTTTTTCTTTGTAGAATTTTGCTAACACATAATAGAGACAAGTTTTTTTTGGTATAGCATTAAGAAAAAAAAATAAAAATTTTTGTCGGCCCACCCTAGTGAACACCCTCTCCTGCTCATGTTACATAAACAATACTCTGTTATATAATTAACAACTTTATTCGAAGCATATATATCAAACATTATTTTCAAGAGAACTTTATTATACGAGGTACATGCAGATACGTTCTGTTGATGCCCCCCCCCGTCTTTAGTTTTTGGATTACTAAAATTTAAAGTGATTGAGATAAAAATGATTCATTTTAAATTACTCAATTAGATATAGTAAATAGTATTCAATAAATTTAATATGTTATGTTTGATCAATGTATTTATTGAAATTTATCAGATATATTTGAGTAATTGTTTTTCTTTCGGGTGAAGAATATTTTTATCTATCTATTCAGCTGTGAGAGGTTGGCTGACTTTTTTTTTTTTTTTACATTTCAGATCCTTTCCGATGTGATTTTAGTAAAATTGACTGCATAATTTCTCATTGCCGTTTGTATTTATTCACTTAATATTCACGGTGGTGTTAAATGCTACCAATATGTATATATTTATCTATTTTAAAACCACGTTTGAAATCTGCTGTTTTCTTTACTATTAGAAACCAAAGTTATCAATTCAGAATGTAAAAATTCAATTTCTGAATGACCACAGCAATTGCCAACAAACAGGATCACTTGAATTGAAGCTACCTTTAAATTTACCTCTTCCTCAGCGATGCAACTTGAAAAAGAAAAAAGAAAAGAAATAAAAAGTCCGTCACGCAGGGGCTGCGTAAACTAAGCAGATTTCCCACGTGAAGTTTTACAATAGAGAAATCTGCCTAATAACAACTGTAATAGAAAGAAACCTCTAAACCTAAAACATTATTTAGGGCGTAATAACCCAGTAGTTTCTAGCCCCGAAACACAGTTAACCTAACCTCTAAACCTATTCACGAGGGACGGATAGTTATGGAAAAGGCCGCCAGAGCTCTCGGCGGAAAGTCCGAACATAGCCTACTGGTACCACACGCAGAATACAAATGCAAATATCTCGGTTAATATTCAAGATACAGAATAAATGTATAGAACAATATTTATAGTAAACTTAATTTGCAATAAGATTGATTCTGTACGATTTTTCGATCCGACGAATAGTAACGGAGATATTTCGAATTTTCGAAAATCCTCCCCTCAAAACCCCCCCACCCCGATGACCGAATTCAGCCGTGAACTAACATGATCTTTATTTTGTCAAAAAAAGACAAAATATAGATTTTGGTAACGATAAAACAAAAATATCGACCGCTAGAGCGGTAACAGACAAATATATAGATAGATAGATATATATACAGTTTTGAACTGACCTCATTTTCGTCATCTACTAGGTAGGATCGATGGACATTTGAAGAAAAATTTCGAAAATTCCGTCATGAGTACAACCTCAATAGCTGATTTCCCTTAAGGGAAATCTGCTAAAAAACAGGATAATTTCTGAATAAAGGAACAGTTTTCCCACTTCAACATTTTTCTTTTGCTTTTCACTATTGATTTATTTTTTAAAGCAATATAAGAATGGCAAGTATAACGTATAAAGAAAATAAGTTCTGACATTATTCTATTTTTAGCAGCAATATCTCTGTTTGGAGACGAGATATAAATTTGTAATTGCACACATTTTTCGTCTCTTTGGTATCAAACTGCAATAAGATTAAGTATCTTGGAGATTAATTGAAACTATTTATAAAAAACTTTAAACTAGAGCAACTATGGTTTTGAATGTTGGATGGCTTCATCATCGTGTTATTGCAGCAGTGGAGAAATCTACTGTGGTTACGTAACATTTGCGAGACGGGACTTTATTATATTTTGGCATACATACCAAGTCTGATATATAAGGAACTAAATATTTCGTTTTCTGGAAAATCTTAACAATGACATGATGCTCTTACATTTCAAAACACACAAATTCTGCATATTCATATATAGAAACACACGCGCGCTCGCATTTTTGGTACGGCTATTTAAGAACCTTTTTTCCTTGCACCTCATTTTCTATTGTTTGATAATAATTCCAGAAACGTTCACAGAATGTTTAAACTCCCTCTTTATAAAACATAACATAAACCATTTTCTGCGTTAACATAACATTTTCTAAGTGTTATAATGTACTAATCCATTGTTTATCAATGAAGAATTATTTAATGACAGACTCAATAATTTCATGGATATTTACTCTGTTACTAATTTGTTTTAGAAATTCTGAGAGGGTTGACCTTTTGGGTGAAATGTCACGCTGCTCTTAACATGAAATTATTCCAAGCATAGATACATAAACAAGTAGACAATATTAATTGACGAATATTTATTCAAGGCATCAAACTTATTTAAGGACAAGTTAGTCTTTCTCCACGACATTCTCTTCATTAATTCTTCTTCTAACTACTAACTGGTTTCCAGATTTCAGTTTTTACTGATATTGAATCAAAGTCTAAAGGACACTTCACTATTTACAATAGTGGTCAAAATGTTTCTAAACATTTCTGATTACTGTAGAATTTACACTGAGAATTAAAATTGACCGGTTAAGAAAAAGGCAAAATGAGGTCGCTATTTTGTTCTTCATTTTGAAAGATATCTTTTGACATGAAGAACATGCTCATAACTACGTAAACTCTTTGAGTGAATTGAGGAACGGAAGCATTCAAAGAATAATTCCAGTATGATTCTGAGCTTTATAGTAAGAATACATTTTACATTCTTAGTAAGGGTAGATTTTTTTTTCTAATAAAAATACGATTTCTCATTATAAGGTTAAAAGGAATTGCTGTTCCATTGCATTATTTTTTCCTTATATAATCTTTAATTACTTATTGAGCTTCAAAATCCAGAAAGTTTCACGAATGCCACAATAGTGCATTTACTAGGCTGAAATGAAAATTATGTTTTAAATTTAAAATGATAGCACATTCCTAAATAGAAATGTGAAAATTAAACTTAAACAAATAAATAATAAAGTAATGTAAAATACATTACTGAGAAATTAGAGTAAATTATGAAATGCCATTTATTAATATGTATATATGTATATATTCCTACTTAATTCGAAATATATAAAATTTTGCTGGGGCTCAGGTTAGCCACTTGAGTTAAAGCTTTCGATTTATTCTTACATGGTAATCCTTGAGTGGCGAGTTTGATTCCCTCCTGGGCAATAGGAATTTATTTAGTCAGACACTCATTAATTAAAACCCTTAGTCCCACCCTGGTAAGAAAATGGTGTAGATAACCCGTCTCAATTAGTGATAGTAGCAATACGTGGGCGTTACTAAATAGTAATAAAATATTGCTCGTTTGCGTACACGTATGCGATGCTGAATCAATGTATTTCATTCAGCACCTACCGAATTTCTCCTTATTGAATTTATTTCTGGACGCTACGTCAGTTTGGCAAGGAAGTAGTAGCTAGTATAGTCATACTAACACTAACTCTTATTATTCTTCATCATATTGTTGCGAAAATTAAATAGATGAATAATCCTTCAGAGAGAGAGAGAGAGAGAGAGAGAGAGAGTCGCGTATTTGGAAAGTGTGACGTAGATCAAAGAGACCGATAGAATGTTCTCGGTCCGACCAGTACCTTCCAGCCAGACGTCAAATAGTTTAGACAATTCCCCTTTGATGCATGCCGCCGCCCTATATAAAGAAGGGCTAGCAGTGCTACAGTTTTTAGTTTTATTCTCTCCTGTCTTGATGTTCACATCAGTGCGACTTAGTACAGTGCGGTAAAGTGTTTTTATAAGAAGAATAGTGTTGTGCCGTGACTGTAAGTAACAGTTTAGTGCCGTGTTTAAGACAGTGCAGTGCCGCGAAGTAAAGGACAGTGCAGTGCCGCGAAGTAGAAGACAGTGCAGTGCCGCGAAGTAAAGGACAGTGCAGTGCCGTCTTTCTGTGAATTTCAGTGAATTATTGGACTGTGACTCATTGAAGAACAGTAACGCTATCAGTGTATACTGTGAGTAGTAATTAAGAATAATCACCAAGTTTATTGTGCATTGTGAAATAAATTGTTCAGTGATAGAAACTGTGAAACTTGTGAGTATTTAATTTTGCAATCCAAAAAGAACTCTTATTAAAAACGTTTATTACTGGTTTTGGTAATAAAAACGTAACAACTGGTGTCAGAAGTCAGATTGCAAAATTAAAATCAACAAAAATGAAGTTTGAAGAACTAAAAGTGGAACATCTAAAGAAGGAGCTGGCTAAACTGGATCTGCCAACAACAGGAAACAAGGCTGAACTACAAAGGCGGTTGACAGATGAATTCCAAAGACGAGGAATCGACATAAGTACACACGAGTTTGACGATAAAGAAGACATTTCTGTAAGTAATCCTATCTCAAGTAGCAATTTGGACTTAAATGCAATTTTAGCCGCTATGATGGAAAATAACCAGAAACTCTTAGAAGCTTCTAAGAGTAACAGTGAGAAAATATTAGCGGAAGTCAGACAAGAATTCCAGGAAGCTTCTAGAGCTAATTGCGAGAGGTTAGAAGAAAAATTCCAGGAAGCTTCTAGAACAACAAACCAAAAACTCCACGAAATATCAGAGGTGTTGGACAAACGAGTGGGAGCGATAGAACAGAGGGTCGGCGAGTTTGATGAAAAACTCTGCGGCATTAAGAAGAATGTTGAAGAGAAAATGACCAACCTAGAACGAAAGATAGACGATGAAATACGTGAGTTACAATTCCAAATGGATAATCTACATGTTCGAGAGGGTCCGGTGAGGCTCATTTCAGAACAATCCAGCAAGATAAATACCCCAACTTTTGACGGTAATGTACCATTTAATGCTTTTAAATTCCAATTTGAGACAGTGGCCAGTAGAAACGGATGGAATAATGAAGAGAAAGTGGTAGAATTGATTTTGGCACTGAAGGGAACCGCTGCAGAAATCCTGGAGAGTTTACCGGCCGCTTGCAGAAATAATTATGAGGACATTATGTTGGCATTACAGCGCAAGTTTGGCGGTGAGCATAAGCGAGAACTTTACAGGATGGAACTAAGGGGCAGAGTGCAGAAACCGAACGAGACGCTACAAGATTTTGCCATGGAAATCGAACGTCTAGTGCAGCTGACTTACCCAGGTGAAAATCATCCATTCTTGGATCAGTTCAAGATTGAAGCATTTGTGAATGGTATACGAGATCCAGACGTTAAATTCGCGGTGTGTGCTATGCAAAAATCATCCTTTGCTGAAACCATCTCTTATGCGCTAGCCCAGGAGACTGCTAAAGTCATTTCAAAGCCGCAAGTCTACAATGTGCGACGTCTTGTTGCTGAAACACGAAGTGGCGGTGACGAAAAGAGTGACATAGAAGCAGTGGTCAAGCGGATACTGGAGGAGCAAAGGAATAGATCACGCGCCGAATGCTTCAACTGCGGTATGGTTGGCCATTTTCAGCGTAACTGTAAAGCACCAAAGAAAGGGTTGAGATCTTTTACACCATGGAGGGACCACTATCGGGCGAACAACGTCCATATCTCAAGGAGTGAAATAGAAGAAGTGGTCAAGAAAGTACTGGAGGAGCAGATGAATAGATCGCGCACTAAATGCTTCAACTGCGGCGAGGTCGGCCACTTTCAGCGTAATTGTAAAACGCCAAGGAAAAGGTCGAGATCTATTTCGCCATGGAGGGACAACAAACGGGCGACTGACGTCGAAATCTCAGGAGCCAATGTTAAAGTAGAACGAGCTCACACTGAGGGGCAAGAACTAGCTCCTAAAACCGATGGCTCTACCATCTCCATTTCCATTATACGACAGAAGAACAGCAACCTTACTGCTCGTGGACTGATCAACGGGAGGAAGCAGGTCCTCACCATGGACACGGGAGCCACACACTCCATCATTCGGCCCGATTTGGTAAAAGGGGCAGTGGAACCGTTAGAGAACGTACGACTGCGAACTGCTACAGGGGAGTCAGCCACAGTCTACGGAAGAGCTAAGATGAGAGTGACTATCGCCAACATCAGCACTGAACATGTCTTTGTTGTCGCTGACATAATGGATGAAGTGATCATCGGTGTAGACTTCATGATAGCCCACGGTATTGACCTGCACATGGGTAAGCAAATTATGATCTGGCGAAACACCGAAATACTTTTGGATGTCGGACATGAGAGCAAGACCACAAAGGAGCTACGTACCGACGGACGCCAGAGATTGTAACGTCGAGCAGAGGCCTCTTCTATTGTTCATAGGGAAAGGGGAAAACACGATGACGCTCCAGTCCTCTCAAGACGGCCATGCAATGTAGAGTACAAGGATTGTACAAAAGCCGAGGAAGAGGAGTGCGTCATTGATGTACGACTTAGCCATGTTAACTCAGGAGGAGCTAGGTCGACGGTGTAGAAGGGTGGCACTATTCTAGCTAAGGAGGGCAATGGAAGGTCGACCCGTCATGAACTATTGGACGGCATTAAAGTGACCAGTAACCAGATGGGTGGCGTGTGTGGTCGAGCAGTGGATACGGAGGAATTTACGGAAGGACGAATGGGTCTACTATTCAACCCACAACGCAAGAGGGGACTATCGCCTAAATGTGGACCTTGCAGAGTGATCGAGAGATTGGGCGACGTTGTCTGCAGGATGCAGGGATACCACAGTCCGGGGTCTGGAAGGAAAGTGGTACACCTGGAGCGACAGGCCAAGTATGGCAACGGCGATATTGAGCCTATTCGGGACGAAAAGGCTTAAGTGGGCGGCAGTGTTGCGAAAATTAAATAGATGAATAATCCTTCAGAGAGAGAGAGAGAGAGAGTCGCGTATTTGGAAAGTGTGACGTAGATCAAAGAGACCGATAGAATGTTCTAGGTCCGACCAGTACCTTCCAGCCAGACGTCGAATAGTCTAGACAATTCCCCTTTGATGTATGCCGCCGCCCTATATAAAGAAGGGCTAGCAGTGCTACAGTCAGTTTTATTCTCTCCTGTCTTGATGGTCACATCAGTGCTACAGTGCGACTTAGTACAGTGCGGTGTGTTTTTATAAGAAGAATAGTGTTGTGCCGTGACTGTAAGTAACAGTTTAGTGCTGTGTTTAAGACAGTGCAGTGCCGCGAAGTAAAGGATAGTGCAGTGCCGCGAAGTAGAAGACAGTGCAGTGCCGCGAAGTAAAGGACAGTGCAGTGCCGTCTTTCTGTGAATTTCAGTGAATTATTGGACTGTGACTCATTGAAGAACAGTAACGCTATCAGTGTATACTGTGAGTAGTAATTAAGAATAATCACCAAGTTTATTGTGCATTGTGAAATAAATTTTGCAGTGATAAAAACTGTGAAACTTGCGAGTATTTAATTTTGCAATCCAAAAGAACTCTTATTAAAAACGTTAATAACTGGTTTTGGTAATAAAAAACGTAACAATATGTAGGCTACTGAGTGATGGTCTCTATTTTGTCCTCCAATGTAGTTCCACCACCATTCTGATGTCATTTTTTTTTATTTTCTCTTACTGCTAGCAACGTTAGTCCGTTTCGTGTACGTGTTAACCCCTCTTCTTCGCTTGTTTGTTTCCAAAAACCAGGATTTTATGCTGATTAATTTATCTGACTGCTGATTGATAAGACGATTTCAGTCGAAATGCCAAGTTGACTTTATATGCTCATCTGCCGTTCTATAAAGTACACCATAGAAGGATCTGATGAAACTGAAGCTGTTTCCACTTGACCTCTAAGTGGTGCTATCTAAGGGCCATATGTTGGGCAAATGGCTGCGACCACAGTAATCGAAGAGAATACAATATTTAAATACTGTCACTTAAATGCGCTTTATTTGCTTTGTTACTCTGATTTGCATACATTTATTTGAAAATATGTAAAATAAAGTGCTTTACCTGCAATAAATGTTACTTAGGAAAGTCGCCAAAAACTCAAAGGAATGGATTAAAACAGAGCCTTTTGGGTTTGACCATTTTTTGATAAACATAAATTTAATTCTGACGATGTTGACATTTTAAATGTAGACAAGAAAGGGAACAAGCAGGAGATAAAAAAAATAATCTCATAATTACAAATAAAATTGAATTTCGTTAACAATAAAACAGAGATAAAAGGTACAATGCTGTACCTTTTATCTCTGTTTTATAAACATATTTATAAACAAAAAGTTAATCTGTATATTTGTATTCTCCCTACTCCATATTGCTAGTCTAGATGTGGCCTCAGAGTGGAAAGCAAGAATCCCTTTATATCTGTGTATAGATACTGAAGAGTAGTCATGAGGGAAGTGGCACATGTTGAGAGAAAAATATATTTAAGGAAAAGTATTTTCATCGCTTTTCATCTTCTAGCCTTTAAGATTGGGCTTCAGTCACCTTTCGCAGATTCAAAACATTCCATTACTTACAAAAGTATTTCCCTTTAATCTTGAGAAGTTACTGTAGGACTTGAGTGCAATTATGAAGTCCTGCTGTTAGTAAAATGTTATTCGTGATTTCGATTTTTGCAGGGCTGTAGTATTTTATTTGGTTATGCATAGTAAATTCTTAGTCCCATTCTGACCAAAAAATGATGTTAACAAGTAATGCTTGCGGTTTGCCTTAGAAACATAAATTGTTTTGCACTTGCAAAAATTAAGACTTCTTGTTATATTGTGAAATGGCGATTCACAATTAAAGTAGTTATTAAAAGAAATTAACAGATTCGTGTTATTTTTCCTCGTTTTTGCCAATAATAATTTTGATGGGTTTTATAAAAATTGACAATTTTGTATACCACTTTTACCATTAAATAAAACTGAGATAAAGCATTTGGCTCAATTATTTTTTTTTATAATTAATCAATTCTAAATTTTGGCATTGATTTTTCTAGAAACAGATTTTGAACATACATCTACCATTCATTATAGTTTTTATCAGCCATTGAGTAACCGCTCTGGGAAGGGTGCTTTGCGCGATGTAAATAGTAACAGATCTTTAATTAGTTTAACATTTACATATTATTAAAATAAACATTGATCAAAAGTGTAGTTAAGTGAGTAACCTCCTGTCTTTGCATCATTCCTGAGATAACAGATTTAAGATAAATGTAAAATTCACTTACGCTGTGAATATGAAAATAGTAAGAAATTTAGTTTGTAGCACAATTATCTAGCGTAAGTTATGAGGTTTACCTCTTCCATATAACATACACATTAAGAAATAATTTATGGGAAGGCAAATGTATTATTAAAATTGTTTGATAGGCAGGGTTTTTAGTTACAAGGGGTAATTTCAGTTAACATTTTCATTAGTTAATAATATTTTTTTTTATTAATTTATTTTTTATTTTTAGGTGAGTCAACATTTGTTGGATTATTAATTACAAAAACGGAACTTGAAAGGTAAACCTTTTTCCTAAACTAAAAGAGACATTGTCTTTAATCAAGTATTTTTTGACAATTGTATTGAATACTTCTTGCTAATAGCTTATTTGTTACTCTTAATTTCCTGTATATTATTTAGATATAAATTAGCTTATTTTTTGTCACCTTAAACTAGTTAATCTGAATTATGATTAAAGAAATTATTATTATGGCTGTTAACCTTTTATTTATTTAAGGTAACTGGTCGATTTTAATTAGACATGTTCTTACCAGTTTTAAGAATAACACGATTTCGAATATTTGTATACATTTATTTATTTTATGTAAGGATTCATTTAGTTTTTTAAAAGATTTTTTTGGAATATTATTTATTACGATGTTAAATAATAACCTACCATTAATAACAAACACTAACATAATAAATAAACAAATGATGCAATTGGATTCATAGTGACATAGGGTGCGTCAAAAAAAAAAAAAATTAATCGAATTGAATTGAATACTTGAATAGGTTCCATTTCTTCAGTCTTACTCAGCATTTTAGTGTAATTGAAGAATTCTTTGATGTATGAAGTTTCTTAGAGTTGCTTCTGGATCTTATGAGCTGTTAACCTACAGTTTTATTTGTATAACATTTTTCATTCCCAAGGATGAAACATATTTCAGTCTCTACGAAAATTAAAAAAAAAATGCTTTTTCTTTCAAGCACTCATAGTAGGGTGCTTACTATACACTTTTGTGAAAGGAAATTGAAGATAACTCAACTAATAGCCCCAAAGAAGGTTATAAGACCTTTTAGCAAAAACGATAAAATTTCTATGGGAAATTGACAGTAAATTGACTGGAATGTATTTAATTAGTTCAAATTTATATCACTTCGATGGCCATTAGTTTCCTTCAACTATATTGATTCTTTGTCATAATTTCAATTTAATTTTATAATTTTATTTACTTATTGGATTATGTGAATCAATGATTCGATGATACTTACTGTTAAATATTTCATTAGAGATAATTGGATGAGCAAATGACTTTAGCGTTAAAAAATGTATCATTATTTAAAAACTCATTTCTAGATGGAAATCTTAATTAAATTTGTAATTTCTTTCCAGCATTATTGATCTTTGTTATTAATTACTATTATTTGTTTTTATCATTCAAAGTTCTCGTATAAAGATTTTTAATAATCATAACATGTTAGAATGTAACATATATCTCCTAATCAGCAATAATGTTTTCTTAGAGTACCTTCGCCAAGAGTACGAATATATTTTGTATTATTTCCTTGTAACGTTGTTCCATTTCCTTCCTTGTAACTTTGTAAGGGAGTTAATGGGGAAAAAGTTCGGGTTTCTTTTTTCGACAGAATTATAAGTTTTGACCCCCATTTTGACTAGTATCAGCGTGTGTTCTCTAATCTAATAACTCGAAAAGGACTAATCTTAGAAAAGTTGAAAATTTTGAGAGGTTGGAGAAGGGTAGAAATAAAGAATTGGAAATTTCTCTGTACCTTTCAGAGATCTATAAGATTTACCAAGATTATATCTATGACATTTCATGTAGTGGAAGTCATTTGGAAATAGAGATGGGATTTTACCCGGTAAATACCCAAATTCGGGTAAATACCTGGGAAAATACCCGATTGGGTAAATATTCGGGTATTTTTAAATTAGCTTCCCGAACTATTTTTGTAGTTATAGATTCTAAAACTTTTGTGTTGTAACGATTTAATTTATGACTTATCAACGTGTACTGAGACTGTACATCGCTTGCCGAGTCTTTGAAGCTGTCGATAGCTCCTTATGCGGGCTCCGGCACTTCTTTTGTCGGCTTCCAGCGTTGCCTTGCCAACAACAAAGCGCACAAACGATTTTAAAAAGTCCGTCACGCAGGGGCTGCGTAAACTAAGCAGATTTCCCATGTGAAATTTTACAATAGAGAAATTTCACGAGAGCCGAACAGTTAACAAAACGGCCGACCTATCTTTTGGCGGGAAACTCACTCATCCGTTATCCGCCCCGATCTCATAAAATGCAAATATCTCGGTTAATATTCAAGATAGAGAATAAATGTATATGACAATAGTTTTAGTAAATTTAATTTGCAATAAGAGTGATTCTATACAATTTTTCGATCCGACGTATAGTAACGGAAATATTTCGAATTTTAGAAAATCCTCCCCTCTAAACCCCCCTCCCACTGGTCCGATTTCAGCCATTAACGAACTTGATCTTTCTTTTTACATAAAACGACTAAATATCGAGTTTGGTAACGATCAAACAAAAATTGCGACCGCTAGAGCGGTAACAGACAAATATATATATATACAGTTTTGAACGGACCTCATTTTCGTCATCTACAAGGTAGGATCGATGGACATTTGAAGAAAAAATTCGAAAATTCCGTCATGAGTACAACCTCAATAGCTGATTTCCCTTAAGGGAAATCTGCTAAAATAGAGACTAGTTGCCTCCAAAGCCTTCCTTTTGTTGAATAATTATATATAAATAAATAATAATTATTAATCATTATAGTTAATAATTATTTATTGTTATAGTTAATAATTATTAATTATTATAGTTAATAATTATTAATTATTATAGTTAATAATAATTATTATTATTATATTATGTAAATTTCTTTTGTTTCAATATTGGCTTTGTTTTATTTCCTCGCTTTTATCTCATTATTTACAGATTTTTTAATCAAACCTCAGTTTATTCATACCTCGCAAAATAATGAAGGTATAGTTTATATTGCATTTGTTCATAAGAATGTAAAAATTAATAAAAGGTGTGGCATTTACTGTAAAAAACGAAAATACCCATAACTTGGGTTTTTTCCCACATAAATACCGGGTATTTACCCATTTGGGAAAATACCCGGGTTTTTACCTTTTGGGTATTTACCCTACGCCCATCTCTATTTGGAAACGGCTAGAATTCTTTCCACCAATAGTAACAAATTATTCGGCTGATGAAGTAGATAGTTTGGATTTTTAATTCATAATCTGATTCATTGAAAACAGTAAACGCTTTTCAAAATAAATGCTCTATTCTAACGTATTGCTACCACGTTAACTCTGTAATACGAATCTTCATTGTACTGGTGACAGGAGTTGAACGTCAAGAAACAAAAAAGTACGATACCTAAAGGGCAATGTAGAGTCATTACTGACATAATGTGCACTTTCCAGTAACTATAAATTACAAGTTTTTTTTTTTTTTTTTACTTAAATACACAAGGAAAAGGAAATTTTTGTTTTGAATGATTATTAATTATTGATCATTACAAGAAATTAAAGGAAATATTTCTGGATATTTGAAAAGGCTTTTTTTTCTTTGTTCTTTTTATACACTGAATACTAATATTTAAGTCAAACGTGTGTTATTTATATTTATAATTATTCTGCAGCTACAAAATGGGTATTTAGCAGCAAAAACATGTGCATGTTAACATTTCTCAGAAAGTTAAACTCATGTATTGAACTGCATTTCCTCCATTTTACAAGATTTCGAGCAGGCCGGTCCCGCGGTTGTTTATTCTTGTGGCCTTGTCGGGCAAAGAGCATTGCACTACTAAATATTTTACTTTTAATTCTGAGTTGGAATTTCGGCTGGTTGCATATAACAAAAATCTTTACGATAAATGTATATGCAAGTGCCTTGAGACCAATTCTTTATTTTATTTTTTTCTTTTATGTACCAGATTTGTTTCCTCTCTTATTTATTTAAGTAGTTTAATATTAATATTATTCCTGAGTTAATAATTTGTTTCTACTTATGTTCATTGCTTAACTATTAAAATTAGTTTTTGGATGTCAAATTACATTTTTATATGTAAAAAATAAAAGTATTAGAAATAGTTAAATGAAATTAACAATTTTTAATTATAAATGGTAATAATCAAATATGGAAAAAAAAATATACATAATAAGTAAAAATAATAAAATGGATATTTAGATGAGGTATGTAGACTTCATTATAGCCCAACACTATAGATTTGAAGAGGTCCGAAAGTCATAGTTGTGTTCAAACAATCATTGCGGTTTAATAGGGCTCCGAAGAAATAAATATCTATTTATTATTAGTTTAAAAATTAGTATGTGTTGTTAGTGCCGTGGTTGTGATTATTTCAAATCGCCCAGAAATTCAATTTAAATTTAATTACACGACAGTTAGTTGTCAGCAGTTTTGTTCAGTTCGGGATATTTTGGTGGAATTGCAGGCGTGTTGTTTGCCCACTCAGAGAGTCCGATGCAGTCCTGAGATAATAGCTGCTGACTCAACCAGCTTAGGTTGGAGCGAGTGATGTAACCTGCATAGTCGTAACCTCATTTATTCCCTAACCTTATCCCGGGGTTCCACTCATCTCACGTCATGCTCCTGAATACATTTCCTTGCTTGTACAATCCGTTTTCTTTCTTTTCTTTTCATTTTGAAACCCATTTTCCACCTTATCGGGTTAACCACTTAACTGCACCGCCCAAGAATTGTTCCCAGAAATCTTTTAGAAGATTCACCTTGAGGCATATCAGCTATTGAGGTCGTACTCATGACGACAAATTTCCTCAAATGCCCTTCGATCCTAACCAGGAGATGACGAAAATCAGGTCCGTTCAAAACTATATATATATATATATATATATATATATATATATATATATATATATATATATATATATATATATGTGTATATATGTGTGTGTGTCTTAACATTCTAACTGTCGCAATTTTGTGGATCGGTACCAAACTTGATGTTTAAACGCTTTATGCAATAATAATGATCAAGTTCGTTAATTGCTGAAACCCGACCGGTGGGAGGGGGGTTCAGAGGGGGAATTTCGAAAATTCTTAATACCTCCGTTATGTAGATGAGATTGTTGTCGGGGCGATCAACTGCATGGTTATTACGCCCTTCCATATTAGCAGATTTCCCTTAAGGGAAATCAGCTATTGAGGTCGTACTCATGACGCGATTTTCGAAAAATTTCTTCAAATGTCCATCGATCCTACCCAGGAGATGACGAAAATGAGGTCCGTTCAAAATTATATATATATATATATATATATATATATATATATATATATATATATATATATATATTTGTCTGTTAACGCTCTAGCGGTCGCAATTTTTATTTGATCGTTACCAAACTCGGAATTTAATCGTTTTATGTAAAAAGGAAGATCAAGTTCGTTAATGGCTGAAATCGGACCAGTGGGAGGGGGGTTTAGAGGGGGAATTTTCGGAAAATTCGAAATAACTCCGTTATTATGAGTCGGATCGAAACATTGCATAGAATCAATCTTATTGCAAATTAAATTTACTATGAATATTGTTCTATACATTTATTCTGTATCTTGAATATTAACCGAGATATTTGCATTTGTATTCGGCATTGGTCGGCAGGAGTGAGCTGTTTGGTACTTTCCGAAGAGAGCTCTGGCGGCCGTTTTCGTAACTATTCCACCCTCGTGTATAAGTTTAGTGATCCCTTAATACTTACTACACTTGTTATTGGGCAGATTTCTCTATTGCAAAACTTCACGTGGGAAATCTGCTTAGTTTACGCAGCCCCTGCGTGACGGACTTTTTTTGATGTACAGTTACCTCCGTTATGTTCTAAAAAATTCTATAGAACCAATGTTATTGCAAATGTAATGTTCTGTTTTTATGCACGTTTTTTCACTTGAACGTTAACCCAGATATTTACATTTCTTAGTTTTTGGCCTTCAGTAAACCCCCACCCCTACTCATGTCATATTATGAATAAGCTGTTATATTATGAAGCACATTTTCTTGAAGCCTAAATACCACATATTGTTCTCATTGAATGAATACATGTATATGTATGTGTATATATATATATATATATATATATATATATATATATATATTACTCTTAATTATTAATTAATGGCTTAATTCAAGCGAAAATGTTTATTATAATAATATAATAATGTTTGTTAATGCCGCATTGAATTGAAATTACCAAATCATAAATATTTCTCCCGAAAATGCTGGATGGCAGAGGAACCAATCAATCAAGATCAATAAAAAGGCCTTGTCCTCTACTTGTGTTTTTATTTATGCAAAGTGCACTTTCAGAGCACCTAAATTCCCGTACGCGTATTTGTTATCACATTCATATATATATTTGAGCATATGCCATTTTCTGTAGATACAGGTATATAGTTTTGAACGGACCTCATTTTTGTCATCTAGTAGGTAGAATTGTTGGACATTTGCCTTAAGGGAAATCTGCTAAAAGAAATATTAAAAAAAAATAGTTTAAACGCTAGTACTGATTTAATTTTCATTATTCACATTCCTCTTGTAGTTTTAGTTTTAGATTTATCTCGATGAAAAAGACATCAATGATCCGTATTATCATCATAATATATTGTATTTATTATTTGACGATAAAAAGAAGTTGTTCCTGACAATATGGAATTTGTTTCTTTTGTTGGGCTTTATCTGGGTGAATTTTATTATAAAATAAAGTCACATTGTCGGCCAAATGAGCTCGCGTCATCGAAATTAAAAAGCCTTTGTTCGTCTGTCTATTACACGAGCGCGCCTTTTGTCCCATAATAATCATTCAAAGGGGATTAATACTGAGACAAAGTTTTAGAACTCATGCTTTGAAAGCACACACAAACAAAATGGACGACTACTGTTATTTCAAGTTTTGACGGCCAACCACAGCTAATATTCTCGTAATTTTAATAACTCATTTTAATGCCTCATAACCTTTTCAGCTTCTTTTAACTGAATCTATCTAAAATGTTTATAAATTAGTATATACGAGAGTTTAAAGGAAAATAAATGATAATATTTCCTGGTGGAGTAAGGGAAATTCGTTTTGTGCCAAATAGACTTCCATTTGAGAGGAGCAGTCGATTTTGTGGATTTGCAGTTAGAGCGGACAGCTGGCCTAAACCACAGATGGAACTGATTTGAGTCTGCATCACTCATGTGGCCTAAACTCTCATTATCCTTTCCATTCATCCCGTTTTCTGTGTAATTTCTCTTTAAAAAATACTATCCATGTTGCGAGCCACGCACTCATTCATTAATTATTATTATCCTTGTAGCGGCGAGATACTCGCAAAAGAATAACCTTGATAATTAGTCTTGTGGAGGGGCGATGAGAGACGTAAAGAAAATGTCAAGGCCAATTTAACTATATCACATATATTAAAACAGTAAATTAAATATGAAAAAGTTATTAACAAATAGGTCCATTCACGGCCGCACTTCAGACTCCGGTATTTCCCAGTTTATAAACACGCACTAACCATAACACTGGTCCATAACACCATAACGCGAATGCCGATAGGAGACTCACTAAGTCTAACCTCTATAGGGACTTCTCTATAGCAGCGAGATACTCGCGAACATATGGAAATTATGACTAGCTGTCAAGGTTATTCATTTGCGAGTACCTCGCCGCTACATCACCTCCCCTCAATGACTGCGTCGAGGAAGCGAACAGGAGGCTTAACCAAACGCCCTCGCTGGGTCACCTGGAATGGAGGAGGCTGGTCATCTTCCTTGGCGGAGTCATTGGAAGGTCTAGCTGACGGTGGTGTTGCAGCTGAGGGTAGAGGCTGGTTGGAACTGGAATCCTCTTCCTGGAGCAGGTAAGCTGGTTTCAGCCTGTCAATCGTCACGGCCCTGGGTCCTGAAGGCAACTGGATGTCATAGGTTCTGGAGCATCTCTTTAAAACCTTGTAAGGCCCAGTATAAGGCGGGGAGAGTGGGCGCTGTACTGTATCATCCCTCAGGAAAACATGAGAGGATGGACAAACGTAGGTCGTTGTGGACAAACGTTTTTGCAGTGGATTGGCGATGAGGTGCTGGTCTCAGTAGCTCCAACTGCTCTCGAAGTCGCTGGACAAACTCTTCGGTGCTGGCTCGCTGCTTAGTTGTATCCAATAGTTCTCCAGGCAGTCGCAGGGGTTGTCCATAAACCATCTCTGCGGCGCTGGTGATGCTGTCATCGCGGACTGCTGCACGTAGTCCCAGGAGTCCCATGGGCAGGAGAGATGTCCAATTGTTGCTGTTGAGCTGGGCTGTGAGAGCTGTTTTCAGCGTACGATGCCACCTCTCAACACATCCATTAGCTTGCGGGTGGTATGCAGTTGTCCTACATCGCTGGAATCCCAACGTCTTGGAGAGCTGGTGGAACAAGTCGGACTCAAACTGTCGCCCTTGATCTGTAGTGATACGCGCAGGAACACAGAAACGTGCTATCCAGGACGAACAGAGTGCAGATGCGCAGGTAGCTGCTGAGATGTCCTCAATTGGTTGTGCTTCTGGCCATCTGCTGAACCTGTCTATCATCGTAAGGCAGTACCGCATACCAGCTGAGCTGGGCAATGGGCCAATGATGTCCAAGTGAAGATGCTCAAATCTGCCTGAAGGTGGGAAAGTACCAGGTGGTGCGACAGGGGGAGATACTAAGCCAACGTCTGATTTTGGCTTAGGTCAAATACATTGTAACCTTTTCGTTAATTTTTCTTTCAAAAGTTGTTCGCAACTTTTATTTTAATAGTAATATAGGTACTTCCAGGAAAGCTGGGTGGTAGAGGAAGGAATCAATCTGGACGTACAAAGGAGGCCTGTTTTCCTCTACAATGCGTTTATTAGGACAGAGTGTACTTTCAGAGCAGCAGCTCCATCTTCAGTGTCTATCAACACAAACAAAACCCCCTGAATATAAAGCATCGTTTAAATTATTCAAAATAATAAAAAACCTTAGCTTTTTTTTTCTTTTTTCCTCAACTAACCCTATGTGGAAGGATTTTATTTTTCTTCACATCCCATGCGTATTTGCATTATATGAGCATTTTGTCAATACTTGTTACAATTTTTAATAATAATCATATATATACATATACAAATATATATACATATTAAAAGATGTAAATAAAAACTTGAAAATGAAGCTTTACAACAAAAAAAAAACATTAACAATTAAGGAATACAATTAAAACAAATAATAAAAAGAAATTATATAATTTTAATATTATATTATCATTTCCTCTCTCAGCTTAAGGATAAACATTGACAATTGTTTTTAATAAATTTAAGTGTTTTGAAAATAAAATATGGGTGCTGATAGACCAGTGAGTCTTTAACCGTCTTTGTACGTCTTGAGTTAGTCTACATTCATTAATCAAGTGGGTGAATACCGTAACTTAAAATAGAAATGAAAATTCAGGATAAAAGTCAATATTAAAACATAGGAAATATATATCACAGAGAAAGGAACTGTCATTATTTAAAAACACGCAGCCTAGTAAGCCTATAGACATAATAATTACAATTCAATGATGAACTACCTAAAAGTGCACAAACATGTTTTAGCAGATTTCCCTTAAGGGAAATCAGCTATTGAGGTCGTACTCATGCTGCGAGTTTAGAGAAATTTCTTCAAATGTCCATCGATCCTACCCAGGAGATGACGAAAATGAGGTCCGTTCAAAATTATTTATATATATATATATATATATATATATATATATATATATATATATATATATATCTGTATTTATATATATATATATATATATATATATATATATATATATATATATATATTTGTCTGTTAACGCACTAGCGGTCGCAATTTTTGTTTGATCGTTACCAAACTCGGAATTTAATCGTTTTATGTAAAAAGGAAGATCAAGTTCGTTAACGGCTGAAATCGGGCCAGTGGGAGGGGGATTTTTGAAAATTCGAAATATCTCCGTTACTATGCGTTGAATAGAAAAATTGTATAGAATGAATCTTATTGCAAATTAAATTTACTATAAATATTGTTCTATACATTTATTCTGTATCTTGAATATTAACCGAGATATTTGCATTTGTATTCTGCGTGTTGGTCATCAGTAGGCTATGTTCGGACTTTCCGCCGAGAGGTCTGGCGGCCGCTTCCATAACTATTCATCCCTCGTGAATAGGTTTTGAGGTTAGGTTAACTGTTTTTTGGGGCTAGAAACTACTGGGTTATTACGCCCTAAATAATGTTATAGGTTTAGAGGTTTCTTACTACTACAGTTGTTATTAGGCAGATTTATCTATTGTATAACTTCACGTGGGAAATCTGCTTAGTTTATGCAGCCCCTGCGAGGCGGACTTTTTTTTTATTTGGTTTGTGTCCCTCATCGACGGTGATTGGCAAGGTCTCATTAACTGGTAGTTAGAATAATAATTTATTCCTTCTTGTACTTACCTTTGTACTTTATTTATATATAATGGAAAATATTTCTTAAATATCTGATTGTGTCTCATATCCGTGCTTTGTCTAAATTAATATAATAAAAGTTGTCCCTTTTAAATCTTTTTAAGTATGATATAGACCTATTCTATTATATACTATATGTTTTTGTAAATGTTTATATGTTTTAGATATGTTAGTATTTGTGGAATATATTGGCTTCTGTCAGTTAATAGTTCTGTCATATCGTAGGGTATGTGAAGGTTTTTTTCGTTGGATGCAGTCTGTCAGTATGTGTTTTATCGTAAGGTGTTTGTTGCAGTATTTGCATATAGTGTTATCAGTCCTTGTACATGTACTAACGTACAAAAATAATAAGTAAATTCTAAAGAAGTGGAACAAAAACGGATAACACAAAAAAGGCACTGTCGTGTCAATAGGGACTAAAATTGAGGAGCTCTTGCTATGAAAGTGCCCTCTGTTGCATTAAACGCATTGTAGAGGAAACAGGCCTATTATGTACATCCAAATTAATATCTATGTATTTGTTGCTTGGCGGTTAAATCATTCTTCCAAACATATCAAGCCTAACTTATCATAAACAGCTTCTCTACATATGGCTCCTCTGCACCGGATTTAGGGAACATAATACCCCATTAGCTGTGTCATGTTCATTGACGTGTTAGTAAATATCCAGTTTGTAGGAGTTGTAGCGTTGGATAGAATGACGAGAAGGAGGCGGTCAGATATAAATGTGGCCCTGGAGGAGCAAAATACAGGCAGTTCATAACGGTAGAATGTCCCATCAGGGATTAGCTCAACTTAGGATCATATCGATCGGCCCAACTTGCCCTGCATTCCTATCACGTACTAATCCCATCAGCAATATAGGCTGTATTTTCATTCTGTGTAGAACACTCTCATGCACAAGATGGCCGGTCGTACAGCCAGGATTCTTAAAGTCATTTCTTTTAAGTATAATAAACGCTACAGCTCTTGAATTTCGTACCCATCTTCACTTGGCTATTAAGCTTTGAAGAAGAGAGCTAGAGGTTTTGGAGAGATGAAACCGAATGAAGGAATTAAACTACTTTATCTCCTGCACTATTGAGATTTTAAATTTCTTTAACGCTTTCAGTTGCTTCGACTCTTAAATTCCAAGACCTTCATCAATAATATTAAAATGATATCCGTTCCTATGGTCATGCTCGTTAATTTTTGCTTTTATATGACTCCAATTAAGAAAATATTATTGTAATTAATACTGCAGTTATGTGCCAGTTTTAAAACTAATCACTGGAATAAATTCATCCGTTTCAAGGTTGCACATTCTTGAATTTTCATTGACTTTGGTGTGACATTATCTTATTGGAGAGCTGAATGTATTAAGATTTTTCTGATTTAATTCTCTTTCTAGATGTAAGTAATTCAATTCAAATTGAGTGGAGCTCGTAGCGGAGTTATGTCTGCGTCAATACCATCGCCCAGTCAGGTTATAGCTTTCGTTATTATTATCAAACGAGTAATAGTTAACGCCCTTGCTATAATCTCAAGCTCTGATATGTTTTTTTTTTAATTTTTGGAAGATATTCTAATTTCCATTGAATTTAATACATTTAAATACAAAATATATAAATTGCGAGCTAAATATCATAAATTATGGCATTATGATTATGATCCCATTAAGTTTGTAACGCTTCTTAAAGTTATTTTCAACGAATATCTCATCATAGATTTTCTTGTTGATGACGTCAAGACTAGAAATTGTTTATTTATTGTCTATTGTGCATAACTTTATTAAGGCTTATTAATTACTCATTTAAATCTTTTCACCTACTTTGTAATAACGGGTTACCACAAAGAAACCGAGACGATTCAATTTATCATGTTGGTATTTATTATGATTCTGGATGTTTCAAGATGTATTTTCCGCCTCTCCAGAATATTTTTCATTATATGCGTTATCCAGTTGCTCATTTTTTACAAATACAAATTAGAAAAAACGAAAAACTACAGGTTCATTTTATGATCCTATCGAAAACAGAATAGGAGAATCTAAAAATACATTTAGTTCAGGGTCCTCAAAAACAATAAAATAGTTTCATACATCATAAATATGTATGATTTAATAAAGAAAGAACTCCCATATGGAGAGCATTAAATAAGGTAGTTTGGGGATCATACATAGACAAAAAAGGACATCGAGCAGGCCTTAACAAACTCTGTAATACAAAATGTTTGTCAAGCCAATATGAGACAGCTACTTAGTAGAAAAACAATAAATAAATAATTACAACTCCTCCCTTAATGTTCATAAATTTAATTTTTTTGGTGTTATATAGGAGATAAATCAGATGTTCCTAAGGTTAAACTGTCTTCGAAAAGTCTGAGCCTTTTCTGTTCCTAGCCCTTTTAGCATAGCCCATCTTTGGCCGGCGTAAGAATCGGAACTACCAGTTCTTAATTATAACATGTTTCCCTGTGTTTCCTCACAGCTCTGAATATGGTGGCTTCAACGCTCTGCTTTCATAAAATATATAATTTTTGAACGAATGAGAAACAATTGTCTTGGGCTTTCCCAGTTTGTGAGTATGAGTTAAAGAGTAGTATGGATAAAGGTACACTATGATTGTTTAGTTAAGGAAAACCGGATAGCGGAACGAGAGATAAGATAAAGAGCCTATATAGCCCCGAGAGAGGAGAATCATTCTGAGGATATTGTGTCAGAGCTAATTTTCTTTGGAAAGCGTGTCAAGACGCTTTCCCCGGATAGCCAATGTTCCCTGTTTCCTCTTCCTGTCAATAACCCCCTTCGGAACCTGCGGTCGTTTGTTCTTGGAGGAAATTTAGAGTTTTTGGGGGGTGGCGATAAATTGGCACGATTGAAGGGCTCCGGGCAAGATAGGGTTCTCCAACCTAACGTCGATACCTCATTTTATTTTCTTAGACTGCTCTTTAAAGGCAAGAATGTGTATGTGTGTGTGTGTGAGTGGGTGTGTGTGCGCGCGCGAGCTTACACGCACTATATATATATATATATATATATATATATATATATATATATATATATATATTGTTATGTTTTATTACACCAGTTATAAACGTTGTTAATAAGAGTTCTTTTGGATTGCAAAACTAAACACAGTCATCACTGCACAATTTATTTTACAATGCACAATACACTTGGTTAATTATTCTTAATTACTACTCACAGTATGTACTGATAGCGTCACTGTTCTTCAGATTACACAGTCCAATAATTCACTCACGATCATTGAATTTCACAAAAAGACGTCACTGCACTGTCTTAAACACGTCTTACTTACAGAGTCACGGCACAACACCGTTCTTCTTATAAAAACACTTTACCGCACTGTAGCACCGAACACACTGATGTGATCATCAAGACAGCTGAGAATAAACTAAAACTGTCGGCCGAGGACGGGCGCGACCAATTAGCGGCACCCTTTGATCCCCTCCACGCTCCCCAAACACGTGAACGTCTCTGTCCAATTCTTTCAAGTATTTAATTTTCGCAACAATATCTATATATATATATATATATATATATATATATATATATATATATATACATCTATCTATAAATCTGTTTAGATTACACAGCCCCTGTATGACAGTCTGTTTAGTTTTGAAAGTCCGTCACGTAGGGGCTGGAAAAAACTAAGCAGATTTCCTCCCTTCATGTTAACCAATAGATAAATCTACGTACTAGTAACACAATAGCACCGTCAACATCAAATGAATAAATACAAACGATAATAAGAAATCTCCAGACGTGAAGCACCTGAAACGTAAACAAATAGGTGTGCCAACATCTCACAGAAAAGGAAAACAATTACGAAAATACTTCAGAATATAGCATATTAATTTTATTAAACACTATTTACTATATCTAGTACTGTAATTTATAATGGATCTGAATAATTTTTATCTCAATCAATCAAATTTTAGTAGTCCAAGAACTTAAGAAGGGGAGGGGGAGCCACGATTACCTATTTGCATTTATTTCGTATAATAAAGGTCTCTTGAAAACAATTTACCGTATTTAAGCTTCGAATAAAGTGGTCTATTATATAATAGAGTATTGTTTATGTGACATGAGTAGAAGTGGGGGTTTGCTGAGGGCTGTAACCTGAAAAATGCAATTGTCTCAATCAATATTCAAGAGATAGAGAATAAATGAAAATAATAATATTTATAGTTTAATTAATTTGCTATAGGATTGGTTCTACACAAGTTCTTGATCCGGCCTATGGTAACGGACATATTTCGAATTTTCTAAAATCCCCCTCTAAGGGGGGGCTTAGAAGGGGGCCTCCTCCCCCTGGCCCGATTTTAGCCGTTAACGAACTTGATCTTTCTTTTTATATAAAACGACTTAAAATCGAGTTTGGTGTCTATCAATAAGTAAATTGATCGTTACCAAACTTTTGGGAAAATTGCGACCGTTAGAACGTTAACAGATATATATATATATATATTTTATATTATTATAGCAACACAAATCAGAGAACGTATAGCAGAATTAAATCGTATTAACATATACTTTTCATGGGTTAAAGGACATTTTGATAATCTTGGAAATGAATTGGCCATTAGAGCTGCTATGTCTGCTTCAAAAGATTCCCAATTACCGGAATGTTACAATAAAATCTTCAAAGCCCACGTAAAATATATGTTAAAAGCTCATCTAACTGAAAAATGGCAACAACAATGGACGGTAACTAGTAAAGGACAACATTTAAAAACTTCTCATTCCAAACATTAACACATATTTCGGCAGCAAATACATACAGACAGACGTTTACATTACACAATTAGTAACAGGACATGGTACACTAAATTCTTACTACCTACGATTTAACATAAAAGACAACAATACTTGCCCATGTGATTACTCAACTCCACAAACAAGTCAACACTTATATACGAGTGCAGACTACTGACTAACGAACGACAAAAACTAAAAGAAGACATTAAAACAAAAAAAAAAAAGGCTAATTTCCAATAGAAGAAGACAAGTTAGTTTTAAAATATAATAATGCTTTTAAAATATTCGCAGAACATGCTTTTAATACAGTTAATCGGATGAATACTTATTATAGCTGATACAACTACAATACTTAAAATATTTATGGATATTCATTATTTCTTTTCTCTTTTTTCTTTTAAGACTAATAATCTTCTCTTTATATGTTTTTACTTTAATTTAACGTTGTTATTGTTAATTATTTATATATATATAATATATATATTATATATATATATATATATATATATATATATATATATCATACTTTTGAAATAATCTATGTATATTGTAACCCACTAAAAATGCATGCGACATGCTAACTTGCATGGGACATGCAGAAACTAATAAACGGCCTTCTTATAGGGTTACTATAGGAAGGAAAACAAATAAAAATATATATATATATATATATATATATATATATATATATATATATTATTTTGAGCAAAACCTCAATTTCGTCATCTGGGTAGGATCGATGACATTTGAAGAATTATTTCCAAAATCGCGTCACGAGTACGACCCCAATAGCTGATTTCCCTCGAGGGAAATCTGCTAAAACGGTAATTGCAAGACCTAACCAATTCCGCTGTTGCCGAAGGTAGTGTAAGATTTTTCTTTTTAACTCACATTAGCAGTTAGATACGTCACTAAGACAACACTGATACCGGTAATGAATCTCATCCAGCGTGTGTTCCTATCACTGATGAATGGTTTATTCATAGAGTTTTTATATACACACTACATCAACATAATTTTATTTCACTCTGGCTTATTGTATTTTCAATGTGGGAAGCGTTGTATATTTATCACTGCCTGCATATAAGATTCGGGACAAAACCCCTGTCACGTTTTAGAATTGCTAACTCAAATCATTTGCCTAGGCGATGGTTCAACTTTCTTCAAATGGTGAATTAAATCACCAAATTGAACCGGTCGCGTGGGTATATTGGTCTTGGAGTATAACTTCTGTAACTTCCCCGTTGCTCTCGAACAACTTTGAAACAATAATCGATACTAACTTGACATCCCTCAACTGCTCATATACAGCTCAACATCCCTCTCCTCAAATATTTTCATCCAAGAATGCAGTAGACATGTTTTCATTAAGGGAGAGAAAAGAGCACCATATCTATCTAATAAGTTAGAGAAAAGAATATAAAAATTCATTTTAAAATGCCAGACAAACGCGATATTTCCACAAGCTAGAATGACATACTGATGTCATACGAAATTCACACGACTTGAAATTTATGGTGGTCATGAGATGTCCATTGATATAGTTGCTATAAATGAAAATCGCTTGATTAAAAGTATGAGTTAGCTCAAAACACAGAAAGGTCCATCACGCAAGGACTGCGTACACTAAGCAGATTTGCTTATAATCACTTACTGTTACAAAACACTTGTGATCTCTTCTCGACCACATATTCTCTATTTCTATGTAAAAACCGATGAGGAAAACCTATGGGGGCTTACGCAAAACTGTATAAAATAACAATTGTAAATCCTAAATAGCATAATAAGATTGGTCCCTAACATTTTGCGATACGATGTTATAATTAAGGAGACATTTCAATTTTCAAAATCCTCCCACTAAATACACCCTCCCACTGGTTCGAATTCAGCCATTAACGAACTTGACCTTTTGGCCTGTATAAAAGATTATATTTTGATTTTGGGTATGATCAAACAAAAATTGCGACTGCTAGAGCGGTGCCGGGCAAGTTGTATTCATGTATGCATGTATGTATGTATATATATATATATATATATATATATATATATATATATATATATATATATATATATATATCCCTTAAAGGAAATCTGTTAAAATAACATTAAATATCAGTTAAATTTTGAGTGCCTCTTCATTTTGTCAAGTTCAATTCTCAGTTAATACATTTATGGATCTAAAGTCACCTTTCTTTAAATTAATTTTAATTCATTTCTCCTCTAACCAATATATTATCTAGTCTATAATTTAGGCTCTTGCTCTTAATAACTTCAGTATTCTACACTAAAGCAATTTATTTTTAAGAAAATAGCCAATATTACTTTTGATGATATCCATGTGCATTTCTTAAGTTTGTTTTCTTTCTTTTTCTTTGTACTCAGCTCCTTCGCAGAAACAGGTACAGTTTTATTTCACCTCCTGATGTGACTTTCTTCTCTCCCAGGTGAAAATCGAAACGTGGTTCAGGAATAGTTAGTTACATGAGACGAAACGTCCTTCTAAATACCACTTGATATGTGGATTGAATCAGCTGCGCAAATACTACCGCCGTTCGTTAGCAATCAGTGTGGATTGTTCATACTCAACTCGATTACTCTGTTCCGATAAGTCCTGATGAAAACTCAGATGTGATTAACACATACAAAAATCGGATTAAGGTTGCAAATCAAAATCAGGTTGGGCACCACATGATTTCGTTGACCCCTATTATATTAAATTTTTGGATGCGCATCAGTCAGAAGTTATTTACAATATTTCCGTTCATAGAAAGCAATTTATTGATCTTTTCGTGATAAAAAAAAAATAGTTCTATACAAAGTATTTGTACCTCTAAAACGTACGTATATTCTCCTTAGTCGATTTTCATAAATAAAGAACAATGAGAGGTCGGGCAGTCCTACACATAATGACTAAATAAACAATGTTACCTTTTAAATATAAGTACATTGCGCCAGGTTGCATTTGTTGCCGGGAAAAATGTACTCTCACAAAGGAAAAGTGGGAGCGCTACAAAATATGGATCAATCAAAGTACATCTTAGTTCCATCATAAATGAAACAGAAAGTCCATCACGCAGGGGCTGCGTAAACTAAGCAGATTTCCCACGGGAAGGTTTCCAACAGATAAATCTACATACTGGTAACACCACAGTGAATGTTAACGGGTTTGAATACAAACAGTAATAAAAATCATTCAGTCAATTTACATGTTAAAATATCTATAACGGAAAGTGTCTAAATTGTAAACAAACAGGGATACAACTTCACAGTGCTGAATAGATAGGACTATTCTAGACCTGAAATATGAACAATTGATGTAATATATCTAAATATAACTTATTAATTTTACTGAAAACTATTTACTATAGCTAGTGTAGTAATTTGTAATTTCTATCTTAATGAATCACATTTTAGTGATCCAAGAACAAAAGAAGGGAGAGTGGGATCAACAGAACGTAGTTGTTTGTATCTCGTATAATAAAGCTTTGTTGAAAATAATATTTGGCATTTAACCTTGTTAAATTATTGAAGCGGTTCATGATATAACTTATAAGCTTATTATTAATATGACACTAGTAGGAGTGGGGGGTCTACTGAAAGCGTAAAACTATAAAATACAATGGTTAATACTCATACGGAAAATATGAATAGAACAATATTTATAGTAAATTTAATTTGTAATAAAATTGTTTCTATACAATATTTCGATCTGACGTATAGTAACAGAGATATAATTTTTTTTAAATTCATCCCCTCTAACCCCCCCCCTCCGATTAGATCCGTTAACGAACTTGATCTTTCTTTTTACATGAAACGACTAAATATCGAGATTGGTAACGATTAAACTAGAATTTCGAGCGCTAGAGCGGTAACGGACAAATATATATATATATATATATATATATATATATATATTTAAGGGAATTCTGCTAAAAACCCGTATTTCTTTTTATAAATATTCGGCGGTTCAATATTACTTATATTGATAAGACCCGGGAAGAAAAGAACCGAATTCAGGAAGTCATTGTATTTGTATAAATACCTTCTGCGTTATTTTGAGCAGTACCAGCACCACTGAAAATCTTAACTGAAATTCACCAATATTCGCCTAATCCACTGATTCCTCAAGAGCTGATGTGACAGAGAGAACATTTCCGGTATATGATGAAAGAAAAGGATTATAATGATTATTTAGGGCTCAAGTTAATCCACTCTCTATACTTCAAAGGGAAGCCCTTGTCTTTTCCATCAGCCATGGACAGGAAAATACCAAGTTTTAAAATTGTGATTACAATACACTATCATCAAAGGCATTAATTAAGATACCTAGTATTTCCTCTCTATGTTGCATGATTATTGTATCATTAATAATAACTGTCAAACAATAACCAATATAAATTTTATATGTGTTTATCGTAAACAATAAAACCTTTAGAAATATTGTAATAATGGGAGCTAGCTTGGAATTTAATTTACGCAAACTGATGGAGATACTCAGCTTGTGTGTCCCTTGCTTGATGCTACATAGCCCATAAATTAGTTTGCCGCCATAATCAAATTATCTTGTTAATACTGTACACGTACAATGATGTCACATATTCCATGCCATGTTAAACTGCCTGAATAGCAGCTATCTTAATTAGAATGAGAAATGTTTTGCCGAGATAATTAAGGGCAAGGTAAGTTAATTAACTGGGGGGGAGGGCTTTTACATTGTGTTTCTTTGCAATTACATACCATTCTCATGAAGAACCACGTGGAGAATACTACACTCATATTGTTTGACAAACTTGATTCGCTGGTCTTTCTAATTTCTTTTAACTATGATGATTTTTGTTCCTCTAAAAATAATTTCCTATGGCCATAATTTACTAGGAGGTAACCATATACTTCCCTAAAGTGCTTTTTAGCAGATTTCCTTTAATAACAAAAATGAGGTCCCTTCTGCTCTTATTTACACATACATGTTTTTATCTTACCCATCTCGTAATTTTTGTTTGAACTGCAAATTCGATATACAGGCTTTTATGGGAAACTTACTTCTTGTGTGGCTGAAATTGGACTAGGAAATGTGGAGTTTAGAGTGTGGGGTTTAAATATTTAAAAAGTCGGTCTTACCATTAGTTGGATCAAAAAATGTAATACAACCAATCTCGTTTTACACTTATAGAAAAATAAATTATAAAATTTAACACTTATAGAAAAATAAATTACAGAATTTAACACTTATAGAAAAATAAATTATAAAATTTAACACTTATAGAAAAATAAATTACAGAATTTATTTTTCTATAAGTGTCAATCACTACATTTTTTTCGTATCTCAAATATTAATGGAGTTATTTCTTTTCAGCCTATAATGAACCCCTCCCCTTCTACACATCTATTTAGTGTTAGGCCAAGCGTGGCATTCTAAGTTTAAATATTGTTTGTCACATACATTGTTATTTACATTTTACGTCCGTGACTATAATTTTTATTCGAATAATACCATAATCCGTATTTAATAGTTTCATACAAAACTAGTGATTAAGCTCGGCAATCGCTGAGAATGGCCCATAAATTTGGGAGGGGGATAGAATTGAAAATTCGGGATATTTTTGTTATCATGAGTAAGATTTAACATTGTAAATGTAGCTAATATTGATGCAAATTTAATTTTCTGTATTATCTAACTCGAATAATAACGGAGTTATTTGCATTTTTTTGGGGTTCATCCTACTTGTGTCTGATGTTTGTTTGTTTTGGGTTTTGAGCATAAAACATCAAGGTCATCAATGCCCAGCGCTTCCAAAACCGTATTAAAATTCCCCGACTATGGGAAATCACCGACAAATGCACACCAACCCGTTTTTCTGATTATTATTTATTTTTATATATTTATTTACTTTTTTATTATTATTATTATTTATTTTATTTTATTTTTTTTTTTTTTTTTTTTTATTTATTAATTTTTTTTATCATTCATTTTTCTCCTTTTCCCCCTTTTTTCACATTTTTCTCCTTTCCCACTTTTTTTTTTTTTGTAAGGGGGCGTGTGCCTTGTAACCTACGTACCGGTATCACAGGTATATTGTACCACAATTAAAATTCAAAAAATTAGCAGACTAACTATTTACATAAATACTAAAAACAGTCCTATTAAATAGACTACAACTATTAATAACAAAAGCTATTAAAATGAAAACTAATTAAAACTATCAATAAATATTAAAATTAATGCTATTAAATAAGCATTTACATGAAAGCTATTACATTAGCATAAAACTATTTGGTAACTAACAAAGTGTATTAAAAATAGATAACTAACAAAGGATACCGGGTTGTTTCGATATTTGGCAGAGTTACTTGTGTCTGAGATCTGCCTACAATTAAACAGGAAACCTCCAACACAACTGACCCAGTGGTAGCATCTGACTCCACATAAAATTATGAGATATATGGTTGGAGGTAAGGAAGATACACGAGATACATTTCTTTATGTATATTGAAATATTGACATTATTAGAAAAACGAGGGGATAGCCAAATGTTGTACAGAAGGTTTAGTATGTTTAATGTGATTTGGGATTTAGATTTCGTGGTGCTGATTTACAATGAGTTGCTATTGGACGTCGGTTGATTGAAAATGATCTAAAAGAACATTCTTACTTGAAGCTCGATGTGATGGAGCAGCCGGCACAATGAAGAATTTTACGCGCTGTGGGGTTTTCGCTTCTGCTTCACTTAAACTGTTCAGTTTTCATGCTAACAATCCACTATTGGCCCGAAGGCCCACTTTAAGTAGCTTTAGCCCGTCATTATAAAAGCCTCTGAGACTAGAAAATGTTGGCTGATCAGTGTCTCAACTAGGAATATATTTTATTCCTGCTTTTTATTTGAACTTTGTACCTGCCCGGGATTACCCCCTTCAAGTGCATCAATGGCATGGGACTGCCCTTTTCTGATGGAGTTTCGTCTTGATGCACCGATTCAGCTGTCGTCTTTCAATGGAGATACAGATATATAACAACTAAAAATGAAAGCCCTCCACTCTTATTAAAAGCCAACACAACTCTTAACCCCCTATTCTACTTATTGGATTTTTATTTTGAGACTCAAAACAACTCACGTACAGCTTACATTTTAATTACTGATTACATAGGTATCTTATTAGGGCAGAAATAGAAAACAGCTGTGAGATGAGATCACCAGTGTGTCAATCCACCGCCTGAGAAATCTGCTCACTTTAGGCATAAGCTGCGTGATAGACTTTTTCTTCAAATTCATTTGCCCTTTAACAAAATAACACCGTTTTATTAAATAAAACAAAACTGTATAATAAAACTCCGAGGCAAGTCTATGATTCAGTTTAAGTTTCGCGGTGTTAAAAAAAAATATTTACTTTTTTAGGACTAGGAGTAATGACTCCAGAGTTTGAATTATTGTCTGCCCTATTGCCCATTCATTGGCCACTTAAGGAAGGCAGCCCGTCACGCAGACTTTGCGTATACTAAGCAGATATCCCTCGTGCTTTATGGCCAACAGATGGCTCAAATTCTTTTTTCTATTTCTTCCTTTGCAAGAATCAAGTGCCACTAGGACTTTAAGATATGGGGGGTCAAAAATATGTAGAACTGCTTCGAGTTTGAAAAACATTAACAAATTTGACCTTTCTTTTTACATAAAACACTTATATATCGAGTTTCGTAACGATTAAACAAAAATTGCGACTGTTAGAGCGGTAACAGAACAATATATAATATATATATATATATATATATATATATATATATATATATATAATTTGAACATCGAATATTTGGATCGATGGACTTTTGAGGACATTTTTCGAAAATCGCGTCATGAGTTCAACCTCAACAGCTAATTTCCCTTAGGGGAAACCTGCTAAAAGTAGATGTTAATAAATAATAATACAAGAACTCTTCGATTTATATTTATATTCGTCAATGATATTTAACACAGTTAGTCCAATATAATGGTGAGAGGCTGTGAAATTCATGTATTCATGTGGGCTTTATATTTCTAACTAAGAAAGCCAAAAGAAGTGCCCATCATGCGTTTATGTTTCCAAAACACTCCAGGATATGAGAGATTACCTATTTAAGGTCATGAATAAATTCAATTCAATTCTTAAAAATACCATACTGTTTTTAAAATGATATATTTTTTACTCGTAATTAATTTTTTTCCAGTCACTAATTTCAACAATAACCAAGAGTTTTTGTTCATTCATGTAAAACCCAACAAATTAGTATTGTATAATTCTGAAAGGAGGTCTTCCGTTAACGTTAAAAGCAAAGAGCTAATCCAATTTTCTCTTGAGTCAGTGGAAAAGTTGGAAGATATTAAATTAGAGAAGCATTTTCATGCAAAGCACAAAGGAAATTCAAAGTCTTTATGTTCATAATAATTTTAAAATTTAGTCAAAAGGGTTCGATATTGCTGCAGCTTTCTTAATAGTAGAATCTCAATGTGTTATTCCGTTTAAAGGCCTGATAAACATTTAAATATACAATAAACATTTTTACAATTTCAGCTTCTATGTATTAAGTACTATGCTCATTATCTTATTATTATGTATCTTCGATCGATACACGGTCAATAGTAGAATTGCACGATAATTAAATGGAATCAATGATTTCAATAAATAAATGTACTACTGGTTAAATAATGAACGATGAGCTGATTTCCAACAGATTATTTTTAGAGGACCGGGATTAGTCTACACAATTATTGAGATTGGATTGGGTTCTTTTGTATAAAAGACACTACAGTCTCTGACAAAGATACCCAGTTCATTTCCTCTTGAGGTCTAGCTGCAAAAGCTCAGTGTCCGTCTTGCTCCTTTGCATATCGACACAACAAGCTGGCTCTGGACATAATAGAATATTACATAATGCAATATCCATTCTGGTCATCGCAGATAGTAAAAAGAAGAATTTGGCGTTGGTGTTGTGCTTAAATGCCACTTCTCAGAGGCAGTAAACTCAAGTGGTAGATTATCATAAATCGGAAGAAGCTATTCATTCATATTGTTACGAAACCTACGTACATGTAAAATTAAACAGAGTTAATCACATATTTTAAGAAGTAAGAAATAGATGAAACGTGCCGTCCGATGGTCTAGCTCGTTCTCGGCAATACCCATCCGGGATCTAGGATGTGTCTAGACAGTTTTCTTTCATGTCGTCGCTCGTCTATAAAAGTGGTACAGCTCGCCCCGACAGTTAGTTTGTTCTCCGCTCTCTTCAAGTGATCAACAGTGCGTTCAGTGCAGCTTTAGTGAACAGTCCGTTTTAGTTGCAAGTGCGGTAAAGTGTTTTATATGAAGAACTGTGTTGTGCCGTTTTTATGTAAAGAACAGTGTAATGCCGTGTAAAAGTAAAAGGACAGTGCAGTACCGTTATCTTAGAGAAGATCATTGCAGTGTCGTGTATTTGTGAACTTCAGTGATCGTGAGTGAGTTATTGGACTGTTCAATAAGAAGAACAGTGAAGCTATCAGTGCATACTGTGAGTAGTAGTTAAGAATACTTAACCAAGTGCGTAGTGCATTGCTAAATAAATTGTGCAATGATAAAAACTCTAAACCTTGTGTGTTTAATTTTGCAATCCAAAAGAACTCTAAAAAAACAACGTTTATTATTGATTTTTTAATGATCTTTAACGCACAAAATGGGTGGTAGTGGCTTTTGAGGAAACAACTGCTTAATTACTATTATTCTTGATTGGCATTATTGGAATAAGTGTCTCTAAAGCTAAACCCATTAAAATTTCTAGGAGCAAAGGATCTTAAATCCTTTATCCATGATTACGAATCTACTTAGCTTTCAAGACAATAATTGGTTTTATATTGATGTCAATTATTTTCCACATATGAGAAACAACGTGCATCCTTGATGATAAAATAGAAGTAGGTGATTTATTCTCTTGAAGTTTGTAGAGCAAGTTGTTGTAGGAAGTGGTCATCGTAGCGTGTCGGGGCTCAAAGGAGATGGTTCCGCTGTGTTAGCCACGTCCTTCCGCGCCATCAAGTCCCTATTCTACGTCATATACCTCCTTGCAGCACTTAGATATATCATTCTGCAATTTGCTTACCTCTCGATTCCTCCCATTCAGAACAGCCTGCCATTACTCCTAGAGGCGAATTATGATCTTCATTATAAGATGATTTCTGTCAATTCTTGTTCTATTAATACCTTTATAATTTTTTCTTGTTATTAATCTTCTGAAATCTATGACAACCTAAATTTTTATAAGCAGATTTCCCTTAAGGGAAACCTAGAAATGATCTTCACGTGTAGTTGCTAAAATATGCTGAGTTAATTTAAGTACTCGTAGTTATTATTTTCCACGCTCTCTGGGCTTCTTTCTTTTAGGATATTTTCCTTAAACGTTTTATGCAAAAATGAAGATCAAGTTCGTTATCGGCTAAAATCGAACCAGTAAGGAGAGTGTTAGAGGGGGATAATTTCGAAAATTCGAAATATCTCCGTTGTTATACGCCGAATCAATATATTATATAGAACCTATCGTATTGCAAATTAAATATCCTATATATACTGTTATATACATTTATTGTCTATCTTGAATGTTAACCGTGTTATTTGCATTTTTTCAGTTTTCAGTAACCCCACCCCTAGACATTTCATATTAATAATAAGCTGTTATATCATTAACCAGTTCATTCCAAGGTAAAATATCAAATATTGTACTTTGTGAGTTATATGTAAATACGTTCTGTTGATCCATTTCCTCCACTTTTGTTCTTGGACTACTAAAACTTGAGTGATTAGGTTCAAAATTATTCTGGTTTATTATTATAATTAGAGTACTAGATATAGTAAATAGTTTTCAATAAAATTAATATGTTATATTCATCAACAATTGCTTTTCTTTCCTGTGAAGAATATTTGTATCTATCTGTTCAGCTCTGAGTGGTTGGCAGACCTTTTTGTTTACAGTTCAGACGCTTTCCTTTGGGGATTATTAAAATTGACTGAAATATTTCTCATTACCATTTGCATTTATTGACTTTAATATTCACGGCGGTGTTGAGTGTTATCATGTAGTATGTAGATTATCTATTACAAAACTTCAGGTGGAAAATCAGCTGGGATTACGCAGCCTCTAAGTGACGGACTTTTTTAGCTTTTGAGGTTCTACTCATGGCATGATTTTCCAAAAATATTTTCAGATGTCCATCAATCCTACTTAAAAGATGACGAAAATGACGTCCAAGTCTAAAATTTGGTGCGTGTGTATAAGTGAGTGTGTGTGTTTTATGTCTTACTGCTCTATTTAGGTGTGTGTGTGTGTGTGTGTGTTTACCAGTTACTGCTATATTTAGGTGTGTTAGCGTCACCCTGTGATTCTGGAAATCTGGTAAAATTTATTACACACATAGATGTTGTAAGTGATTTATTAATATTATTTTCCGTCAAGTTTTATACAACCTATTTTCAGAAGATTATTGAAAAACACTATATACGTCAGAAGGGAAGGTCAAAAAGGATGACGGTCTGGATCGGAAATTGCTTTTCTCCAGCCTTTAACTCTTCAGATCAGAAAATAGAAAAAATGTCAGACTTTTCAATATCCTCCTTTTTCATCGGAGCAATTCTCATTCCGAGCTCGATTATAGAATATTATTAGTTCGGCAAGAGAAATCGCTTTTTAAACGGGATCTGTCGATTATTGATTGGTTCTATTTTTAATTAGTTCTATAAAACATGGCTCTTCATACTAAAATATTTTCAAGGTTGTTTGTTTTTTTAATAAAAAAAACTCTTAAGGTAGATCAAGTCCTGTGATTGCCTCGTAATGCGATGGACTTGGTCATGAAAGGTTTAGTACGGTTGGGGATTATGTGAAGCGAAAAACAAAAATAAAGTACAAATAACTCAATTAATTTTCGAGTTAGAGAAAAATTCGAAGAAAAAAATCTGTATCTTATTACTTCGTTATTAATTTTAAGTTTATTATATTTTTTGGAAACGAAAATAAGCATGTTCTGAATTTTAATAATTCCAAAAACCCCTACTTCTCCTTATCCGAATTCGACAATAACGAACTAACCCTTCACTTTATGTTATCTTATTTCTTTAAGTCTACTTCATGCCACTAAGGCAATCCGAATATTCAGCAAATTACAGAACTTTGTGTGCAAGTAGAGTAGTCCATCCCTAACACAAATCTGTTTTTTGTTCTTGCGCAACTACTATTTGAAGGGGTAAAATCGCCTCTAGAAAAAAAAATCCGCTTTTATATTTCTGAGCGAAAATACATATACAAAGTTTCAAACGATAGTTTTATGGTTTTAATTGTATTTTAAAACTGTGCATGAGGTTTCTTAAGCAATATATATATGTGGTGTGTGTGTGTGTGTGTGTGTGTTTGTTTGAAATGTGGACCTCGTTTTTTCGTTTCTGATGTATGTTTTTAGACGATTTTTGAAAATCAAGTCATAAGTAGGTACAACCTCAATATCTTAGTTCCATTAAGGGATGCCTCCTATCACAAAAAGGCTATAGACATGAGATTGGAAGACAAAAATATTTGGAACCGCTTGTGAGCAGTATTATTATTATTTATTTCAGATGCCCCTACAATGGAGATTCATCTTTTAACATGTTATTTATTTATTTGGAGCTTCGCAGCTGTGGCGATGTTGCTCGGGGAAAAAAACTGTATAAAATTAAAAAATAAACGAAACAAAATTAATTTAAACGAACATAAAACAACATAACAGGAATGTAACATGAAAAATAGAAAAGTAACACGAAACAGAAATGGAACACAAAAACAGGAATGGAACGGAAAACAGAAACAAAAATGGTAAAAAAAAAAAAAAAAAAAAAAAAATGGAACACAAAAACAGAAATAGAACAAAAACAGAAATGGAACACAAAAACAAAACAGAAATGGAACGCAAAACAGAAATAGAAAACAAAATGGAACTCAAATAATAGAAATTGAACAATAAATTGAAATCGAACCATAAATAGAAATACAACACAACAAATTGACTAACATAATATCGAATCTAAAACAAAATATTAAACAAGATATAATAAAATATATAAATTGTTGAATAAAATGGAATAAGTATCTAAAATGAATTGAAAATAATTGAGATTTAGAAAAAAAAAAAAGAAAAAAAAAAAGAAAAAAAAAAAAACTTGTGTATCAGCGGAGTTGCATACTCGATGTGAGTTACTGACAACGAAAGTCATGAATTGCATTATGGCGGGAAGGGGGGAAAACCTTCAGTTCTGCTAGACAAAAAAAAAAACGATGAAATATTTACCTTACATATATTCAAAGATTTATAAAGTGTTCAGCAAACATACAAGCACACTAAGCACGCACGCACACACACACACACCCTCGCACACCCACACAAAACATTCACGCAAAGACGAAATCGCATCATACATTTATTAGAAAATTATAAAGTCTCTTTTAAAATGCAAGTATTAATTGTGAGTACTGTATATTCAAATTTTTGTGTATGTGTTAATGTCTTTTAGATGTTGTAGTATAATGGGTATGTATGGGCTACCTTCAGTGATATGATTTCAACAAATATTCCATTCATTTTTAAATAGCTAACTTCATCATCTATAAATTGGCTACTGTCGGCCAGTAGTTCACATACATGTGTACATGGGTACGTTTTTATTTGTGTGCAGTCAGTTAATATGTGTTTTACAGTCAGCGTTCTGTTTCAGTAGCGACATATAGGTTCATCTTGTCTGCTCATTAGATATGACTGCGTTAGTCTAGTGTGTCCTGTGCGTAGGCACAATTTCTTCTCTTCCAGAGTGTCTATTACTTGAAGTCCAGTTGAGCGTGTTTGATTTGGTTTCTCTTGTGAGCAGTAGTCATGCGGATCACAACCAACGCCGATCTGACTGCAGTGTTTGGGCCATACAGAAAACTGGGATTCTGCAGGGTGTTCTATGTTACAAAGAGAGATCACAGATAAAGGGGCAGGCCTAAGCTATTTAAAAATAGGTTTGATTCCTCGACTAGGACTTGTGGACTTACAGAGTTGGAAAAGTAATGCATTGCACGATGTAAGAAGGACTAGGTCAATCAGTGACTGTAGGAAAGGCAAACTATTAGAATTATTGGAGACATAATGCCACATGTTTTTAACTCTGTATTCCGATCACAGTCTATGGAAGAAAAGTATACATTTGATATCTATCCTTCTAATTATTCAAAAAGAACTAATTTCAAATGCAAACATTCAATTGCCAATTCAAATTGCCAATTAACTGTACTTCAATAATTTGAGAATTAAGAGAATGTAAGTTGGAAAATTGAGAAGAGAGATGGGAGAATGTAAATATACTGGAGCGGAAAGAGGTTTGATTATGGAATTGATGATTTTAATGGAAAGAGAAGCTTTGAATTCCAATATGAAATTAACATTCTTCTCACGTTTCTTATAAAAGCAATTATAATGTAAAAACCACTAATTGTAATGTTAGACAATATTCAGCTCATCAAAATTCTCCATTTTATCTTTCAGCAGTTTATTGCTCTTGTAATAATTTGAAGAATTTATATCTATATATAGAATATTCAATTTTTTTCTGGAATTGCCGTATTATTTATTGAGCAGGTTATAATTTCATTCATCGAACACATCCATGCATCGCTGTAAAAACTAAATATTTCTATTTAATTATTTGGAATATCAATACTTTGTATTGGGGACTATTTGGCGATTTCTCTTTTACATACATTCTATTTACCGCTTACAGTTGATTGTGAAACATTTACTTTAGATAGTGTTTAAAATAATAATTTCGTCACTCAGGAGCTGCGCAAACTAAGCAGATCGCTCACGTGTTGCTACACTATTTCATTTCACCAAATATCCTCAATTTCTAAGTAAAAATCCCATCAGCAGAACCGGGGGTTATGAAGGCCGACACAAGAAAATACTTATACTAATAATAAGTCCATTCATCATATTACGGATAGACGTGAAATACTTGCTGGGTTTGAATACTTACAAAGTCACAATAACGTGGCAAAAGTATACCATCAAGCTCTAGCAGAGAAATTTGGCATGGTGGATGGGAAGTTCGCTTATTATCGCTATAGTCCTCAAAAATTATTGGAAAAAGATAATATTGGGACGAAGCGATGATATCTGACCTTACAGTGCATCATAAAAAAACGGATATTCTCATTATTGATAAGACCAATACGACTGCTGATATTATTGACATTGCAGTTACCCAATGATCAGAGTATTCTAAAATCCCATGCCGAAAAATTAAGAAAATATCAAGAATTGGCTATCGAGCTCAAAGAGCTATACAAACTGAAATCTGCCATAGTTACGGCTATTATACTAAGTTCAAATGGACTCGTGCCAAAAACGACAATAGCAGGCACAACGAATTTAAATCTGCCAACAACAATTATAAAAGAAGCACAACAAGAGGTACTTCTTGATACTGCGAGAATTGTGGGGAAATTTTTAATTACCCTTAACATGACACAATCACATACTCCATATCGATAGACTTTTGAGGATTTTATATGAGTATAACCTCAATAGCTTAACTCCCTTAAAGAAAATCTGCTAAAAACTGTACCATAATTAAGGAGTGAGAGCGCGTAGCCCAGTTGCGTCGGGCTAAATGATATATGAAGAGGGAGGTGGCAAGACTGTAGGTCATCTATCAACGCTAACGTTGGCAGGACTGCTTGTCTACTGGATTAACCCCCTCCCCTTCACCCTTCTCTCCTTCTCTCTCCCTCTAAGAGGTATATAGTTAACAAGGAGCCTCTGTTAATTACCTTCATCCTTACATCTGGTTCTTGATGCCTTACAATTACTGCAGGCACCTATTCAGTGGTGTATCCTTACTTTATAAGGTGGCAATAAGTACATCATTAAGGGTGATCTCGTAGCTTTCATCTGACTGTAAGGTCCCTTTCAAGGCATATTTTGAAGAGAACACATCACGCAGAGGAAGATTCGTCCAATATGATATGGTTTCGAAGTTCTGACATGAGTAGAAGTAGGGGTTTGTTGAAGGCTCAAAACTGAAAAATTAAAATATCTCCGTAAATATTCAAGATAGAGAATAAACGTATATAACAATATTTACAGTAAATTTAATTTGCAATACGATTAATTCTATACATTTTTGTCTATTTGACGTACAGAAACGGAGATATTTTCCGAAATCCCCCTCTCCCACTGGTCCGATTTTAGCCATTAACGAACTTGATCTTTCTTTTTACATAAAACGTTTAAATATCGAGTTTCGTAACGATCAAACATTCCGTAATCTGTCAGCTCTTCTTGGTTAGGCACATTTAAGAAGGAATAGAATATAAAAAGGTCACTGAATATTTGTTTAACGATTTCAAAGATCTAAGCTTCAGTATCTACCGAACTGAACGTCTGAAGGACGGTGGAAAAAAAGGCCTTAACTGATTAACTCCTATATAAGTTGGTGTATTAACTTTGACCACCTAAGAAGTTAGGGGCTATGTTAAAGAGTCGCATTAACATCCCTTCTCTTTAATTTTGCTTAAAACTTTGGAAGAGCTTTGGATTCACACAAAGGACACAATATTTTTAAGCTTAGTTCTGTTTTGGTTTAATTGTCCATTTGGACAGCATTGCCCCATCAAAGACCGAAGGAGTAGATCAGAGAGTGAAGGAGTCTCAAAAAAGAAAAAAAGTCGGTTACGCAGGGGCAGCAATAACTTAGCTAAGATAACTAAAATTCCCCAAGCGTCTGGAATATGCATTTATCTCAAAACGTAAACCTTCACTGAGAACAATATTTGGTATTTAGGCTTCAAATAATGTGCTTCATAATATAACAGCTTATTTTTAATAAGGCATGAGTAGGAGTGGAGGTTACTGAATGCCGAAAACTATAAAATGCAAATATTTCGGTTAATAGTCAAGATATAATGAAAATACGTACTTGACAACATTTATAGAACATTACATTTGTAATAAGATTCTATACAATTTTTAGATCCAAAACATAATAAAGGAGATATTAAGAATTTTTGAAATTCCTCCCTTTAAACCCCTCCCCTCCCACTGGTCCGATTTCAGTCATTGACGATATTTTGTTTTACAAACAACGATTAAATATCGAGTTTCGTAATGATTAAACCAAAATTGCGACCTCTAGAGCGGTAATAGACAAACAAACAAACACACACACACACACACACACACACACACACACACACACACACACACACACACACACACACACACACACACACACACACACAAATGCATATATAATTTTGAACGGGACTCATTTTCGTCATCTACCAGGTAGGATGGATGGGCATTTGAAGAAATATTTCGAAAATCGCGTCATAGCACAACCTCAATAGCTGATTTCTCTTAAAGGAAACTGCTAAAAAAGAATACCTTACTTATAGGTGTTCAAACCACAGAAGATTACTCGAGGTATGTTAGTAGGTCTATACCTAGCCAGTGTTACCTTTATCTTTATTGTACTACTACAAATTGTATAATATCTTATATTGTGTGTTTGGGATCTGAGGTGAAAGCATCACTCAGAAAATAAATCGCAGACTTGCTTCTGCGAATTTAAGGTTTTTTTGGACGGGCCAACATCCGTTCAGGATGGACTAATATAATAACCCTACATATCATAAAACTTTCATTAGCCAATTTCTTCTTAGTCCTTTACTGTGGACAGCTATGGAGTGCTTTTGGAGAAAAATATATTAATGCCCATTTAAGGAACCTTACGACCTCTATGGATGGAAGGGCGTCATAAGGTTCTTCAACTAAGGCATCTCTGCTGTTCATGGCACGTGACCATAACGAATGGCACTGAGCTCCTAAGAAAACTCATCGCAAAGAACCAAATCAAAAAACTCGGACGGCAGAAGGTTACATCAGCTCTTACCTTGAAGTGCAAATGCTGTCTCGTTTCTTTCCATCGGATACACAGGTTGCACAGACTGCGGTTGAACGCAGTGGAGATCTATAAGTGAATGTTGGACACACTATAATTTTGATGCTGATGAACCAAAAGTGATCTGTTTAAAACAAAGCTGGATGAAAAATAAAAAGGAAAGTCTACGGTATTGTCAAAAATAATGGCTAAAAATAAAACAAATCAAGCCCACAAGAAAATATGGTTTCAGTTCAAATATTATCGGTATAACCCAGAAATAATTGTTTAAATGCAAAGCTCAGGTATTACTGATTTGTTATCGTATTGCGTTAAACAGACACTAATTACACACATCTTTCTGCGAAGGAAAATATTGTAATTCCGTTGTTACTATGACCATATGACTATAGTGGCTTGTAGAATCAGCTAATATTGGTTAATTATAACAGATTTCATGAATTCATCATTTCTTAAGAAGTTTCAAACACAATTTTAATGTTCTTTTTTATAAAAGTTATATATATATAATTTTATTTTTCAAAGGCAAAATCATTTTTGAAAATCTTCATACTAGTTTATTTTAGTAAACCCCATTCAAATACTTTGTAATTTTAGCAGATTTCCTTCATGGGAAATCAGGTATTGAGGACGTCTTCATGACGTAATTTTCGAAAAATTTCTTCAAATGTCCATCAATCATGCTCAGAAGATGACGAAAATGAGATCCTTTCAAAATTATATATATATATATATATATATTTGTTTGATCGTTAAAATTCGATATTTGCTCGTTTTATGAAAAAAGAATGATCAAGTTTGTTAATGGCTGAAATCGGACCATTGGGAGGGAGGGGGGATTTTCGAAAATTCGAAATATCTCCTTTATTGCAAATTACGTTTACCATAAATATTGTTATATACATTTATTCTCTATCCTGAATATAAACCGAGATATTTGCATATTTTATTAAGTGTGTCAGTTATATTCGTGAGTTTCCGACCGAAAGCTAGTTCGGCCGTTTCCATAACTGTTTGGCTCTCGTGAAATTGGTTTAGAAACTCGTTACTACTACTGTTACTAGTATCGTAGTAAACTTCACGAGCGAAGTCTGCTTAGTTTACGCAGCCCCTGCGTGACGGACTTTTTTTATTTATCATAATGTATCAACATGTTGACATATGTTAATGACGTGATTACTACTTGATACCTCCATATGGCCACTAAGCCATAAGATGTGTTAGTTATTATGGCTTTAGATTGGGGAACTAAGGCCCCGTTACCAGCTTATCCAGCAATCTTTTCAGTTAATGCCTCTGGACGGTTCTAACAAAAAGATTAAATGGCCTCGCTTTAAGAGGCATTATTTCGCGGGGATAGTTTTTATATCGATCGACAGAGGCCCTATCTGCCCCAGACTCGCGGTGTTGATTACAGTCGAGTTTCTCTTCCATTAGCTCCAATAATGAGTTTGTCTACGGCTAGCCACAGGGAGCCTTTGTTTACTCCGGCCTTCATTTTATCAGCTGATAGGGATGACTGTTATTTTGGCGTACCCCTAAGGCAATGGTAACAGGTATCTGTTTACAATTGAAATTTCTAATTCCTGAGTCCTACTTATTTCATTTTCTCATTGATCATTGTAAGAAATCCAATAGAAAAACTTTATAAAAAGACCTTAAAATAATGTATATTTTTATTCATTTTATATAACTTGTTTTCATGTTTTTCTCGCTTTTATATAACTTAGCAACCTACTAGCCTCACCTTTATAATACTGTAATCAGTATAACCGACCTCTATATAGACCTTATCTATGAACGGTTTTGTTGCAACTTTTCATTTTCCTTCTCGGTATTCAATTTCTAGCAGTCTTCCCATAAGGGTCCATTCAAAATTATATATTTAATTGATTCTTAAACATATGCAAAACTAAATCTCAAGCCCATTAATGTCTCAAATTGAATCAGTGGGAGTGGGGGGGGGGTTAGAGTCTGCATTTATAAAATTCGAAATATCTCCGTTATTTCGATAACAATAAACAAACAGATAATAAAACTCCAAGCTCAATATCAAATATTGTTTCGAACAGGCCTTTATTATTTGGGTTACAGGCAAATGCGTATGTTGATGAAGTCATCTAGATTTATCGGTCTTGACTCAAAAATGTTTACTTACTTCATCTATACCATAATCTATCTTGAACTTTTTCAACACTAAAGTTCATAACATTTAAGGGTAAAATAAAACGTGTAGTGCCCCCACCATTTTAGAAAGTTAGTGGGGAAATTAAAAAATTCAAAATATCTGTGTTATTTTGAGTTGTATAAAAACAAAGTTATAATATTAATCTTTTTAAAGCTCAATAATTGTTGCTGTATACATTTTCTGGTTACTCGAATATTTAGCTAGTTATAGTACGTTCAATGTTTTTTTCCCTACAATAAATCGCCACTACTACTAGTTCAATTTTTATATAAATGGAAACAGAGAACAAATGGTATATTACATTACCAGTGAGTCTTCCAGCACGTAAGAAATCTGCTTAGTTTACGCAGCCTTTGCGTGACAGACTCCTTTAATCTTTCGTCCTTCTACAAGCTTCCTGATTAATTCATTGTCTACTAGTTAGAACAGCTCGCTCTGGATTACAAAAATCATTCATTCCTCGCCCTCCTTGTAGTCAGTACTATTTTCTTTTATCCCTCCGTTACCAGGAAACTAGGTCAATGTTAACACCTTCCACAAAACTTGAATCCACTGTATAAGATATATTTTGGTTCTCTTCTACGAGTATATTCTACAGCCCTGGTCAATTTCTACTAAGGCTACAATTTGTACCTTGTAAACTGCCATATATCTTCCGAGTGGAAAAGCCTTACTTATCCCAAATGACGGAATAAACACACATGCTCCGGCCCCAAATCTCCAATCAAAGAATCGTATGTAGAAATCACCTTCTCTACTCCAACAAATACCTATTCTGGTCACCGCTCCGTCCTTCAGGTTTTTACATTTATATCTGCCAATGAAGCAAGTATTCATTGCCTCTGCCAATGAATACTTGCTTTTACATTTTTAATCCTACATAATCCAGATTTCTTTATTTTTCTAAGAAAGGTTTAATGGAAATGGAAGGATTTGTGTCAGTATTGGACTTTGAAATCAGTTTAATGGATTTCTTACTTAGGAACCGTTCGAGAGGGATAGACTACCTGAAGGAATTGATTGGAGTGGCTTAGTGCTCGAATCTACAGCAAATAGACTTTCCGAGTACTGCAGAGAGTGTGTTCCGAACTAACCTACATTTATAGGAAATCTCAGGTTTACAGGAAATAACATAAGTCCTTTCATGGCTACCAACTAGTTACGTTCTGTCCCAGATGTTCCTGACAAGTTAACAACTTTCCCATCGCTTCCCGAGCCGTGATTACATGGAAAATCTCCACCTTATTGCGTTTGACATATTAACTAGAATAAAACGAAATCTGCTGGTAGTCATGCTAAACTTTGTTTATTTGGTGAATTTTCGAGTATTAACTTTACAGAATATCTTATGAATTAAAATTACATTTTTAAAAGTAGTTTTTGTTCTCCATGGGATATTAGTTTCTATATAGGTTTCAATAAAACAATGCTTGTTTTGCATCCTTGTACAAGGTAAAACTTTATCACAATCAAATAAAACACAAAAATTTAGGATTTCAGATTTCATCAAAATTATCCCTTATGTCCCTCCCTTAGTCCATTTTGACTAGTACCTTTGCACATATAATCTTATCTGGAGTAACACTAAAACTACCAAACTTGGAATGGTGAAATTTCATATTTAGGAAGTTGAAACGTGTATTTTTGCACCTCATATTTTGATTAAACCTGCCTAAGGGACATTGGGGTTTAGCAAAAGGCGAAAACTACGTATTTCCATGTACATTTTAGTGATAGAAAAGATTTATATAGAACCTTTTTTATTTACCAAAAAAGATCTATAAACTACGTTCCATGACATTCTTTGAAATCGGAACGAAGATATCCGATATAACTTTCTAATTGAATAGTTTTAAATGAAGTATCACAAAACATTTTCAGATTTTATTTAATAAGAGCACAAGGACGTCATTTGATGTCCACATCACATTATCTACTTCTCAGTTATGAGTCACATAAGTAGTAGTAACATCAAATTTCAGTTAACTGAAATTAAAATTTCACAATTTATAAAATAAAAAGCGAAATGCAAGCCTAATTTTGAGTAGCCACCCCCTTAAACACTCATGTTATAAATATACGCAGCTGGCGCAAATTAAAGAAATAATATAGTTATTAATGAGCTGACAGAAAGATGTTAGAAATCATAATTTTTGGATTTTGGCATACTTCACTTCGAAACACGATTTATGAGTAGTGTGTAAACATTGTCTATCTCAGAAAATAAATTGGAATATACTTACGTGCTTAATATAAATGCGGTGTGGCAAACTGAAATAAAAGTACATTGTATGACGTATTCTACTGTTTTTAATATTAATTAGGCATAAATATATTTATTTATAGTTATATTTTTTGTTGTTATATTTTTTTTACAATTGATTTTTCATCGTACCTGGACATATTAGTTCAAGCAGTTGTTGCTGCCGTATCCGAAATATAATTTCTGGTAGCAAATATTTTGAATGCTATATCCTATTTGTCAAATATTATATATAAGTATATACATGTTGAAAATTACTTTAAAGTTAGTTTTTAATGTTTTTTCAGTACTTTCATAACGTATCTTAATAGAAGGGTATTAAGAACTGCCAACATTAATAGCTACATTTCCCAAATATCGATTTTTAGACGTACAAACTGTGAAACTCGCAGTTTTGGTGACAGTAGAGTTGCTTTATATAGTATTTAATTATTATATTGATACTTTTAAAATTATTAAAACGCCTTCTTGGAAAAAAAGTTTGTCAAACTATAAGAAAAGCTGTAAAATGTTCTGGATGGAAAAAAGTTAGATGATAATTGTTATAAACGTTTTAGAATTAAACTTGTCCCAGGTTATATGAAACAGTTAAACAAAAAATTTAAACCAGCTGATAATAATGCAGGAAGGAGTGAGAAAACAGCTTCTGTGAAATATGCTCACCTTCTGTATGGCTGGACATTGCTCAACGGACCTTATTAACTCGTTACGTCATCTTGTTGTACGGAATGTTTATTTGGGGGCAAAATATAGGTCAATGCCCAGAACTCTTATGTTTCAATATTGTAAAATCCTAAACTGTTTTGAAAAAAAATAAAACTTTTTGATGATATAGGTTATGTTGATGGCATAAACCAACATAATGCAATTTTTCATTATACTGTTAAAATAACACGTGTTTGAGTACGTAAAGTGATACTTTTCTTTACTAGTACAAAAAAGTAACAGCTGTTATTGGAATATTCCTCATTATACTATCTATTGTATATTGCATACTTACTTAACCTGTATTTATTAAATCAAAACAATGTTTAATGTATTTAAGCAATCGATACCGCAAAAAGGTATTAATATAAGTAACAATAAAAATTGCACAATAAATATTAATTTTAAATTATAGGTCCATTGCCTATTCTATTTATCTGTTGAATAACCTTTGCAGTTTAATAAACATATGTTTCATATTTTAGAATTCATATCTTTATCTTCTGATTTTTTTATAAGAATAAAAATATTAAAATATTTACCTTATTTCCTTTTAAGAATAGGTACAGTATAATGAAAAGTCATTTTCAACATACGTACGCAAAGTATCTTTTCTGTACTCGGTCTTATTCCCGAACTCGGCTTCGCCTCGTACGTGAAACTCGACCTCGTACAGAAAAGATACACTTTGCGATGAAAATAATTATTTTAAATTATTAATTTAAATGGATAATGAATAAACATAATGAGACCCGTTGACGGTACCCAAATGACATCATCTCAACATCCTACTGTCTGTTTCACCCTTAATTAGTACTCAATGTAAACGAGACATGATGCTAAAGTTGGGCATGAGATGTTAAGAGACATAATGGCCTAAAACGAAAATCGTAATTGTTGGAGTTGGTTTGCTTAATGGTAAAAACAAAAAAAAATATCAGTATCTCCAACAGTAAATTCAATTAGCTCTGATATATCTTTGTCGATATTTAGAACCAGGGTTATTCAAAAGTTGCTTTGTACCTGTTTGTAGAAAGTCATTTTGTCTGTTTTCTTTATCAATGGAATGTTATCATTTTTTTTTTTTTTTGGCCAATCTAAATTGTTTTAGAATTGATAGATTTATAGATGAATTATTTTTTAGTTGTATAAAGAAACTCGTTTAAAAATCAAATACAATATGCATTCTGCATGGACAGGCCATTAAAATGATTAATGCAAATTACAAAATATACTTCTGAAATATATGACTTTTTACGGCTTTCTACATAAATATATCTTTAATAAGTACCAAAATGAATTTAACAAAATGGCTTATTTACACATTCATGTATTACCTTTAGATTAGCTCCATTTACAAAAATCAATACATTCATTATAACTAAACTTGGGTTTTTTTGTTTTTTTTTTAAATGATGAACACTAATACTTCCCTCCCCTTCCTAAAAATTGTAGGTACTTTCTATTACTTGAAATTTACAAAAATTATAATTTGCCACTTCTTTATATACATTAACGTTTATATTGAGTGTTTGTCCTAGAACTCCAATCATTGTAGAAACGTTTAATATTTCTTTCATTTAAATAAAACATATCGGAATATGAAAATCTAATAATTGATGTTAGATGTGAAATTTGGAGCTCGGACTTTCATTTATCATATCGTTCAAAAAGCCTTTCTTTAATTATTTTACGCGAATATTAGCTATTTCTGTATATTTAACATTACATTCACATTTAAACGCGTTTAATTTATTAAAATACTTTGCCGAATGTATATTTTTATTTATTACAATTACTGTTAGAATCCTTGGTAGGTAGTACTGTTTGTACCGTAAAACATATGTCCATTATAACATTTCTATTTAATATAAAAGCATGTGTCAATTAAGAATTGTTAATACACAGTACACATAAACATTTGTTAAACCACTTATAATTGCTCGATTTTTCGAAAGCAGTGCATACTGTCAAGGTGAGTAAATGTAGCAATAACATCATTTTTAATTTTCTCTAGTCCTGAATTTACGTCAATACTCGTACGCATTATGAAAGTTGTGCCCTTATATCTTCCATCTCACATCTCTTGTTATTTATTAGTTTCATAACTATACGAATGGAGAGATATTTTCCTAGCCGTAAAAGTTAGTTGATTTTCCCCCGGAGAAGAGGCAAGAAGTTCAGTGGCCAATATCTCCGTTATTACGTGTCGGGTTGAAAAAAAAAAGTTATATAACGAATGCTGAAGTGAAGTAACTCAGAAATTATTTTATTTGTATTTTTTTCGTCTACTGGCTTTAGTGAACCCCTTTTTCTTGCCCAAATTAATTTATATAGTTAAGGGTAAATTTTCTCCTTTCCGTAAATAAAGTCATTTTCTGTCTGACATTCATTCTATTATTTTTTACTCCAGAGGACTCGAAAGTGCATGTATAAAAGTAACTAATATGAAAACTTTTCAAAACAGAAACAAAATACAAATATATATATATATATATATATATATATATATATATATATATATTATCTTATCTGAACTATCTGTAATTTATAGTACAAACTCCTCGTTAGCATTTTTTGAACCCGAAATGTCATAAAATATTTAAAATTTATGTGAGATTGAAAATGGATTTATTATACCCCTTATTTACAAAAAAAAAAAAAAAAAAACATTCTAATGGAGCAAATAATTTAATTTTTTTCACTGTGAGATCTTACAAAGCAAGAAATATAAAATATTTTATTTATTTATTGAAGCATCTCAGCTGTGGCGATGTTGCTCAGAAAACAAAAAGATGCATAAATTTTTAAAAAATCCACATAAAATTAATTGAAACGTAAACAAATCCTCAAAACGGAAATTGAACACGAAAAACGGAAAGAAAATACAAACCAGAAATGTAAAACAAAAAAACACAGAAATTGAACACAAAAAAACAGAAATGGAACTCAAAAAAAAGAAATAGAGCACAGAAAGGAAAATCGAAAATAAAAATAGAAATGGATCACAAAACAGAAATACAAAACAAAAATAGAACCGAAAACAGAACTGAAACGAAAAATAGAAATGGAACACAGAGACAAAATGGAAAACAGAATAGGAACACAAAAACAGAAATCGAACACAACAAAGGAACAAACAAAAGATAAAATCCAAAACTAATTACAAGCTGAAATTTGAGAATTGAAAAACGAAACAAAGAGTCACCTTGGACAATAGGGAAATCAAAAAAAAAATTAAACAAAATATAATAAAATAAATAAATTGATTGATAAAATGGAATATGTATCTATGTAGGTGTATCATTGAAATATAAAATAGAATATTGTAATCAGTTTATCGCCCCAGTGCCTGGAATTAGGCTTCGTTCGAAGTGACTGACGTTTTCCACTAAACCTCAAGAGACCTATACAAACATCTTTATGCAGTTGCATTCCGTTGCAGCTATATATTTTCAAGTCAGGTTAGTATAAACATATTTCTAGCTCAGACGATATTAGGTTTTGCAGCCGTTATATTTGTAGATAAGGCTATATATATATTAGATTTCTTGATGAGACTGCGTTGCCTTGTCGTGCCTATCTGCCTTTCAATCAACACCCCGGAGCGTAATGATTTAGTTAATTGGAGTGCTTAATCCTATTAGGGCTTAATGGGAAACTAATGATGGATCGGGAGAGCAAACAACGCGAGTTGGAGTATACATAGGCCCCTCATTATCCTTCAGCGCCTGCCAATGAGAGAGCTGCCTTTTCTGAAGCCCGCATAGCGTTCCTGCTGTACGGGTTTGCTGATCACCGCCTACCATACAAGTCACTAGAAACCTCAGGCAAACAACATATTATTAATCATTATTATATTATTACTGAGAGACGATATTGCTCTTAAAAAAACAACAGATAGAAATTAAAATATGGAAAACAGTAACAGGAAAAACTTAAACACTACTATTACAACAGGATAAACTAAGAACGTAAAAAATAAAACGCAACATAACAGACAAAAAAAATAAAGAAAAATGAAAACGAAACATTAAGTTTAAAACAAAAAATATCTTATAAAGTAACCAGATATTTTCAAACTGTAATGACTAATATATTACGAAAACAATTATATGTATATTTAATGGTTAAAATAAAACAAAAAACAAATAAATACAAATTAGTATGTTCATAAATGAATTGCTTAGATTAAATTTTCTAATATTTTGAGCATTTACAATCATATGCTCACACTTTGTCCGTCACACATACAAACAAACACACACACAAGTTACCAAAACAGATTTGAAAATGGAGTTAAAATATTTATTTTAAAAAGAATTTTGAATTTTAAAATGTAATACTTTTTAATTTGTGGGCATGTGTTAATGCCATGCAAATGTTGGAGTATTATGTGAATGTATGGCTACCTTCAGTGAGTATGTGGTCTAAAGTCATCTTGTCGTGTACGGGATCTTTAGGCGTTCACGTCTTTTACAGTCTGTTTGTTGTGTATTATTATAAGCGGAGCATTACACATATTACATTCAGGGATGCTTTTCTTTTCAAATAGATAACCATAGGTTAGGAGAGAATAACCTATACGTAGTCTAGTAAGGACTACTTCGTCTCTCCCTGTAAATGCATCATGCTCATCATTTCATGCCTTAATTGTAGTTTTAATATGGATTTCCCTTTCGGTTATTGAAATCTTGACATTATCTGATAAGTAGAACTGGGGAATTACTGAAGTGAAACCCAGAAAGTAGGAATTACTCGCTTAAAATATGAATTACAAAACATCTTAAAATCAACAATTGTATATCAATAATAGTTTAAGAAGATTGGTTTATATAACATTTTTTAATAGCAACTGAAATATACTGAATTATCGAATCCCCTTTTGTAAACTTTCCCTATTCTCGGTCCCATTTCATCCATTAGCCAATCTTTAGTGTTGGCTAGATCAAAATGAACATTTTCTAGACAAGAACGTTATGCCTTACTTGATTGCGTCATCTGACAACGAATGCGCATGTATCAAACATAATATAGGTTTCTTGAATAAAATATTTGGAGTTTAAAATAAAGTGGCTTGGAATATATCACACGTTGTTAATATGACATGAATAGGGTAGGGGTCTTTCCGAAGGCTGAAAATTAAAAATACAAATATATCGGTTAACATTCATGATAGGGACAAAGTATATATTTAAAGTTCTATTTAAATTTATACATTATATATAACTAGAAAGATTACTCCACAAATAATATTTTCTATATTTTAACAATGGTCCTACCTGGTTTTTAAAATATATGCTAGAGCTATTGGTGAGTGGATGAGAGAGAAAGGGAGGTCTACCCAACAGCTCATTTTAGCATAGAGACAGCAGGAGGTAGCCTCTCACACTCAGTGTAAAAAGATTCCAGTTTTTAGATTCTTATATGACCATGTTCTCTAGCTAGCAGAGTTTTACCTTATGTATCCATTTTCATGGTTTTCTTTTTCTAATATATGAAGAAGTCCTAACAAAAAAAAATAAGCACTGTTTTCCAGTTCTATACCCCGACAGCGTAAGAATTATGTAGGTAATTTCTTACAAAGAAGTTCCACTTGATGACCAAGTGTTCTGGCTTTTTGTGATCGGATCAAGTTGAAATTCGATTTACACGTTCAATGTGCCCTGGGTCATTGCTAAATAATTTCGGCTGAATAGCGATGAACGGAAGTGTACTATAAACGCATTAAAAATTGAGTGAGACGCATAGACATATGTTTTCTTTAATATCTTGAGATCTAATAGTGAGAGAGCACTTATAATTAGAGAAATGATTTATTGGAATACCATATTAAATTATAAGTCTAATTCAGAGGTTGTAAAAGAAATTGTCAATCGTATAAAATGTGATCGATATCACCAGTAGTAAGTGGCTTCACATTCTACCATAGACATCTGTAGCTCTCATTAAGTCTGCCTTCATCAATGTTTTTACACTTCTGATTACATGTAAGAATATGTTAGTAAATCCGTCCTATATTTTAGTATATTAAACTGACCAGCCACATTAATGTTTATGTTAAGTTATTATAGCTTATTATAATCAACTTTATCATAAAATAAAAACGCAATAGCTGTGAGTAGCAATTCATGTGCACTGGTTTCTTTTGAATATTTTAATCAAAAGTTATAAGTATTTTAAATCCATTTTATCATATTTTGTAAACATTTATTTATCAATATTTTAAATTACATTACCTTTCAATTCTCCACTCTGAAATAAGAATTTATTAATAATGAAGTACTTCATATATCTGTAAAGTTTATAAAAATAAATTTTCTTCATATTTTCATGGTAAGGGTTACCAATAAAAAACATTTTATCAAACTTTATTGATACTGCCCTACATCATATTTCGTGGGGCTTATCCTTTTCAAAAAAATAATAACATTAATTTAACAAAACCCTATGATAATTCTTTGCTAGATATTGTATTAATAAGTGCCAACATACATGATATATTAATTAAATCTAATTACAGATTCCAACTTACATTTCTGAAGTGCTGGTTCGTTACGACTGTCCCTTCCTAACTGGGTAGGTCGTTGATAAAGAGATTCCCGAAGTAGGCACGTCAGCTGACTACTCATCGATTATTTACAAGCCAACCTTGAACTCGATTGTTTCGCGTTATAATTTAAAATCGATTATTTGAAGACAAAATGTTATAGAATATATGGTTGAGATATTTAAGTCCTGTTTTTTTGTTTACCGCTTTTTCCTATTTTTTATGGTGTGAATATTCTCTTTTATTTTTCGTTCAGTGTTATTTATTTCTTTATCAATTATTTGAACTTTTGCTAAATTGAATGTGTGTTTCTTGGAGTTGGAATGATCCATGAAATAAATTTAGTTTTTAAGCATTTAAGTTTGAATAGTTAAAAGGCAGAACTGTTGGAATAGATTATACTTCATCACCACTCGAGCTAAAACTACTATAAATATCGATTGAAGGGTTTCATTGTGGTCATTTCACATTTTAATAAATGGTTTTATAGAACTCCTCCCCTAGAATATTAATATATTATATATATTTTATATTATTTTTTTTTACGACCTCAATAGCTGTTGAAATATATGAATGGCTCACATCAGCTGCTGAAGAAGGTAACTTTTTTTATTTCAATTCACATCATTCATAAATACGGCAAATACTCATATTAAAATTTATAATTTATTAAAGTTTTTTATTTGAACCATTTTGGCATCTATAGAACGGTATTTTTAAACACCTGTGTATTATTAAACCATGTATTAGTCTTGTTATTTTTTTTTCAACGCGCCTACGAAATATAACTCTTAAATAAGTCCTTTGCGCCTTGGATCCCCTAGTTTAGACATAGGTCATAAGTCCTTTGCTTGTATACCAGTTTTACTAACTTTATTACTAACTGTCAAACTCATTCCAGAACTTGGACCCCCGCTCAGCTCCTTTAACTCACTTATTATTAATGCCAAACAACAATAAAGTTGGAGCTTCTAAGTTTAGTTCTGCTAATGAACATAGAGGTATGAACATATTAAGTATAAGTCCCATCAATTACAAGGAAACTTAGTGCTTCCTGTTATTTCCACAAAGCTTTTATTTTATTTAATAAGTTAGAAATTCTTTGCCCAGTCGTAATCATCCCTTGTTCTAGTTCACGTCAATAAGTTTACGTTTCAATAATATGTCTTTCTCACTTATCGACGTATCTGCTAAAAATGCCGATATAAATGAGCGTGTGATTTAGTATTTTGTTCTAAGGTGCTCAGAATTTAGAGAATATATTTCAATTTCCAATAATATTAATGTTTGAGATCCGACACCATGTCAAATTAAAACATGGCTGTTTGAAATTACAGTCTGAAAAATACAACTAAATGAAAGCTAAGAAAAACTAGATTCATAATGTAAGTATGTAAATAATAAATATAAAGGAATGCCGGCCGGTCGTTTACAATATTTCACTCTAGAATCCAAATACTTAGAAAAACCTACTAATTTCTCAAAACAAAAAAGAAAATCAACAAAAAATAGTACTATCAACACCACTAAGAGAAATTACTAAAACAAATAAGATTTATTTCAAATGAAATTACATTAATAGCTTCATTAGTTAAATAATTGAAAAAAACAGCTCTCGCCATTGAAATTATAATTGATTTAGTAATATGTATTCAGTGCTTATTTACCTATATCAACGAATATTTGTTGTGTAGTATTTTGTGATCCGAATATATATATATATATATATATATATATATATATATATATATATATATATATATTAATATTAAATATTTTTCTTTTTGTTTTACTGAATTCTTTACTTTCAGAGTTCGTTTGGACAAGTACATTCTTGTGTAAACGTATATGCATTTCGTACAAAACATTTATGTAGCTGACTCTGAGCAATTCTTCAGGGCTACGAAACTGTGGTTTTCAAAATGATTACCTACATTAAAATTCTCTTATGCACGATACATTTTTTGGAATTACAAAATCGTTCACTCTAATTCTCTCTAGCAGTCTGTAATTTATTTATTATTAAATGTAACGGCAGCGCTGAGTGTGACCAAATTGCATTCGCTTTTATATATATATATATATCTATATATCTATATATATATATATATATATATATATATACTGTGAGTGTGTGTGTTTATGAATTGTTTATTTATATAGTTAATGTTACAAACAAACACGATATAAGAATATTTTGTCGTATGATCATCCAGCTACTCACTTACACACCTGTTTATGGATCAACTTATTTTAAAATTCGTTATGTTCTTAAAGGCATAATGTTTTATGCGTTTAGTGTTAACTGCGACTGTGTGCGTTAACTAGAAATTCTTTTATGCCTAGCTGTGGCGAGCATTATTCAAAGGTAATTGGCAGTTATATCCGATCCAGTACTGCTAGTCCTACAGAGTGTCCGTCAGTACTTCTAGTTAATTGAGAGTGATTCTGCCAATTCCTGGATAAAATCACTTCGTGGCGAAGTGGACAATGAATATTTCATTAACTATCGGAACTACCGTACATCAGGCAAGATTTAAAAATTGCTTACTTCTTACGTTAAACCCAAAATTATATAAGTTAATTCATTTATATTACATATCATGTTTAAAAATTATATTTAATATATAGTTTGTCAAATAAAAATTCTTCTTTCAATTAAAATAATTAAAGTAACTTGTAATGTTTACGTTTTGTTTCAGGTAAAAATGATCTCCATATTGGTCATAAGCTGTTTCAGAAATAATGGTAATTTCTTTCACAATATCACTATTTCTTCTAGATTAGCTCAATTTTCAGATTGGTAAAACAGTTTGGAAGTGCTTTTGTAATATTTTCAGTTTAGTAAATTTCGATATGTTATAAAAATGTAATTTCGAGAATTTCAACTGTCTGCGTTATTGAAATCTTATCGAAAATTGAATGCACTATCGATATTGTTATATACATTTATTCTCTATATTGAACGTTAATCTAGATATTTGCATTTTTTTTAATTTTCTTACCCACACACACACACACACACACGCACGCACGCACGCACGCGTATATTGAACTTCTAATATTTCTTAAAACATGAGTGGCATTTCCATTTTCATCAGTTTTTTTTTGTTTTTTTTTTTTGTATTTTATCATAAATCTGCTTCACTATCATGACGGGTCAAAACTGATGTCCGAGGATAAAATGACATATCAAAGAAACTTAATTAATATAAATAAATATCCTACTAAAAAATTAGTGTTGAAGGTGGATAGGAGTGTGAGTTAAAACGTGGATATCAACCAATATCCTCAGTAAGGGTTGGGTCAAATTAGATGAAACCATCCCACGGGAATCTGGCTTCACCATTTCAGAGTCAAACCGAGGTTCACGTTTAAACAAGCAGAGTTATGTGGTGAATTGGTAACACCAATATTAGGAAATAACCTGCTGGGGGCTAGGTTAGCCATGTGAGTTAAAGCGTTGGCCTTTATCTCACATGGTAAACCTAGAGTGGCGGGTTCGATTCTCGCCTTGGCAAAGGAAATTATTTAGTTGCGTAATTCATTAAATAACATCCTAAAATCCCACCCTGGCTAGAAAAGGGGTGGTGACCTGTAGATAACCCGTCCCCAATTAGCCGGAGTTGCAAAAAGTGGACGTTAATAAATAATAATAATAAAAATAACCTGCTATTGAAATGATTTATTATACATGAACCCATTTCTTCTTTGTATCGGTTTAACCTAGAAATACATTGTTCTTTTTTATGTTTTTGTCTTCAATATATTTGTTTATTCATTAAATGGTACATATAATAGACAATTTTGAATAAAATATTTAATTAAATAATTAGTCTTTTGCAATTAATTTAAAGATCGTAACCGTGCTACCTAAATCTCTCTCTCTCTCTCTCTCTCTCTCTCTCTCTCTCTCTCTCTCTCTATCTCTTCTCTATTAAAAAGAATAAACGAGGACTTAAAGAGGATCACTGATTGGTGCGCTAATAATGCGTTAACTCTGAACACAAAAAAAAAAACCAAGTGTGGCACCCCAAAAATATTTAATAAAAATTAAACGGTCTGGACCTTCAATAAAAATTAATGACCAAACTATTGCAAGGAGAGAAAAAAATGAGCATCCTTGGGGTAATATTTAATAGTAATCTCTCATGGCATGATAACGCAGCTTCGGTAGTTAATAAAATAAGAAAATCCTTACATCCTCTAATTAAATATAAAAACTTTTTCCCATTTGAAATTAAGTTAAATCCAGCCTAGTTTTGCCATTAATGTGGTAAAGCGATTCGATGTATATAGACATCGCATCTACAGACGACATTAAAATTCAGATAGCATTTAATTCAGCGGTAAGATATATATTCAATGCTAAGAGAGATGTCCACATTACTTGGTTCATTAAAGCTCTTGGATGCCTCACTTGTACGGTGTATCAGCGCTTAAATATTGATTAAATATTATGTCTTGCAAATAAGATTCTGGATTTTGGAGTGCCTAGAAATCTTTATGAGGCTTTTATTCCAACTAGCAGTCTGCAGAACCAACATATATCGCCAGTCTTCCTCTGCTGTTGCTGCAAGGGTGTTAAATGCTTTACCTAAGGAAATAAAAGCATCATCATTCCGAAGGGATCATTAATCATTTTCAAACGACCGAGATGGGGATAGGAGAAAGCCATTTTTATGTTAGTTTTATTTTTTTTGTTTCTTTATGTTGTTTCAATTTGAATTTAATTTATAATAGTTTAGTTTAATTTATAAATAGTAAAATAATAAGCATACATGTCAATTGTCTGTAAGAGAGGACCATTGGTCCTATGACAATAAAAGCATTTCTATCTCTGTCTCATTCTCTCCCTCTCCCTGGAAATATAAATAGCCGTAGATTGTAATCAATGATGGATGAGGAGTGAATTTGCCTGCATTGACCCGTGCTTGACACGATGGATTCGCCTCGTTGTCTTCGTGGCCTGGCTCGGACAGCTTAATTTGTCTCTGGTTTTCTCACACCGCTATCTATATATCATCAGGACCATCCTGGACAGGTGGTGGGAGGGGAGGGGTCAGCAAAACACGAGTAGGAGTGGGGGAGTTCTCTAAAAAATTAAAATCTGCTTTTGCCTAACAATCTCAAGGATGATGTTTTTGAAATATGGATTACCATAAATTCAATAGTCTCCAAAAAATAAAATATCATCGAGTCGGTATCTTTATTTGTTCGGACTAACTCCTACTCTTCCTGGAACTGCTTTTTCACCGTTATTATTCCCCATGTTATAAGTAGAGTAATAAGTAGGCACATGGAATTTGAGAATAAATTACATGAATCAATCAACGTGAGATTGCATTACCTGTATCAATGGGAGAAAATTCTACCTGTATCAGTTAGAGCAAACATTACCTGTATCAACAGGAGATCTTATTGTACTACCTGTATCACATAGGGAACACATTACCTGTACCAACAGGAGATCTTTGTACTACCTGTATCAATTAGAGAACTCATTACCTGCATCAATGGGAGATCTTATTCTACCACCTGTATCAATTAGGGAAAACATTACCTGTATCAAAGGGAAATCTTTGTACTATTTGTAACAATTAGAGAACTCATTACCTGCATCAATGGGAGATCTTATCGTAAAACCTGTATCAATTAGGGAACACATTACCTGTATCAAACGGAGATTTTTGTACCACCTGTATCAATTAGGGAACACATTACCTGTATCAAACGGAGATTTTTGTACCACCTGTATCAATTAGGGAACACATTACCTGTATCAAACGGAGAATTTTGTACCACCTGTATCAATTAGGGAACACATTACCTGTATCAAACGGAGAATTTTCTACCACCTGTATCAATTAGAGAACACATCGTCTGTATCAATGGGAGATCTTATTGTACAACCAGTATCAATTAGGGAACACATTACCTGTATCAAAGGGAGATATTTCTGCCTAGATCAACGTGAGTACATTACCTGTATCAGTGGGAGAACATACTCCCTGTATTAATGGAGGAACATACTACCGGTATATATTAAGAGAACACCATGCGTGTATCAATGGGAGATCTTATCATCTGTATCACATAGAGAACACATGGATCAACTGGAGCTCAATACCTGCAAAAAGAAAGTTTTCTACCTTGATTAACGTGAGCACATTACCTGTATCAGTGGGAGATCTGCCTACCTGTATCAATAGGAGAGCGTTTTATCTGTATCGATTGAAGAACAAATTACCTGTAATAATGGGAGATCTTATTGTACTATTTGTATCAGACTTACAATACCTCGATCAAATGGAGATCATCCTATCTGTATCGATTAATGATAACATTACCTCCATCAAAGGGAGATCGTCTTATGTGCATCGAATAAAGATCACATTACCTCCATCAAAGGGAGATCTTATTGTACTGCCTGTGTCAATTAAGAAAACATTACCTGTATCAAAGGGAGATCTTTCTGCCTGGACCAACGGGAGCACATTAGCTGTATCAGTGGCAGAACATACTCCCAGTATCAATGGAAGAACATACTACCCGTGAATGATAAGACAATACAATGCCTGAATCAATGGAGGAACATACTACCCGTGAATGATAAGAGAATACAATGCTTGTATCAATGGGAGATCTTACCACCTGTATCACATAGAGAACATCTTACTTGTATCAATGAGAGAACATACTCCCAGTATCAATGGGAGAACATTCTCCCAGTATCAATGGGGTAACATACTACCCGTGAATGATAAGAGAATACATTGCCTGTATCAATGGGAGATCTTACCATCTGTATCACATGGAGAACACATTACTTGTATCAATGAGAGAACATACTCCCAGTATCAATGGGAGAACATACTCCCAGTATCAATGGAGGAGCATACTACGTTTATGATAAGAGAATAAAATGCCTGTATCAATGGGAGATCTTATTATTTGTATCCGTTAGAGAACGCATTACCTGTATCAATGGGAGAACATACTCCCGGTATCAATGGGAGAGCATACTTTCAGTATGAATGGTAGAAAATACTACTTGATAACAGAACACATTACCTTTATCAATGGGAGACATAGTCCCTGCATCAATGGTAGATCTTATTACCTGTACCAACTTGCTGAAGTATTACCCGTATCAGTTTGAGAATGCATCAAGTATCACAATTTGAGGATAAATTACCTGTATAAACATAAAGATACATTACTTCATCAATATGTGGTATGCATTACCTTCATGAATGAGAAGAGACTTCAGCCCATCAATAAGGGAATACAGTACTTCTAAAACAATATGAGGATACAGTGACTACGTAAAATGTTTCCTCCTTTTCCAACAAAAGGGTTTAAGAGTTCCTTATTTTATATTGAGATCGATTCCTTTCCGTCTATTCGAACACGACAACATCAAGAATAAAACGATTAGATATTTCAAAACTTCATAAGTATCTGCACTTGTAAACCAACTCTTGTTATTGTTTATTTAAGTGATGTGATCTAGAATTAACAGACATTGGAAGACCAACATTTATTTTAATTCGTAAGAAATTTCGTTTGGAATTTTTTTTAATTATCATAACCAGTAATTGATTGAGATTTTTATGGGGACTAAATATCAAGTATCAATTGAAATTGGTTAACTAGATATACTAACACAACATAACTAGATTGATTTTAAAATGGCTTATTTGGTTGCATGAAAATTGGATTGTATTTTGTAAAATATAAGTAACCAATGAAAAACCACAGAAAGAGGAAATTTCTATTGGTTGGCCTAAAAACAGGAGTAATCCCAGATTATAGTTGCACCTGGCTCGGCAAACATCGCCATTTGATTAATTTTCCAACCCAGCTCTGCTACTGAACACACCAGTATTTAGATAAGACTATAACCAGATTACAGAGAATAACATTAAAACAAGCCAAAGGGGAACATTCTACGTGCCTCTTTTCCTTATTACACCTGGTGTATAATATGACAGGTTCTGTTTTATGTTTATTATAGTGTGTATGTATTATGTTTAACTTCCCTGTATGTTCTGCAAAGATGGTGAGAGAGAATCAGTCCATTGAGTGTGAATGATCTCGTGTTCTTGAACGAACATGAGTAAATATCAAAGTGTTCGTAGAAATTAAGGTGGATTTACCAAGATGTATCCACGGTTCTTCAGAGAGTCACACAACTTCCCGCATCTATCAAGCGATTTCCGTTGTTAGCCATTTTGACAGGAGAATCATTTTGAACACAATGTATTTATATACGGCTCCGTCGTTCCGTGGGTTCTAACAGACGTATGATGCTTCTCTGTATTGCTGTTGCCATTAGGCCTAGATAAAACATAGACAGTACAATACTTGTTAGTTCTTGCGACTCGAGACAAAATATCTGTTTCGTTTATTATATTTATAGTCATGTTCAGTTCTAGAGGGACGTGAGGCAAATGTAATCCGAGTGGGGAAATCTGCTCATTTCACGCAATTCCTCTGCGTAGACAACTTTCTAACGCTACTGGCGATGCCTCGAACGGGCGGATATGTGCAATTTCTGATTTTGTTTCCCGAGAAAACAGAGCGGGGCTAAGTGATGAAGTGGCTAAGCTGTTTGCACTCTAAATAACTGAGCACTAAAGCTGCTTGTTGTTTAAATTTTCACCTGTTCTCACGGCTCGGGCTCACGGGAACACTTCTTCTCAACTCCAGCGAATAGCGAGGAATCGGATCCACGATTGGGATCGGCAATCCTCGGAGGACCCTTTGCATCGAGTGCCAACTTCAACCGTTCACTGATCAGTTACCCTTTGCAAGGTAGGTTTGATAGACATTTGATTTTTTTCTAGCAGATTTCCCTGAAGGAATTGTTGCTTGTATTGTTATTAGTTAAACATTTCTCTTGTGTTTGGCGGTTAAAAAGCGATTGCCCTTCTCATCTACTGTCATGTACTTCAGTGGCGACGCTTTCTGGAGTTTTTCAGTTTCAGTAATCTCAATGTATTCCCTTGGTTTCTTCTTTCATTCTCATCATGGGCGACTTATTGGTCAGTTTCATCATACACTTATTGAACAAAAGGATGACAGAAACCATCCTTGCCTTACAGCTTTCTTCAACTTCCATTTCGCTTTCCCATAAAGGTACGCTGGCATTTGTAAATGTTCCAAATTTACATTCTGTCCTATCATTCTTATTTTTTTCTCTCAATTAGCTTAACGCCAGTTTTCAGTTAACCGTATCATAAGATTATAACGCATTTCAATTCAATGCTCTGTTATTCGAAGAGTAAATGCTAAGATCTAATTAACTATTCATTTTAATGCTACTAGATAATAATAAATAAAAAACATATAAAAAAAAATCAATCTTTCACATCATTATCAATGGATGCGTGTATAAGTGTCCGTAATGTTGTCAAGACTGTGAAGCTAAGAATATAAAGTTCTTTCAAATTTTGTAGACTTGTGCTCGTTAGAACACAAACTCGGTTAGAAGAAAGGGTGGTTGTAAGAGAAAACCCAAATCTACTAATTACTATGCCCCTATGAGAACTATAGAATTAAAAAATGTAAGGCATCTTTTTTTCTTAAACAAAGTCCTATCTTTTGACCCGATGAATAAAGCAAGAGATATATTATTATTTCTTTTTTTTTTTACCTCTCATAAAATTCTAACTTAGAATGTCTCCATTAGTTGATAATAAATCCAAAATTTGCTCCCCCAACAAAAAGTTTAAATTCTGCTTTTTATTCAAATAACATACATAGTTATTAGTAATTTTTCCTCTGAAAACGAATTATTGAAAACTGTAAATACAGATGGAAATTCAGTTGTCAAGTTTACTGTATCGAGGTCATTTTGGGGAATGCTATCAACTTAACTTATTACTATTACTTCACTACTACCCACTAGAATTTATTGATTCAAGACCAAAAAATATATATATATATATATATATATATATATATATATATATAAATATATACATATATCTAAGTTATAATATATATATATAGAAAAATTAGCTGGAGTTTAAATATAAATTTTAAAAAGTATTATCGATTTTAAAATGTAATACTTGTGACAATACACAATGCAAGGGATGAGAAGAAAAATAAAATTCCTCTACATAGGGTTACTATTTAGAAAATATATATGAAAAGAAATATATCAATACCTAAATGATTTTCGGTCTAAATTCCTAATATTTATAGAGCCCAGATACAGTTTCATATTGTAGATCAACTAAATTCAGTGTCACCCTAGGCCAGTGTAGTGGCACTTTAGTGGGTTTTCTGTGATTTATATAGTTGTGCCTTGTAGTAGGTCCGAGGGCTACCACAGCTGTCATGGCTGATTTATACTCCTCGACCAATAAACTTTCTTCTCATCCATCACAATCTAATTTCAGCTACTACAATTCTATCTCATTGCAGTCCCTTATATAAATAAATTCATCATTCGAGGCGCGAGAGCCTACAAATTTCGGTCCAACTTTATGTACAACTGCTATTAATTAAGGGGACATACTATTGGCAGATGGGAGGTCACATTATAACCCATGGCTTCCAACAAACTTCTTAATTCAGAGTACCCTCGTGGTGGGCAACCTTCTTACAGTAGATATCCCTGAAGCCTACATTTAATAGAGGGTTCAAAGCATTTTCTTTTACAATAACAGCCATTTGGTTTTTGCATCTCATGAACCAAACAAATATTCACCACTTTATAATGCAGGTCAATGTGCAATTCCATAAAATTCACCATTACAGGCAAAGCACCAATGATATTTACCTCATCTGAGTAAATCCTTAACAAAGAAGAAACTTTAAACTATTTAAAATTTAGCTGTTCTATCTGTAAAACAATCTAATAAATCTAATCACCCAAACATTATGCCAAGAAGACAAAGAACTGTAACACTTTGACCAAAGACAAACAAAGTCCGCAGGGGCTGCGTAAACTAAGAAGATTTCCCAAGTGTGTCACGCATTTATATCAAGAAGTAAATGTTCAATGAGAACAATATTTGGTACTTAGGCTTCAAATAAAGTGCTTCATAATATGACATGAGTAGAAGTAGGGGTTAGCTGAAGGCCGAGAACTGACAAATACGAATATCTCCATTAATAATCAATATAGTGAAAACACGTTACACTATTTACCCGTATAGAACATTACATTTGCAATAAAATTGGTTCTATACAATATTTCAATCCGATGTATAATAACGGAAATATTAAGATTTTTCGAAATCCCCCCCCCTCCTACTGATCGGATATTAGCTATTATAGAAATTGATCATTAGTTTTACATTTTACAAAGTTTAAATATCGAGTTTCACAACGATCAAATACAAATTTCGACCCTTACATCGTTAACAGACACACACACACACACACACACACACACACACACACACATATATATATATATATATATATACAATTTGAACAGATCTCCTTTTCGTCATCTCCTGAGTTGGATCGATGGACATTTGAGGAAATGTTTCAAAAATCGTATCATGAGTACTAGTTGGTTTCCCAAAAGGGAAATGAGCTATAACAAACGCCTGCCTGTAATTTGCTTGAAGCAAATCATGATAATATAGTAAGGGTCTTTATTATTAATGTCTAAACCTCAAACCATCCCCACATTTTCAGTAAGTACGAATAATAATATAATATTGATTAGAAATAATGTTAACACGGTTACACAAATCATAAAACATAATAGACGATTTTACCTTAGTATTTGGATTGTAGCTTATTTATTTCCCATACATATTTATTTATTTTGTTTTTTCTTTTGCCATTCTAGACATTACTAAAACCCCTGTTAACCAAGGTATCTTTGAAGTGTTGTCTCCAGTACACTGATGGGACGCTATGATCTATCGGAGGGAGGAAGGAGGGCAGTGATCAGATCACCACAGCCAGTTTGCCTGTTGATGGGATCTAAGAGAGCCAAAGCACCGTGCTCTTAGGCTGATTATCTCACTAGACTCCTGCCATTCCGCTTCTTCCGCGACGCCAGCGAACCCTGGGTGCAAACTCCGCGGTCACCCATTCTCGTACTGCCATGCTCTATGTTGCTTGACTTCAAATATCTAAAGTCGAACGCTGTATCACTGATTCATGGGACAACCCTTACTTAATGACTATTAATTAAAAATCTAGGAATTGGACAGAATTAATTGTATTCTATACCAGATCTCCTCATAGAAGTTCAACATAAATAGAGTAATGTTTCCTGAAATTCTGGGAGAGGAACCAATTTATCAGGAACGATAAAAAGGCCTGGTCATCTACTAGTGTATTAATTTATGCAAAGTGCGCTTTCAGAGCCAACGCTTGCAGGCTTCATCAGAGCCTTATTTGAGAAGTGTAGCCTGGACCAGAAGGCAGTCGCTCGGCGATTTTAGTCCACGCTACACTTCTCTAATCTGTCACTGATGATGGACCGCTGACTCTGAAAGTGCACTTTGCATAAATTAAACCACTAGTGGAGGATAAGGGTTTTTTATTGATCCTAAAATAGAGTATTTTATCATTGCTTCATAATTTCGTGCGAGATAGACCATTCCTCGGCGGAATAGTTCTCGGACATTTTTCTTCCTCTGCTAGCTGTAAAAGCTTTGACGGTTTAGTTTCTATCGACTCCGCTACAGTTACCCCTAGAGATGGGCGAAGGGTAAATACCCAAAAGGTAAAAACCCGGGTATTTTCCCAAATGGGTAAATACCCGGTATTTATGTGGGAAAAAACCCAAGTTATGGATATTTTCGTGTTTTTACAGTAAATGCCACACCTTTTATTAATTTTTACATTCTTATGAACAAATGCAATATAAACTATACCTTCATTATTTTGCGAGGTATGAATAAACTGAGGTTTGATTAAAAAATCTGTAAATAATGAGATAAAAGCAAGGAAATAAAACAAAGCCAATATTGAAACAAAAGAAATTTACATAATATAATAATAATAATTATTAACTATAATAATAATTATTATTAACTATAATAATTAATAATTATTAACTATAATAATAAATAATTATTAAGTATTATAATAAATAATCATTATCTACAATAATTAATAATTATTAACTATAATAATAAATGATTATTAAGTATAATAATAAATAAATATTAACTATAATAATTAATAATTATTAACTATAATAATAAATAATTATTAAGTATAATAATAAATAATTATTAAGTATAATAATTAATAATTATTAACTATACTAATTATTAACTATAATAATTAATAATTATTAACTATAATAATTAATAATTACTAACTATAATAATTAATAATTATTAACTATAATAATTAATAATTTTTATTTATAATTATTCAACAAAAGAAATGTTTGGAGGCAACTAGTCTCTATTTTTAAAATCGTTTGTGCGCTTTGTTGTTGGCAAGGCAACGCTGGAAGCCGACAAAAGAAGTGCCGGAGCCCGCATAAGGAGCTATCGACAGCTTCAAAGACTCGGCAAGCGATGTACAGTCTCAGTACACGTTGATGAGTCAAACATTAAATCGTTTCAACACAAAAGTTTTAGAATCTATAACTACAAAAATAGTTCGGGAAGCTAATTTAAAAATACCCGAATATTTACCCAATCGGGTATTTTCCCGAATTTGGGTATTTACCGGGTAAAATCCCATCTCTAGTTGGCCCTATCCTCCAGACTCTTTTCTCATTCTTTACTCCAACTCCCAAATGGGTTTCTTTAGCTTTTCCCTTAGGGCTACAATACGAATTTGCCTCAAACGTCACCGTGATAATCTCACTGGAAGCATCCACTGCAAACGCCACTCTCTCATTTTTTATTCTACAGAGGAACGAATTCTAGAAACTTATTTTTGATCCCATATCCCTTAAAAACATCTTTTCTGGGCGTTGATTTATTTGACTAAAAATGGGACCCCACCATGCGCTTGTGTACGTCAATACTGTCAGATATGTACCTTACTTGGTGATTGATGACTTCTCGCCTGTTGAAAAAACCTCTCTTACAGGAGTGTCCTGCTTTTTCGTTTACTTCCATATCCAGGTAGTTATAATCCACCAGCAGTTATGAAATATCTTTGTGAATATGTAAATAATTATGGTTTATTTGGTTTATGTCCCACACCAAAGGTTACACACAAAAGGATCTCTGTTTAGAATAATATATTTTTCCTTCATATTAACCTTGATGCTTTATCTATATAGTGTGGAAAATATTCCTTAAATATCTGAGATTTTCTCATATCCGTACTTTGCCTATTAGAAACTTAATTATAATACAAGTTATCCCTTTTAAATCTTCGTAAGATGTTGTAGACCTATTGTATTCTATATGTATTGGTAAATATTTAGATGTGTTGGTATGTCATATCGAGGGGTATGTCAAAGTTTTTTCGTTGACTGCAGTCTGTCAGTATGTGAATATGGAAATGGTAAATACATCATTTATAGATTCAGTGAGATCATTTTAACAACAAAATGCCACAACAATTACTATACGGCAAGACCGCTTGTCATTTTCTTGATATTAATCCTTTAGAAATAAAAAAAGTTTCGAGATAAATTATAACTACAACTGGTCATTTCAATTTTATTATGGGAAACTTCCGCATAAAAACGAGGTGCTTCACAAAAGTTTTAAGAGCGAAGTTATGGCGTAATTTGACTATATTTGTCATCTTTTGAATGCGCTTGAATTATAAGTCATTATTTTGGCTATTAAATTCAATTCGTCCCTTTAAAGGAGACATTACTTGCTTTATAACTTATCGGTTTACGAGGTACTTCATTATTGTGAATTATCACACATAAAGTGGACGTTATTATATAAATTCTCTGTGGATCCGAATTCATTCTCCCCGGGTCTCTAGAGAGGGTTAATTATTTTTATTATTTTTTGCGGTGAAAACATTCTGATATTAGAATATTAAAATATTAGCAGTAATCTTTATATATAAAAATGAATCCCTATTTTCCTTGGTCACGGCATTAGGCGTGAACTGCTCGTCCAATTTGGCTAATTCTGTCAGCAGATTTCCGTGAAGGGCCCTATTGTGGCCGTACTCAAAATTTTCGAAAATTTTTTTCAAATGTCCATCGATCCTACCTAGTAGATGACAAAAATGAGGTCCGTTAAAAATGTGTGTGCGTGCGTGCTGTCGCAATTTTTGTCTTATCGTTATCAAACTTGATATATAATCGTTTCGTATAAAACAAAAGATCATGTTCGTTAAACGCTGAAATCGGACCAGAGGGAGGGGGGGGGCGTTCGAGGAGTATAGTTTCGAAAATTCAAGATATCTCCGTTATTATGCGTTGGATCGAAAAATGTAATGTTTTATGAATCTTGTTATATACATTTCTTCCGCTATTTTCATTATTAACCGAGATATTTTTACTTTTTAGTTTTTGATCTTTGGTAAACCCCCTCTCCAACTTATCTCACATTAACAATATGCTATTATGTTATGAAGTATTTTATTTTAAGCCTAAATGCCAATTGTTGTTCTCACTGGATTTTTACGTTTTGAGGTAAATGAAAATATGTAACGCACGTGGGAAATCTGATTAGTTTTCGCTGCCCCTACGTGACGCACTTTTTTGTGTTGTGTTTTTTATTGTCAGGAGATGGTTCTTATGAAAGAAAAATTTAATTTGCTCTAAATAATGATGAATTGAGTGGAAAGTGGTTTTCTTTTGATTAGTTATTTCATTTTTTACGATTCACGGTTAATCTGCAAGGCGCAAGAAAAGAATAGAGGCTGCTATACTTACCAAAAAGATATGAATGCAACACACATAAACACTGAGATTTAGAGTACTTTTTCTCATATACATTTGTATCGCGTTACAAAACTAATGATTATATGCATTTTAATATTAAAGGGTGTGTAATGTTATAACAAACTTAACGTTAATGTGACAGACAGACAGATGTAGGTAAGACAGGAAATGTATTTAGATAGGACTTATAGTAGCCTCACAATGAAAAGCATTCACACTCGTTTTTCAATTTAAACATTTCCCGAGCAAAGCACCCTCAGTAATGAAACTTAATAATGATGACTGAATGCTGTCCAAGATTATGATTAATATTTTCCACTGTGCAGATAGACCGATCAGGAAATATTTATATATATATATATATATATATATATATATATTATTATATATATATTCTTTAAGACTAAAATATTCTATATGCCCGCTTTGGTTAGTAGGTATTCAGGTATAAACTCTGAACACTGTGAGGAGGAAATTTAGTAATATTATGCATAATAAAGCCTTGCCCAAAAAAAAAATAACATCATCATTCAGACTCTAAGGATTTCCCGAGCGAATCCGAGTACCTTAATTCATGAATCATATAAATAATGGTTAAGAATCCACATTCAGAAGATGTAATTCTTATTAATTAGTCTTTTCATGTATGTATCTAATGACTCCAAGACTCACTTCTAGTGTAATAAGGTTATTTCAAGTAATCCTCCATGAATGTCATAAACAATAAATGTACATAGGTTTAATTTGACCCTTGAGTTGGAGTAAACTAATCCAACCTTTGCACATATATTCAGCCCCGAGGCGGGACAGTAATTTTCCTGGTGGAAATGGCTCCTCTGCCTGATGTATATTCATATCTTGGGATGAAACAGGACCTCTTCCTCGCTCTCTCTCTTATATTTCTAATTAATAGGGATTTGGTTCTCAACCTCTGGTCCTTTGTATACCGTATAAATGAAAGTTATATGCATCAAATCTATAACATTAGGTTTATTTTGGAATAGCCAGAAACAAATCAGTGGGCGAACGTTAATCGCTTATATAAGATTAAAAATGTAGAAGTCAAGTTTCCTACACCAGAACGATTCACCAAAAACATTCACGAGTGCGTGTGTGTGTGTGTGTGTGTGTGTGTGTGTGTGTGTGTACGCGCGCGCTCGCGAGCCTGTGAGTGTGTGTGTGAGAGAGAGAGAGAGAGAGAGAGAGAGAGAGAGAGAGAGAGTTAATTTAACTTAGTAAACAAAACTAATTATCTCTAGATATATTTTAATTTCCATCTGCTAACGGTGATTAAAATATTTTTACATCACTGGATAATCAAATGGAAAGCAAGGAACGTGATTCCGCCACCAACATTACCTGATATAGCTTTTAGTTCAAAATAAAAATAATATGAAATAAAAAGCTTATGGAAGATATTAATTATCTATTACTATATACATATATAATGGCAAAAAAATTATTTAAAATATGTTGAATTTTTTAATGTGAACTTAGACTGCAATTTACTAAATATCATTTTCAAATTCAAAAAGTCTATCACACAGGCGCTGTGTTAACTAAGTAGATTTCCCATTTGAGTCACGTATTTGCATTTATCTCATGACGTTAAAGTTTAATGGGAACAATACTACAATTGTTAGTTAGGCTTTGAATAAAATGATTCATAATATAACAACTTATTATTGATATGGTATGAGTAGGAGGGGGGGGGGGGGGTTACTGAAGGCCGAAAACTATAAAACCTAATATCTTGGTTAATATTAACACTAATGAAAAAATGCTAATAGCAACATTCATAGAACACAAAATTTGCAATAAGATTGGTTCTATACAATTTTTCGATCCGACGCATAATAAAGGAGATATTAGGATTTTCTGAAATTCCTCCTCTCTAAACCCCCTTACCCCTGTCCAATTTCAGCCATTAACGAACTTGATCTTTCTTTTTACATAGAACACTTATATATCGAGTTTGGTATCTTTATATATCTTTATATATATATATATATATATATATATATATATATATGCAATTTTAAACAGACCTCATTTTCGTCATCTACTCGGTAGGATGGATGGCTATTTGAAGAAATTGTTCGAAAATCGTGTCATGAGTAAAACCTGCTCCAACGGTAACATGTGGAGCATGCAACCTCAAGGTATTGAGTTTTGCCATTAAATTTCAACGTGTTCAACTAACTTTTTTTTATAAAAATTGACCATGACAATTCGGAGGATCACAATAGTTTACGCCTTCTCGTCACTGGACGGTTCTTGGTTGACACGGAGCTGTCTAATGAAGCGAACCGAATGTTGCTCACGTCCGAGAATCCGTCCAAATCTCGCTGTGATTGGACTGAAACTAATTGAAGGGATTCCGGTTAATGCACGACTGTTACTCCTCGGTCGTGATGGGTCCCGTGTAGAGAGGCCCCGTCTGGAACTTGACAGAGAACGGCGTCCAGGAAGAAGCAATGGACCTAAATTCGAGATGCCCCTAGGCAGTGGTGAGGAAAACGGCATTTTTAACAGTTCATATATACTTCATAGTTATTATCTCTCTTATATTACCTTGTGTATTTAAGGAGTATCGAGTGTAAAAGCTCGATTTTCGAAATATTTCTTCAAATGCCAATCAATCAAAAGAAATATATATATAATTAATTAATTAACTCTAGTGGTTGCAATTTTTGTTTGATCCTTACCCAACTCCGTATTTAAACATTTTATATAAAAAGAAAGATCAAGTTCGTGAATGGCTGAAATTGGACCAGTGGGTTCGAAATATCACCATTGTAAGAATTGTATTCAACCAATCTTATTACAAATTGAATGATCTACAAGTATTGGTTAATACTTACTTTCTGTATCATGAATATTAAACAAGATATTTGGATTTTATAGTTTTTGGCTTTCCGCAAACCCCCACTCCTACTCGTGTCATATTAAATATCAGCTGTGATATTATGAACCACTTCATTCTAAGGTTAAATACCAAATATTGTAATCATTGAACTTTTACTTTCTGAAATATATGCAAATACGTTCTGATATTCAACTCAAAGAGGTTGTCTGGCCTGTTTGTTTACGATTCAGACGCTTTCCGTTGGGAGGTTATTAAAATTGACTGAAATATTTCTCATTACCGTTTGTAATTATTCACTTAATACTCACAGTGGTGTTAATTGTTAATACCAGTATGTAGATTTATCTATTGCAAAACTTCACGTGGGAAATCTGGTTAGTTTACGCAACCTCTGCGTGACGGACTTTTCTACAGAATCCGTGAAGCTTAGAAGATAATGACCTATCAGAAGTATAGAAATGTTAGTTCTTTTACCGGCAAAATCTGGTATGGGAGTAGTGAGTTTTGAGAGCTGGGCATACTCAATTACGAACTTGCGTATTGTACTGGATTTTTAGTATTTATTATGAGGAACCATAAAATTCAGTCCTTAAACATTTATAGAACAGATATAGATTTAGATATATTTGTCATATTGTGTTTTTTACCTCCCTTACAACTCTTGCATATCTTTTACTAACCCTTCAAAATGTTTAATTATTTATGAAGGTAGATGAAATAAATGGCTATACTTCCACTGTAACAATTTATTAAAATGACAGTGCGCTTTTAGGGCATCATCATCAGTGCCTTGTTGACACACAAAAACAATAATTACTTATCTCTATTAAAATATTTTAGATATCGGGTTAAATAGATAACATCGTCATACAATAAAAACTATCTTTCTTAAAGCTAAATAACACATAAAACCTGTCACACATCAACATGCAAATGTAAATTAAGTAAGTAAAGGCAGAACATTAAAACCATCTAGAAAACTTAACATAGACTATTTAGACCTATGTCTTCCTATGAAGCACATTATTTACTGAACAAAAGAGAAGATGGAGAGAGGAGACCTACCGAACGTCCTAGATGCTGACGTGAAGTTTTTACTTTTTTAGATGGTTTTAATGTTCTAAAATATTTTAATAGAGATTAGTAATTATTGTTTTTGTGTGTCAACAGGGCACTGATGATGATGCAGTGCATCGAAAGCACTCTGTCGTTTTAATAAATTGTTACAGTGGAAGTGTCGCCACTTCTTTCATCTACCCACATTAGAAGTCACTTCCACCTGCCAGAATACCAACTCAGAATTTAATTAGTTAGTTTCATCCATTTAAGCTCATAATTATCGGCGGAACATTGCTGTTAGCGAATTTCCTTCTAACTACTTATCTATATGTAAGAAGACTGGATAAAGGCTTCCCTACAACAATTGTTGAATGGGAGTGAGCAGTTGCAGTAGGCCCTGTTATCTTCATCTTAATCCCTACGAGCCTCTTATCTTTGCCCATTTCATTTCCCAGACTTCTTTTATACGTAATACTCAGTACCTTCAGCAGCAAATGATAATTTTCATATTTTTATTATCTTCCGACAACTAATTATCTTTTCTTAAGATATATAGAATTTGATATTGCTTTGAACTCTAGATACAATGTACAAAGTACTTCTGAACATGTTCTTAACTAAACGAGAAACCTTATTTTGAAGAAATTAGTGACTTGAATCCACATAGCAAGATTATGGAACGATTGACATAAAATATTAAAAAAAAAAAAAAAAACAGAATGGCTTACATATTTTTATCGTATTTATGGTTTCGTATAAATTTCATTCTTAATGTCCTGATTTTAGCTAGTATACCTCAGAGGTTATTTATTATATATTGAAGTTTTACTAATTACAAGAATCTGGAAAACCCCCAATCCTATCTAGAAGATGACGAAAATGTGGTCAGTTCAAATTCATGTACATATTATCATGTTCGCAAGTGGCAGAAATCGGACCAGAAAATATTGGGGGTTAAGAGAACAAAACATGAAAGGAAATGGCATATTATTTGACTTGAAGGACAAAATTTGGTTCTCACATCACCTTACAGCAGAATATTTGTGACATGAAATGTATTTATTTCCATTAAACGTTAAAAACGTATTAGGATTGGTCAAATATGTTTTGTTATCTATAACAAATGGTAAACCTAATGATGTGAGTTCGATTCAAACCCGGGCAATAGAAATTTATTTAGTGTCGACCTCATTAAATAAAATCCTTAGTCTAGAAAAGAATGAGTAACCTGTAGATAACCCAACCCAACCTAATTAGCCTTAGTAGTATAAGTAGACATTAATAAATAAATTTAAAAAATGCAATAAATTACTTAATAATAACAATATTAATAGTATGCCAATTCATTTCTTTAATAATTTTCTTATAAAATTTAGTGACGGGATTCATTAAATAACATCCTAAGTCCCACCCTGGCTTGAAAAGGGTGGTAACCTATAGATAACCCGTCCCAATTAGTCTAAGTTGCAAAAAAGTGGACGTAAATAAATAATATTAATAATATTATAAAATTTAATGAAATAAATACATTTTATGAAATCTATCAATTTAATTATCATATATAGTAAATGTATTTCGTTAGTAATCTTAACAACAATCATAATAAGACTCTAAATGTTAAACATGCATTTTTTAGATCATCGGCATGCTTTGGAATTAGCCTTTAATTTGTTAAAGCCTCACATACTTTATATTTGATATAAAGCTTGTTTCCACCTGAAATTACGTTTTTACCAATTTTGTAATTTATTTAATACTTGAACAAGCAATCGTCTTGTGCACAAAAACACGCAAATTCTTTTTTTTTTTTATCCATCAGGCATAACAAAAAGCAATTTATTTTTAAAAAAAAAGATTTTTCTTTATCGATTTAATACATTTTTAGGGTTAATACTTTTTAAAGAGTTTTACTCCCCAAAATGATAATGCGAATCACGAACTCCGATTCCTATGTTGCACAGGCTACTACTTCTGGTAAATGCTCCCATGGACAGGGACTCCTTATAAACTAAATTGTTTTCCGTAACCTTCTTCATGAATAGTATGGTGAGAATTCTATACGATGCTAGTCAATATGCATAAGCTAACTAATAACAATAAATAACCAATAATATTGAATAAAGTCTTTAATGTACCCCTAGCTTGCCCACTAACATGGTCTCGGCTGGAATGGATTTCCTGAAACACCACAGCTTCTAGATGGAAGTTAATGATCAGGGCAACGATAGTATGTATGAACCATATTGCATTCGAGGTGGAACTTGTTACATTAAATTTGTAATAAGGTTGGTTCTGTAAAACATTTCGATCTGACGTATAATAACAGAAAGTTTCTAAATTCTCCCTCTAACTGATTCGATTTCAGCCATTAACGAACTTGATTTTTAGTTTTACACGAAAAGTTTAAATCGAGTTCATTAACGATGAAACAAAAATTATTTGAACAGGTAGTTTTGGATGGACCTCATCTCCTGGGTGGGATCGATGGGCATTTGAAGATTGTTTGCATCGCGTTTTGAGTACAATCTCAATAGTTGATGTCCCATAGGGGTTATCTGCTAATACTTTAAGCGCTACCTGTCGGCAGTGCAGGTAAGTAGGTAGTAGGAGACCTGTCACTACAGATGGCGCTGTGCCTCTCAGACCGTCATACACTTAGTAATTGCTGTATTATACAGCTGAGCAGAGTATTCGAGGACCATATCCTCCCCGATTTGTAGCCTATTTGTTCCAGCGTATTTCCATAACATATCATTCATCACACAAGTATTACAGTGATTCTTCAGAAGGGGTAATAGCCAAACTGCAATTTTGCTGAGTTCTTTTACTACCGTCAAGCAGGTGCTGCGTAAACCAAGCAGATTTTCCACATGTTGGAATAGCACACTGTGATCTCATCACACCTTCTATTCTGTATTTGTCCCTGTAGCATGCAACCTAACAGGAATTAAAATATAAGCTGGACACGAGATATTCAGTCACCGACTTACCAAAATAACACAATTAACTCCGTTAATAGTGGAGTTTATAAAAACACATAGTATAAAATAGAATAGGTCTACATCTTACTTAAAAAGATTTAAAAGGGTTAACTTTTATTATATTCAATTAGATGAAGCACGGATATGAGAAACAATCATTTATTTAAGAAATATTTTCCATAATATAAAAATAAAGTGCAACAAAGATAAGTACATGAAGGAGTAAATATATTATTCTAATTATGCCAATCACCAGAGCTGTGGAGCATAAACCAAATAAATAAAAATAGTGGAGTTAGCGAAAATATGCGTAAAAAAATAGTTATAGAAAATTAAATTTTCAACAATATTGGTTTCATGACATTTTTCGATCTCACTTACAAATTTTCGACTCCTCCCCCCCCCCTTTTCATCATCCAATTTAAGCACTAACGGAATATATTCTTCAGTTTTGTATGAAACTCTTAGGTTTGATATTGATGAAATGTAAATTATTATAAACATATTTGCATATACGTCACAAAAAAGTCCAACGTAGACTCATGCCAATGAAAGTATTTATGGTTGAACAACATTCATAAGATGACCTACTGAGGTTTATTGATGCCTGAAAGCATCAAATAATGCAAATATACGAGATGGTAATGAAGATGAGAAAAAAATGTATATTTGCAATGAATATTGAGAAAATTAAATTTGCAGGCAGCAAGATTTGGCTTAAATAATTTATCAGTCAAATTCAGAGTAACTGGGAAATTTCTTTCCTACTGCACAACTCATTATTGCAATAACACGTGTGAATCCTCCCTTATAGACCATGAAGGCTCTCCTGTTTCCTTCTGTCAATGTTTTCAACAATACAATTATTTTGCCAAGATGGCCGTTTTACAAATTTACAGAATAAACAGTTCTAGCATTTTCTATTGCATATTTTAAGTTCGGCATGAGGCCTCCCGCTTACATTTAAACATTGTTTGGCCTCGAGACGTTTTGTTTGTGTTTTAATTGACTCATACAAATATGACGTCATTGCACGAGATGTTATCATAGTGGTATGTTAACATAGTGGTATCAGGGTCACTCAAGCATTAACTTGTGGCTGTTCCCGATCAACACGAAGTGCTGATTTCCACTGATTAGATTCACAATGCTGATAGCCTTAGTTTTGGTCACGTCCTTCAACTGTTGGCTAGATAACTTAGTGTATCCAGAGATCTAAAAAAATTGAATTGAACGTTTGAAGGAGAGTGTCGGATATGGATCCAAAAATTAGAAGGCAGCACAAAGGGTTCGCTGGAGATAATAGCCTGGTAATTCAATAGTTCTCCTTGTACTTGAGTAAATATTGTTTGATTCACAGAAGTAAAACTGGATCTCCAAGAAGTAAAATAATATTTGACTTTGTTTCGAAATGAATTCGTACAAGCAGTTTTAATTCTTCCAAACCCATTTTCTCTGAAAATCTATAATTTCGCAATTTTTTGAATTTCTTGAACAGACAACATCATTCAAAATTTAAAGATAGATTATTATTATTTATTAACGTCCACTTTTTGCAGCTTAGGCTAATTGGGGGCGAGTTATCTACAGGTTGCCACCCTTTTCTAGCCAGGGTGGGATTTTAGGATGTTGTTTAAGGAATTTCGTCACAAATTAATTTCCTTTGCCCAGACGAGAATTGAATTCGCCACTCTAGGTTTGTCATGTGAGATAAAGGTCAACGCTTTAACTCGCATGGCTAACCTGAACCGGTAAAGATAGAAGGATTTCACTAAAGGTAATCCACCACTAAAATTAAAACGTATAAAGTTGTTTAAACAATATTACAGGATCCTAAGCAATAAAGCTAATTAAACAGGACGTTCTCTTCATGTACTAATAATTTGTTGTACTCAACAAAGTACACAGTCACAGTATTTATGACACAACAATTTGTTAATACAGGAAAACAACAAAAGGAAATTGGACTGTCTTATTTAGTGTGTAAAATATAAATCTATAAAATATTAGAACATACATGACAATAATTGAATATTCATTTTTTGATCTAATTTCAACCTTTTTGAGAAGGGTCCTGAATTTATTTCCTTCCCAAGACAAACCATATCACACAGGTATTATTGTAATAATTATTTTATATATATATATATAAACACACACACACACACACACACACACACACACACACACACACACATATACACAACACATATTATTATGTGTGTGGCATTATACTCTGCCTTATGATCCTAAAACGCCCTCGAGCGAGACTCAAGGGATTCGTGACCAGAGTTTTAGCCCTTATCAGCAAATCTGCTATTCAGATCGTATTCGGATTTTCTTGAAATGCCCATCGATCCTACCTAGGAGATAACGAAAATGAGGTCCGTTCAAAGTTTTACTCAGTGAGTGATCGACAGTCTTAGATGTGATAGAGTGTGAAAGATCCAGTGTCTTAGTGGCTGAAATCGGAGCAGGAGGAATGGGGAGCGGTTACTAAAATCGAATTACTTGTGTTAATATGACTCGAGTGATAAATGTTATATAACTCATCATATCATATATCTTGATTTCTTCCTCTACCACCTAGCTTCCATGGAAGAATTAATAAATTCTACATGTAACAAATATATTTGTAATGCTGCAAGCCTTGACAAAGGTAATAATTCTTCCCAAAACGTCTCCAAGCTAATGAAGTTTGAATTCACCGCGTGTCCGACTACCACATAAGAAATTCATAGATCCAAGCGGTCATCAACGAAATTGATCGAAAATTAGATTTTTATTAGTAAATTTCCCATGAGGGAAATCGGCTATTGAGGTTGTACTCATGACGAAATTTGCGAAAAACTCTCTCAAATGGCCATCGATTCTAAGTAGTAGATGACGAAAATGTGATCCGTTAAAAATTTTATATATATACACTAGCTCAGATACCCGGCTTCGCCCGGAAATTCATTTGAGGCTGAATGATGATGCTATTTTTTGGCAAGGCTTTACTTTGCTCAATATTTTGACATTTACCCGTCCCAGTGTTTAGGGTTAATACACGTCGTTTCTGTGGATTTGTTAATAATAAAATTAATTTTTTATGTAAGATTTCACATATTGTCATAGTTCCCGTTTCCTGCCCATTATGCATGATTTGGATGATTAAGGACAAAATATTAACATACATTTTAATTAATTTTTCCAGGTGAGGTACCTGGTAGTTCATATTGAAAAGAATTGTTGAGCAAATGTCTCTAAATAACAAAATAAACAACTTTTGTTATGTGCATATTTGCCGAAACCCCAATAGGAAACGAAATATCACTATTTTTAATTTCAGGCCTCCCTTATAACCCCCACTCCTGCCCGTCCCTAGAAATTTTAGTATGGCTTATTATAAGGAAGGCGTTAGTGCTAATACACATACCGAGTGTTTTATTTAGTTCGGTTGAGTCTTTTGTGCCAAATAAAATTGGTGACTCATGCTATAATTTTTAGCATACGCCTTTATATTTCAGTATACGACGATAGTGTATATAACATAAGTTTCTCTAAATAACAAAATAAACAGCTTTTGTTACGTACATATTTGCCGAAACCCTAATAGGAAACGAAATATCGCTATTTTTAATTTCAGGCCTCCCTTCTATCTTCATTAATAACCGAGAAATTTGCATGTTTTAGTTTCTACCTTCAGTAAACCCCCACTCCTGCTCATGTCATATTAACAATAAGCTGTTATATCAGCCCAAATATTAAATATTGTTCTCATTGGATTTTGACGTTTTGAGATAAATTGCAAATCCGTGAGAAATGCTTAGTTAATGCAGGCCCTGCTTGCCGGATTTTTTCCCAGGAAGTGTCAAGTGTGTACACAGGTCTGCTTAGAACTTCGATTTACAGTGTCTCTGCTTCTTCATCACAACTAGTCGGCTATTAATATTTTAGATTTGCCCATTCAAACTATATATTTTATGGTTTCGTAGACTTCTTCGCTGGACTTTATGTTATTCTTCTCCAAACCAGCTCTCTGCTCTAGCTAACTTCTCGTCACTCTTCACTGTGCAAATGTTCGAAAGCTCTACGGCTACCTTCTTCATGCTCAGCATCGGCAATGTTGCTCCTCAAAGGTCGAATTCCGGGGTCTGAATGATCTATACCAGGGGTCTCCAAACTTTCCAGCCTTAGGATGATTACTCCAGTAAGTTCCGAGGACCAAAACCATATTATCATTGCCGGTGGTAAAAAAAAAAATTTGTTAGTTATTATATACTGAAGTTAAATTTTCTGTATATTATACATGTCTTTACTCATTACAATTCTGTGTTTCTTTATCCAACTTATCACAAAAACAATAACAATAAGCCTACAATAATGTTATGAATAGTTAGCCCATGACCATATCAATGTAGATGTCATATTAATAATTATTCAATAAAATTAGAATACTTCTGTAAACTAAATGTAATTTGCTATAAAAAATATGTTCTCTAAAAGGAGTTTTCACAAGTATGCTAGCTCTCCGCGGGCCGGACCAAATCTGTCCGCGGGCCGGATGTGGCCCTCGCGTACTTTGGAGACCCCTGATCTATACTATGTATTTATACCACCTAAATACATTTTCTTTCATGACTCATTCATGACCTCTTACGAGATGGACTTATCCCAGTGAGGATGCCTATTTCTTGCCAATTGTCTGCACTGTTACACTAACCTATGAAACAAATGGATTATTGTCGGAGTTGATACGTAGAACGAATGCATGTAAAGTATGCAGATGTGACTTTCTAAAAGCCTTGGCTATGACGAAGCGCATTATACTTGAGTTATGCGCTGTCACTCACACTCAATAGGGAAATCAGAACAGTGCTCCAGCCTCAAAATCTGTTTTAAATACTTTCAGTAATTGTGTCGTTTGTACTCATGTGACGCTTTCAAAACGGTTCTTCAAAACCACTTTTTCCTACTTAGGAAAACACAAAAAAGAAGATAGGGTGAATTTATATGTATCTTTATTTTCTCTTGGGTCATTTTTGGGATAAAGATTCAGTTGTACGTTAAAATGGAGATTCGTTTTATTTATTCAAAATTAAACACTAAGGTAGTCCCAAATTTTTAATGCCCAGAGTATATGTTATGTGTATAATATATATATATATATAAGATTTACGACTGTGATTGTTAACTGGTGAAAGGGTTAAACATACATAGTATTCAAAGACTAAAACGACAGTCGCCAGACCAGGAATATGTACTTATTTTATAATATAATATTGCACTTGAAATGTCTTGCAATTGACGATTTAGGCTCAATGTCTAATTATTAAAGTGTAATACTATTTCAACTGATGTTAACACAGGGAATACATCATCATGAAAGATGTAACAGTCTTTATCTACTTGCACCATTTTACAGATCTGTATAAGTAATGTTTTTCTAATTATCTTGTATATGTATTATATATTTTCTAAAGGTTCCGTTTTCATGTTCTATTTTATAAAAATCACAATTTGTTTACCCCATGGGTAATAGGAATTTATTTAGGGATGAACTCATTAAATAAAGTCCTTAGCCCCACCGTTGCTAGAAAAGGGTGGTAACATGTAGATAAATAACAACAATACTTATTAAAATGCATGGTTTGTAGATTAAATAATATGCCTCCTTACAGCGGTAACATAAGTTTGAAATAATATACATATATTCATTGTAAGGAGTTTGGCTATCTGCATTAGTGGTTTGCAAATTGTCAATTTCTCATCAATCCATCCAAGCTTGTCCATCTTCCTCAAGCAGTGTTTTTAATGTGGTTTGCTCCTAACAAGTTAACTCATAACTCCTGATATACCAAAACTTCAAAATGAAAATATTTCCCATCGGTGTAGCCTGAAATATATATATATATACTAGCTCAGATACCCGGCTTCGCTCGGGAATTCATTTGAGGCTGAATGGTGATGGTATATTTTTGGCAAGGCTTTACTTTGCACAATATTTTGACATTTACCCGTTCCAGTGTTTAGGGTTAATACCCGTTGTTGGCATTTGTTAATAATAAAATTATTTTTTTATGTAAGACTTCCACTGTCCTACATATTGTCATATTTCCCGTCTCCTGTGCATTATGCATAGATTTGAATTATTAAGGAGAAAATATTGACATACATTTGAATTAATTTTTTCAGGTGAGGTACCTGGTAGTACATATTGAAAAGAAGTGTTGAGCAAATTTCTCTAAATAACAAAATAAACAACTTTTGTTATGTGCATATTTGCCGAAACCCCAATAGGAAATCATTATTATTAATTTCAGGCCTCCCTTATAACCCCCACTCCTGCCCGTCCCTAGAAATGTTAGTATGGCTTATTATAAGGAAGGCGTTAGTGCTAATACACATACTGAGTGTATTATTTATTTCTGGTGAGTGTTTTGAGCCAAATAAAATTTTTGTCTCCCGCTATAATTTTTAGCGTATAACGCCTTTATACTTCGGTATACGATGATAGTGTATATAAAAAAAAGTTTCTCTAAATAATAAAATAAACAACTTTTGTTATGTGTATATTTGCCGTAAATGCAATAGGAAACAAAATATCACTATTATTAGTTTCAGGCCTTACTTATAACCCCCACTCCTGCCCGTCCCTAGAAATGTTAGTATGGCTTATTATAAGGAAATCGTTAGTATTAATTCACATAGCGAGTTTGGTTTAGTTCGGTTGAGTCTTTTGTGCCAAATAAAATTGTGGACTCCCGCTATAGTTTTTAGCGTATACATATATATATATATATATATATATATATATATATATATATATATATAGATACACACACACACACACACACAAACAAACATATAGAAACGCTTAAACGCAGAAAACCATACGACCTCAAAAATACATTTCCGTTTAAAGTAATTGCTTAAATGTATAATAAATACCTTCAGTGAAACTGATATTGCCATATTCATGCATTAATCAGCATTAGAAGATTTTAAAACCACAGTTCAGAATTGCCTTAATTGTCTGTCCGTACTTCACATACTGTCTGAACATATTTTTCTTAAAGCTTCTCCATCAATCTGTTCTTGAGTCCACATTACTTTGTCAAGAACTAAGGAAAAAAAGGAGATGTCTTCGGAGAAGCAAACAATTTTTTCCCAGCTATCTGCTTCCCTATTTGTCTACAGCTCTCACGGCTGTTTTCTTCTAGTCGGTTTCAATATTTTTTAATGTGTTGGGACTCAAACCAAGATAACTTTGCTCCTACTAAGGTCCTGAGTTACCGGCGAGATCGCCTGAAGATGAACGAAGATCCGGCGAAAGTGGTCGGGCAACCCGACTGCTTGAGAAGATCGCCAGCAAAAATTGATTAGTGTCTTCTTTGTCTCCGAAATCCTCTCCACTTTTCCTTAGTTCACGACAACGTCTCAGTTTTATACATAGTAATGTAATTATGAAAATTTGTATGAACAATCTTGCACTTATTATTACTTATCTCTGGATATTCCCAATAGTCTCTTTCCAATCACTGAAACTGATTGAAAGATTATTCCAACGCCTTCTCTAATCAATTTTATACACGTGCTACTGAATTTAATTTAAATAAATCCTCGTTTGATTCAAGGAATTTGTCACGTTGATTAAGATTTCCAAGATTGGATCATTATAGAGATTAATTAATGATAAAAAGGATTATGTGTGGCGTCACTTTTCCGTTACACCCAGAAATCTGTTTTTCATTTTCCTTCTATTCATTTAATTAGCATTATTTCGTTGTAAACCTAATTTTCCTTGATTTAATCCTTTGCCGGAACTCAATTTATTTTAATTTATTCATTTTCAATATATTGTGAAATCAGTTTCAATTATATCTTATACAATATTTGAATTCATGAAACATAAGGCTTTTTGTAAGAAATATTATGCGAAATCTTACTCAACTATTGATTAAGTTGTGGAGTAATATATCATGTTAGCATTAAAGGGAATTCTGGCGTTCTAGTCCAAAAATTTCACTGGTGAAATAGTGTATAGTGTTTTAGTAGTACTAACGTTGTCTTAGTTATTATAGCGTATTATGAAAGAATATGAGGCTATACTTACTTATTTTTTATTATTTCATTTATAATAATTGTGAAAGATGTGAATTGCTGTAAATGCGACATGCCATAAATTAGCAGATTATTACATTGTAATTAGCATATTACAATTAATTTTCCATCTCTGTATGTTAAAAAATTAAACGTAAATCTCAAGAACTTTAATACAAATTCGGCTGATGTTGATTTTAGAAACAACTAAGAATATTAAAGATTGCTAATATCGAACTGAAAACCTTTTCTAAGAACAAGGTTGAAATACCCCATTTTCTTCCATTCCGAAATGTTTGACGATTGCATACATTGCTCCCTTTACCCTCTCCGCCCTCCTAGGATCTAAGAAATCTGAGTTGGGCACCACATGACTCCTTTCTTGTCCTGTTGAATTAAATTCATAAAATTTGTTGTTGCATTTCATTTAAGATTATTTCATTTGAAAATGATTCAGAATATCTCTATTATAGGGCCCTAAGCAGTCAAATAAATAAGTAGTTAAAATGGGTTCGGAGAGAGTCAAAACTGATAAGTACGTTGAAAGCTGATAACCAAACAATTTCGCGATTGCAGGGATGTAAAAAAAATTATAAAATAAAAAAAAAACCTTGTCTCATTTATTCAATGCGATTTTTTAGGAATAACACTAAATAAAAGTAATATGCGTCACGTGGGGTTGACATTTCACATGAAAAGAGTCATTATTAAGGTCTCGTGACAATCCTGTCATCAGGAATATAAAAATAAATCAACGTATATCTTTAAATACCAGCATTTGGGAAATCTGCTTAGTTTACGCAGCCCCTGCGTGACAGAGTTTCTGAGTATTCAAGAAATACCTCGTTGAAGAATTAAAATTAAACTTAGATCCAAATTAAGCATCGTTTAAAAAAAGGCTCTAAGAAAAATGGGATTTACATTTTCTTGATTTTTGAACTAATAATTGACAATCATTTATGTTTTCTAAAATCGAACGACAGCAGGGCCTTATTACATGTTTGTCTTATACTTAAAAGTTATAATATTGGACTAAATATCCCGGAATATCCTGGTCCTATTTACGAGAGGTGTAACGTTATTTTCCTGTCAAACAAAAATAATAAAAATTGTAAAAGTTAGAAAAAACGGTGACTTGGAAGTTTATCGTGGTGACAGACATTTAGCTCTTATCTATTGAGTACTGTGATCGTACTTCTTTGTGATGGAACATGCGATCGTTCATGATCACAGTTTTCAAGTCAACACGGAATCCGATTGATGTTTGGACGATGAGTGGTTCTTTGAATCTCATCACTAGTAATATCACAGTTGACGGGTTGACAGAATCTACTGGGATGAGAAACGAACTGAATTCCTGCCAGAAAAAACGATGTTCTGTATGTCAACAGATATCTGATAGCACAATGTACCGATAAGAAAATATGATTACGACAGACTATCATATAAAAGTACATTCTTTACTTGCATACTTAATTACTTTTGGATTTTATTAGGGTTAAACATATCTCATGTCCTTTTCCAACCCCATCAATGTTCTTAATTTTCTTTCGAAATCCTTAGCCTAGGTCCCGTTTAATGTCCTTAGTCCTTAGTTTGGGTCCAGTTTGATGTCCTTAGTCCTCAGTTTAGGTCCAGTTTAATAGCATTTATTCTTAGTCTTGGTCAAGCTCTTCAGTTTAATGTTCTTAATGCTTTGTCTAGTTCTAGTTTAATGTCCTTAATCCTAAGCCTAGGCCCAGATTAATTACTAAATGTTACTTGCTGGCTGTATATCTTTGATGACGGATCAGATTTACTTTAGAGTTTATAGAAATCATTTTTTCTCTCCAAATCCTCTTCTATGTTCTAATTTTTGTGCATAATAGTGTCGAGGAGAATACTGAAAATAAGTTTTTCTCTTCTTTTTTTTTCAGTAGATATATATATATATATATATATATATATATATATATATATATATATATATATATATATATATTAGAAAGGGAAAAGGATTAAGAAAGGTTATTTACATCTTTGGAACACTTGTCACAAACATGGCTTTATCGTGACTCAAAAACAATAAATAACTTAATCTAACCATTCCTTTAAAAATGTTCCAGGAAAATACGATAATAGTGGGCTACCTGCATTTAATATATAGGCTTTCTTTATTAGGAGAATAATGTCGTTTAGGCGTTTACAGTAGGTCAAAAAAAATGTCCCAGCAGCAGTAGTTTAAATTATTGTTTTATTTTAATATATGTAAGAGGTCACAATTTCATCAGTTCCATTTCGGCTTTCAAATGAGAGTAATTACAGTAATTAGTACAAACGAATTATAAGAGTCTGTGAAAACTGTTCCCGTCTGGTTGGGTGGAAGGACAAAAACAGGCCACTTACTGGTCCACGTCAGAGACAGTACTTTTTGCTTTTATGAAGGTGGTGGGACGTCAAAAGTTGACAGGGGGCATTTATGTATAATTTTCATGGCACAAAGGTGGTCTCATTTTACATGAAAAACTTCATTTTCTTATACAGTAATTGTAAGGCTGAGATGGAATTTATGAACTAAATATGTATCAGTTTTTGTTGCCAGTTCAAATACATATACGTTTGGGGACCAACATTTTTTTTTTTCATTCATACCCACGACAAACATTTGTGAGATTGGTTGTTTTTAATATCCAATATACTGAGAGTCTAACTAGGTTCAGCTTAATGGCCGATGACACCTTATTGGAAGCTTCATTGATAATATTATATAAATGTATATATATATATATATATATATATATATATATATATTTTATTAAAAAGGACCATATATTTAGTGCAAATGCAAGTTGAAGTGTCTGTTGTTCCAACATTTAAAATTATGCTGAATCCATGCTTGTTGAGAGCCATTGCATTTCCGTTTTACCATATCGAGCAATTCAAAGAAGTGGCGAGCAATTGATACATCGTCGATTAATATTAAAATCTTCTGGAGGAAGGTCCGGGTCCCAAAAATGAAGCGAAACTCAAGCCTCATATGCAAAATTACACAGAGAAATCGCACTGCTCCTATTAGCTTATCCGCTTACCTGCAGCCACTATCACAAAAGGCGGGATAACAGCAATTTAGCCTCAAGAAACATATGACTTTATGGCGCCTACTCACAGTATATTTCAGTTTATCTTTACGACTTAGCAGTGTAAGAAATTTTTCATACAGCAATATAGCTCTGCTTGTATGAATTCTAACAGAATAAGAAAAATTACGTCTTCCAACAAAAATTCTGTAATCTCAAGCTGCAGGAAATATTTTGGGATATAATTCCAAACATAGTCGTAGCTACTACACACACATTTTCCAGAATAATTACTTTTGGGGTGACGCCGACTTTATGAAATGCATTTTGTGCGAAACACAGTTAATTTCAATAAGAAATTCGTCTCACAAACAAATTAGACCTTTATTTCGTCAATACTGTCTAGCTTCGGCATTTTCCTACTTTATCGTCCTCCAAAAAAATTTCAATCATTATGTTTAAGTTACTGAAACTGCTTAATGCCTCAAGTGATAAGATATTGAAGAATTTGATATTTTTTTATGCTAGTCTTAGTTCCTAAATTAGAAAATGTACTGTATATAATAAACATAATAGAATTTGGTGAACCTTGACATTTATTCTTCAGCAATACCGGTCTCACTGGAGGAATACTTCTCACGAAACTGTTCCTAGAACATACTGAAGTACATAAAATACGTAACAGACTGAAACGATACTCCGAATAAACCTCGGGCATTAATCAAGCAGAGTTTATAAGAAGAGGAAGCATGTTGGTAGAAGAATTTACTTACCAACAGGTTCTTGAAACATTTTAGTAGGTAAAATTTACTCGCCCATTGGCGTCAAGCATACATATTATTGAGTTCGTAAAAGACGTATTTGGGAAATAATGAATGAACTTCGGTGTCCTGGGCGTTTCCATGGGTCCCATTGTCGGTGAAAAATGTGAGAGTCATTTGACGTTAAGTCAGGGTTAAGAAGATTGCTTGTGTTCAATAAGACTATGGACAAGGTAATATGGGAAGAATCCAAAGTGAAAGGGAGAACAGTAGTAAATATGCATAAATTACCGATTAGGTAACCTGCTTGAATTCCTCGCATATCCAGATAATGTTATTGTCCTTGAAAACATACTAAAAGTCATAACCATGTGGAGGGGGATAACCATGGGAAGCTCTTCTACCCTCGAGGTGGTTTCCAATAGCACCTGCCTAAGATTTAGGCGTGTAAAGTGTGGAAAGGCAAAAACAAGGCTGAATGTAGTTATCTACGCCTGGAAAACAACTTAATTGCAGAAGATCTATCTTTCCCAAATGTATATATTTCGTAGTTGCAGTGAACTCTAACAACGGGCAGTTCATTGATATTACGACCACAGAGTAATACTCGGGGGATATAGATATATGTTCTCGGTTCTATTTCCTTAGGATCGAGAATGATCTCTTGGCTTTGCAACTAAAGGCTTTATAAATAAAAAATCAAACCCATAATGCAATATGAGAAGAGCTTGCCAAATGCCCTTAAAGCAAAAGTTAACTCGTGTTTATAGAGGAGTCGTTAGCTGAAGATTAATTTCTTCACTTTGGAGTTACTACCGCAATTCTTAGGGGGATCAAACACATAAATACATAAAGTCCAATGATAATTTATTTGTTTTTCAAAGATCCAATGATGGTGCTTCTGATGGAATCTTTGGTGTAGGTTATTGCCTTTCCGTTGGCAAATTAACTCTTCGGCGCAGAGTGATGTAGTCATATTAATTCAGACGACAAAAGAACCCCATCGAATCCTAATTGTAATGCAGCAAATGGGATCCTTATAAAGGTAACTCAAGGCTGTACTTATTGAGCATTGATGGGGTGGCCAGGGAGAATGACTAAAGGGAGAGAGAGCAAGCATGTAAGACAGAGATAGAGACAAGGGGCCAGGTAGCGAGAGGTATGCGGGGTTCCCCCACCTCTGCTGCTAGGTGAGGACGAGGCGGCAGTCTGCCCCCAGCTCTCCGTCAAGGCTCGTCGTGTCAGTCCCGTCGCGGTTATCTTTAGTATTTAGTCACAGTAGTCATAGGCGAAGTTCGCTCAGGCCGCGGGTGTCCATGGTGTCAAGTGAATCATAGAACCAGTGTCACATCCATCCCTTTGGAATACCGATGGGTAATGCTACGTCCACCCACGAACCTCTGGATAGGAACGGACCTACACCGTTCAAGAGGCATGCATCCTGCAGGGGAACTAAGGTAAAAACCATTGGCAACATCTTGCCGGAGGAACAGTTATTTTTTCCTTCCTTTTTTAAGCAGGGCAATCACTTCCTTCGACATGTGTTCAAGGTTCAAACTCCATTTCCATTTATTGAAACAGGGAAAAGCTCCCTCTACAAATACTGAACTTCGTATCATTCCAACAATTCTTGTATTAATTTCTAGAAAGGGTGTCATAGAGATTCTGTGTGGTCGTTGTATCATGGAAGCAGCATGAGTAGGTACAGACATGCCAGACAGCTGTGGCTCTTATTTTCAAAGCTTAAACAACGAAGACAGCCTTTTATTTCGATTTAATTAAGCATCCCATAAAACTGAACACAAAAGATTGTTAACAATTTTTTTTTAATTATACCGTAACATGGACCCCCATGAAGTCTGTCTCTATAGCTAGCAAAATAAAATGCATCCTAATATTTATTTGCAATGAAGAATGCTGAAGTAGTGATTTTATTGTTTAATCGCGATGTTCACAGGCATATATCTTATTAACTTCTTGTGTTTTCTTATGAATTAACTGTTGTAATAAACCATCAATGAGAACGTAATTTTAATCATATTAAGCTCCACTATACTCCTTCCATTATTTTCCACTAGAAACTATAATACAATATAAAATTCAGTGATTTCTATCACTGTCGTGAGAAGTGCAGCATTCCATTGTAACACTATCGAATCTATAAGCGATCCATAGAAAAACCGTTACAATCTGCTTTAAGCTCACCTGTCTGTCAGGTTTACCTGAGTTACACTAGACAAAGGATACCGGATTTCGTTCGGGACGACACTGCTCTCATCACAAAATTGGATATATATTTTTTTAATAAATGGAAATATATCTTTTAATGAACTCTCTATGAGTACGGCTGGCGACAATGAACAGAAAGCAATATTACATTTATCAATAAACTACATAATCTCTGAGATATATCACAGTATGACAGTTTTACAGGGTATTTAAGATTAATTTTCTGCTGAAATGTCCCACGCTCTTTTTTCAGTATGTTCTAGCGGCATAGTTTCGTGAGAAGTATTCCTCCAGTGAGACCGGTATTGCTGAAGAATAAATGTCAAGGTTCAGCAAATTCTATTATGTTTATTATATGCTTATAAAGAGTACATTTTCTAATTTAGGACCTAAGGCTAACATAAAAAAATATCATCAAATTCTTCAATATCTTATCACTTGTGGGCATTAAGTGGTTTCAGTAACTTAAACATTATGATTGAAATGAGGCCATCTTTTTGGAGGATGATGAAGTAGGAAAATGCGGAAGCTAGACAGTATTGACGAAATAAAGGTCTAATTTGTTTGTGAGACGAATTTCTTATTGAAGTTTACTGTGTTTCGCACAAAATGCATTTCATAAAGTCGGCGTAGCCCCAAAAGTAATTATTCTGGAAAATGTGTGTGTAGTAGCTACGACTATGTTTGGAATTATATCCCAAAATATTTCCTGCAGCTTGAGATTACAGAATTTTTGTTGGACGATGTAATTTTTCTTATTCTGTTAGAATTCATACAAGAAGAGCTATATTGCTGTATGAAAAATTTCTTACACTGCTAAGTCGTAAAGATAAACTGAAATATACTGTGAGTAGGCGCCATAAAGTCATATGTTTCTTGAGGCTAAATTGCTGTTATCCCGCCTTTTGTGATAGTGGCTGCAGGTAAGCGGATAAGCCATTTTTAATCTCTTTTTTTCCTTCTATGTAGGGTAAAAGTTATTCCAGTAGGATATACGTACTTTATTTGTTTCTTCTTTGTAGCTAACATTCTATATTTTTTCACGTTTTTCTGATTTCTCGTTAGATATGCATTTCAAGAACAATTTTTTTTTTTACGTAGCTTCTCAATTTTATCACGATGCTGAGTATGCAATATTGGATGAGATGGACGCTTGATAAGGAACCCCTTTAGTCCCACAGCTAAAGCAAATTCAATGGGTTCCCTCAGGGCTAACTCACATGTGTTTATTATAATTTCTGATTATGCTGTGTATGTCACATTTAATAAATAGGCGCACAATTATTTATTTTATTTATATTGAAGCATATATATTAAATGGAAAAATACACCACAACAAAATGCTGGCAACAATATCCAAAATCTAGGAAGCCTCTACTAAAAACACTCATTTTAAAAGATTTTTTATATTCAGATTAGGAAAATCAGCTATTGAAGTCTTCCTCATGACACGATTTTCGTAATTTTTCTTCAAATGCCCATCGATCCTCCCTGGGAGATGACGAAAATGAAATCCGTTCAAACTTGTATATACGACTGCCGCCGCTCTTGCGCGGTCGCAATTATTGTTTCATCGTTACCAAGCTCGATATTTAGTCGTTTTATGTAAAAAGAAAGATCAAGTTCGTTAACGGGTTGAAATGACCAGGGAGAGGGGGGGGAGGGTAGGGAGGGAGAATTTTGAAAATTCCAATCCTGTAATGTTACATATTCATTATCATGAATATTAACCGAGGGATTAACATTTTTCAGTTTTCAGCCTTCAGTAAACCCCCACTTCTACTCATGTTACATAAACAATACTCTGTTATATAATAAACCACTTTATTCGAAGCTTAAATACCAAATATAGTTCTCATTGGACTTTTACTTATTGAGATAAATGCAAATACGTGGCACACGTGGAAAATCTGCTTAGTTTACGCAGCCCTTGCCACCCCCTGCGTGGCGGACCTCTTTTATTACCTTACAGTCCAATCCTCCATGAGAGCAAATATGACAGCTCCTTTCTCTTGAAGGAAGGCACTTCAACAGAAATAATTTATATATAGAATGGCTTAAAGAACAATTGTCATGAAGGAATGCAGGACACAAAGAAAGCAGAAATGTTGGTGAAGACATTGTTTAAATGTAAATAATGAAGCAGTTGATGCAAATAAGAAGCCCATCTCCATCCGGTCTTTATGTACCGAAGTGGTTTCACTTCCTTGATTACACTAGCAAGTCGGCCGAGCAGCATGACGGAGCTGAAATGTGGACTGTTGTGCTCAATTCCAGGGAGGCTTATTTTAAGATTTCCAACAAATGGGTTTATTTTGATCGTGTAAAAATAGATGTTTATAGCTAACATGTCTACTTTAATTCTTGAAATAATTCCCCAATAAAATCGGAAATAGTCTATTAACTGGTTCCAAACTGTTTAACTTTGATCCTTTATGGAACCCTAAAGTTGGGCTTTCGCCGTAAACAACTGAAATCAACGTAGTCATAAGATGTTTAGTCTTGAAGACTATCAGTTTTGAGAAGCGCTTGTTAGTTTTGTAGGATTTTTTATTAATTCTTAATAATGTTTAAACGAATTTACTGTCTTTAAATTCATTCAGTAATCAGTTTAGTTATGTCTTGGCCCATTATAAGTATTCTTGTTGACAGGCTATCAGTGAAAATGTCGTACGTATTGGTTCGATTATGGGTGCCTGTAAAACGGTTGTTAGTCATTTGAAGTTGCTAAAACTAAAAGCTAAAACTTGTCTTTCGCCAATGAGAATAGCACTTTCGTCTATGTACTACCATAACGAATTCCCTAACTACAATAAACTAAAGTTAGCTTTGTCACAATTTTAATAAATACATATATACACATACACATGAAGTTGGCTGTGTATTGATGGAATAATGATGAAGTAGCGCTTGCTCAAAATCGCTCTGTTGATCGTGAAATTATTTGTATAAGGAAGCCTGCGGTTTTTCTCATGGCATCTATCTGTTACAAGGAACTTTTATAACCTTCAAATATCAATTAGAACTACATGCAGTAATGGTTGATCACTAATGACAATGTGTTTCATAGCCATACCAGGCTACGTGAATTACCTATTTTTTTGTCCATGTTATTTATTCATGTATATAAATTTAAGATTAATGTGTATTCAGATTTTCTAAAGTTGGACTTAATATTTATATGTAAAATATTACTGTTTTTTATATTCAATTTCTTCTTTTTGTAAAATATCTCAAAAAGGGTTTGGAAAACCCTGATGCTAGAGATAAGAATTAAATTTTCGTTCTGGTCTTCTCATCGTTGGTTGTTGTCTTCATCCTTTGGCGATGAAATGAATTTGTAACGTAAGAGTTATGTTAAAATACATTTTTTATGTGTTTTTGATGCATTAAACACTTGATATATTCTCCCTAACCCAAGCAGTAAATGGAATCATGCATGAGTGTCTCGACCTAATGACATTCGACATGTTTATTAGCTAACAGATATATGAGAAGTTAATTTTTCTTATCGGTTGTTCGTGAAGAGCTTAAATCATTACAGTGAACGTAGTTTCTAAATCGTGCTCATACAAATGAATTTATATACTCCTCTGTAATTTTTTCAACTTCTTAGAAACTATCGTTTAACGCCCAGTACATATCAACTTATTTTGCTATTGTTTTTTACTTACGTAAATCTGGCTAGAATTGAAGATGATAACGCTTGCTGTTTGAATTTGTTGTGTCAAGATCAATGGATGTTATATGAAAATGGCTAAAAGTAAAAATATTTTTGAGACTATATAATGTATCTAAAGATGCTGGATAATCGAGTTCGTTATGGCCTTGATATTGAAGGTCAACCTTTGAGCTGTGATTTTCACATGAGGACGGGGAACGGTGATGTCACACCAATCCTTGCTCCCAGCTCACCCTCAATACAATCTTGTAAATAAGGCGTCTAGTTTAATCTCATTCCAGATATTGGACCAAGATCACACATTTAAAAGTCAGTCACGCAGGGGCTGCGTAAACCAAGCAGATTTCCCACGTGAAGTTTTACAATAGAGAAATCTGCCTAATAATAACCTTAGTAGTAACGAATCTCTAAACCAATTCACAAGGGACGTACAATTACGAAAACGGCCGCACTAGCTCTCGGCGGAAAGTCCCGAACAAAGCCGACTCTTGCCGACCAATACAAATGCAAATATCTCGGTTAATATTCAAGATACAGAATAAATGTATAGAACAATATTTATAGTAAATTTAATTTGCAATAAGATTGATTCTATACAATTTTTTGATCCGACGCACAATAACGGAGATATTTCGAATTTTCAAAAATCCCCCCTCTAACTTGATCTTACTTTTTACATAAAACGATTAAATTCCGAGTTTGGTAACGATCAAACAAAAATTGCGACAGATAGAGTGTATATATATATATATGTATATATATATATATATATATATATATATATATATATATAATTTTGAACGGACCTCTTCTTCTTCATCTCCCGGGTAGGATTGATGGACATTTGAAGAAATTTTTCGAAAATCGCGTCATGAGTACTACCTCAATAGCTTAAGGGAAATCTGCTAAAAACAAAGATCAATAGGAAATATTAAAAAGGATTGTGGTAATCCCTACGTTACGTAATGCTAATTTTATTTACTGGAACATTTTGACGATTTCTTTTGCTCACAAATAAATCTAAACCTATAATATCACTCGATCGTTTATTACGTAAAACTAATTTTCATTTCTAAATGTTAAACGATTCCTAGAAATTATAAGAAAATCGCTTTATTATTTAAAACAACACTTGTAGAATTAATAAATGGCATAATGGTTAACGGGAAGCCATCTCATTATTTACAAATAAAATATTTACTCGTTCAAAACAGCTTATAGCTATTACATGGTGATGGTGGTTCATACTTGGCTAGTTTATCTTAGTCATTCTGTTTATTTTGTTATCAGAAAATGAGTGATCGTTTATTAACAACACTTTGACAGCTACCTTCCAGAGTTCATGTGACTAGACGACCGCTTTATGCAGCTACTCCAGTTTTGGGCTAACTCCAATTTATTTTCTCTAGAACTGTTATCTTCAATAATACTTTTTTTTTAATGTGATTTATAATCGTCTTTAAATGAGTGGCCTCCCGATAATCGAACGAAGTACCAAATTTCATCATTATGTAACTAAATAACTAAGGAAGATACAAAGGAATTTAATTATTTATAGCGTGTAATGAATGGCTCTAATGATTTAGAGTATTCTTCCACATTGATGGATTCCCATTCATCCTGGACACCTCCTGAGGGATGAATGAATATCGGTCCAGCTTGGGCAGGTGCTGCTTAAATAAAGCAGATTTCCCGACGACTGGAATTTGGTGGGCCTCATCACACCATCTATTCAGTATTTCCCCCCAGTAAAAAGCCTATGTAAACGGGAATTAAAAAGTTACTTAAGATCAAACACGGCTGCACAAATCAGTTAGTTAACACAAAAAAAGTCCACCAATAATTTGATAGATTATTTATTTATTAAAAACGTTATATAAAATCGAAATTTATTTATTACACATTAAAGAATTAATTTATGTGTACTAATTTGTGTAGGTGTTATGGATAAAACGGCACTAAATACGGTCAGCATGTTTAAGAGGCGGATAAGCGATTCAGCTCGCCATGACGAAACCCCCACCTACACGGCTTACCTTAGAAAGTCATGCCACCGTAGCTTTTCCTCACTACTTACGATTTATTATATAACACCTGTTGCACTATATTATAACATCTCGAGCCCCAGATAGCGCCGCGGCCAAGTGTTAATACCGGCTGTAGACAAATCGTTGGGTCATGATTTAGCACCTACGAATGCTTGTTTTTATTTTTGGATCATATCAGATTTGAACGGTCCGTCATACAAAGGCTGCGTAAACTAAGCAGATTTCCCACGTATTTGCATTTACATCAAAACATAAAACTTCAATGAGGACAATATTTGGTGTTTAGGCTTCAAATAAAGTGCTTCATAATATAACAGCTCATTGATAATATGACATTAGTAGGAAGGTCCAAAACTAAAAAAAACGCATGTATCTCGGTTAATAATGAAGATAGTGAAAAAAGGTACATAACAATATTTAGAGAACATTAGATTTGCAATACAATTGGTGCATTACAATTTTTCCATCCGACACATAATAACGAAGATATTAAAAAATTTTGAAATTCTTCCCACATATAATTTGGGACTTTTTCGTCAACTCCTAGGCTGGATGGGTGGACATTTATGGAAAATGTTTATGAGTACGACTTCAATAGCTGACATCCCATAAGGGAAATCTGGTAAAATTGTCTTATTTACAAAAAAAAAAAAAAAAAATACATGTTTACATTATATTTTCTTATTTCATAGTTCATAATTGTGAAAAAAATGTTTGAAAAGTGATTTTTCAGCCTTGTTCACGACTACAACTAATACCATTAATAGTAGTCATTACGTAATAAATATTATACGCAGTAAATATAATTTCAGAAATAAGTCAATCCTTAAAGATAAGTAAAAGCCAATAAATTCAAAATTTAAAAAATCAAGAACAGTCCAACATCTCGTTTTGTCTTATTTCATAAGTTGTTTCCTTTGTATATATTTTTACATTTAATTCCTCTCACTGTTGTCTGAATATTTCATTAAATTTGTATACCATATTTCGTATAACTGATCTGCTTTTAATAATGGTCCAGTTTAGGCTGTAAGAATTCGTTATATTTTGTAATTCATGTTGTAAAGTAATTCATTTTTGTTTTCGTTATAAAACTTGTCTAATACAAGCATTCTTTTAATTCTGCCAAGCATCTATGATTTTTCAGTCGTATCTCTTCACTCAGAATAAAAAAAGTCACGTGAAACTTTTACAGAATCATTGTGAAAAAGTGTATTCACAGTACAGAACCATGAATGGTGATGAAACACTGACCGGCATTTGACGCAGTGAAAAAATAATCGTTGAAATTTCATAAGTTTTCCTGAAACGGTAATTACGTAATTGTAATACAACTGGAAATAATCCCTCTGGCAAAATGGAGATTTCTTCAGTTCAAAGGACTCCAATCAGCCAAATTGGCCTGTACTCAAAGCTTCAGTAGCATATACTTTGAATTCAAACTTCATCAAAGCAGTGTTCTCATTAATAGTCAGGCTGAAATTATATGCTCTCTGTTTGCGGGATAAACGACTAATGATTGTTAAACGTCCATTATATTGTCCTGATTTATAATTTTCATTAATTTCCCAAGCCTAATGGGAAGAGTACGAAAAAAAAAATCGAATTATGCCATTTTTTTTAGTTGTGTCTACCTTCGAAAAGGAAGGCAGATACCAGGAAAAGAAATTCCGCGGGAGGCGATAAATATTAAATTTCTATAGAAGCCTCTATACATTTTCAGTGCTTAAAAGTTTGAGTTGTGCCACTCTCGGAGATGTCTACTGATCTTGAATAACACATTGTTGGAAGAAAGGTTTAAAACTTTCTTATGAGAAGGGCAACTTACGAATAAATTGGAATATATGAATCCTGGGGCGGGATGGAAGAAGCTGATATTTTTGTGATAACATATCATTGTTAGTATCGATTGTAACTGATGGCTAATATCAGCCTACGGAATGATGATGTGAGGTGCTATAGACAGCCTGCCGTATGTTGGTGGAGGGGCCGGCCGTTGGCTCCCCTTACTTCTAACGTATTTCTACCTCTACTTTCCCACCGATACCCCCACTCCTAACACCCTCTCTCTCTCTCACACACACACACACGCACGCAGTAACTCTCGCTCTACCATTGTTCTAACTCTCACGGGCCCTTCACGAGTCAATGATCTCAAATAACTCGCGCTTTTCTTCTACCTACATTATTAGTCACCGGCTTATGAAGATACTTGTACTGATATTGTATATCTTATCAGCGGCGTTGTTTTGATTCAAAATAGTTCATGCATACTTAGCCCTGTTTTTAATATTAGAACAATGATTTTTGTATGATGTGTTAAAGGGAATATATATTCATCAAATTCCTCTACTTTTAGCCGATTTCCCTTAAGAGAAATCAGCTATTGAGGTCGTACTCAAGACGCGATTATCGAAAAAAAAAAAATTCAAATGTCTGTTCAATGAGGTCAAACGTCCCGAAAATGAGGTCCTTTCAAATATATATATATATAATTATCGTTCATTTATGTTACATTTATTGTCTATCTTGAATATTAATCGAGATATTTGCATTTGTATCAAGTGTTTGTGGTCGGCAGAAGTCTATATTCGGGACTTCCCGCCTAAAACTAGTTCGGCCGTTTCCGTAACTGTTCGTCCCTCGTGAATTGGTTTAGAGATTCGTTACTACTACTGTTATTAGTAGGTAGATTTCTCTATTGTAAAACTTCACGTGGGGAATCTGCTTAGTTAACGCAGCCCCTGCGTGACGGACTTTTTGTTCCTTCTCTTTACCGGGACGTGTCCATTGGTACGTTTTATGAAAAACAATATATAAATTTAGTTTGATGATTTCGACTGATGGCATATTTAAGTGTTTTTTGCATAAAAATCTCTCAAATTCAGGGAAGTGCGTGTAAAATGTTTTTCACCTGGCTGTCTTGATAAAGACAATATATTTTTTTATTTAGCAGAATTCCGACGCCTCCGCAGAATCTTTCAATCAGTAATTTATGGATTGGCATTTGACGTACTTGTAAGAGAGGTTATTTCGGGTAATGGCTTATAGTAAATCGATTGCACCTGCTAGTAAATTAAATACGTTTTGTATACAAAATGGTAGTCTTCACCAGCTAACCACCAAATACTGGACAACTAATAACGGTGTACCTTTTTTAAAGTAGCTACTCACTGACCCCACAATGCTAAGTAGGCACCTGGTAGCTTATAATCAAGTCTGGAACGGAAATTCAATTTGATTAATGAGTGTGCCTCCACCCAAAGAAGAAAGGTAGTAAGGACAAACTGTGGTTTCCAGAAAGCTGCCCAATGAAGGTTTCAGGAGTAGTTGAGCAATTGTACTTCAGGAAAAACGTGTTAGAGAGCCATCCCTCTCTAGCCCGAGGCCTGCATGCCTTCAAAAGCTAGCTAATAACAAAAATCTGCCTGCTTTATTTATGCAAACTGCACCTTAAAATTTACTTCCAAGTCTTGTCCTACTAACAAGTTGACAAGACGAAGCACATGTGCCTTTATTAAATAAATTATTGAATGTATTATAAGAGAACTACTTGGTTCTTGTGTTACATGGAAGCCTTAATATCCTGTTACTAATTTGTATTCCTTCCATTTGCATAATCAGCAATTTCTAGGTATTAGCTCCTTCCTTAATCCTCTCCTTAGCTTTCCTTTCGAAAATCTAACCTCTGTGGCCAACCAGGATTAAAGAAATTAACAATTATTCAGAGGAGAACAAATGGTATTTAATAAACGTTCATTAATGAGGACTTTTTATATTGATTTTCTATGAGGAATTCATCCATTGACCTTGTACTTGAGATGATGACGAGTTCCGTTCAGATTTGTGTATCAATTTCTTGTAGAACTAAAGATCTGGTTTCTACGAAGAGGGTGGACGGTAGAGCCTTGTGCTCCTCAAGTGGTTTAATATTTGCAGAGTCCACTTTCAGAGACCAGGTTCCATCATCAGTGCCTTATCAGAGATGAGTAGCCAGTACTTAAAGCTGCTAGGCAACCTCGGTCTCTTTTCAGCGGTGTCGCCGCTTTGGTCCAAGCTACACTCCACTAATCAGCAGGCACTTATGACGGAGCTTGGCCTCTGAAAGTACACTCAGCATATCCTGAACTAAATATCAGGTTAGTTGTTGATACAGGAGAAAAAGAAAGCAAGAGCTTAGAAAAGAGATCCCAAATAACATCCATGGTAAAATAACGCCCTAAAAGTATTGCTCTACTCATTTTCTCTAACAAGAATACCAACGGTGCTATTTTTTTTTTTAGAACCACAAATTCCCACTCTTACACATGCGTTTTACCACATTTCCGTTAGGAGAAATCAGCTATTGGGTTGTACTCATGATGGGATTTTCAAAAAATTTCTTCAAATGTCCATCGATCCTACCTCGGAGATGACGAAAATGAGGTCTGTTCAAAAGTTTATATATATATATATATATATATCCGTTAAAGCTCTAGCAATTTTTGACTGATCAATACCAAATTCAATATTTAAACGTTCAATGTGAAAATGAAGATCAAGTTCGTTAGCGGCTAAAATCGGACAATTCTGAGAATCGGATTAAGAGGATGAACTTCGAAAATTCGAAATATCTCCGTAATTATGCGTTAGATCGAAAATTTGAATAGAATCAATCTTATTGCAAATGTAATGTTCTATAAATGTTGTTATGTACGTTTTTTCATTATCTTAATTATTATGTGAGATATTTGCATTTTTTAGTTTTCGGTGTTCAGTGAACCCCTACTCCTACTTATGCCATATTATCAATAAGCTGTTATATCATGAAACACATTATTTCAAGCCTAAATACCAAGTATTGTTCTCATTGAACTTTTACGTTTTTAGATAAACACAAATACGTGACGCACGTCCGAAATCTGCTTAGTTAACGAAGTTCCTGCGTGACCGACTTTTCATTTTAACCGGTGGTAACATTTTACTTTTGGTTATTACTATGTGAGAAATAGAGGATACTCTAAAGAGGTTGAACCCATATGTGCTAGAAAGCCACTAGTGGCGTGTCATTCCAGCTCATGTTAAATCTGCTTAATTTGGATAACCCTTATAAAAAGACGGACTTTTTATTCTAATATTTATCTTCTAATTTGTAGTCATCTCGCACTCTTTTCTGGATTCGATAGATGTGTATGTTTGTAATATAGAAGCTTAAAGTCATAATTCTACGAGTAATTAATTTTGGTTTAATCTGTAAACGAAATTTCTATAACATCGCCTCAAAGCCACCTGTCAGCTGGGAAAGGATTGGCGGGTAGTTTGATGCAGGTGAGTTTAAATTAATTAAAGGCTACTCTATGATGACAGTGTTGGTAGGAGTGTCTTGCATGTTTACCAACTTGCCAGGACAATGTCTGTAAAGCGTATAATTGGTATTCTGGCTGATGTATTATTGCACAGCACATGGGCGTGACGTGGAGTACCTTATGGTCATGGTTCCCATAGATTCCATCCCGTCGATGTTACTTGGTGCATCCGAGCGCGACACTCCATGCTCGTCTAAAGGTCATTTACATACGTTGCTGCTTCCATTTTATAATGCTGGTGTCCTCTTAGTTGTCCTATCCTGGGAACATGATTGGTTGCTTGTATTATAGATATGAATATTTTCACTCTGGAGTATACTAAACCGAAATTGGATATCAAACGTGTAAAATGAAACCTAAACCAAGGATTGTTGCTAGGTGAAAAGAGTATGTTATTTGAAATTTGATGTTGTTGGCCTACAAATAAAGGTATGTGGAGATGACACAACAGGGCGTGTTATTTTTCAGCCCAGCCCTTACATTAATGAGGTCGGTGACACGACATGATTTCTCAAAATGCCTTCAAATATTCTCGGTCTGTAGCAAATGAGTGCCCAAAAAATGATTAGTTGAATTTGAAAATGAGATATCTATATAAAGACTTTTTGTTTATTCGCTGCCTAGCAGATATATTGGTTAAAAAAAAGAGACCAAAGTACAAAATTCAATCCTCATTTTTTCTTCATAAAAAATTATATATCATAACCTACAAATTAAATTTACATCACATATTTGTGTGATAACTTTCGACACAAATAACGGTTTGGAGTCGTAAAAGTGTAATACACTTGCGAGTGAATTTATGGAAATCTCCCCTCAGAAATCCAAATCCGTTTTATTACCTGTCTGGCATGATCATGAGTATTTATATGTTCTTAGATTAGATATTTTACTTTTACAGAATTTAAATAAACATTAAGTTGGTTTCAGTCAAATGACTGACTTCAAACTGAAATTCACTTCTAAAACCTAGAAGACATTTACTTAGAAAAGTTATTGCGTTAGCAAACTCATTCTTTTTAGCAGATCTCCCTAAAGTTAAATAAACTATTGGGGTCGTACTCATGATTCGATTTTCGAAAACATTCCTTGATGTCCTTCGATCCTACCCAGGAGATGACGAAAATGAGATCCGTTCATTTTATATATATATATATATATATATATATATATATATATATATGTGTGTGTGTGTGTGTGTGTGTGTGTGTGTTTGTGCGCGTGCGACGCTCTAGCGAAACTCGATATTGAATCGTTTTATGTAAAACTAAAGATGAAGTTCGTTAACAGCTCAAAATCCAACCAATTTGAGGGGGAGAATTTCTAAAATCTTAATACCACAGTTATTATGAGTCTGGTTGAAAAATTGTATAAAACTAATCTTATTGCAAATGTAATTTTCTATAAATATTTCTATGTAAGTTTTTTTCACTCTCTTGATTATTAACCGAGATATTTGTATTTTTTTGAGATAAATACGTGACTCACCTGGGATTTCTATACGTATATAAATACGTGGGATGTCTGCTTTGTTAACACGGCCCCTGCGTGTACTTCTCATTTAATTGTCTGGGTGTACAAGAAAATAACACCCTTGGTAGAGAATGTAGGCTGTCACACGAGAGCTTTGGGATTGTAAGCTATAAAAGATACTCTTTGTCCCATCTTGAGTCATACTCTTATATTAGTTGTCGTTTCCTTGGGTTCATTGCCTCTTTTCTATGAGGTTCTATTATACCAGCGCAGTAAAGACTTAGACACGAATGAATAGTGTGACCAAATGCAAAACACTTAATCCATGAACTCATTTTGTTCTAGCACTCAAAGGGGATCAAATCATCATTATCATTATTAATGTCTCGTCAAGACACTCCGTTGATACGGTTTAAATTGGGAATTCTTATCAAGAAAATCAGGTCATCAGGAAAATTGGTGGAACCATGGCTGGCTTACTAATGGTCTAGTTTGTTGCGTGCAAAAGATTACTTGTTTTCATTACATTCTCGATAGTTTAATCGCCATATTTATTGTTTGACGGTCTGTTATTAAGAGCGCTGTTTCCTGCTCGGATGATTAATGTAACATCAAGATCCTACACATAAATTTAAAATTTGAACACGGTACTGCTGTAACTTAAGGAATTCCTAAAGGATATGAAAAAATAACTTGAAGTTTGGGGGTGAATTATTAGAAATTGACGATTGGGATATAACACCATGGAATATGTGTCTTGGTTTGGCAAATAGCAGATTCCCTCGTGAAATGACTAGCTCATCTTAATTCATCTGTATTTTTCCTTTTATAAGAAGCATATCAAAACACGACTTAGAATTTAAGCGGAACACGAGTTTATTAGTACAGTTTCTTACCTCGAAATTACGTGAGTAGGAGCTAACCAAGGATTAAAAGCGAAAATATTAAAAAAACTCAGGATTCTATATTTCCGTATATATTCACTCCATAGTTATTATGATATTTGTTTCTGTGTTTCATTTTGTTATTTAAAGACTTTACAGGTTTTTATCTTATTTGGGATGATTGCACACGAGCATCGAAGTTTTCGCTTTCAACTGTAATTTGTGTAATAGGTCAATAATTTTATCAAGTCACGTAAAAGTCATTGTGTTGCAGCGTTTGAGTAAGTAAAGAGGCCGTGGGAAATTGACTTGACTAGAATCCTTTTAAAGGTCAAATCTCAATCCTGAATTAGTGTCAAATAGTTGACTTAATCCCTATTAGAGTCTGTATCTTTTCACAGCAAGATAAGGGGGTAATCCTCTCTTAAATACTATTTATATTTCGTCATCCTATGCTTCTTGGAAATTATAAACATAATTCATTTATTTGTTTGTTTATAAGCGATTTAATTGCATAATTATATCTGCAAAAAAGAGCTATAATATTTCTTCATATTTACTTTCGTTAAAGATAACTGCTTAGCTTTATTATGTGGGGAACAGAAAAGAGTTTATTACTCTCCTCAAAACCACATATATTTGTAAAGTTTTCAAATGTTATTACCTTACTATAAATTAAAAAAATATTTTTTGGTTCAAAACCTTTAGCCTGGGCCTTGCGTGGGGTTTTGATGTAATAACGTGACCAGCTTGAGCATTCTCTATCGTTTTGGGTAGAGTCAAAAAACAAAAATCGTTACTTCTTTATTGAAATAGCTACTTAAATGTATTACAACACTGATTGGCCCCCGGAAATAAGGATATAAGACAAATCCCGGAGACCTCAGAGCTATATAAATTTAGAGTGGCTTTGAATTTGGAACCTCATGCATTGTAATGCTGGGCATTAACAACGGGACCACCTGCGATACTTGCAAAAAATCCTGATGTGTTTAAACGAGGAATAATATTTGTCTGGAAAAGAATTAAGTGCTCTTCAAAACATTTGGTTCTGTTGTCTGTTTTTGTAATCTACTAGCTACAACTGGTGGTTGTTCTTAAGAAGATGATTTCCATGGGAATGAACAAGGGGAAGAAGAGGGTCTCACGCAGGGGGTTTACCATTGTCTCCTACATCATGCATTCCTTCCTACCTCGTACAAGAAAGGAATAGGGAGGAAAAGTCTATTCATTCCATTAAGAAGTGAGAGAAGAAAATTCCAAATTTAAATTGATAGAGAACCATTCTTAGCACGTAGCCCCTACTTAGCTGTAATGGTAGTATGTATGTCCCATTAGACAGAAAGAAGTAGTAGTCCGAAGACCATAACCTGAATGGTACCTCCTTAAGTAAGTCTCCCACTCGACCCCCTGATATGTTCTCATTGAAGGACTTTAGACAAGGTATGGATCAAATATTGATTACGAGCATTGTATGAAAGTTGATAGGACTGTTAACGCTGTATAGGCTAAGCCTCCTATTTGCACCTGTAAAATGAAATTTACGGAAGATTCGCAGGAATACTAAGGGTGACGAGATAACACAGTGTTTTCTCCTCGCCTTTTATATTGTGAGGCCAACAAGCATCAAAGGCATCCGTTAAAGAGCCATCCACCCCCTCAACATAGACTGACAAATGATAGGCATCAATGCTCTTTGTCAACATTGAAAATGGGAATATGGGGACGTGGTTATTCTTACAGAATGTTTTATGTTTGAGTCAGAGCCAGGCCGCTTAAGATCAGCACTTCAAGGGCGGATACAAAAGCTTCTAGACGCCACAGTTCAATATGCAGGAAGCGAACAAAAAAAAGGTCCTGAAGAGGGTACTTGAGCCCGAAGCTAGATCTCCAGATAATTCGCATTTGTTTGAACCTCTGCCAAGTGTACTTCAGAAGCTAAAATAATAGATCTAATCTAGGTCCTAATTATTTCCAAGTACTTTTTTCGTAGCTATGATTTTGTGATGAAGGTATTATTGTGTTGCTTAATTCTTCATGTTTTTGTTTTCGGTAATTGAATTTCCATAGACTTTCCGACGACCTACCTCTTAATTGTTCTGTCTGAACAAATAATTCACCGCTGTATTTGTTTTGTTATTATAAAAACGTTGTTTAGTGGTGGAGAATTTTGATTATTCGAAATATCTTCGTTATTAGGAACATGAAACATCGTATAGAATCTTATGGCAAATTTAATTTTATATACACGTTGTTATGTACGTTCTTTCACTATCTTGAGTATTAACCGAGATATTTGCAGTCATTAATTTTTCGGCCTTCAGTTAACCCTCACTCCCACTCATGTTATATTAACAAAAAGCTGTTATATCATGAACTACATTATTCTAAGCTTAAATAACAAATATTGACTTCAACAGACCCTTTTACATAGAAATAAAGAACATACGGTGAGAAGAGGTCACATCAATAAAATTCTAAAGGTGTTGGCAGACAAAGTTTTTCAGTTGCTGTCAGGGCCAGAAATTTTGCGCAAGAGGCAAGGTTAGAAGAGAAGAAGCTTCTTGCAAGGCTTTCATTGTTAGTCATGGCGGTGTAAGGTGGAACTATCCTTGATGGTGCTCCTTCCATCGGAATATAAATTAATGAATTTATGCAAAAGCCTGTTTCGAGCCAGCCTTCTAACCACCATCATAAAACCACCCTGATTACCTCTGGATTTTAATGTCGAGCTGGAGTAAAATAAGGATCGACTCAATGGAAGGATGAACAATTGGTTAGTTGTCCCTTAATAGCTGGTTGCTGAATTATAATATAGGAATAGTAAGTTTAATTCTATTTTATATTCAAAATATTTAAAATTCACTAGGACCCAGCACTTTCATATTATAGGTTCATTAATCTTGAGTTGTTCCTTATTTTAAACTTCGTCGCTTGGAACTTATTATAGTGGTTGGGTGCGGCGTATCTCCAACTGTGCCATTTTTGTGGTGTCCCACGATATTTCGCTGATTTTCCAATTGTCATTTTCCGGTGGTCATGTTATGTGTTGGCTCCTGGCAACTTCTAATGTAGGACCTGCCTAGTCACGGTCCTTATATTTTTTCTTTCCTCAGGTGGTGAGGGAACCTTCAACCATTGGTTGGTTCTGCTCTCTGAGGTGCTGTACTTGGAGTTAGAGGCATCCAGACCGCGGTCAGGGAAAACCCATCTTCCTTATTAAAGTTCCCCTGTCTTGTAGGTCTCTACTGCCTCCCGGGCCAGTATCGTCAGTTATTCAAAAAGCATTTGGCCTACGCATGAGTTTTTGTATTCTACGAACTCTCTGCTGCCTCCTATATTGTCTATTTCAAACGATTCCCAGTCTCCAGTAACATCTTCCGATATTTCTACAGATTATTAACGCACATTTGCAAACATTTTCCTTCTCCCTCCCTATTCTTCTTAATCTTTTTTTGGGAGTCATGAAAGGTCCATTCTTGCAACTTTCATGAATCCACAGCTGATCATTGATGCAGATTCACGTCACCACTCGTCGTTAAGATTATACAGTGCTTCTACGTTTTTGAAATGAATACCTTGGCATTGTCCCTGAAAGATATTTCAAAGTCGGCGTTAGGTTTTGACTGCCGCATCAGGATGGATTTGTTCAAATTTAAAATGTAATTCTTATCTAGGATGTTTGTCCCACGAAAGTTCATTTCAGGAAATTTCGTAGGGCTCCGGAGAAAATGGAAATTCCTTCGTTCTTTTTATATTATTTTCATTCAGCCCTGTGTGGGTACAACAAAAGCAAATTCGGAATAGTGGAAGTTTTTCGTCCAAGCAAATTCATTAAAAGTTATTACTGGGGTAGAGCGCTTATTGTCTTTGATTTCACGCCTTAATAAAGCTTAGCTTTAAAGTTTTCCAATACAAAAAAAATATATACCACGACGTTTTAGTAATTAGAAAAGTCCTTCCATTTATTATTCATGGTATTAATTATTTTTTTTTTTTTTTGAGGGATTCAGAAAGTTTCTCCTGAAGCATCCCTTTCCTTTGATAAACCTGAAACAGGCCGTCGCCTGTATTGAAAGGTAGTGAAAGGGGGCTGACCTGAAAGCTGGCTCTAAAGATGACGTTGAAACAGTGAAAGTGGCGATTTAACAGACTAACCGGATCAAAGATGATCGGACGCATACCAACAACTCGTCGGATAACTCTCAAACAAGCTTATGCCTTTATACAAACTCAAACGTCCATAGACATTACTGCGATCATTCTTTTCGAAAGTCAAGTTTTTAAGAAATCCAATTCATTTGAAGATTTTCTAAGTTTTTTTATAACAACTAATAGCTTAATTTTATTGCTCTGAAATATTTTCCTTATTTTTTCAAATCTCCTCAGGGCAGATTATGTTTTCTGGGGTTTTTATATATATTTTTCTGCACAGTTTCATATATTGGTGAGAAAATACTTGCTAATAAAAATGTATGCTGGGTAAATTGAACGACAATGGGACTTACTGATTTACTATTGAAAGTGGACTGTCTCATTCTCGTATCTTTGCTACCAGTTTCTTGTTCGTTCTGTGGTACAGTGCCATCGAATTGAATCCAGTGTTTTAATAATTCACAAAGGGTTTAGATTAGCGTTCTGACCTAAGTCAGTCACTAGGTAAACTTAAGGCGTGTGTTCTTGCCTGTGGACCATAGGAATTCGTTTAGTGACGAACTCATTAAACAAAATCATTAGTCCTACCCTTGCTAGATTAGGATGAGTAACCTGTAGGTATTCCATCCCAAATAACCTTATTAGCACAGGGTGGGCGTTAATAAACAGCAATAAGTCACAGCTGATTTCTAATTCCCGCCTCTGAAAAATAGTTACCATCAAACCGCCTATATCAATATATCTTCAAGTCAAGTTTAAGATAAAAAGTTCCTTATTAAATAAATCCTACTATGTAGAGTTACAATGTCTCCCTTTCGCTTTTCATTACCTTACAGTGTTTCCTCTGTGTAATAAAAGTAAATTTTTAATGCAAGTCCCTTACGGGCCATGCCTCCGTTGGCCGAGTTTCCAAAGTTGATTTAGCGCCAGATATTCCATGCAATATTCAAACTAAGGTCTCCTCGTGATCTATAAGGCTCCCCAGCTCCATAAATCATCCCCGAGAACATATAGCCCATCTCCAATTCTGTAGGTCTTCTGTCTCTGTCCTTTCCAGTTATGTAGAAATAAAAGGAAAGCATGTTCTCCCACTGTTATTCAGGATGGCCTGCTTTATGTGGTTCTGACTACGTAAAGAGTCTTTATATTTCAGGACACGTTTACTCGCGAAGGGTCGAGTCTATTTGAAGTACAGTCTTCCATTTCAGTCGCAAACCACAACTGTGTGTTGTGCAGTTAGAGAACATCCGAATGTGAATGTTAGATGTAAAGAAATTAAATATAAAGTGTTGATGTTTATGAATTCCATAATTCGCTTTTCCTGTGTATACTAAAAAACTATTTATTTAGACCCTATTGTATGGGCCCTTCGGAAATACAATTTTTGTTCCTAAATATATTATAGACAATTTTTTTTTTTTTTTTTTATAATAATCCTTTATTGAATAACAAGAATTTTACAAGATAATTCATAGTGTTCCTTCAGACCACTGCAATTTACAAAAAGAAACATAAAATAAAAATATCTATTTAAGTAGAGGATTGTTGAAATGCAATTGACTAATAGTAGGCAGTCATATTGCAACTTAGTGAATAACAGTTATTTTAAATATTTACAAATTTAAGAGATCTTATGAGCTAATAATATTAACTAGTACAGACTTTCTTATGATTATTTAATATGATTAGAGGTAAAATAGGGATTAAGATAAAGGTGTTACATGTATTTAGTCTAGCCTGCTGGGTATTGATTCATTCAGTTTTAGTATATTATAGAAAATAAATTATAGGCTAAAAAGGGTGGAGTGGCCTTATTAGATGACCTTACTGCTGTGCAATTACTCGTTTCGTTTATTGATTAAAATTCTTCAATAATTCATCTACCTACCCAAACCAATGTTTTGTTTTTTTTTCTTTTCCCTTGTCATAGTTAAATTATTACTAAGCTCTTGCTGTAATGTGAGAATGCCACGATATTTTACGAGTGTCATCAAATGAATTAAGTAGTGAAACGTTTGGTAATTACAAATGCATGCTCAGTATAAACACTAATTGCTATCATTCTGAAATATACTGAAATTAATTCATACTTAGTTTAATTGTCAGATGCATTAAATTTCCCATTAGGTGAGGCACCTTTTTAGATATTATCGAGTTTAAAATAAGAATTAAAAAATATGATCCAAAGTTGTATAATATCATGACTGATAGTCTCTTTCTTATTGGGATCAAGTCATTTACGAATTTGATTTTCGCTATCTACTAGGTAGGACATCTAAAATCTTTTTTCGTGTCGCGACAACATCAATAGCGAATTTCCCTAAATGTCTGTACAGCTGGGGAATAATATTTATTTCAATTAGTACAACAACAATGTATATAAAACACTAGGAAGTCCGTATTTTAAAAATAGAATACATTGCATTCATTCATACGAATCGTACATTTGTCTTGCTGAATATTGCATAATATTTACATTTCTAAGTATCGCATTCTGCGACTCCAACTTCAGAACTCTTCGTTTTCCAAACGTACTTTTTAAAAATGAGATATATTACCTCGCTTCCAGCAATGAATCCGCATTTTACAAAAAATATATTTTCCTTAACTTATTCTTATAATTATACTTGCAAGTATGGTAATTGAGAAAAATTTGGGTTTTGAAATTGCTACGGAATTATCAATTTTGAGCCTTCCTGAATCTATCGTAACTAAATTCAACGTGAAATATGTTGCATAACTCAAATATCGACTAGCCTTAGCTTTTATCCGTTCCTATCAGACATGCAGAAGATTTATACAAAACGTTTCTTGTTTATAATAAAAATATATTCAAGTTATGTTCAATAACCATTCAAATTATTTCATTGTCTCATTCAAATTGAATGATTATAAATGAGGTGTTGGGGCTCAGCCATGTGAGTCAAAGCGTTGACCTTAATCTCACGTGGAAACCTAGAGTAGCGAGTTCGAATCTCCCTTGGGCAAAGGAAATTATTTAGTGACAGAATTCATTAAATGACATCCTAAGTCCCACCCTGGCTAGAAAAGGGTGGTAACCTGTAGATTAGCTTGAGTTGCAAAAAGTGGACGTTAATTAATAATAATAATAAATGAGGTGTTGCAAAATATTTCGTACATTAAGTTTAATAGGAGTACGAGGACCCCATCTGGCGTCCACGTCAGATTTAGGAAATCTTCTGATGTCCTTACATAATGGTAATTTTTCATAAAAACTATGAGCTGTTCCATCACGTGTAAGCTTGTTCTATGCCAGTTTCCTAAAATAAAACATTTTATCCACAGCCTCATCTTGGGTAAAAAAATAAACATGCTTACATTGAGTAAGTTTTATTTTATAGGGTGTTCATAATATGGTATCCTGACAGATAGTAAACGACTCTGGTTATGTATTGTGATGTGCTGGCTATAGACTGGTTTATCCGGTTGCCGCAAGGACAAGCTCGGCTCCTCTGGCTTTCAGTCTAAAGCCATCTAGGACTTCCTGGCGGCTACCTCCCCACTATCGGGTCGAGCCTAAACCTTATCTGGAGGAGCGAATTTCTCCCCGCTCAAGACCACCTGTTGGAATACCTCTTAGCCTAAGCAGTGAAATGGAAGGAGAGAGATGTTTGGCAGCGTGGCTATGTTTGTCAAATCAATTCCAGAAGGGCTATTGAAAACGTTTATTTTATTTAAAACTAAAAATCAAGAAACCGGGCCATTGGTAGGGGGATTTAGAAAATTTGAAATATCTCCGTTATTATGCGCCGTACAGAAAAATATTATAGAATCCATGTTGTTAAATTATTGGTGCTCTTCAATTGTCTATATACATTATTTCTTGCTTTATAGTTTTCTGCCTTCATTTTGCACTTTTTGTGATCATTTCATCCCTAATAGCCTGTCACAAAACCTCCCTACTGTGAGAAGCACATCGAAGACAGAAATACGTAAATATCCACAGACACTTTTCTCAGCAGTCAGTGATGTGCATAAAATTGAAGAGATACTTAGTATCGACACAAGATTTACTGCTTCATCACGTCAGCATGCAATACTCTGGAATCTATAAGTCCTGATGGACCACACTCCAGTTAAATGTTATATTAAGGCGGAAAAGGGTTTATAGAATGTTTTTTGTTATCTTTTATGTACTATATTTTACTATTTACACTATATTGTTTTTTTTATTATAATATTATTGTTGATCTCAAGAACTTGGATTTAATTATTTATTTAAAAAGACAGAATTGTTATTTGTTTATTTAATTTGTACAAGATGTAAATCTTTAACAAATAAATATATATTATATTCTATTGTTTTCTGCCTTCATTAAACCCTAACTTCTAATCATGAGCTTTTTACTTAGAAATAGAAAATATCTGATGAGAAGACATCACTAAGTAGTGTGTCATAATAGTACGTGGGGAAATCTGTTTAGTTTACGCAGCCTTTGCGTGACAGACACTGCATTATTGTTGCTAAGAGAGAGCTTAGCTGGTGTCAGTAAAGGGCGGATGAGTGATTTATGAAGTAACAGTGTGGAGTCGGTTCATAATGTCGACTGCCTGTTTTCCGGAATAAATCACAGCTGTGCTAATCTTCCATTAGATGAAACATTGAGCAAATTATGATAAAGTAGTAAATTAACTAAATAATCATTTGATGATACTTTTGGTTATTAGCAGATTCCCCTTCCTCTCTCATAGGCCAGGGACCAAACTAGATATTTAGTCGTTTTATGTAAAAAGAAAGATCAAGTTTGTTAACGGCTGAAATCGGACCAGTGGGGGGGGGGATTTTTGAAAATTCAAAATATCTCCGTTATTATGCGTCGAATTGAAAAATTGTATAGAATCAATCTTATTGCAAATTACATTTACTATAATATTGTTCTATACATTTATTCTGTATCTTGAATATTAACCGAGATATTTCCATTTGTATTGTTTGTGTGGTCGGCAGGACTCGGCTATGTTCCGGACTTTCCGCCGAGAGCTCTGGCGGATGTTTCCGTAACTATTCGTCCCTTGTAAATTGGTTTAGAGATCCCATAATACTACAGTTGTTATTGGGCTGATTTCTCTACTGTAAGACTTCACTTGGGAAATCTGCTTAGTTTACGCAGCCCCTGTGTGACGGACTTTTTTTTACACAGGAAGGCAGAAAATGTGGTGAGGTGAGATCACACGTGTGATATACCCTTAGGTGGGAAATCTGCTTAGTTCCCGCAGCCCCTGCGTTGTGTCCAATAGCAGCTGTTGGCTATGTATTGCTAGTGGAGAGGCTACCGTTATCCAGTACCTGGCTACTACCAGCTGGAGCCCCTGTTGCCGGATCTACTCTCTAGACCGGTCCCTTCTCCTTCCTTCTCTCCTATCACGACTTCTCTCTCTCCCACTCTCGCCAATTTCAGCAGATTTCCCCTAAGGGAAATCAGCTATTGAGGTCGTACTCATGATGCTATTTTCGAAATTTTTCTTCTAATGTTTATCGATCCTACCTAGGAGATGACGACAATGAGGTCCGTTCAAAACTGTATATATATATATATATATATATATATATATATATATATATATATGTCTGTTACCGCTCTAGCGATCGTAATTATTGTTATCAAACTCGATATTTAGTCGTTTTATGTAAAAAAAACAATCAAGTTCGTTAACGGCTGGTGTTTAGAAGGGGAGAATTTTGAAAATTCAAAATATTTTCGTTACTATACGTCGGATCGAGAAAATATATAGAATCAATCTTATAGCAAATTAAATGTACTATAAATATTGTTATATACATTTATTCCTTATCTTGAATATTAACCGAGATATTTGCATTTTTTCAGCCTTCAGCAAACCCCCACTTCTACTCATGTTACATAAACAATACTCGGTTATGCAATAAACCACATCATTCGAAGCTTAAATACCAAATATTGTTTTCAAGAGACATTTATTATACGAGATACATGCAAATATGTTCTGGTGACCCCCCCCCTTCTGAAGTTTTTGAACTACTTAAATTTGATTGATTCAGATAACAATTATTCTGATTCATTATAAATGACACTAATAGATATAGTAAATAGTTTTCAATCAAATTAATACGTTATATTCAGACATTGTTTTTCTTTCCTGTAGGAAGTTGGCAGAACTGTTTGTTTACATTTCAGATGCTTCTCGTCAGAAGGTTACTTATTATCGTTTGTATTTATTCACTTAATATTCACGGTGGTGTTGTGTTACCGCTATGTAGATTTATCAATTGTTATTAGACTTCATGCTGGAAATCTGCTTAGTTCACGCAGCCCCTGCGTGACGGACTTTTTAAATACCCCATTATTTATTTATTTTTTAAAACTTATATTACCCAATGTAAACCAATCTTATTGCAAATGTAATGTTCTATCAATGTTGTTATGAACTTTTTTTCATTAGCTTGATTATTAATCGAGATATTTGCTTTTTGCTTTTTTTTTTTAATTTTCGGCCCTCAGTAAACCCCCATTCCTACTCATGTCATATTAACATAGCTGTTATATCATGAAGCACTTTATTTGAGGCTTAAATACCAAATATAGTTCTCATTGAACTTTTATGTTTTGAGATAAATACAAATACGTGGGAAATCTACTTAGTTAACGCAGCCCTAGTGACGGACTTTTTATCTATAGAATTTCTCATTCTCAAGTAAATGAATTTTAAACAAACTGAATAGCTGATATGGGTTTAAAAAATAAATATTTGAAAGGTTATCCACAGAAATAAATCATGGGTTTCAGCATGAATACTATGGAAGCTAAACATCCATGTACCAAAACTGGGAACCCTGCATTTATCTCAAAATTAGGATGAGCAATTTTCGTGTCGGTTTTTCCACCTCGAGGAAGCCCTTCCTTTTATATATTTTTTGTTCCCCTCCAAGATACTGCAGCTGCATCCCTAGTATCCCAGCAACTACTCAGGGAAGCTTCCAGGAAATACTTTCTATTTTTGTTTTTTGTTTTAACTTCCATAAAATCTCTGTTAATAGCCATATCGAATACATGCGATTTCCATCGTTTATATGATATAATTTGATATTTTTGTAGAACTAATTGGATGAATGCGTCAAATAAACATAAAAAAGTTTAATTATGTGTTAATTTTAAAAAAAAATTAGCGTCCTTGACTTAATGTAAATTTAACAATTGGACACGCTTCTGTTCATATAATAAATTCCTTACATCTCCCTTTTTCCTTATTATTCATGATTTCTTCAATAAATTGCAGCATATCACATTCATTTGAGGTTCATTTTTGTGCAATTTTGCATACAAGCAATGTCAATAGCTCCTTTGCTAGAGGAAAATGAAAATGCTAACTATTAAAACTCGTGGCTAGATTAAATTCAAACGAGACATTTTGTAGTAACTTTTATGCAAGCGATATATTTTGCAGTTTGCGATCCCCCCCCCCCCCCCCGTCTATTAACAATCGTGATCATTATTTTTCGTATTAAAGCTTAAATATGTAACTGATCATAGAATGAACAGAAGAAAATTCTTTGTAGAAATTATTAGAAATTGTATCATGTGAGAATGCTGCTTAACTGGATGGAAAATCGTCAAATGGTCTAATAAGACCTTAAATTCGGAATAAGAACTGAAGCATTTCTTATCCCCCCCCCTCTTCCACACAAAACATCTAAGATAGGGGAAAAAGCATGTTTTCAAAATATCGTGCATGTTGTCCATTTTGTTTGAAAGCCACGACCAACATCCGAATTCTACTTCCTATTAAACCAATAAACAATTAATAGACTGGCACCGCAATACATAGGGCTCTTCAACTTTTTATCAATTCTTGACGTTTTTTTCCCCCTAATTCCTTTAATCGCCACTCAATATCTATATTATCTCAATAGTAATATATGTTAGAGGAATTTCCCACTCCTAATAATTCCACGCTTAGAATGAAAATTTCTCAATAGCAATCTCATGTGTTGTAAACTTTTACGAATATAGAACGAAAATATTTATTTAATCGTTAGGAAAGAATTGAAAAATAAAGGCAGTTTCCCAGGGAAAACAGATAATCGTGGATATATCCGTTCTACGCATTAGTCCAATAAATATATGAGAAAACGTAATCTGTAGGTATTTGTATTATAAACAAATCCCTAGTAATGGCAATTGTCAACCCAGTTATGATAATACTAATCTTCAAAATACTTGAAGTTGGATTACAACGGTTCTTCTTTATCACTATTTATTTCACTGCATCTAAATATAATGATTTTACATTTTCATCTTTTCAGGAAGTTATGGTAAAATGTTGTTCATCAATTATTAAGCACTTATTCCCATGCTGGCTGTTCGACATTTTCTTCAATAACATTATAAATTCTCCTGTAGCTTCTCAGGTTACGGCATTTCCTGGTCGTTCTGCTTGCATGCATTGACGGCATTAGCTAAGAGGATCGTGGGCCGCTAACATCCCAAAAGGATTTGGGTCTTAAGGGTTTCCTCTGCTTCTTGTATTCAGAATACATTGGCCTGCATTTGACATCGTGAAGAAATTGTTAACTGCTTAAGTTAGAGACCACGTCAAATCTCGCAGTAAAACTAATTTGAATGGATATATCCTCCTTTTCTAAAATGAAATGAGTTTTGTCGACTACGACAACAAATTGGACATTTGCCCGACTTGCAATGTTCACCTAACAGTCAAACACATACTTACTGATTGACATCAACGTATTAACTTACAAATACCACACGAATCACTGACGAAGGATAGTCCATAAACTCACACATCTTATGACTATACACATTTACTCAAGAACTTAGTATTACATTTGCTTTTTATATCCACTCATATCTACATTTTATTTCCATTTTACTTAAAAATTATCGTTTTTTTTTTTTTTTTTTTATTTGATTTTTCCTTTTAACAAATTTATTCCTTACTTTTTTAAAAATAATCAACTAGGAATTTATACATTTAAGGCCTTATTTATTAACTTAATATTTTCTTTTTGTTGTTCATTTCTATGTTTTGTTTCATATTCAATTACACATCAGTACTTTTTTACTCTTAGATCTAATCTATTTATTTATTTTAAAGTTATTATTCAATTTGTTTTCGTGTTACTGTTGTTGGGAGGTTTTAGTTATTTTCATTCATGTATTATATATTTATTATTGCCATTGATTTTTTTTGCTATTATTGTTAATGTTCCCTTTCTTTATCTGAGCCATATCGCCACGTTGCTCCCAAAACGAAACAAAAGTGGAAAATGATTTTTTATATACACGTCAATGAATTATGTAAAAGTGGGAAAATATTAACCTTTCATACATATCTAGTTAATTCTTCTCCTTCCGTTGAGTTCTGTGAATATTAGGTGAGACCCACTTTCCTTGGGAACAATGCCATGACTTCGTATTATGATACAACAATTACATATTTTCACCAAAAAGTTGTGCGAAACTGCCTACTGGACTTTTGTGCCACAGAGATTTCTTTTCAGTTTAAAAATTGAATAATCTCTACCTCTTCCTTGTTTATTGGTTTAATGTTTTATTATAAGTTTCATTTAATTTCTCTCTATGTTCTTCACTTATTCTGAAATATTGCATTTATGAAACTTTTTTTCTCTCATCTTACAATCCCATTATAGTCCCAGCTATGGGCTGAGGAAGGCGGATATGCTATGAAAGGCAGGTAGACAATAGCTGCTGATAAAAGAGAACTGATAAGAGCAGGGCGATTTTAATTTGAGGTCGACTTTGACACGGCGGTGAATGACCGCTTCCAGCCACAACTGGCCAACACAACTCTATGATTCTTTACTCTCCTTTTGTTTACTCCTTCCTTCATTCAGAGAACCCATCAATGACCCAAATCTCTTATCTGATAAATGATTAGAGTTTAATACTCATAAATTAACCACATATAAATCAATAATGCGCACTTATTGTTGTGACTCTGCATTTCCACATAAAGTGCGGAATGATTCAACGTACTTTTCATTTTCCACCTGATATTGGGCCCAAACACTTCATTGGTAAACGTCTAAAACTGTTTGTTTGTGATCTATTTACTTGCGACATTTACTTACATTTAAGGTTATTATTCATGAGATCCCTAACATCTACTCATTCAGTATCAAAAGAACTTCCCTTTAAGTCCAATAATGTAGAACCTAATTAACAACAATATAATAATGTTTTTGTAACATATCATTTAGGAATACTTGACAAATACTAAGTATTTAATGTAAGCCTATGTAAAAGAATATATGCCTTTTAGCATGGTACATATCGATTGCCTTCATCTTTTTACGTACAATGAACGAAGGGTTTGATATACATGTTACCAGGATTCACAAACAATATATACTACATTCCTACGGGCATTTTTTAATGTTAATGTCATTTATAGACGTCCAATTAGCCGTAGTGTGTAGTTAAGGATATTATTTAGAGAGTTCGTATCTAAAGAAATTCCTATTACCCATTCGGGAATCGTACCCAAAACTCTAGGTTTACTAATTGTTAATTAAGAATTCATATCAACATCATAACTCGAAAGGCTAACTAGAGCCCCATATAGATTTTTTAAAATTTAAACTTGCTGGATTTTATTGTTTTTAAACATAGTAAAGTCCTCATTCATTTCATAATTAACAATTTAGGTGGTTACTAATTATAGTTTTCGATTATCACTAGCTGATCGCGGAGCCTAGCTGAATTTTCCAAATACAGCCAGTGAAAGGCATTACATTTGTCAGCACCTAATGCGATAGCAGTAGTAAAATACCGATGGTCCTTCAGAAACTCGTTAGGTGCTAAGTAGTAGTTTCACAGAAAGGTTAGTACGAACAAGTTGGTCTTGGAATTGGTTTTTGCTCAGACATTGATTAAACATCTTTAGCAGATTTCCCTTAAGGAAAATCTGCTATTGAGGTCTTACTCATGACGCGATTTTCGAAACATTTCCTGAAATGTCCATCGTTCCTACCTAGGAGGGAGATGACGGAAAAGAGGTCCACCCTAAATTTTATATTTGTAAATTTTTGTTTGATTATTACTAAACTCTATATTTAAACGTTTTATGTAAAAATAAAGATCAAGTTCGTTAACGGCTGAAAGTGGACAGGGCGAATTTTGAAAATTTGAAATATCTCTGGTATTATACTTCGGATCGTGGTAGTGTATAGAACAAATCTTATTACAAATTGCATGTACTATAAATGTTTTAATATGCGTATTATCACTACCTTGATTTTATTAACCCAGATATTGACATCTTTTAGGCTTCGCCCCCCCCCCAATCCTATTCATGTCATATTCACAATAAGCTGTATATCTTGGAGCATTTAATTTTAAGCTTATATACCAAATATTGTTCTCATTGAACTTTTACTTTTTGAAAATAAATGCAAATAAGTGGTGCACGTGGGAAATCTGCTTAGTTAACGCAGCCCTAGGGATTTTTTTATTCTCGTTCTGTCATTGCTAATTAAATTGACTAATTCTGAATGGAGACCGGTAGAGGTAGCGTCCACTATTGCTCACAGTGTTTGAGATTAGCACGAATGTGATGGAAGGCCTCGTGCAATAAATAAACCTTCATTGCGGAAAGGAACCTTCATTGTTCATCCTTCGCTGGCTAGAAAATACTTTGGGGAGGTTCTTTCCATCTTCAAAAAACCAGTAGTTAGTCATGAGGTTGTTGTGGTGACTCCCTTGGGGCGAGATACAGCCAGTTATTTATAGCAGGCCGAATCTCCACGTTTCTTGACATTTATACACACCAGACCCTCGACCGTTCATTGAAATCGATGACCAACTGCCCCGATAATGTAACGAATGTTGCAATATCCGGGCAAAAGTAGTGCAAATTATTTTAAGAAATCGGCAAGAAGAGTAAGGAAGTTATTGAATGTTTAAAGTATCTTCTTGAGACACCAATCGCCTTAAGTATCTTTATTTTAGAAGAGAAGCGTTGGGGCTCCCCTAGATTTCTAGAATATTTATATACATACATTCATATATATATTTATATATATACACATACATACATATACATATTTTTTATTGTTTTTATTTATTTCCTACATGTCCCGTACAATATAGTACATTACGTCTATTTTTAGATTAATAACAAATAGCTTATAAACAATTTTTTTTGTTAAATATATATAAATAATTATACGTATCTATAATGTATAAATGAGAACATTATTATCCAATACTTTAAATAATGAAAGAGTGAAATTAAAATATTTAATGTTGTTTATACTATCAATTTACCCATAATAGTTATTCCAATAACTTATTTTCTGGTATAACACTTCTGTAAATTTTCTGAGAGCTTTACTGCACTTATAGAATAAAATTCTTTCCTCAATAGGCCATCGGTTTTTTATTTTCATAACTGTCCCTTTTGAAAGGGTACCTTTATTTTGAAAGCATTGTACAGTAATTTATGAGATGGGTGGAATTCTCTTCAGTAGTAAACTTGCATGGGCATAATGGGTTATTAGTCAGTTAAATCCCGTGTGATAAACTTTAACTGAGCCATGTCCTGTTAGTAATTGTGTTGTGTAAAAGCCAGTAGGTGTATCTTTAAAGTTAAGATATTCTGCAATTTCCGGAATGAAAGTCTTTAGATGTTGTCCTTTATTCGTTACTGTCCAATGATGCTGGTTTTCGGTATTCGTGAGAAGCATTCTATAATTTTGGAAGATTTAGAAGCTGAATTTGCTGCTTTACCAGCAACTTCATTCCTAAACGTCCCAAAATTCCTAAACGTCCACGTATTCATACATAATTTATATATATATATATATATATATATATATATATATATATATATATAGTGCTTTGGTATTGGTGGCAATTTGTGTTCGATCCTTTCCAAACTAGTTTAAATTTTTCATGTGTGCATTAATGGCCAAGGTCTCCTCGTCCCCCAACTCCTCTCCACCTAATCGATTTTGCTGATAATGAAGTTAGTCAACGTACAGAAGTTATCCCGGTATAATGTAAATGGTTTTAGTAACTTAAGGAAGTGAAAATAGGCTTAAAATGTTTCAGAAAAGTTCATTTGTGCAAAGGTCAGATTCCAGACTGGGAAGGAGTCAATTTAAACTTTTTGTTTTCGTAAGATTGTTACGGATTTTGTTAAAGAAAAGCGATAAAATTTCTTCAAATGGCGGAAAAACTTTTAAGCCAGGAAACTCACTATTCCTAAATTCTCTTCAAATATAAACTGATTTTTTTTTTGTTAGGCTCTGTTTTTGAAAAACACATTTATTATTCTCATTTCTATTTTATTAATTATTATTTCTTCCTGTTGAGCTACAGATCCCCCGCTCTTGAAAAAAGAATCCCTTGTTTCATAAGCTTAAATAAGCTGGGGTATGTTGGTGAATAAGGTGATTCACCTCCACAAAATATATTAAACAATGATTTTGCTTGATATTGTCTATTTATGTCACTTATTGCATTGTTTTATAATTGTCATTAGATAGAAAAAAGGCTGTATGAATATTTATTTTAATTAATTTTTACTTCTTAAAAACTAATATTCTGGAAGCGTATATATTTTGTAAATGTTGATCTAAAATCGATTCATCTTCAATAAAATTCACCATAATCCAGCTGAATGCCCTAGTAACACGTTTAAATGTTGAATGAGGTGAGTATTTATTGATGAAAGCAGTTTATCGGCAGATTTGTGCCATATTTCTTGATATGCAGCTGTGATTAGACTACACGGCTACAACAGTGAAATTCTATATTAAGGTGTATGTTTTTTTTAAAAAAATTCTATGTATGAATTCAGAGTAGGATCTCCATGTAGTACATTCCAACCATTTGTGATATAGCCATCAAAAAATAAATAATAATAATGTTGGAAGTATAATAGCTGTTCTCTCTCTCTATCTGTCTCTTTGTAAATCAATTCGGTTGGCGTAATAACATTTCGACATCACTCCCTTTCAGCATCCAGGGGCAAGGGCGGGGTCAAAAACTGGACGAACCGGTTCTGTCTGTACAGAAATTCCATGAGGGGAAATTATACGGAATTCCAGACGTCAGGGAGTGCGAAATATACACATTAAAATATAAATTATGATGATGATGATGATGATATAACTAAAAGAATTTCAGGGTCATCTCATATGCGACGTTTTTAAGTAGAACCGAAAACTTGTTTTGGTGTATTAGGAATGAATAAGATTTCAAGTTCAAAATTCCGAGGAACCTTTATTTGAAACGAACTTTTATTTATATTGTATTTATGCACATAAATATAATTCGTTAGATGTATCGTGTAGAATGTGGTTTCCACCAGGACATATTAATATTACCAGATTCATTGTGAAATATCGGAAGATGGCGTCATTACTGGCTGATAGCCGAGTTCACTTGGCAAGCGCTTTCGGTTCGACGGCACCATTTGTCAGTCATGAAGATGAACCCCTCACATCTGAAGTGCTTGACAAGTTAGTTTATTGATCAGCCAGAAATTTCTGCCTCTGCTATCAAAATTGATAATATGAATACTCCTAAGATTTGTCTTAAGTCATATTTGAATTTGTATCGAGAGAGCCAAGTTAGACCATCACATTTTCATGATTATGCTCGGTTGGTGACTTGTTTAATTATTCTGTAAGTAATTACTCTTTATTAAAATTTAAAATTTCTGAGATAATGATAGATCTAAATTCTATAAAATAGATCATTAGACATACTGCCCTCAAATTTTGTCTCCTAACCTGAGACCATAATAGTATAGTTGCCAAAGGTCAGAGGTACAAACTTCTGACCTTTGTATTAGCTGGAACTCAACGCCAACGGCTACCTTAATTAACCTTTCCAAAGATAAATCTAATATAAACTTATTATTTCAAGTAGAATTCTCATCAAGATGTGATCTAATTGAAAGACGAGTTATTCAAAAAGACGCCAGTAAACCTCATGATATAAATTCGTTGACATCAGATTATTTGGTTGAGTCTCCCCAAACTTTGGAACTGAGGTTCTCTTAACTGCGCTATCAAAACTCGAACTGAAGTAAGAGTGGGAGACATGGACGTTAACGGGTACCTTGGAAGCAAAAATAAAAGGATAGAACGTAATCTTCTTATGACCATTATAAGTTCAAAATGGGATGGTAGCCAAATTCTCTGGAGAAGGGAGACGAGAGATTATATTGAAAATGGAACAGTTCCTTTCCCTTGATATGAAAGCTAAGTGTTTCCAATGGGCGGGGCACGTGAGAAGGAGTAACCCAACCGGCTTCCTATACAAGACATTGAATGCGACTGTGGAGGTTAGTCAACCACGAGGAGAGCCGACGATGAGATGGGTTGACAGACTAAAGAAGGACGCTGAGCAACTGGACTGGAAAGACAACGCCTAGGATAAACAGAGATTCAGAAGGCTGGTGGTAAAGAGGTAAAATCTTATCAAGGTTTGTGAAACCAAACGAAGAAAACTCAAAAGGCGCGATATTATGACAGTCAACAATATTTATTTTATTTAAACGCTAAACTATGGACAACGGCATCCTTTTGTCTATTTAATCGCCCACCTATAGAAGATAGTAAACTTAAGTCATTTTAACAAGGAAACTCAGAAATATGGAAATCATAAGTTAATTTAATGAACCGAGTGTAAGATGGACTGGAGGACCAATTGAATAATAACCATTAAGTTTGTAACACTATATTCACAGTTTGTAGAATTCCATGGATATATATTATACGTATTACTTAAAGACTTAAATGGAGAAGGGGTTTAGAGGAAAGGGGAACTACAAAGTATCAAATTCCTTTGTACCTATTAGAAATATAAAAAAAAATACGTAGATGTATTTCTTTTTCATAAAAACATCTACAAATTATGTTTTATGATTTTTTTTTATGATCCGAGAGCGTAGGTATTGTGTATGTAATCAAAAGAAATGATTTTAAGTGAGGTTCATCAAATCATTTTATTTCATTTAATAGGAGTCAAGGAAGTCATCTGATGCCAACCTCAGGGTTTGGGTTAAGCCTTAGGTTCTTCGACTTCGAAAAAACGCAAGGCAATGTTAATGCCTTTCATTTATCTAGATACTTATTTTATTTAGCCTTTAACTTGATTTTTTAAGAGTAAAGACCTTTAACCTTTTTTTATACTTCCTTTATTTTTGGCTTAACTTTTATTTCAGGCATACCGTAAACTTAGTAATTATTTATTTCTTAATTAGTGTGAGTCATTTAATTGTCTTTTGTTCACATATACTCTAGAAAGCAAATTATTAAAATTTGTTGGCTCTCTGCCATTGCCAGCCTGCGCACTCCAAGAATTGACTACTTTGAATTTAAAGGAAACAAAAATACAATTGGAGCCTCTAGTGCGATAACAGATATATGTTCACGCAGGCATTTCTGTCTAAGAGAAATCTGCTAGAAGAAACTGAATCTTTTCTTTTCGAAGAGATGCGCTGGATAATGGGCATCGAATCGGAATGATCCTGGCGTGGCCACCTGGAATGCAGGGGGTATTGGAGCTGACCGCTGGAGCGGATATACAGCCTGGAGGCCGGCATTCCAGACATACCCGCGGACTTATCTGGGTCATGGAGCAAACTTGTAAGAAACCAAATTTCTCCTTTCATCTCAAGTTAAAATAGATCAAAGCGGCAGGTATTTTGGGTTCAACGCCCTCTTTAAAATTTCTCTTTTAGAACACGTATTATCAGTTTTTTTTTTTTTCCGAAAGTGTTTAAAATTTAAGAATTGTCTCAAAACCGTTATTGTATACCCGAATATCAATGAAGTAATGTTTTACAATTTAATTGTTTTTTCTTGAGGAAAATCATCTGCACTTATCACAGATATCTAAACATTTCTTCAAATCTCCAGTGAACCTATCTAGTAGATCGACAATTATATATTAATATAACGAAACAAACTGAAGTTCCCCACTTCTTAGAGTGCCTATGAAGGTCAGCCACCTTATCTGTAATGCATTGATGTGGAATGTTTCATTGTAATGTAATTTAACTTGAAGCACAAATGCATTTAAAAGATAAATATTGTTCCTACAGTGTGTCATTGGCTGAAGAATAGATCAGTATCAATTAAAGAGTGCAATAAAATATAAAATTATGGCCCCAGGATCATTAAATGGTCCGAATTTTTGATTATGATTAGGTTCCTCTTTAACTTCAAGGGAAGTATCCGTTTTGACTCATCCTAACCGATCTTGTCTAGTATCAGCATGGCGCTTGTACGTACTTGCATATCACAATAACTCAAAAAAGACCAGCCTTAGAACGTTGAAATTAAATATGCCTATTTGTGTACCTATTTTTTTTTTTTTTTTTTTTTTATTTTTTTTTTATCAAAATTGACTTAAGTAGGGGAGGGGAATTACAAAATATCAAATTCTGAACATATCAACTTCGTACTTATTAGAAATACAAAAAAATTACACAGAGCTATTTTTATTTATCATAAAAAGATCTATGTATTCGAGCGAAGGTAATGGGTATTTATTTCAAATGAAACGATTTTAAGTGAAGTGCATCAAATCATTATATTTATTTCATTTAATAGGTGTCAAGGAAGTCATGTGGTGGCCAAAACAATGTTTTTAGGTTGTTTGACTTGGAAAGGAAGCAAGGCAATGTTATTGTCATTACTATGTTGCCAAAGTCGTTAATACAATTAACGCCTTGATGATAATTTGTTGACCTAAATTTTGAAGGCACGATTCCTTACTCATTCCTCAAATCGAATCAGACTTACGTCGAAATAACTCTCCAGATCTGTGGCCTTAGGGCATTCGGTATTGATGTCAAGATGCGGTAAATCCTTTGGGGGCAGTGACTGAACGATGAGAAGGAAGATGATGGATGAGGAGCAAACAGCCAGGACGGGGGGCGCCAATCAGGGTGCCCAGATACTGGCACAGCTCCAGCAACTCTGCAACAACTATCATTCTTATAGTAAATTATGGTCGACAGTGTTATCCCTGTCTGCTTGTTCACATTTATTGTTATTTTAGCCGGGAACATCTTCCAAGCCTAATTAGACAACCACTTGCATACAGTCTGTCAATGGGAATACTATGACGTACAAATATGTATATCAGGATAAGAAGGGTCAACCTCATCATCATTATCATTCACCAATCATTATTTTTACCTACCAGTTTGTCCACATCCGTGGCATCTTCAAGCCTTTACTTAAAATAAATCAAAAATGAAAAGAACAGCTAATAACGAAGCTAACAGCTCTGTTAATATATTGAAAGAGTCTGGGTTTTCTTTTCTTTTTTTTAATAAAGACCTGAAGATGCTACTGATGATTCTGAGTCATCGAAAAATTTTATATAATAAATCGTGAAGCAAATTTAGTTTTCTGAAAGTCCACTTGTGACGTAAAGATATTTTTTCAAAGAGGCAATAATTTTCTAGCAACTTCTTATTCTGCTATTCCTAGCAGTATTCTTGTTGTCCTACGCCACTGATAAAGATAAATATTAGGTTTTATAATAAAGTATTTACTGTATATTACAATATTAAATAAAATGTATTGAGACAATATTTTTTTTTTTTGCAGGTAAGCGTCTCCTTCTTGGAAAAACTAATTCTTTCTTCTGTAAGTACAACTTGTTTACATGGCCATTATTAACTAAATTAAGTTGTCTCCTCTCGTTTTTAACTGAATTTCGTAAATTGCTTAGCAGTTTGCTAAAATAACTCGGTTTTGTCGTTTAATAGCAATGTCTTGAAAAAAAAAATAATCCTTTGGCAACTGGAAAATTCTGAAATAAATTTTATTCCAATTATAACACATTTTATTCCATATTTTAGCATTTTTTCTTAAACTGTTTTGCTTGTCTACCAGAGAGCTGCCTAGGATATTTCAATTCTTGAAAGAGTTCTTATTTACAATAGTTTACTTTGGTAACTATGAAGTTAAATCTAAAAAATGTCAAAAAAAAAATGTGTTTTATTGCAAGGTGGTGGGGCTCAAATTAGCCATGTGAGTTAAGGCGTTGCTCTTAAACTGTCTTGGTAAATCTAGAGTCGTGAGTTCAATTTAATTAATGACGAACTCATTAAAGAAAATTCTTAGTCTCTGTCTAGCTAGAATAAATGTAAATAACCCTTCCCGATTAGCCTTAGTAGAAAATAGGAAAAGTTAATAATACGAATATAAGGTGGCACCTCGAGTCATAAATTGACATTGACAGTCTTCAAAGAAATACCGCGAGGACCCATGTGTGGGAGGAAGGACTTTGAGACAAGAATTGATCGTGTTGGCTTAGTGGGTGCACTGACCTAGGAGGCCTGGGTTCGAGACCTGCTGAATAAGAAGATTTTTCTTTTATATATAAAAAATAAATTGGTAATAACTGTATATTACGCCCTTAGGATTAATTATTTTACTTTTATCCCAGATTGATACGTGTTGTCTGTCTCCCCTTCAGTGACATCTTCAGTTATGTCTACTTCCATAGACGTATATATTTCGTTCTAGATTCTACACCCACTCCTTGCTTGTCACTGGGTGGTTATAGACCTGGATATGGTAAAAATCAGTTTCTTAGCTTCCCTGAATCAGTAAAAAAAAAACATTTGTCTCCTGTTATAAGATTGTTTACTTGGAGGTCCCATGCAGAACTACCTACTTTATAATTGGGTTTATTTTTGGCTGTTGGATTATTCACCAGCCACTGTACTCTCATTTCTACTGCCTATGTACCTACCTTAAACTTATTTCATTTCTGGTCCGTATCGTCATATTTTCGTTATCGATAGAAGTCCATCTTCAAACCCTTTAGCACTGGCCTCGTGTTATGTTAAGCTCCAAATTGTATAACCATTTGGAGGTTTGCAAAATACGCTCCTAGAGTGCTTTGTTGATACAATGGAATTGACATCTTTTGTAATCTGCAATAGCGATTAAAGCGTGTATTTTGCGTGATTTTCTGTTGGTAATGGCCAACCTTTGCCAATCTTCTAAGCTTATTTCCAATTACAAGCTCTACTTTGCTTTAGATTTAAGGGCCGAAAGTTCTCTGAAGTTGAAGTATTTCTCTGGGAATAATATAGACGTCCAAATCCCCACTGTCCGATTGCTAAATACAATTGATCATTTGTAACTCATTTAGTCCCATTAATTAATCATGTTATGTCAATATATATCATTGCAGACAACTGATAAATTTAAAATTATTTATTAACGTCCACTTATTGCAACTAAGGCTTATTGGGACGGGCTATCTACAGGTACTAACCTTTTCTATCCAGGGTGGCACTAAGGATTTTATTTAATGATTCCGTCACTAAATAAATTCCTTTGTCAGGCGGGAATCGAACTCGCCACTTAAGATTACCATGTGAGATTAAAAGCAACGCTTTAACTCACATGGCTAACCTGAGCCCCTGATATACCTCGAAACGAAATTAGTTAGTGCATTAGAACAAATACGCAATATAAGATAGCATTCTGGGTATTTGAGGAGTGCATTGGAGTAGATAAGGTGACATCACCCTCCTTCTGAGCCCATGCAAGATGCAGAGAGGGTGCGTTATGCTGTCCTGCAAGATTCAGCAGAGCGGACCCTCGCTACACGCTTCCAGCCAGGTCAACAAAGGTTTTGTACATCTGCTGTCACACCTGCCTACTCCTCATGAACCGATACTCTCAGGGCCTCCCTCATCCCAGAACTCAAGGTTCGTCCCTTGTGCAAAAATATTCCTTCTGAGAAACCCAAAGTGCCCTTTGGCTTTTGTTTGAGAGGAAAACCGAATTTTCATTTTAAACCAACCTTTTATGAAAGTCGTTATCTAGCGTTAATGTCGTAAACCGACGATGAAATGTATTTTGGAGGAAGGATTCATAAACCAGAATTAACAGTCCATTACTTAAAAACAGTCTAAATTCACAGAGAGCTGGCCCGAATAACTTCAATTTCTATGAAAAACTGTGTGATAAAATAATATTGGAACATATACCTCGGTGGAACAGTTGGTGATAATAAATATCAGTTTTCCTTCACAGAATTTTAGCAAAATTGGAATTATATCCAGCTGATGTATGCTGCCCTTCACACCCAACATGTTTTTTTACTCATCAACCGTTCGACCTGAAATTCTCGTTTCTGCATTTCTGTATGAGCATTGATAAATAATTCTATCTATGTACAGTACAAAGACCCATAATAATCTTCCTGTTTTTGACATGAGAATGTAGTATTTTAGTATACCATTTTTACTTGCTAATCGTCAATGAAGCGGGCGAGCTACTTAGTGACAAGTAAATATATTTCACTAATTTGTATCAATATTTCATAATCTTTTTTTCACAATATTTAAACCTTATTATTAGGGCAAATAAGGAACTTTTTATATCATGCTATTGTCTAAGCGACATGCTATATAAATCCATGGGCCTTTAAAATGTCCCAGTTGTTTCATCTTGGGAAAGATCAGATAAGGCCACTGAGTATCAATCAATTGGCTCCTTAGTGTTGGCTAAATGTGCCGCAAGTGTCTGACAAAGGAATCGAATCTCTGTAACTAAATTATGAATGCTCCTTTGAAAATTCAAATGAATCCTCAATTTGATCCGGGTCAAATATAATTAAAGGCGAACTCTGACAGCTTTAACTTGAAGAACGAGTCCAGCAAGTGAATTGTATCGTTCATCGTGTGAGTGGGTTGAGTTAAGGAGTCGAGGGCCGCGGCTCAATAGAAGCCCGCATACCGTCTCCCCCCAGCGGGTTAATTCAACTCCATTTACACGGGTTTCTTATACATCAATGAATCTTTTGGCTCTTATTGCACTTGGATTACTCGTTTCTGGTTCCCATAGTACTCCACGGTCCTTGTTGATCTCTCTCTCTCTCTCTCTCTCTCTCTCTCTCTCTCTCTCTCTCTCTCTCTCTCTCTTTCTCTCTTTTCTCTCTCTCACACACAGACACACACACACATTCACACTATTCATTGTCGGGAACTTGTTTGTAGGTTATGAGGGGGTGATAACAATCTTATACAGAATTTTTTAAAGGATGAAAGAAACAAAGCAAAGCAAGTTATCTTTCTAACTTTTATTTGAAATAATAAATGACCTCCAAGTGGTCAGTAATATCGTTAAAAAGTCTGTCACGTAGGGGCTCCGTAAACTAAGCAGATTTCCCAACGTGAAGTTTTACAGCAGATAAAACTACCTACTGGTTACACTTAACACCAGCGTGAATATTAAGTGATAAAATGCAAATGATAATGAGAAATGATTCAGTCAAATAACCACCACAACAAGAGCGTATGAATTGTAATCAAACAGGTCAGCCAACTTCTCAGAGCTGAATAGATAGAAATATTCTTGGTCGGAAATAAAAACAGTTACTGAAATATATCTTAATATAATATATTAATTTTATTGAAAACTATTTATTATATCTAGTACTGTAATTTATAATGAAACAGAATAATCTCAATCACTCTAATTTCAGTAATTCAAGAAGAAAAGAAGGGGGGGGGGATCTTCAGAAAGTATTTGCATGTATCTCATCTAGAAAAGATTTGTTGAACGCAATATTTGGTATTTTGGCTTGAAATAAGACGGTTCATGTATATTATACTTATTATAAAAGAAGAGATGAAGGTAGAGCAAATACGTAAATAACAACATTAATAAAATATTAAATTTTCAATAACATTGGTTTCCCTTAAGGGAAATCTGCTGTAACATTTCTTCAATAATCAAACTAACTTATGTGTTCTCTACATTTGAAGATCAATATCATAATAGCCGCGATATAAAGACTACACTTGTAATCATATTGGTTAGGATTTCCGTACAAATACTTGGATTTATAAACTAGTGCTAACGTGGAGGAAATTCATTGAGTATTTTACCTCTGTATGTCTTGCAAGATTTAGCCCTAGTGCCTCTGATAACATCACTAAGCCGATTAATCTGAGACTTTTTAAAAACCAGCTGGCGTTACCAGGATTAAAGAGAGAGGGTGTCTATATTATTTCCAACATTTAGGACATTTATAACTAGAGCAGTGAATATCTTCCACCCGAGTTAAGTTTTTCTTAATTGGACAATTTTATTGACTACTTAATAAATTTCTTGTTCGCTCGTGAATGGGTTTTCCAAATGAACTAAGACTAACTCCTTAACTCATTAAATAATGACAACCATCATTCTAATCGATAAACAAACTCTTTAACAGGATAATATCCGCAGGTCACCTGAATCCAATAGATGGATAATAATACTAAATATATCATTTGCTTCATTGAGAAATCATCTAATGCTTCTCCTATGGCTGCACCGTTGCACAATCCTTCTCTACTGACCTCATTATACAATGGTTTAATATGTGCTTTGTTCCTGCACACTGATTTGCGATGAAAAGATACATTCTAATATGGGAACATGAGTAATGTAAATATTGTACTTGCACGTACTAAATGGAAGGCGACACATCAAAATTACTAAAAGGGCATTGAAAATCAATCCAATATGGTCGTAACATCTGTATTTTATGACACTGACATTAGCTAGTTTGTAGCTTCCTTGATAGAAAAAATGCCAAGCATTTATGATTATTCCAAAATTATTTATTTGTTTGCACCCTTCATCAAATAACCAACTGGTAAAAAATACCCCAAATCGTTGAATGTAGTTCATATATTGTAAATATAAATTTATTGTTGCTGCTGGGTGACATTACTAGTGGAAAAGAAAATGTAAAAAGTAATATGAACTAATTAAATAAAACTATTAAAAACGAGTAATTTTTGAACGGGAAAAGAAAAGTTATCAAAAACGAAACAAAATAGAACACGAATAATTAAGAAAAAAATGTTTTATAAAAATAAATAAAATTATGAAAGTAATAATTTATTATAAATAAATGTGAATTTATTTAAAATTTTCTGAAATATTACACAAGCATTCAGAATCACACAAGGTAGCACAAAATGTAGTTTTTCATTAAATGTGGTATTACATTGCGTTGGAATTAATCTTTTGTGGTTATACTTCTCTGGAAAATATGTTAATAAAGCGTCCAGATATGAACTTTTGTTATTCAGAAGTTCGTACAGATTATAAATTTTACTGTCTCGATATATTGCATGCTTAAGCACATCTCAAGTAATAGACACTCTAGAAGAGAAAAAATTGTACTTACACGCCTACGCACAGGACACACTAGACTAACTCATTCATATCTATATATGTCGCTACTGCAACAGAACGCTGACTGTAAAACACGTAGTAACTGACTGCACACAAGTAAAAAGTCCGCCATGCAGGGGCTGCGTAAACTAAAAAGATTTCCCACGTGAAGCTATACAATAGAGAAATCTCCATAGGAGAGCCGAACGGTTACGGCAAAGGACCGAACTAGCTTTTCGCGGGAAATTCAAAAATCCGGTATCGGCCCAAATTCCATAAAAATGCAAATATCTTGGTTAATATTCAAGATAGGATGTATATAACAATATTTATAGTAAATTTAATTTGCAATAAGATTGATTCTGTACAATGTTTTGATCCGAGGTATAGTAACGAAGATATTTCGATTTTTCGAAAATCCTCCCCTCTATACCCCCCTCCCACTGGTCCGATTTCAGCCGTTAACAAACTTGATCTTTCTTTATACATAAAACGACTAAATATCGAGTTTGGTAACGATCAAACAAAAATTGCGACCGCTAGAGCGGTAACAGACAAATATATATATATATATATATATATACATATATATATATATATATATATATATATATATATACACAGTTTTGAATGGACCTCATTTTCGTCATTTCCTGGGTAGGTTCGATGGACATTTGAAGAACAATTTTGAAAATCGCGTCATGAGTACGACCTCAATAGCTGATTTCCCTTAAGTGAAATTTGCTAAAAACGTACCCATGGCCCACAAATGTATGCAAACTACTAGCCGACAGTAGCCAATTAATAGATGATGTCTTTGAGTATTTAAGAAATAATGGATTATTTGATGAAATATTAAAGCTATTATTTACCATTATGAAAGTTATATATAGCACTGTACGAGGAATATAAGTTTTCCCTCCTTTCAGTTTAACTATTTATAGTTTTTATTTTTTAATATTTATTTAATTTTGTAAAATAATATTCTAACACGTTAAAAGATGAATTGCCATTGTAGCGGCATCTCAAATAAATAAATAATAATACTAGCACTCATATTTTTGTATTTAAGCAGTTAAGGTGCAATGGAGGGGGAACAAAGAGTTGAGAACTCAGTCACCAGAATAGTTTTGAGTACGTACGAAGGAGGTCCACCATATTTCAGTCCTAGCTGAGAATCTTGAGTGGTATAGGACGTGGCCCAGGTCCTACAAGGACTGTAGGGGACTGGTCATGAGATTGGGAAAGACGGAATAAGCTACTAAAATTTGTTCACCTTGATCCATTCGATCTCTCCAGTTTCGTTCGCTTTATTATTGTGCTTTTGTATGAACTCTTGCCACTTTCCTTTTCGTACACGCCATAATAGGCCGTGTTTACATAAGGGTGTGCTTGCTATTTTTGGAAGTTGCCTAATTATTCTCTGACGTTGTTCATTGTGCAGCGTATTATAATTCTATATGCGAGACTATGACGCAACACTGTATTATTACTCTTTCTTCATTGAGAGAGCCTCTTTTGCTTACCTTTGAAATTATTGTATTATGTTCTTCCTCTAAAGTTTATTATCAACATTTCATTCCTTATATTACTGTCCTTGTTAAATTGTATTAGTTTAATTAATCTGTTGGGTTCACTCAGTGTTTATTGTCAATCCTGTTGAGGTTTCTGGGCAGATCTACTACCTATTTAGAGTTTCATTCAAAAAGTAGAATCAATCGACCTCACCTTTGAGCAGATTTCCTTCAAGAGAAATCAGCTATCAAGGTCTTGCTCATGACGCGATTTCAGAAAAATGTCCTCAAAAATCCATCGATCCTACCCAGGAATGGCGAAAATGAGGTCCGTTCAAAATTATATGTATATAATATTTTCTGTCAACTGCTAGCGGTCGCAATTTTTCTTTAAAACTGGACTTTTAGTCGTTTTATGTAAAAAGAAAGATCACGTTTGTCAATGGCTGTAATCGGACCATGGAATGGGGGGGGGTTAAGGATGGAATTTCGAAAATTCATAATATATCCGGTATATTGAGTCGGATCGAATAATTGTATAGGACTAATTTTATTGCAAATTTAATATATTATAAATGCAGTTTTGTACGTTTTTTTCACTATCTTGACTATTAACCTACATATTTGCCTTTTTTAGTTTTCGGCTTTCAGTAAACCCCCACTCCTACTCATGTCATATTAACAATAATCTGTTATATTATGAAGCACTTTATTTGAAGCCTAAATACCAAATATTGTTCTGATTGAGGTAAATGCGAATTTTGAGGTGTCGCACGTGGGAAATCTGCTTATTTAACGCAGCCGAATTTCCAAATTTGGGTGCCCAGCATCAATTGTGCTTAGGGTACATACAAATACTTCTCCCTTCGCATCTAACAGCAATCAATTCCCCGTACTCCGAATGTACCTGTTCCATTCTCAACTAGTTTTTCTTCAAAATTTAATCCCTTAATAATTAGAATTTCTATTGCTTGGTCCCCATTGGCTACTTATTAGCCACTTACCGGTTAAAAATGTTTAACGTCCGTATACCTGTCTTGTCCCTGCTGCCAAATAACAGAACAATAGTAACCGTTTATAGGAGAATGCCTTTTTATGTATTAGGATTCGAACATAGCCTGAAAGATGTCACTTGCATTTAATAAAACTGACCAACCCAGTCATAATCAAAATTTAAGACAACAATTTTAGACGATCATCTTTCACCATTTTGTTCGATTATAATCATGTATTTCTATTTTCAACGTTCAGCAAAGAGCACAAATGAACAAAAATATGGAATATTCAAGTCCAGCAAACATAAATTAAAATTATTTCAGACGTTAATATGTAGTTAGAGTTTAATTGGGCTAATAATGTAGATTATGTATTGTCCTTAGAATGTGTTACAATAAATGCAGGCTTATGTAGGCTATTATTTATATAGGCCACCGGCTTTAGACTTTAAAAAGGTTATCCTCAGCTTTCTCTCCGTCCTTAGAAAAGCTTTTATTCCAAGGGTCATTGAGGAGATTTATTCTCAATTTAACACGGCTTTTTCCACTTTAAAGCATTATTCAGCTATCGCCATTGGCTTAAGCCATATTGCCGACCGAAATCCTTTGTCGCTACGTAACTCAGCTTACATTTTCTTTTTATTTCTCGCAATCAATCGGCTCGGCGGCTCCTCAATTTAGTCAGTAATTCAGCTGGAAATTCTTTATTTTTATTTAGTAATCGCACTGATTTTTTTTTTTTTTTATCGTGCTATTACCAATTTGGGTTTAATACTTCCATTACAGATCAGAATCATACCAGCACAGCATGGCGAACGTCTTATCGTCATAGTGGTTGAGTCATTAATAGTGTTCTGCGTTGTTATAGAGTAAAGATACATAACGCCATTCGGTTGTCTGAAATTTATTAGGAAGAAAATTATTCATAAATGAAACGTTACAAAATGCTCACAATAAGAACATATGTGTATTTACGGGGTTCTCGCAATAAAGAGAACTTCAATTCTGATGGAAAATTAAATTGGAAATACTGATGTTCGACTATTTTAGCAGATTTCCCTTAAGGGGTGGGGGTTTAGAGGGGAGGAATTTCGAAAATTCGTAATATCGCCGTTATTATGCGTGGGATGGAATGTTGTTATGTGCCTCTTTTCGCTGTCTTCATTATTAACCGAGGTACTTAAATTTTATAGTTTTCAGCCTGCAGTAAACCCGACACGAAAAATTATAAAGAACCAAAAAAGTTTTTTCACTTATCTTGATTATTATAGTTTTCCACCTTAGTAAACCCCCCACTCCTACTCATGTCATATTAATAAGGTGTTATGTTATGAATCACATTATTTGAAGCTTAGATACCAAGTATTGTTCTCATTGAACTTTTACTTTTAAATGCAAATACGCGGCAGACGTGTGAAATCTGCTTGGCTTTTGCAGCCCTTGCGGGACGGACTTTTTATTTTATTTTTACCAAATGGTTGGTAATGGATATGTAGTCCATTTCGACGTATTTTAACATATGACTCAGGTTTTATATAAATCCGACAAGTATAATCACTAACAAACTCGGTATCTACACGTTTCCAGTAAAATTAAAAAGGACCAGCAGAGGGTTCAGATAATTGGTATTATTCAAAATCGTGTATCTCTCCATTTTTATGGATCATATAGAAAATTCATATATGGTTAATTGTCCAAGTAATGTACTGCAGTTGTTTTCTTAATATTTATATCACTCGAATTCAGGGTTATTCAAGTGCAGTTATTTGTAATTTTGTGTGTTTTAGCCTTCAGTAAAACTAACTTCTACTCATTCGATTTGTACTAAGCTATTTGTTACTAAATACCTTCCTACAAACCAGTATTTAAATGTTATAAATAGTATGTAAATCATTACATGCAGATTCCTTGCTGAGGGGGAAAAGAAAAGAAAACATTATGAAATGACGTCAACTCCTTTCTCTTCGTATCTTTCATACCGTTGCAGAACGTGGAATATTTAAATAGTTTACGGATCTCCTGGTTTCATTGTTCAATGCTGCGCATAGGATTTATGTGCGGAATAAAGCGTTATTTCGCTGGAGCGATCTGCTCAACTTTATGAGCTGAAACAAAACATTTCAATGTTAGTCATTGGGCACGATGTTTATTTTTGTGAGCAAACAACCAAATTAGACTTCATTTGAAGCAAGTTGTTCAAGCAAGGGTATTCCGGTGGCAAAAACAACTCCTAGCCATTGGATGTGTGGTGTATATTCAAGCAAAGACCACCGCCACCAGCCTTTCGTTTGAATATTCATGGGATCATTAGTATTTTCATGAATTAGGTATTACTCTGTTCTCATGCGCCTTTATTTTCCTTTGTATCAGTGTACCTTTCTCCGGAAACATGCCTTCCCTTTAGTACAAAAACTCTAGAATTTCTCTTGGAATAAAATTAATCTTTTTTTTTTTTATTATTAATTTTAAATATATAATATAATAAATTATTATATATTACTAATTCTGTTATATAATACTTGGCATTATGCATTTTATTTTATTTATTTCTTTATATTCGGTTGTGATACATTCAAAAATAACTGGATTCAGCTTTATACGAAATGCCCCTTGATTGTTAGATTGGCGTACGTTTTTAGCAGATTTCCCTTGAGGAAAATCAGCTATTGAGGTCTTACTCATGACGCGAGTATCGAAAAATTTCTTCAAATGTCCATCGATCCTACCCAGGAAATGACGAAAATGAGGTCCGTTCAAAATTATATATATATGTATATATATATATATTTGTCTGTTAACGCTCTAGCGGTCGCAATTTTCGTTTGATCGTTACCAAACTCGATATTTAAACGTTTTATACAAAAGTACAGATCAAGGTCGTTAATGGCTGAAATTGGACCAGTGGGAGAAGGGATTTTGAGGGGGGCATTTTTGAAAATTCAAAATATCTCCGTTATTATGCGTCGGATCGAAAAAGTATATAGAAGCAATCTTATTGCAAATTAAATTTACTATAAATAATGTTATATACATTTATTCTGTATCTTGAATATTAACCGAGATATTTGCATTTTTCTGTTTTCAGCTTCTGAGATGAGATCGGCTAACTTCGGGTCTAGTCGTGAGTTTCCGTCAAGAGAGTTTCGGGCCCTTCCCGTAACTGTTTGACTCTCTATTCTGAAATTTGTCTATTATAAAAATCCACGTGGGAAATCTGCTTAGTTTACGCTGCCCCTGCGTGACGGACTTCTTCAGTTGGACGTCCTTGTCAGATCTTAATCCGCCCAGCATTGTGAGGCAATTGAAAGTCCGTCACGCAGAGGCTGCGTAAATTAAACAGATTTCCCAAGTAAAGTTTTACAATACAGAAATCTGCATACTGCTAACACTTTACACGACCGTGAGTAAATAAAAACGGTATTGAGAAATCGCTCAGTTAATTTTAATAAGCTCCCAACGGAAAGGGCTTATGAATTGTAAACAAATAGGGCATCAACAGAAGATAAGAACGGTTAGGTTACACGAGTGCCGAACAGTCACGGAAACGGCCGAACTAGTCCGGAAACTTAGTACTATAACAGCACACACACTTCATAAAAACGCAAATATCTCGGTTAATATTCAGGATAGAGAAAACGTGTATATGACAATATTTATAGTAAATTTAATTTGCAATAAGATTAGTTTTATACAATGTTTCGATCCGACTTATAATAACGGAGATATTTCGAATTTCCAAAATCCTCCAACTTGTCCGATTTCAGCCATTAACGAACTTGATCTTCTTTGTTAATTAAAACGATTAAATATCGAGTTTGGTAACGATCAAACCAACATTGCGACCGCTAGAGCGTTAACAGACATATATATATATATATATATATATATATATATATATATATATAAAATTTTGAACGGACCTCATTTTCGTCATCTCCTGGGTAGGATCGATGGACATTTGAAGATATTTTTCGAAAATCTCGTCATGAGTACGAGCTCAATAGCTCATTTCCCTTAAGGAGAATCTGCTAAAAGAGATACTTGATTATATTTAGGCATTTTGACGATCACATCAGAACAGATTCTGGTTGACCCTGACCTTCATGGGCCATTGCTCATCGATTTAGCTTTACGCTTTTAAATGCATTTGAATTATTTCGTCTCACAATCCCTCAGCCTATCCTTCCAACGTAGTTGTCACATTTTGTGTTACTAATAAATGTAATACCAATGCCCATGGGCATTCTCTCACAATTATCCATATTTTTGCTTCTTGCTGGTGGACTAAAATATGAGAACTACAAAAGCATCGTACTGATAATATATATACTGTTAATGCAAGTTTGAAAAGTCCAAAATTGATTTGGTTTTAAATAAAATTCCAGCCAGTCCTATTTCCTCTGCCTTTTCAAGAATTTCTAATACATTTTATAGCATCTGTATTCTTAAAAATATTGCGAAAAAATTACATCGATTTCATCTTTTATTTTATTTTCCCCAGATTGTGTGTAGATATCCTGTTTAATTTAGTCGAAAATTTCTCAGAGCTTCGTGTATAAAAACAACTTATTTATTTCCAGGTATTTGGACCTCCTCTACACCAATCCTTGTTAGCCTAACCTCACGCTTTTGCCAATAAAATTTCGATACTGGAGTTATTGTTCAGTAAGTCGAAATTCATAGATATATATTCTATTCATATACATCATTTAACTTGTATTCTTTTTAAATTATTGAAGTCAGATTAAGCCATTTTATGAGGATCTACAAAACTAAATTAGGTTTTTACTGCCCTAATTAATTCAATTCTATCTATAACTATTTATTCATAAGTAATATAAATGGGCTTAAATTTTGATAAACTATATTATATAATAATGAATTTCTTCGTAGAATATAATTAATACTGTCAGATATTTCCCTTTTTTCCAAAATCCATCAAATATTTCCAAACACGATATTTTTGAGAGGAAATAACGATTAGGTCTGTTTACAGGTAAAATAGATTTGGAACGAATAGAAGTTTAAGAGAATGGTTGAAAATGGCATGAAATCAATAGTATTTATAACTTACAGTTTATTATAATTTACATATTGTCATATTGAATCGTATTATTTCGTTTTCAGATTTATGTATACCCAATCCTTTCTCATGAAATTTTCGCAAATGTCTACTGTATCATTAAAATTCCTCTTTCCTTTTGTTGACATTGGGTAATGACTAAGTGAGACTGAAATTGACAGTAGATTAGATAAAACTCTCTAACGTTATATGTTTCTTCCGGCGGTGAAGTACTTCTGGAATTATGTCCTTTATATCATATTTTTTTCTCCTTAAACATTATGTTCTGTATTCACGATTTAATTTAGTTTAATCAATTATATCCGCGAATTAACTTACCTACGCCATTATTTGCTATGAAGCCTGTTTTTTTTCTTTTTTTTCTTTTCTTTTCCATTCCAAATACAGACGAATTGTATGTGACACCAACCAATATTTTTTCATGGTTAACTCAATTGTAGAAGTATTCCTTAAAATATGTTAGGATTTCCTGGTCCACTGCTGTAGGTGATGAGAAGGAAAGGGCAACCTGGCGCAGGTTTCTTGTTGATAAGCCTTTTGTGATAAGGAACTGGGTGGGTACTCTTATCTCGGGCTAACACCAGGCCTACCATCTGTCCCCAGAGCCGAGGTCGCACATCTTTCCTCCGCTTTTATTCCTAACAGCTCTATGTTCTCTGAGATCTTTAAGCCTGTGGAAGATAAAAATTAAAGGTGACAAAAAAAATAATAATGATAAATATAGCAATACAAAGCGAAGTAGAGACCCAGTAATGAAATATCCTAGGAATATATTGTTCAATATAGTTTATTCAGGTTAGGGCGGATTCTTTCAACAATAATCTAGGATACGTAAAACTTGACGTTCCGATTTAGATATGAAGTTGATTGGCTTGGGAGAAGGTTCCGACACAAACTTGGTCGGCGTTTTTCGAGAGAGGTTATATAACTTTTGGCATTGGTGGGGATCGCTAGTAAAACGACTCAAAATAATAGAAATTCCATTTTTTGTTCAAAATAACTCGCAAAGTGATCAGAGAAAATAGATATGGTCGTTCATGAAATTATGTTCATGTTAATGTGTTTGATTTGTATGAGTTACTAAAATGTGTAATAACTCTAGAATTCTCAATGTTTCGGTAATTTTGTTACCTTTACAAAGGAATAAAAAAGAAGATAATTCCCCTAACACAAATCAAGTACACATCACATTTAGGATTGTTGTAACGCCAAGTTGTGTACCTCTTCTACCTGTCCTTGATCGTCTATAAAGGTTGGGATTTATAGGAGAGTCGAACTAAATAATTCCTAATTTCTCTCTAACTATTACATTTTAAAGGAGATTTTTTCTTTACCTTGAAACGTCCATAAATTGTGTAATATGACATTTTATGATTCAATGCATTAGAGAAGAGATATCGTCCATCGTTTTCAAATGAAATTGCAACCAAACATTTCTTTATTAAATTTACTACGAGTAAAAGGAAGTCATGTAGATCCCATATCAGAATTTTCCTGAAGGCAATCTACTCCACTCCCATATGAATAAATACTTTATTATAACTTTCCAAAGTTATGGGATAGACCGTTGTCCACAGGAAATAAATTTTAGAATTTCATTTTGTTGTTGTATATTTGCGGTGAGCGGGTTTGCTGGTATATTTGAGTTGTGTGTTGCAAAGTGACTGTGTATAGAAAGGTGTAGGGCATGGCTCGCCAAGGACGTCTGCTTACACCTACTGTACCATTCACCCCAGCTACTCCTGCATTCTTCCTTACAGCTACAATATAACCTTTCTCCTTGTCAGCTTATCGTACCAAAATAACCTGCCTGGAACCTAATATATCTTGATAACTGGAAAAAACCTTTGCCCTTTTATTCAGCCCTTCAACCCTTTCAACCCTTGAGGATTTGTAGGGGTGAGAGGAGGGGTTACTATATTTATAACCACACATTTATTTCATTTGTGGATGCTACTGCTTTACACTCAATTTGTTCTACTGTGGCTAATCGGGGCTGGTTATCTGCATGTTCGCCCTACATCCAGCTTGCGACTAAGGATTTTATTTAATGACTTCGTCACTGAATGAAATCGTATTGCTCACAAGGGAGTTGCTAGACATGCCTCTAAGCTTACCAACTGTAACTATAAATAGAATAGAAAAGTAGTAAATAGAAAAAGAGAATGAAAATAATTTGTTTTAGAGACTTTGCCCGAAAAGAATACGTGGAAAACCTACGTCCGACCACATAGGAACTTGGCATTTTTCTTCCCTAAGATTACAACAAACAATTTATTTGTTAAATTGGCGATATATTATATATATATATATATATATATATATATATATTGCTTTAAAAAATATACAATCACGTTAAATGCTCTGAAAATGACTATTTCCCATTCTTGAAAGCAATATAAATTTCTTATATCCAGTAACCTTCTACGATGAATGTTTTGATTAATTTAAGACATTTATTTGTCTCAAAAATTGCTTAAAACGATTTTGTTATTTAAATATTGTATATAACACAAGGTTGTCCATGTTGAGTCATCAACGCATTTTATTTGAGTAGTAGATTCTTGCATTGGCATTAACTACATAAATTCTTTAGTCTAAGCCAGTTTAGAAAAGGGAGATTGCATGTAGATAGCCCGACTTGAGTTGCCATAGTAGCATAAAGTGAACGTCATTAAATAAGAACTATGTCAGGGTTAATTTATGTTCAAATATTTTGTAAAATTCGGAGTCTTGCAGGAGTAGTTATTTTATTTTAAATTAAAGATATAATAATATAAGTATTTTATACATTAATTAGTCCGAATGTTTGGGTACTTTGTTTCTCAATTAAACTATTTATTTTTATTACATTTATCTTATAGTAGTGAATGCTTTCTTATATCCCTGGAATTCTCATTTCAGAGGCGTTTGCTCTTAGAGATGCCTAGAATACAGAATCTCCCAATTGGAATTCCAGCTCAATTTCATAAAATACTAAATTCAAATGCCCCCAAGGGCAAACAAAAATGCTGGCCATTAAGGAAAGTTTTATTTTTAAAAAGGCGCCGTCTGATATTTCATACAGCGAGCTTCTTCTTTCGTGGGTCAAGTACTTCTGTTTAATGATTATTCTCGTCCTGTCTTGAGACTTGCAGTTTCTCTCTGTTTCTTAGAATTGTTTTTACTTTCTTTGGACAAGTGAAACTTTAATGTTTTGCAAATTGTTAAGAGAGGAACATGGATTTTATAAGACTCCACTGTTCCCTTTGTTATTTCTAGGGCTACTGTTTGTCTTCATGGTTTCTGTGGTAGGAGATTCAAGACAGAAGGGCTCATGTTATGTATTTTACTTAGAATGCAGTCCCCTAGCTGTTTACTGTGAAACTTCCTAAGTTGTATGGATTAGCAAGTTAAGCAAGACGGACGTAATTGGTAAATGGATTCTTGTCTCATCTACATTTAAGGGGCCTTTCCGTGCTTCCTTAGATTTCGAATTTCATGTTTTGCAATTATGTGGCTAACCCATTTTGGGCCTTCTGCGGGTCTGGTTTCAAATTAATTTAACATCCAAGCACCGTTCCCTCTCTCATTTCTCTACAACTCACTTTGGGAATGATAACTATTGCTAAGAAATGCCCAAGGTAATAGTTAAATCCATGCTCTGCCATTTATTTCACAAGTTATGTACTTTACGTAAATAAATAGTAATTAGTTAGTCTCTCAATTGCGTTTATGTGAAGGATTTAGAATAATTCAAAAAAGACATATCGCAACATCTAAGAGACTAGCAAACGGAGCATTATAATTTTTTCTAATGAATGTAAAAATTGAGTGAATATTTGATTCTGGGAATACCTTTAAATTATGAAAAAGAGGCTGGCCTAATAATCAATGTGTTTCCGACCCCAATTTATGAATTATATCTTCCTAATTTCGAAATATTCCCGTCAAGTTGGTCGTTTGTAAGATTTATTGCTTTGATTACGTTAAAAATGTCCTTGATATTGGCCCAACTGTATTAACATCAATTAATTATAATTCTCCATGTAATCTCATTTTTGTACATTTATCGCCAGCCTGGGTCTCCTTTCTCTAGCAAAAATAGAGAGATGAGCCACTTTCTTTGGAATGTGGTTGAACATTAGTAAAGGGTAAACCTCAAGAAATTCAACATAATGGTACTTGCAAAAACAAACTGTAGGATATGATGTGGAAACTCTTCTCGCCAAACGGGACTTGTTTGGTAGCAGTTCTCTCCTGGCTACCTGGACGCAGCTTGTCGCAAATCCGAGCAGACACACAGCGCCTTTGTGCCTCCTGACTACAATGACTGCACCTTATTACGGCTGAAGGGTCCCCTCAGCGCACATGCCATTCCGAGCAACAAGCCAAACCCCCTCCTGAGTTTTTTTTTGCCTGGCTACTCCAGTATTTCCCAGGGCCACCCCTGACACCAGTTCCCAGACTCACCCCTCTGCTCCTTACCTAACCCCCTGACAAATGGAAGAACTTTAAATTGTGGGAACTAAAATGACTCCTACTTGCGCAGGATCTGGCATGAAAAACTTCCCTTCTCAGGTGGTTGGATAATTTAAGGGATTTCCGATCAGCCTGTCAAATGTTGACAATTTGTGGAAATGTTGGATGTGCACGTTGGTTCGCTACAAGATTATGAATAATTGCCGTCTTAGAGCAGTTTGCCAGAAAAGAAATCGGAATTTTCTGTTAACAGTCATCAATATCCGCGATTCCAAAAAATATGGAATTATACGTGTGCAAGATTTTGTCAACGAAAACTTAACCAAATCTTAAAATAAGTGGTCATATAGTGTCAACGTTATTATTTGTGTATTCTACTTTATAATACAGTATTTATAGTATCTTTTGTAGTTAATGTAATATGGACGAAAAATTTCTTATTACAGCAAAGCGACTTCCACATCGTCGGACATTAGGTGGGATAGATATAAGAATGATGTTACGTGGAAGATACTTCGCATTTTAGTAAAAATGTGATTTGTCCTGGGAAATCATACTCTTTAAACTATATACAGTTGAGGGGTGGGGGTAGGTAAGGATAATAGTAAAAAGTGGAGCGTGAACAATTTCATTCGGCAATATAGGTTTGATTACGACATGATCCCCATTCTGAGGAAGAATGACCCTCCAAAGTATTTGGTGTTAACTCCCACTGCACCTGAAAAAGGAGACACATTTCTGATGATGTACCTGCATCAATTCTCTTTCCAAGATTTTGTTGGCAAATCTGTAAACGCCTCCAGATCACAATGACATGTATGATATCAATACTTATTTATTTAATATTTCGTGATATGGATGCCTGTGCAAGAGAAGATACTGAAATACCATTTTGAGGTCAAGAGTCTGTTATATCACACTCTAGAGAGGACGGTGTCAGGCAGCTGATAATTATAGACTACCAACAGACCTCTATAGTTACGTAACGCGCCATACAATCAGCAGGTTAGACCCATTGGAACACCTAAATGAAATCTGAACCAATTGGAAGAAGCCCAGAAACTAAATCTACAGGGTACGAATTCTAATAATTACAGTTTGTAACTAGCAACGTCAATTCTTGCTTCCAAGCCCTCCTCCCCCAAATCGACCAGACATGCGTTGATCGGTTGAAGAGGGGGTTTAATGTTAATTACGGATTAAGTTGGTAGATTACCGGAGGCTTATGTCCGTTGGTACGTTGCATTTATAGTCTGATATAAAAAGTGATTAAATTGATAATTATTGTTTATCGGAGTGTTCTTTGCCATCAAATGAAATATAATGTTTGCCCGTGGTAGTTACTATATTAATAGTCCCCATTTCAAATGATTGACACTGGGTGTCGGAGCTTGCGATATTTGATTCAAGAGAAAAATTAATCGTACTATGGCTTCCTTGGTAGACTATTGGATAAGGTAGCTTGGAGGTCTCTAGATATAGTGAATTTCCAAAATAAATTATCAAATTCGGTTAAAAAGATGAGTGTTATTCTCTTATTAATATATCTACTAGCCTCACCAGAGTGCGCTTTAGGTTCACTCATTAGCCTACATGAGATTACTAATGATACGATTACGCTAGTAGTTGGATACAGCTAGTACTTAATATGTCTTTAACGTTACAGTCATGGATTAGCGTGTGGCTTGACAAAGGGTAACAATATAGTAATTTATAATCGTACTATTATAAAATAAACATTTCTCTTTGTACTAGAATTTCGGCAAAAAGTTTTAATGTGTTTCTTTATTATCATTAAATAACCTATCCGAGTTCCAAAAGTCTAACGTCGGGTGAAAAGATTACCAATCTTACAACAACATAATTGGAACAATGACTTTCTCTGGATCGTGATAAGCAAATTTTTTTTTTCTTCCAAAAATGTTTAAAAGTCGTAAATCACGTGAAGGCGCTTGCTAAGATATTGAGCTCATTCGGCCAGCTGTATTTCTTCCAAGGAGGCAGGCCGAATAACTGGGATGATTCATCACGTTACTCACAGCTTTCACCGGGCTTGTACGAGCCTTTCCAAAATTGCAGGGAAATTCCCAATTAACTTTCTTTTCCACTTTCGTGTTTTTCATCCCTTTATAGCAACCAAAACAAAAAAGAAACGTTACTTTTTGCACTCCATTTTTACCTATGAAATGCATCTACGGTAGTTAGTTTTCTGCCGCCTTCTTTCTTTATATGTTTTTCATTGTTTCGTGGCAAGGGTAACCAATAAAAAACATTTTTTCCGCGCAAACTTTATTCATACTGCCCCATATGTTTCGTGGCTTACATACCACCACTTCAGGAGCTACCCCTTCTCAAAAAATAACAACATTAATTTAAAAAAATAATAACGCCAATTTAGCAAAACCGTATGATACTTCTTTGCTAGATACTGTATTAATAAATGCCTAACTAAATGATATATTAATTAAATCTAATTACAGATTGCTACTTACGTTTCTGAAGTGCTCGTTCCCTTTTTCATTTATTGTGACTGTCCCTTCCTCACCGGGGAGGTCGTTGATACTGAGATTCCCAAAGTTGACGTCAGCTGACTATAGGTCGATTATTTACACTTCAATCTTGAACTCGATTGGGGAGGTGGTATGTAAGCCACGAAACAGTAGGGCAGTATGAATAAAGTGTTTTCGGAAAAAAAAATATTTTTTATTGGTGACCCATGAAACTATGAAGAACATAGTAACCAGTGCTTTCAAAATAAGTTTATAGTAGGTTCTAATGTTAATAATGTATTTTAAAAAATACCCCCCCTCCCTATTAAATTCTCCAGCCAGTTCCTAAAGCTTACGAGAACCTCTGTTCCTGATGCCCAAAAGTGGTAATAGTTCATAATTACAAGCCTTTACTCGCAGACCAAGATCAATAAGGCAGCCGTAAGTAAGCCTGTGACCAATGAAGGGATGGCTCAAGTTCAAGTTTCTACTAACTAAAACTTTCTTCATAAAGCCCTCATCACAAAAAGCCAAAGACAACCTTCACAAGGGCTTAGAAAGTTTTGCCCCCAGAACCCAAATTTGAATATTTCATTCTTTTTATTTATACCTTTATTTTCTGTTTTATAAAAAACCCAATATAATTCCAAACCGGAATCATTAACCTTGCCTTTCAGTAAGATAAAATAATAATTGAGTCGCTAGTAACAAAAAAAAAAAAAGCCCGTCACGAGCTGCGATAACTAAGCCGATTTCCCACGTGCGTCACGTATTTGCATTTATCTCAAAATTTCAAATATCAATGAGAACAATATTTTATATTTAGGCTTCAAATAAAGTGCTTCATAATATAACAGGTTATTGTTAATATGACATGAGTAGGAGTGGAGGTTTAAAAAAGACCGAAAACTAAACAATGCAAATATCTCGGTTAATAATCAAGATAGTGAAAATACGTACATAACAACATTTATAGAACATTATATTTGCAATAATATTGGTTTTATATAATTTTTGGATTAGATGCATAATAACGAAGGCATTTCGGGTGTTCGATATTCTCCCCCCTTCTACTTTACTGGTCGGATTTCAGCCATTAACGAACTTGATCTTTGAGTTTTACATTAAACGTTTAATTATCCAGTTTGGTACAAAACAAAAGTTGCGACCGCTAGAGCGTTATCATATATATATATATATAATTGTGTTGATGTTTTCGACCAGGTTATATTTATATATGGTGTTGTTGTTCTTTTTGGATTTTTGGTCAATGTTGGTGAAAAGATCTTAGTTTATGCCGATATTTCAAGAATCTTTATTTTCTCTTCTTCAGGGCAAGACTAAAGATACTTAAAAACTACTGCACATAACTATTCCACATTGGACCACTGGTCCTAAGTGCCATTCTAGGAACCAGTAGTCCTAAGTGCAATAGTTACGTGCAGTAGTTCTTAAGTATCTTTAGTCTTGCCCTGAAGAAGAGAAAATAAAGATTCTCGAAATATCGGCATAAACTATGATTTTTTCAACATTGACCAAAAATCCAAAAAGAATAACAACACCATATATATAGTTTTGAACGGACCTCATTTTCGTCATCTCCCGGGTAGGATCGATGGACATTTCAGGAAAATTTTCTAAACTCAGCACGACCTCAATAGCTGATTTCCTCCTTTAAGGAAAATCTGGTAGTAAAAATAATAAAACGTGGTATTCAATCAGTTATATAAAATTCACTTTATAATTTAATTAGTCATTTTACTAAACAGAAATGGGCTTAATTACGCAATAAAAGAACCATTCATTCTTTAATTAGAAATAATAAACATTCTTCACGCATACCAAACATTCTTTCTGGTATTCGTAAAATGCTCGAATATCGAAATAGAATTATAGTAATTAATATTATTATTTGATTAATTAGAATTCAATCTCATGATTTTAATATTACTGTTGATGATATAATTCTCCAATGTGAAAATACTTGTTTTTCTTATCTGAGTCCTTCAGGTTTGAGGAAACATTACATAATGTACTTCTTAACATTGATAGATAATTTATTTTAAATGAAATTACCTCAAAACGTAAATATACATGGTTAATGGTGGTAATTATTTTAATTAGTTTCGAGAAAAATAGATTTAATGTTTTTACTTAAATAATATTCTCTAAAGATAAATTTAAGCCATGCTTTGTGATGAAACTGGTGTTGCGATATTTATGCCATCAAAACTTTCGTAAATCTTACTCAATGATATCCTGGTTCCAGTCTACTTGGCGAATTGTGAAGCTTCGAAGATTTTCTGTGATAAGGTTCGTGCATTTCAATGGAAATGGTACTTGAAAGACTGTTTGACTAAACCTAATCAATTCCATTTGTTTTGATTTTCCTTTTTTTTTTTTTTTTTTTGATTTTAGCAGATTTTCCTTAAGGGAAATCAGCTATTGAGGTCGTACTCATGGCGCGATTTTCGAAAAATTTCTTCAAATGCCCATTTTTTGTTTGGTCGCTACCAAACTCGATATTTAAACGTTTTATGCAAAAAGACAGATCAAGTTCATTAATGGCTGAAATCGGATCAGTGGGAGGGGGGGGGGGGTTTAGTCATCTCGAACATTGCACTCACATTAACAATATGCCCATTAATCGCATTGTTTCATTGGAAAAATATGAGTGGAGGGCGTTGGGTACATTTAATTTTATTCATAATATTTTTTTTAATGCCGAAAATAGATTTTCTTATAAATCTCTTTAATAGATGATTCTGGGTGTTATTATATCAAAATAATATTGGATTGAAGCCAGTAATGTGTAATGCTTAGCTGACTACAAGGCTCCATGCTGCTACCCTAGGTGCTTTTAGCAGCTAGGATCCTCCAATCGTGGGCCCTTCGCCTCTGCAAGTCATTCTTCATTTAATTTGACAATTTCTGCCCGGTCTGCCTCTCTTCCTCGCCTCTGCTACAGGACATATAGCTTACTTATATTCAATAGAATAAATAACTTAGTCCTAAACTTCAAATCTCTTTTAGTGAAGGCACTTTGATTGTGGGCCTTCGGGAGGAGGAATAACACTATTTATATTGTGTCGGAGCTGACAAATCAACCGCCCTGAATATACTGTTCTAAATCTACTCCTACTCGTTTTAGATATAGGCTCATACATTCTTATCATTGTACTGCTTGCGACAGGTGGTCGGCTGAATGGGATAGGATTCCTTCTTTGGCCCTAGGCCAGGAGTAACTTCTTAATAGGAATATATTTTTAATGTTTATATATATTTTAGAAAAAATAGGAATAAATGGCATTCCTCATACAGGTTTTCTCTAGTGATTTGAGGTAGACAAACTCATATTAACTATAGATGGAGGAAAACGTTAGAATATAAATAAATACAGGGTAGATGGCTACAGAGGACGTGATTAATAAAATTAACTTCAGAGAAAAAGTTCATTGAATAATAAGTTCCTGTTATTTGATTTTTAAATGGAGTTTTATTCACTATAACTCTCAATATATGCTTTTTTATTATTTTATTATAAAGGAAAATAATTCTTGGGTTCTTTGGGAGCGGAAGAGCTATTAATAAGAATTCCACTGCTGAAATAAAATCGTGCAGTGCTTTCCTGTTTCTTATTTTTTTACGACTGTGTGAACATCTCAAATCTATGCCGATGAAAGCCAAAGAAACTGTCTCAAGAATATTGATTATACTTAAAAATGGGAGCAAAAAAACTGTGTTCGAGAGTTCTTATGAGGACGACTTAATTAAAGTTAAAGTCAAAAACCCTTTTTGGAAAAAGGGTTTGAAAAAAACAATAACGGTCTAGCATTAAATTAAGCAGGAAAAAAAGCCGAGTGCCAACGTACAGAAAGCGTTAAAGTTCTTTCGAACCATGTCGTTTATTGGCTCAAAATTTATTTTCGTTAATAAAATAGCTTGCATTACAATTATAGCAGTCATTATCATTTCTCTTCTTGATCTACATGTTGAACTTTCAAGATTCTAAGAAGTTGGTATGCAGTTCATTTTTATATTAGCATATATAAAATGAAAAAAAAAAAAAAAATTCTTTTGGTGTTATGCATAATTCTCTTCAACTAATGAATTGTAAAATAAATTTGGCCCCTAAGAAAAATGAGAAAATAAATAAATAAAACAACAGGTCTTATAAGTATACACAGATGTATAGAAAGAACAATGGTGAACATCCACAAAATCAAATGATTTCTACTTTGTGTTGCTGGAATTTCTTCCTTGTTGCTTCTATTCCCATGGTATTTCGTAAAACACAACTCATTTCACTTGAGAATATGATGATGAATATTGAGAAAATATGTTGATTATATCTTTTATTCCACACTGCAGTGAAGGATACTCCATTGCAATCTAGTGTTGCGTAACAGTGAGTTGAAGAATAATGACTGCTTGAGAAGGGTTGCACGGCGAGGCTATATACTTCTTCAAACAAGCCAAGGTCTTCCGCATATTATAATAGAGCCGGTCGAATAAAGACAGAGTCACTTGCACTTTACTTCTGTTTAAGTCTTTATGAAAGAATGTCATGGATTATTTATCTCGTCCTACTGAACTATGTCATTGAAAAAAAAGAAGGGAAAATAAAAATCCAAAAATATTTCGTAATCTATTCACATATAATGAAGGACTTTCTCACATTAAAATGAGGTTATACGCTCCTTCAAACAAATAATCATGGCCATTTTCCCTGATGGAATGAAAGTGAAGGAATATTGAATAAAATTAGCCCAAAATTACTTCCAGTTTATTCTTACTTCAGCCTTGACGAAATACTACCCCAATTACTGCATTATAATCCACAGCTTATTATTAAATTATAAAAGTCCGTCTCGCGATGGCTGGGTAAACAAAGCAGATTTCCCACGTGCTGGAGTGATGCCATCTCTATATTTCTAAGTCAAAATTGGATGAGTAGTAGTAGAAGTTTATTATTGGCTGAAATTAAGAAAGTATTAATAACCCCCCTAATATTTGAGTCGCGAGAAAATGTATATGACAATGCTGAGCATTAATAGCTAACAAATTTAGTTCTGCAGCATTTTTCTATCCCACTTATAATAACGGAGATGTTTACATAACAACATTTATAGAAAATTAAATATACGAAATAGAAATAGAAGTGAAGAGAATTCCATATCTACATTATTATTCGGGATTGAAAAAATGCTACATAACCAATCATGTTGAAAATAAACCTCTCTCTCTCTCTCTCTCTCTCTCCTCTCTCTCTCTCTTCTTCTCTAATCTCTCCTCTCTCTCCTTCTCTCTCTCTCTCTCTCTCTCCTCTCTCTCCTCTCTCTCTCTCTCTCTTCTCTCTCCTCTTCTCTCTCTCATCTCTCTCTCTCTCTCTCCTCTCTCTCTCTCTCTTCTCTCTCTCCTCTCCCCCCCCCCTCCCTCCCTCCACCCTATATATATATATATATATTTGTTTCCAGGCGTTAAATGTTAACCCATAAGGTAACTTTTATCATTAAACATCTTTCAAGATCTGGCTGCGTATGCCGGCAGAAATAACGATTTTACCAATGAAATAATTTCATCAGCGTAGTATTCTAGTACCTGGAAAATTAGTTCAGTTTACCCAGCACTTGTGAGGCGGATTTTTTTTTCTAATACGTGTTACGTAACGGTCTTCAACGTCGGATCTATATGATCCAATTTAACTCATATATGGCGAAAGGTCAGCAAAATAATGAAAACATCAAATGATTATTAAAAATCATTCTCTGCTAGTTTCGCGTCCATATGACGCCCCATCAGGAGAATTTCTACTAAACAAAGACAACTAAACTAAAGGCTACATCTTTCTATAGGACCTTCCGTCGGAGAACGGCTATTTATATCGCTACGTAACGATTTTCAATGTTTGATATATTTTGTTAGGTACATCTTTAAATATTATATTTAAAGGATACAACTATCTGGATGTCATTTATCAGGCATTGAGCTAGTTTGGTCTTGTCTATTCCATCGAGCGATGTGTCCCCCCATCGTCTGACCTACTTGCCTTTCTGCAAGATTCCCTTCGTTCCGTTCTAATTTTCCTTTTTCTTCCCGAGTTACTATTTCTCCGCCCATGGGTATTGTTCTCCTGCCAAATCTCTTCTCAAGTTTCTGGTATCTTTCCAATCGACGGACTCCATCAAGCTACTACCTGTAAAGCATTCAGCCAATGGTTATCTCTGTCTGACAGCTCAGTGATTATCTCCTGGTGAGTCTTTAGTTCTATTCTTCTGAAACGATCATTATCCCTTAAAGCCTTCCCAAACGATTCAACTATTGGACTTCCCTTACTCGGGCTATTCTTCCATCCAGAGTTCGGAAAACTTTCCGATTACGGTGTCGTTTTTCGGTTCTATCGTTAGTTATTTGTTGTCTTAGGCAAGTGATTTATAGAATTATGGCAAAAGATTTGATGTCATAGTTTTATCTATATTACTATCCTTTTAGGTTCTGAGAGCTTTGAGTTTAGTCTGTCCAATTCCAATACTGCAGTAAATTATATAATACTTTATTGAGATGAGCTGTTACGGAAAAATACATTAATATATATCAGTGATTTGAGAATTATTTTTTATATTTTCTAACATTTTATTTTATGAATCTCCATTTAGATATGCAGTTGGCGGCTCCCTATTATGACATCTACAATTCCAATCAATTTCGTAATATTTCAAAAACTATCCTCTCAGCTGATGATCGCCATATATAAATATTGATTTACTGATATTAGTGATAACTTATTTATACCTGTATGATGAAAGGATGCATGACATTCCTAAGTATAGGAGATAGCAGAGTACAGGGTAACAGACAGGTCCTCCCTAGCCTGTGGACTAACCTCTTTGTATGTTCAACAATTCTTGAGATTTTCCAAATCACCACCACCGACTGACTATAGATCCCATAGAATCTGCTTTGGAAGACCGAGAAATCCAGAATTCTCCAGAAGAAATCTCCTGCCATAGAAATTCAGCCAGGACAATGAGATATATGAAATAGGGAACACTGAAGAGGGACAAGTCAGCTCTATCAGAATAACAGGAATTTACATCGGTGGTAATGATCTCTCAATGACTCTTACAATTTATTTCCGTTTTATAGCTAAAGTTAAAAAATAACTGTTTTTCCTAATTACGTCGGATAGTTGAGGCAGTGGCCTACTTCATTAGTTAGTCATGGCCGGACGTGATTCAGTGTTTCTTCTAAAAAAAAAAAAAATTCATAAAGTTGGCAGTGTCATTTTCTAATCCAGAGGATATCAAGCAACGTCATCAATATTCTTCAACTTGACTACATGCTTTGTTATTCCAATCCTCTATGCTAAGCAGTTCTGGGGAGAAGTACTGCCCAGTATGAGTAGTTTTAGAGCATTAACCGTACCCAAGGATTAATTATATATATAGGATACATTCTAGCTAAACCAAGAACTGAATGTGTTTATACCGAAAGTCTTCTTCCAAACCAAGCCGCACGTACAACAGAACATAATATCTCAGCTGTTTTTTTTTATTTGGAAACCCTTTGTTTTCTCGGGGCTCAGGTTAGCCATGTGACTTATTAAAGCGTTGGCCTTAACCCATGGTAAACCTAGAGTGGCGAGTTCTATTCCCACCTGGGCAGTGGACTTTATTTAGTGACAGAATTCATTAAATAAAATCCTTAATCCCACCATGACTAGAAAGGGGTGGTAACAGTCGATAACCCGTCCCAATTAGCCTTAGATGCAAAAAGTGGACGTTAATAAATATTTTTTTTTCTTTTTCTCAGTCCATCTAATTTCAATTTCTTCCCTCCGGGCTTAGTCAGATTAATAATATATTAATGGAATATATCTTATACATTTTTTAAATTAATTCAAAAATATAGTAGACATAAAAATCCTGCCATCAAGGTACATTGTAAAAAGGCTATCGATTACCCTTAGTACAACGTGACAGAAGGTCGATAATCCCAGGTCGACTAACCCTTATTCTAAATGTCATCGTTCTTGTCTCTGCTTTTAAAAACTAATACCACATTTTTATTCTACATCAAAACTGACTCTGGGTTATTTGTAAAAATTTAAAAAAAAAAAAAAAAAGTATGGAATGTATACTAATGTTAAAATATTTTGTTTTATAAAATAAAATAGATTATTGAGTTGGGTAAATTTAAACCTTTTTGTTTCGCCTTTTAAAAGTGAATTCAATTTTTTTTTCTTCTTTCTTAACTTAGAGAAAGTTGACAAATTTCTGGGGTTTTAATTTTTGAATAAATTCAAATTCTATAATTTCTGGAAATCATTAATTCTAAAACAAGTGTACACATGGAAACAGTGAAATTTTGCTCTATGGCTTTTCTACTTCTAGCAGACATCATTTTATTTCTTCTGGAAGGGTTTTTAATATGACAGTATAGGTTGGCACTGTTTGAGGAAGAGTTTATTTTCTTAGGAGCATACATTTAAATAATGGATACTATATGTAACAAATTTGTTCACTTTAAAAAAACATCCTGTAGGGGCGGAGTTTCATTCCCAGGATGTTGTTGAAAGTCCCTTCTTTAGTTTACTCTGTATCCGAGATGCTCAGCCGACGAATTTACTGTGTGAACGCCGGGCACCTTCACTATTGTTTACAAGGAAATAATATGCAATAAACAAGATGTCTAACCACGAGCGTATCATCAGCGGAGGAGGTAATTTGTAGTTTGCGAAAGGTGCCATTAGATCAGATTATACAAGGAATTCCTGAGGAAAAGCATACTATAGCATTAGAGGATTCTCACTGCAGACTCTTACAGAGGAATTTGTATTACTCTCTTACATAAATCTGTTCTTTTCGAAGGACTGTAGTTTTTGTAGTCAGTTACGTCGGGAATTCTTAAACTAACCAGATGTAGGCTATGTGATGGTGGAATGGCACGTTGGCGATTTCTTCTCACCTTCTCAACTATTCATTAAATAAGAATCGTATTTAACACAGGAATTCAAGTTTAAAGTACACTTTAGTGTAATGGAAAGACCTTTTCTCTAAAAATATTTAGTCAATGCTGCTGACAAATCAAAAACTGTATGAAAGCGAAGCATTTTCATAGTACATGGTGTCAACACATAATAACATATACATATATAGAGAGGACAAGACCTTTTATTGTCCTGTACAATTGTTTCGTCCTCATTCCAGGATCTCAGGAGAAACTTAGTAGCTCAGTTACTCTAAATGAAAATCCCAATTTCGTCAAGTCCTTGTCTAGGACCAAAGGAACTCACGCCTTGAGTACAGCTTCAATAGCTGATTTCTCTCACGTGAAATCTGCTAAAATTTATAGTTTTGTATGCATAGCCGTTGTGGAAAGGCAAATAGGACAATTGAGTTGATCGTGTGCGGAATAATCGTGACCAACTTAAGCTCTGCACTGTTTATTCTTGGAAGAACCCTTGGGGAAGGAGCTTCCAGAACTTGTTCTTATTAAAACAAAGCTACCATATTTAACTGTCGCGATGAATAGTGACACTGTCAGTGTTTACAATACAATGGAGCTCCTTCCTGGCTGTTTGCTGACTGGGTTCAGACGTGCTTCTATTATTCTAAGAGTATTTTCACAGTCACAATTGACTTTACCATATCTATTTACATTAGAACACTTGTCTGCGAGAATCAATTGCCTTACGATTGTCATCAAACTCAGCGCAATTCCAGGAGTTTCATATGTTTGAACACATGTGAGAAAATTAGTTCCCTTTAATAATTAGGATTCTTTGCCGAGATTCCGCCTTTTTGAAATATTTGGCTTGCTGTATCTGTGTCAGATTCTTCCTCAAAATATTTGTCACTCAACCAGCTTCCAGGTGGCCATACTTTGATGTAGACAGCCTTATTAGAGTTATGTCGCCTGTTGCGGGGAAAAATTTAGCAGAAAGAATATGATAGCGCTGCGGCAAGTCTAATATTTAAGTATTTCCTTTTTAAATATTTTAGACAGTCCCGTTTCTCTGTGTAAAAATGTATACTATCATTAATTTTGAATTTATATCATATTCTGAAAACATTTTACTCTGTAGCGTAACAACGTCTTGTTGAATGAATGTTGAAGTAAAATGTTTTCTAAAATTGAAAGGTTACATATTACTTATACTATTCTTCAAAAATATATGGTGATAATCTGAATAGTTTCTATTAACATTTCAAGGATCGTTAAGACATTTCAAGTTATACACCATAATTAGTGATGAAAATCCATTCCAGTCACATACTAGTGACGATTTCGGCCTTCTTTGAGCGTTCTTTAAAACGAACTATTCAATTCTAATTTAATTCCCTGTATCCAAATGTTACGACACCAATTATTCTGGTGGGTCTGTGTTACTTCTCCAGACAAAGACATTGATTGTCCGTCTGTCTGCAGCCTGCTCTTCCATTGTCTACCATGCTTGCTTTATCTAGCAGGCTCATCTTCTATCGCCATTGTTCTCATAGACCTCTTCCAATCAGCTGGCATTTTTTTACTATCTCATCTTGAGGTTGTCACAGGTTCCTTTTATTTACTTTTACTTCTTTTTTTTCTACTTCGTACTTAAGTCAAGGATTGTTAGGCGACATAAATTACAAATATGTCCACCTATTGTTGTGGCGGTTTTGTATTTGTTTGCGTGTTCTTGAACGAAGGTCGGAGGCTAAGAACATGTGTGCTCGCTCGACTCCTCTGAAGCTCCATACAAGTATTTCTACGGTTGGATTCACTCTTTGTTTACCCGACGCTCCGAGTAATTATGTAAAATTATCTATCTGCGATAGACAATTTAATACAGATACTATGCAGCATCATTAGTAATTAGAGCTGTAAATTTTTACACCTTATGGTTACAGTAAAAAATAACTTGTTAGCAGATTTCCCTTGAGGGAAATTAGCTATTGAGGTTGTACTCATGACGGAATTTTCGAAATTTTTCTTCAAATGTCCACTGATCCTACCTAGTAGATGACGAAATTGAGGTCCGTTCAAAACTGTGTGTATATATATATATATATATATATATATATATATATATATATATATATATATGTCTTTTACCGCTCTAGCGGTCGCAATTTTTGTTTGATCGTTACCAAACTCGATATTTAGTCGTTTTATATAAAAAGAAAGATCAAGTTCGTTAACGGTTGAAATCGGACCAATGGGAGGGGGGTTAGGGTTGAGGATTTTCGAAAATTCGGAATATCTTTGTTACTATACGTCGGATCGAAAAATTGTACAGAATCAATCTTATTGCAAATTAAATTTACTATAAATATTGTTATTTACATTTATTCTCTATCTTGAATATTAACCGAGATATTTGCATTTTTATTAAATCTGGGCGGCTAACGGACGAGTGACTTTCCCGCCAAAAGCTAGTTCGGCCGTTTCCTTAAAAGCTCGTCTCTCGTGAAATTTCTCTATTGTAAAACTTCATGTGGGAAATCTGCTTAGTTTACGCAGCCCCTGCGTGACGGACTTTTTTAATAAGTGTAAAAATCCGTTGGGGGCTAAGGCGTGGGTACAGCTATCACAATCGCCAGCAAAGCTGAAAGTAAAAGTAGGTGCAGGTTCAATCCCCGCCTAGGGAGAACATTAGTTCATGAGGTCGTTAACAGAGCGGAGTGTTCAGAGATCAGCAGGAGACGTGTATATACGTCTGACAGCCCCTAGGGATACCTAACGATTGTGACTCTCTTAGAACAGGTCACAGACCCTCCGGGTTGATCACTCACTACGTAAAGCTCTCATGCCGAATCCACTCTCACTAGGGGCTACTAAGGATCTTAAAGGTCTATAATGCCAACCGAAAATGTTTTTGTAAAAATAGATTTAAAAAAACAATTATTTAAAGCGGTGTCACAATCTGAGGAAAATAGTGATATACACTTTTTCGTTAAATTAACATTCTCACATATTCTTAATTTTTTACCAGATTCCCCTTGAAGGAAATCAGGTCGTACTCATGATGCGATTTTTGAAAACTTTCTTAAAATTGCTATGGATCATACCCAGGAGATGACTAAGAATAAGTTATTACATCATGAACCACTTCATTCCAAGGTTAAACACCAATTATTGTTTTTATTGAACTTCTACTTTGTGAGATATTTGTAAATATGTTCTGTCGATCCCTCACTTCTTTTGTTCCTGGACTATTAACATTTGAGCAATAGAGATAAAAATGATTCTGATTTATTATAAATTAAAGTACTAGATATTGTAAATAGTTGTCAATTAAATTAATATGTTATATAATGATATATTTCAGTAATTGCTTTTCTTTCTCATGAAGAATATTTCTATCTCTCTGTTCAGCTCTCAGCAGTTGGCAGTCCTCTTTGTTTAGAATTCAGACGCTTAACGTTGGGAAGTTATTATAATTGACTGAAAGATTTCTCCGTTTGTATTTATTTACTTAATATTCACGGTGTTGTTAAGTGTTACGCGTATGGTGATTTATCTATTGTAAAACTTCTCGTGGGAAATCTGCTTAGTTTACGCAGCCCCTGCGTGACGGACGTTTTAGTTTTAAAAGCCCATTTGTTTTACATAAAACGCCTATATATCGATTTCGGCAACGATAAGACAAATATCGCGACCTCTAGAGCGATAACAGGCATGTGTGTGTGTATTAGATCATCTCCTACGAAGGATGAATAGATATTTGTAGAAAATTTTCGAAAATCTCATCATGAGTACAACTTCAATAGCTGATTTCCCTTAAGAGAAATCTCCTAAAAGCATTACCCCAAAAAGGCAGAAATCAATAATCCTTAAATTTATCCTGAAAATACAATATTTTCTAATGAATGAAATATTCAGTTGTTACTTAAGAAAATATAGAATCAATTAAGAAGATCTGCTTGCTAATCCCTACGTCAATGTTTTTTCATGAGCTCGCCAATGCAAAGCATGTTTCAAATACATCCTTCTTACGTAATCAAACTACGTAAATTCCCAAAAGTAAACTGGTTTTCCTTCTGCTTTGTTTGTATTCATAATAGCTCTTTAGGAATCTTAATAAACCTCCTTATTGAATGGCAAATTGTTTATTATTCTCGCCTTGTTGAGAAACGCTTTTGGGAAAACAATGATTTATCTAATCTTTTCATTGACAATATTTGTCTTGTCGTAATTATCCTAAACTCGTGAATCAATGAACGGGTAGATTCATGAAACAAATGTCTCATTAAAACTATTTTAAATATGAACTTGATATCACTCAATAAATTATAATGAACGAAACGAAAATAATATTTTATAAATTACACATTAAACCTTAAGTCTACGTTATGAATTTTGGTGTTGATAATTCATAATTATTATTACCCATTGTGGTTAAATGATAAATAAGTACAGAATGGTGACATTGAAATAAAAACAATAATAAATTCAATGCAGTTTATATTTGAACCACTTAAATTATATTTGTTAGTGCAGTTTTCAAACATTTTCAAGCATATTCATATTATTTATGTAAATTTTATCTTTGTTTTATTGTTTACAGGTAAGAACGAGATTGAATCTTACGCGCTCTAAACATACAATCGTGAGTATATAGATGAAGACCATCCATTGTATTTGGGTGAATATTTTGCTTTTGGTGGGATTAGAAACTGTTTTAAATGTGCAAATTAACTTCTCTAGTAAAAAAAAAAAGTCCTTCACGCAGGTGGTGCGTTAACTAAGCAGATTTTCCACGTGGTCACCTACTTACCTCAAAAAGTAATAGTCCAATGAAAACAATATTTGGTATTGTGGCTTTAAATGATGGGATTCATGATATAACAGCTGATTGTTAGTGTGACATGAGTAGGAGAGGGGTTTACTGGAGGTCGAAAACTAAAAAAATCAAATATCTAGGTTAATAAACAAGATGAGTGAATAAGTGAAAAACGCAAATTACAACTTTTATACCCCATTTAATTTGCAATACGATTTGTTTTATACCCTTTTCGATCCAACGTATAATAACGGAGATATTTCCAATATTCGAAATTCCCCCTGTAAATCTGATTACAGCCGTTAAAGAACTTGATCTTTAGTTTAATATAAAATGCGTAAATGTATAGTTTGATAACGATCAAACAGAAATAGCAATTCGTGGGGCGTTAGCAGACAAATATATATATATATATATATATATATATATATATATATATATATATATATATAGTTTTGAACGGACCACAGGGAGCAACAGTTAATAGAAATAAACAATCAATTGAGGCTCCTCAACTTAACTGAGATGTTTCATACTCAGCAAGTATATCAGACAAGCGTCATTAGTTTAAAATGTAAATTAAAAAATAATTATAATACTAAAAAAATTAACTTGAGTTAGATGAAATTAGGGGTAATCTTGTAAGAATAAGTGTCAATTATATTTATTGTATACAAAGTATGTTTCAAATATGATACAGCCCTAAACTTAAATATTGTTCAGTTGAGAAATGTGTCGATAGCTCCTTCGTGCTTTAAATTCTCATACATTTTTCTAATTCCTCTTAATAACATTGGGCATAAATAATCTTAGTAACACTTAGTAATTTTAATTAACTCATCTTGCAAAATAAACAGCTCCATTGTGGATCAGTATCTTTATCTTTTTTGCCGTAATTAAATCATGCCACGGAACTCCGCAAACAAATCGACTTCGTGCCTGACGGCTGGCACCCTAGATATTCCATGTCCGTGACGACACGATCCCGGGTGACGACATAGGAAGTTGATGACGTAGAGCGAGGGCTAGTCTACTATCGATCTCTTAGCTAAGTATAGCGATGGCTTGAGGTCGATCTTTCTCTTTGGACGGGCCTTTTTCTCTTTCTCTCAAAAACGCTAGCACGCGCACAGACACACGCACACACAATGTACGCGCTTAGAATTCGGATACAATTTTTGCAGATTTTACTTAAGGGAAAATCAGCTAATAAGGTTGTATTCTAGGCGGAATTTTCGAAAAATTTCTTCAAATATCCATCAATCCTACCCTGGAGATAACGTAAATAAGGTCCGTTCAAAACTTTATATATATAAATGCACGTAGGAGGAATTTCGAAAATTGTATAGAACCAGTCTTACTGCAAATTCAATTTTCTATAAATATTTTTATTTACATGTTTCTGAATGTTGAATATTAACCGAGATATTTGTCTTCTTTAGTTTTCAGCCTTTAATAAACCCCTGCTCCTGCTCGTGTTATATTAACAATAAGCTTTTATATCAAACCACTTTGATCGTTTGTTAAATTAAATACCAAATATTGTTTTCAGTAAAAACTTTTACTCTGAGGATTTGCAAATATTTTCGATGTGACGTCTTCATTTAAGATTTCAATAAATAAGTAATTTATTAATATCTACTTCCTGCTTCTATGTCTAATTGGGGCGGGTTATCTACAGGTTACCACCCTTTTCTAGCCAAGGTGGGATTAAGGATGTTATTTAATGCGTTCGTCACTAAATAAATTCCTATTTCTCAGGCGGCATTCGAACTCTTAAGACCAACGCCTTAACCTCACATGGTAAACCTACACTTTATGTTCTAAACAACACGATTTTTGTTTGATCAACACTACGCTCGATATTTACCATTTCATGGATAAATAAGGATAATAAGGACATGAATTGTATCTCCCCATTTCTACTCACCCGATTTTCTCTTTTAAGTACCTAAGTCACTAAATATCTCAAGTCCAACTAACATTTTAATTCATGTTTACATATGCTTCTTACTGTTTTCCGACCATTCCGTTGTTACTACAGCTCTTAAAACTGACCAAAGGACTACTAATAACTTTTTAATTTTTATCAGCCAACTATCCTAAGGTTCAAACCCAGGCTACACGAGAATTTATCCTTTAAGTCATAACACTTTTCGTCTATGCCTTCTTTACTTTTGGTTGACCGAAGGATTTTAGCTAACAAAGGATTTTTCTCTTGGCCTTTGTATTTAACAATTTTGATTTCGAAATTTCGGGTCGTCCAACAGTATTTGACTACTTATAAAGGCATGGTTTAACAGGGATAAACTTTATTATTTGTACAAAGACTTAGTAATTCTATTTTGTAATTTAGTTACAAATCAAAACATTAATTCATCAATAAGTCTTATTGTTTTTATCGAAAACTACATATTTATTGTAGGATGGGGTGGTTTGCATACAGAGAATCTAATATTCTTTCGTACATTAGAAAGTATTTCTGTAGTATAATAGGTGATTTTCTTCAAGGGAAATCTGCTAAAACACAAACTTCTTACTCTGCACTTCCTTTCGCTTACCGGTGTTACAAAGTAATGATTGAACAGAAGAATGTAATCAAATTATATTGCTAAAACTAAGTACATAAATTATATTTCGTCATGAACCTTATTTATTTCTAACTCATCATCATGTCTAGTTTATAATTACCAACCACAAATCCAGAAACTTTTGAAGAATAGAAAAGTCAAGTCTTGAATCGTTAAATATTTAATTTTGACACCTCTATCTAAGTTTGCCTCCCTAACAATTCTCCAACTTCCCCCACAAATATCTCAACTCAACCGAAGTTCCCCAGAAGTTCCACTTCCTACTCCTTACTGTTAACACTTAATTTACTGGCTTAAGACTATCTCCAAGTATTTTACCGTGCAATCTTTAATTAGTTTATCATATCTATTCTTTAAACGCCGTCTACAATGCACTTAAATTGACTGAAATATTTTCTCAATAACCAGCATAGGTTAACATGAGAGATGAATTTTACTAATATACTTGTTTTCGTTACAAGAGTCTAAAAAGCCGAAACAAATTGATAGACTAATGACCCATTATTTTTTGTTTAAATGGACATGCATTATTTTGTATTATCCAATTAATACAGGGTGGAGCAGAGGAAGCACACGATTTTCACTATTTATTTCACAATGTATTCCTCTGCCCCACTCTGTATATCACAAAATATAATATTTTGTGTTTAAAGGATAACGTAATCTTTTTATTTAATTAATATCCTTGTTGAAACAGAACATGATGCCCCCAATGTCTATCATACCAGAGTTCATATATATATATATATATATATATATATATATATATATATATATATATATATATATAATACATTGTTTCAGATATGTATTTGAGTAACTATGTGTAACATTTTTAGTTATTAGTACAGTCTAACATTTAATTTGACTTCATTTTTTCTAATTTTATTTTATTATCTGCTTCTTGTTTTATTCCTTAAAAAGGAATTTAATGCTATCCAAGAATAGTCCTAGAAATAGTTTCAAACAGAAATGTATTTCTTTTCTTTTTAATTATCATAGAAGCTGTTAAGTTGATTTTTTTTTTTACTTATTAATTATCTGTGTTTTTTCTTAATGGTTCCATTTTGATGTTACTGTTTTAGTGTTGTTTTATTTTCCTCTCTATTCTTCATTGCTGTAAATGACAATTTCAATTATTTTGAGCAAATTTAGGTTAATAATAAAGCTTATTCTTACGTGAAGGATGTTGTCAAACTATAAATATTTCATCGGTTTGACTTAATTAACTTCAGGATGGCTATACATCCTTGACTTTTAGTTCCTTTTGGAGGAATAATTTGTTGTAGTAATTTACTAGTAATTTTCATTACCGTCTCATAAAGTATTCGACCCTATGAATAAGATGGTAGGAAAGTTGGTAACAAATTAATGAAATGGCTGGGTTGGATAGACTCCAAGATTCAAATTACATGCACAACTAAACGAATTACACAACTTTGAAGGTGCCCCGCGACAAATAGACAAAGCGATGATAATTACTTAACCTGAAAGGGCTTTCTGGGCGACTGACTGTATATTGAATATTTAATGTTTGCATGTTGGCGTCCTAAAGAATCGCTAGGACCGAGCTGGGACGGCCTTGGGATCAGCTGTTGGCACGCTACCACCTCCAACTACCCCATTCATTACAGAGTTTTGTCGATAGAAACTTGGGAGCATGTTTCCTACTCTGGTTCCACCTACAGAGAGATATCTCAGGCCAAGGGCTCCAGTTCAGAAGAATGTTCTTTTCCTAAAGACAGTAGTGGTTGTTAATAAATATATTAATCCAATAATTATTGGATCATTGTAATTTTTAGCAGATTTCCCTTAGAGGAAATCAGCTATTGAGGTTGTACTCATGACGGAATTTTCGAAATTTTTCTTCAATTGTCCATCGATCCTACCTAGTAGATGACGAAAATGAGGTCCGTTCAAAACTGTATATATATATATCTATATATTGTCTGTTACCGCTCTAGCGGTCGCAATTTTTGTTTGATCGTTACCAAACTCAAGATTTAGTCGTTTTATGTAAAAAGAAAGATCAAGTTCGTTAATGGCTGAAATCGGACCAGTGGGAGGGGGCGTTTAAAGGGGAGGATTTTCGAAAATTCGTAATATCTCCGTTACTATACGTCGGATCGAGAAAGTGTACAAAATCAATCTTATTCCAAATGCAATTTACTATAAATATTGTTATATAAATTTATTCTCTATCTTGAATATTAACCGAGATATTTGCATTTGTATTCTGCGTGTGATCGGCAAGAGTCGGCTATGTTTGGACTTTCCGCCGAGAGCTCTGGCGGCCGTTTCCGTAACTATTCATCCCTCATGAATAGGTTTAGTGGTTTCTTACTACTTCAGTTGTTATTACGCAGACTTCTCTATTGTAAACCTTCACGTAGGAAATCTGCTTAGTTTACGCAGCTCCTGCGTGACGGACTTTTGTGCTACTGCGACATGGCCGTTCCCTATGTAATATACTGCTCACTGTAAAAACACTTACTTAGCAGAAGACGACATAACATCGACCTACCTTTCAATTTCGACGAACTTCTAAATAACAAAAGTACATATATAGATGCTTTATTAACATATTTAAACCAAAAACATCTTATATAATTCTCAACCCCTTCTTATTTCCAGAGGAGTATAGCCATAAATGTTTATTTCCAACACAATGTAATGCAAAATTACATTTTGTGCTACCTTGTGTGTGGCTGCGTGTACATGTGATTCTGAATGTTTTCCTAAGATTTTAGAAACTTTTAAATGAATTCTTATTTATTTATTATAAATGATTACTAATCACAGTTTAATTTATTTTTATAAAACATTTTTTTGTTTTTGAATTCAATATTACGGCTTTTGTTACGTTTTCTGTTTTTTTTTCTATTTTCTTAATTATTCCTGTTCTGTTTTGTTTCTTTTTTGATTTGATTCCCGTTCGAAAATTTCGAAGAACTTTCTTTGAGTATACGACGGAATACAAATCAATTTTGCTAATCAGTCTGGTTCCATTCGGTCAGCGTGCTAAGGCAATTCTCATTTAAGGTTCAGGACTATCACTAAATCTTTCACCTCATACATGCCCACGCAAGCGCTTGCGTTCACACAAACACGCTTTTATATATATATATATATATATATATATATATATATATATATATACATATATATGTAAATTTGATAACATCAAGTGAAAACCTGGCGTGGAAGAGATTTACTCAATAGCTATTCTTCCAGTCAGATCTCACATTAAATATAAATTGCTCATGACATTGAGTCTATGACGTAACGATCATTCTATTGTATAGCTTGTCCATGAAGTATTCTTTGTTTCCTCGAATTTTCGTCATCGCTGCTCAGTCGTGTGTGAAGTTGTTGGCATTTGAAAATGGTCTTAGTCATTGGGAATGTCCAAGGGTAAATTCATCTGTGAATGTCTCAGTCCGAGAGTGGATGTCTAGAAAATTTTAAGTCTCTTCAGTGCCTCGAAACTGTCGCCAGGATATTAGAGAACTGAAATCGTTATTATGATTTCATAAAAAATAATATTCTATTGCTCCGAGAATGGTACGTAGGGTTAACGTACACAGAACTTTATATTTGAGCAGGTCTAGGGAGGTTTACTATATGTCAGTAGTCGAATATGTGACTATACTGAAGGATGAAAATCCATGAAGACACAGAAAAAATCTGTAGAAGAAGAATTAGAGATAATTTCTTTGTACACAATATTTGTACATCATATTAGCAGATTTCCCTTAGGGGAAATCAGCTATTGAGGTCGTTTCGAAAAATGTCTTCAAATGTCCATCTTTCCTACCCAGGAGATGACGAAAATGAGGTCCGTTCCAATTTTCGTTTAATCGTTACCAAACTCGGTATTTAATCGTTTTATGTAAAGAGAATGATCAAGTTCGTTAATGGCTGAAATCGGGTCAGTGGGAAGGGGGGTGGTTAGAGTGGGGAATTTCGAAAATCCGAAATATATCCGTTATTAAACGTTGGATCGAAAAATTGTATGGAACCAATCTTATTGAAAATGTAATTCTCAATAAATATTGTCATGCTCGTTTTTAGCAGATTTCCCTTAAGGGAAATCAGCTATTGAGGTCGTACTCATGACGCGAGGTTTGAAAAATTTCCTCAAATGTCCATTGATCCTACCCAGGAGATGACGAAAATGAGGTCCGTTCAAAATTATATATATATATATATATATATATTTGTCTGTTAACGTTCAAGCGGTCGCAATTTTTGTTTGATAGTTACCAAACTTCATATTTAAGCGTTTTATGTAAAACGAGAAAGTTCGTTAACAGCTGAAATCGGACCAGGGGGATTTTTAAAAATTCGAAATATTTCCGTTATTATGCGTCGGATCGAAAAATTGTATAGAATTAATTTTATTGGAAATTAAATTCATTATAAATATTGTTCTATAAATGTATTCTGTATCTTGAATATTAACCGAGATATTTGAATTTGTATTGTATGTGGTTGGCAGGAGTCGGCCATGTTCGGGACTTTCCGCCAAGAGCTAGTACGGCAGTTTCCGTAACTATTTGTCCCTCGCGAATAGGTTTAGATATACCTTACTACTGTTATTATTAGGCAGGTTTCTCTATTGTAAAACTTTACGTGGGAAATCTGCTTAGTTTATGCAGCCTCTGCGTGACGGACTTTTACTCTATTTTGATTATTAACAGAGATATTATCATTTTTATTAAGTGTGTGTGGATAACGGACGAGATGAGATCGGCTGATGTCGGCTCTATTCGTGAGTTTCCGAAAGCTAGTTCGGCCGTTTCCGAAACTGTTCGGTTCTCGTGAAATTGGTTTAGGGACTCGTTACTACTACTGTTACTAGTATGCAGGTTTCTCTATTGTAAAACTTCACGTGGGAAATCTGCTTAGTTTACGCAGCCCCCCCCCCGCGTGACTGACTTTAGTTCCGATTCAAAATAACAGATAAATTCGTTATCATGCATTTAATCCCTTCTCTGAACCTAGATCCCTACTTCTTCTTGTCCGTTTTCAGCAATTAAGAGCTTGGTCTTTGGTTTCACATAGAAAAAGTTATAAAAGGATCGATGGGCATTTCAAGATATTTTTCACTGAGGTCCCCTTCAGGAAATCTGTTTAACTGAACCAGCTAGAAGAAATACTGAACCAGCCTGGGGAAACCCAATATAGCCTGGATGAAACGAAAATAAATAAAATGGAGATCAACATTTTTTCAGATATTTATTCTAACCGACGCTTAAAACCTTTTACCTTCGGACGCTATTTCTCGGAAGAGGTTTACCTTCCAAATGGACTATCTTGAGTACTCTTCGCCACTTACGAAAAGCTTCAAACAGCTGCGCGAGATAAGGTTCGATGATCTTCCTAAAATATCTCTCTTCTATGTTTTCCTCTTTCTAAAAATACTGGCTTCCTGTTGAGGCAGGTTGGTCCCTCTTGTTTCCACAACCTGACCTTCCTCTCCTATTTTCCCGCCCTTCAAACTAATTTTAGCAAATTTCCCATAAGGGAAATCAGCTATTGAGGTCGTATTCATGACGTGATTTTCGAAAAATTTCTTCAAATGTCCATCGATCCTACCCAGGAGATGACGAAAATGAGGTCTGTTCAGAATTTTATATATATATATATATATATATATATATATATATATATATATATATTTGTCTGTTAACGCTCTAGCGGTCGCAATTTTTATTTGATCTTTACCAAACTCGATATTTAAACGTTTTATGCAAAAAGACAGATCAAGTTCGTTAATGGCTGAAATCGGACCAGTGGGAGGGGGGGATTTTCGAAAATTTTCTAATATCTCCGTTACCATAAGTCGGATCAAAAAATTGTATACAACCAATCTTATTGTAAATTGCATTTACTATAAATATTGTTCTATACATTTATTCTCTATCTTGAATACTATCCGAGATATTTGCATTTTTGTTAAATGTGGGCCGATAACGGATGACTGAATTTCCCGCCAAAAGCTAGTTCGGCCGTAACTGTTCGGCTCTCGTATGGAGATTTCTCTATTGTATAACTTCACGTGGGAAATCTGCTTAGTTTACGCAGCCTCTGCGTGACGGCCTTTTACTTTAGTGCCACTCGGAAATTTCCGAATTTGACTTGGTATGGAGTATAATTTTTCCACTTCCAGTGTCCATTCATCTGACAATACAATCCGTGATTCGAAATTCACAATAAAATAAATAAATACGCGATATCTTAATAAAATTATTCGGAAAGTGCAATACTGTTTGTTGTCCGAATGGAGCACGGTTGTCAAAAAGTTTTCATTCATAAGTTTGTTGCTTTGAGTTATGGCTTGCCACGAAAGAGCCCAACTCTGTTAGCCACTTAAACTGAGATAGCCGCTATCAACCAACCCCTGTATCAACTAAACTTTAATGTTCTGAAGAATATTTAAGTTTAAACCATTTAGGGATGAAAAGTTTGTTTTCATTTTACATTTAGTACTCTCGACAGAAGATCCTTAAAGTTTAATACAGATGGCATCCTCGAAAATAACCTGGAATGAATTAGTTTGAAGCTTATAGGTTGACTATGAACGTGTTGGCGTTCGTATTTTTAGTTGCCAGACCCTATAGACTAAAACTTGTAGTAGTACTGAGAACTATTTAGTTTTAAAAAAGGTGAAAAAGTAGCTCGAACTAAATCGTTTTGTTGTAGATTAAACTAAAGATTTTAAACTCATATTCTTATGTGTCCTTGCCTTTTACGCTATTTTTGAAGCATAATTGATTTATTGTGGAAACCTCCTTCACTGGTTTTAATTAGCATTGTATTCAGAAAAACTATATTAATGAATATATTTACCCGATAATATATATTTTTTGAAGTTTAATCTCCGCTATTTGCTTGACATCCTACGTGTAGCAAACTATTGCATTTTTGGACATGTGCTTTTTCTGAATGATAAAATAAAATTAAGTCACTACAAATAAAAAAAAAATTGAACTCCAAGATGAAGGCTGTTTACAGTTCTTCACTTGAATTAGAATGAACATACATACTCTGGTCATTTCGAACAACGAAAACCTCCATATTTTCCAAGTGACTCAAACCTTTTAACTTGTGTCTCCTAGCTTTTTATACAAGTTCGTCTTAACTTTTGTTTGTATACTTAAGTACTCAAGAAATCTGCCTCGTCTAAAAGCCCTTATTGGGGCTAATCAACAGAAGAAGATGATCGCCAAAACGTCGAAAAGCAGCAGCTCAAACATTTTTCCCGCTGATGCAAATAATCAGCAGAATCGAAATGTGATTCTTTCCGTACAAAGCTGGTACAAGTCTGAACCCAATACAAATTTGTAGTGAATTCATTAGAAACGATCCGAACATCCGAGGGAAATAAAGAAGGCCAGCCCAGGTCATTTCCTGTCATTTATAATATACTAAGCACTCTCCAGTCATTATGCTAAATATGACTCTTCTTCATGCTAATTTCAACATGTGTATAGCTTTGGGTCTGTTCATTATAACTGAATGGCAATTTGTGTGTTTGAATTATATTACTGTTCCACCCGTTTCACGATTACAACAATAAACTTTGGACATTACTTACAGTGGCTTGATTTTTCTGCTGATAATAAACAGTTTTCATCATAAAATCAAATTATAAAATATTTTCATCATAAGATCAAATTATAAAAGATTTTCATCATAACATCAAATAATAAAAGATTTTTATCATACAATCAAATAATAAAAGATTTTCATAATGAAATCAAATAATAATATATTTTCATCATAAAATCAAATAATAAAAGATTTTCAACGAGTGTAAAATCAAAAAATAATAGATTTTCATCAAATATAAAATCAATTAATAAATAATGTTCGACTAATATTAAATCAGAACTGGAAAAAAAATGTTAACGAATAGAAAACCAAGCAATAAAATATTTTCAACAAGTAGAAAATCAAATAATAAAAGATTTCAAACTAGTAGAAAGCCATTTATAAGATTTTCAGTAAATATAAAATCAAATGGTAAGATTTAGATTAAATAGGTCATGAATATTTATTTTTCTTTAAGCCAATGACTTGTTTAATTTTAATTTGAACACTCGAACGTTTCCTAAAATTTAATTGGTGTCTTTCTTGGTCAAAAATGTTTATTGGCAAAATAGTGATTCGAAACAATTGAAAAATATATAGATCCTTCTCTCATAAGCCTACACTACATTTTTGCACTAAATAATGTTAACTTATGCAGTAAATGAGACGCATATTCGAATGTTTTTCGACAACTCATTTTGGTGTAGAAGACAAAGAAAGAAATATTAGATGTAGCCTTCCTTCTTGTAGGTGTCTGAACCTTATGCAAAATAAATAACTTTCTCTCACAAAGGTGTGGCCCAATTTCTGTTAACAACAGTAAGGTTAAAGGAATTTACAAATTGGTTGATTGGGTTCTTAGTCACATCATTTTGACAATAGATAGATAACTATTTGATTTTCCAATTTTTAGAAAATAAACAAATATTTCTTTTACTGGTCTAAAGGTAAAGGATCATGCTGGAGGGATAAAATATCTCTTTTTAAAATCAAGTACCTCAAAAGCATATGAAGTTAAGTTCTTAATTGAATAAATTCCTGTTGCACATGTGGGAATGGAACCCACCATTCCAGTTAGACCCAGTGAGATTAATACCCCTAAATGGTGTCATACTTTCCAAATGAAATTCATAATCCCATTTTCTCTGTAAGAATAAGGTGTGGATAACCCATCTCGTTAGCAATACTTCATGAAGTGTTAGTTCATGAAAATATTCTAAAGTCTTCTTTCTGCTATCATTTAATCGATTACGTTCAGGTGAAAATGTTTCTCTGATGCCACTTGTGGATACTGTATTATCCTGATTAGGGCGTGTAAGATAAACCGAAGCAGGACGTGCAAGGATATTTGGCAGGATGTAAGCTTATACTCCTCATATCGATCGTCCTTCAAGAGAAAGCCGTATATCTCCTTTCTACACTCCGTTCGATCCTTGTCTTACATTCTCGTACATATATTGGTTTTTAAACTTGAAACAATTTCTGAGCGGCTACATTCCATTGAATGTAATCAGGCCACAGGTTTGACACTTCAATTTCAAAAAAAAAAACATTGTAATTAAGAAAAATGTCGGATTTCAGATTTCAACGAAACTATCCCTTTTGACCCTCCCTGAACTCACTTTGACTAGTTTCGCCGTGGCATCTGTATGTACGTTTCTCTTTTTTATCAAAATCGACTAATGTGGGGAGGAGGGGAAAATTAAAAAAAAATGCGAATTTCCCCGTACATATTAGAGACAAAAAAAGATTTTGATAGAAACCTAGGCCTGGCATAAAATGATCTCTGAATTCTGGAACGGAGGTATCATATATCACTTTCAAATGAAATAGATTTTTTTTAAACAAAAATTAATGAAAACTACTTGTTTATATTAAAAATATCTATAAATTGTGGTGTATTACACTTTTCTGTTGGAACGGAAATATATAAGATTTCAAAAGAAATGCACTGGAACATTCTGTATATTTAATTTGATAGAAGTGCGAGGAACCCATGTAGTACCGACATTGGATTTATTTTAATCCTCTAGAATATATCATTTGACCAAGAAAACATTGGCTAATATAGACCATTAAATGTTAACATGTCACATATTTAAACGTTTTATGTAATACGAAGGATAAAGACTACTTTAATGGCTGTAATCAAAACATTCGGAGGGGAGGGGGGCTAGAGGCGAACTTCAAAAATTCAAAATATATCTACATTATGAGTTGGTTTGAAACATTGTATAGAACCAATCTAATTAAAAATATAGTTGTCAATAAATTTTGATATATATTTTCCCTCTATCTTCAATATTAACCGAGATATTTGTTTTGTTTTTTTTATTTTCAGCCTTCACTTGAACCTACACTCAGACTCGTGTCATATTGACAAATGCTGTTATACTTTCAACCATTGAATTGGATTTGTACAATGTTACCCTCATATATGATTTTACGAGGGAGGAATAATTGCAAATTCGAAATGTTTTATTTGAGGCAGATCGAAAAAACGAGTACAACTAGAAATATAGAGAACATATGTAATGTTTCCGTATGTTTTATGACATATTCCATTGATTGGAAAATCTGCTTTGTTTACGCAGCACCTGCGTGGCAGATCTTTTTTCGTTTTAACTAGACACCGATTATGTGATTAATCCTAGTTAGAGAGCTTTAAACAAATGGAATTGAATTGCTGGTGCAGTTGTTGGCCTTCAGTTTGGCCCAGTGATTTAATGAAATTTAATTAGGACAGTTCTCTTTTTTTTTGCAAGCTGTTGACTCCCATCCTTGTTATTGTTTGCTCTGATAAAAATAAAAGATAACTTGGAGTACGAATGTGAATGTTTTTGTTTACCAGATTTTCGAGAAACGAAATAGGTTTTTCTGAAGCATAACATGTTGATGATATTTTATTTAATTCCAATTATAAACATTTCATTCTCTTAATTAGAGTCTTTCTTCATTGTTGTAATTCTACTCCAATTTGTGAAATAAAAATGTGGACACTTCATGAAATTCTTTTACTCCTATTAAATTTAATAAGCTAATATTTGGTCGTACTCCATTTACAATTATTTCATTTCAAAGTGATATATATCTCCGTTCCAATGCATCAAAAAATGTTATAGAACTTAATTCATGGATCATTCCTTGGCAAATAAAACAGGTTCTATACAAATATTTTGTATTTCTAAAAATTAATTAGGAGACTAAGGAGGGTTTTTAATGAAAAATAAGTATTATTTTTCTTCTACTTCGTCCTCTAAACCTGAATTATTTCATATCCATTTGAACTAAAGTTTAATTTGTAAAAAAAAAAATAATTAAGATGTGTTTTACACATAAAAATCCTAAATGTTTAGAACCTTTTTTAGAAATATTGAGGTGTCCCTAAACTGTGCAACACTAGTGGAAATAACTGTACACAAATCCTGCAGACTGACTTGTTTATGATTTCCCCTAATGAGATGTATGTAATAATAACTAAATCACGCAGGGGTTGTTAACTAAGCAGATTTCCCACGTGCATCACATCACGTATTTGCATTTATCTCAAAAAGTAAAAGTTCAATGAGAGCAATATGTGCTATTTAGCTTCAAATAAAGTGCTTCATAGTATAACAGCTTGCTGTTAATATGACCTGAGTAGGAGTGGGGGTACTGAAGGCCGAAAACTACAAAATGCAGATATCTCGGTTAACAATGCAGATAGTGAAAAAACTTATATAACAACATTTATAGAACATTTAATTTGCAATAAGAGTTGTTCTATACACTTTTTCGATCCGACGCGTAATAACGGTGATATTTCCAATATTCGAAATTCCTCCCCTCTAAACCCTCTCTCCCACTGGTCCGATTTTACCCGTTAACGAACTTCATCATTATTTTTACATAAACGTTTAAATATACAGTTTGGCAACGATCAAACAAAAACTACGACCGCTAGAGCGTTAACAGAGAAATATATAAATCTTTATAATGATAGATGGATAACATTTTGAACTAACCTCATTTTCGTCACCTTCTACGTAGGATCCATGGACGTTTTAGTACATTTTTCGAAAACCGCGTCATGAGTACATCAGTAGCTTATTTCCCATATGTGAAATCTGCTAGAAGTAAGCAGAATAAGTCTCCATATGGAGAATTTCCCATATTTTCCAGAGGCCTGCCTTTTTATAAATGAAGCTGAGCCGAGTCCTATTGTCGGTGGGATAATCCCTTAAGACACCAGAGGAGTATAATCCGGAGACTGATGAGATCCTGCCCTAAGGGAGGGAGGCTTGCCCAAGGTCTTCAAGGGAAAATTACTCCCATTCGCAAAACCAACCCTCAGTTCTATCTGGAATTTTCTTCCCTCATAAAGGGAAATGAGAGAAAATATTCACTCTGAGGAAACTCTTAGACGAAAATGTAGGAAATTGCCGCGGCTTATATTTGTCTCATAGAACTCGTCATGTTGGGAGTGAAATGATTTATAGGATCTGCGTAAACTGAGAACATTCCCCACAAGCTGGAATACTACGCTGACGACTTGTTCTCACGTTCATTTTCTATTTCCCTAATGGAAAATGCTTAATCGGGGGGTTTACTGACCCATCATGTGCTGATGAACCAAAGATTTTCGGTTTCATTTCATATACTTTGATGGTCAGTTTCATATCTACGGTTTGCGCCACTCGCCTATATTTAATCTATACTCCAATTGTTGTAGTTCTCGGTGAACAAACCAAAAAAAAACCTTTTGACTATAATATATGTAACAAATTAAACATCCCCAATTCTTAGTTATTCTAATTGTAATATTCAATGAGATCAGAATAAATTGATTTCTTTATTCCTTCATAATTCTAAAATTAGATTCTATTCACTGAATCAATCCATTATCCATTATTCATTGATTTATTTCTGTCATCTATCTAGGCCGTTCAATCACGCAAGGAACACACAAAGGTTACAAGCTTCCTTAGAACTTAGATGTAGCATGTATGGCTTATAGTTTGACTGACATTTCTGTAAATTATTATTCCTGTAAAAATCTGGACGTATAATTTAGCATTATACCTTCAAATAAATCTATTTTTATAAGGGAGCTCAAGTTACCCATGTAAAGCGTTGGCCTTAATCTCACATGTTAAACCTAGAGTGGCGAGTTAGATTCTCGCCTGATAATAAGTAGGAATTGATTTATTGACGAACTCGTTAAATAAAATTCTTAGTCCCACCATAGCTAGAAAAGGGAGGTGATCTGTAGATCACCGGTTCTAATCACCCAAAGTTGCAAAAAGTGGACGTTAATTAATTATAAAAACAAATCAGCTCTGTGTCGGTGATGCAAAATAACAAATATATAATAAACAAGAAAATCTTTAAATATCTAATTTGGTAGAGGCCACTCAAGGTTAAATTGAAATCGTCATAATCCGAAGGCTCAGGTTTGTATTTGCAACCATTGTATTCTTTCGACGATTCATTTTTTATGTTCGTAAAGTTCTGAAATCCATGTGATATCTGATGTCTTCCGTAAAGGCTTTCTAGCCCTCCCTCTTTCCTTCTGATCAATAATCTTATCTTCAAAAGCATTTGTGAAGAAACCATTTCGCTTCAAGACATGCCCAAGAAGTGTCATCCTCCTGTTATCCTTGGTCTTTAACTTTCACCTGCCTCATTTAGAGCTTCCACTGTTTCCCATCTATTGTATGTACCTTGTATTTTTGTGGAATGTGTGATATAAGTGGTTGTTTGTCAGAACTTCTTTAGTTTCCGTTGCTGTTCGCTTCACCGTTCCTGTGCCAAAAAACTCTTCGGTCTAAATCTAGTATCGACCTCCCGCCTTTTTGCCTTCAACCATGGTTGTATTGAGGTCACATTTCTACTATAAAAAAAATCGAACTAAGTAAAACATAACTTTAAATGCTGCAGCTCCGTCTTCTTAGGATGCTGATGTGAGGCGTGCGTCTCAAATTACATTGTGGCTTGCGATAGGTGTATTTCTGTTTTGTGGTCTAGTTGTTTTTTTTCCTGAAGTGATGCCATGAAGGGCGGCGTTGAGCAGCTGATGTTGGACATCTGCTGGAGAAGGCATCATCTTCCAGGTAGCTCCCCTCCCTCTCTCCCTTTTCTCTGCCCCTTCCGAACCCCTCCTTTTCATCTCAGTGATGATTCACAAGTATTATCTACGCCTGTCACTCAGATGCAGCCAGAAAATGCGGATAACTTATATCCCCCAATTTGGTGGCTAAATATTGTTAGCCAATTAATGTAACCAAAAAATATTAAATATTAAATATCATGAAGTTTAATATGTATTCACCGGTATCCTTCAATAAACCTTATTTACATGTTTAGAGGAAAAGGGATCTGTCGTCGGTAGGTCCAGTTCAATCTTTTTAAATCTGAATTTCTCAAGCTGACGTGAGAATATTTCACGTAAAATGAAAGAACTAAAAATCTGATACGCGGGGGCTGAGTTACCTAAGCAGATTTCCCACGTATTTGCATTTATCTCAAAAATTGCACTTAAAAATTCAATGAGAACATTATTTTGTATTCGGGCTTCAAATAAAAGGCTTCATGTCAGCGCCTTAACTATGAAGCCTAACTAAGGCTTCGTAGTTAAGGCGTAGGTCTTAATCTCGCGAGGTAGGCCTAGAGTGGCGGGTTCGATTCCCGCCCTGGGCAGTGGAAATTTATTTAGAGTCGGAACTCATTAAATAAACTCCTTAGGCCCATCCTGGCTAGAAAAGGGTGGTAACCTGTAGATAACCCGTCCCCATTAGCCATAGTAGAATGACGTGGACGTAAATAATAATAAACAATAATAAAAGGCTTCGTAATATAACAGCTTATTGTTAATATGACATGAGTAGGAGTGGGGGTTTACTGAATACTGAAAAGTAAAAAAATGCACATATCTCCGTTAATGCTAAAGATAGAGAATAAATGTATATAACAATATAGTACATTTTATTTGCAATACAATTTTTTTCTATAATATTTTTTGATTGAACTAATAATAACGGTTGTATTTGGAATTTTCGAAATTTTCCCCCTCTAAACTGCCCTTCCCATTGTTTCGATTTCAGCCATTAACGAACTCGATCTTTAGTTTTGCATGAAACGCTTATAGATCGAGTATCAGCTAAATAGCTGGTTAGCCGTAAGGGAGGAATCTTCCTAGGACAAACTGGTTAAGGGACCATCCCTTAGTAACGTGCAAAATACAGGCTGGCCAACTGTTACTAGTTGTCCTATTTCGGGCAATGGGTACCGTACTTTAATTCTGCTGAGACAGCTGGGAATGAGGAGGGATGAGTAAGGCCATTCCTGGATGCCTCCATGTCTGGCCCGAAGGGATAGGGGATGATGACCCGGAAGGTATTTAGAAAGGTAGACTGCGGTTATGACTCATTCGACAAGAACGCCTCCGCCCTCTAGTTACGTCACCGCTATGTCAGCGAAATGTCATCATTAAAAATAAAATCGTTTTGTGCTGCTGATTCAGGTTATTTCATTGAGGAGCATTCCTGCCTTTATTGTTGGAATACGATTTCAGATTGGTTGGCATTACCATGACAATTATCATAACATAAATCATGCTGGAAATCTGCTAAAAAGTCAGGAAACAGGTCCCAACCAACGTTTGGTGTTTACTTCTTCAGTATTTCTTATAACAGCATCTATTACATTAATTAATGATCACTGAAGGGTAAAGTATGTCACTTTCAGGAGATAAAAGGGTAGCGTTCTAAGTTTCTATTGCAGAACATATTTCGTGTACAAATCTTGTAATCGATGTATTCGAAGGCCCAGGCATTGGTGAGTCTCTGAATATATGTTCTGTTATGGTAACATGATATTTTGTACTTGTAATAATCGTTTCATTCCATTCTATATAATTCTCATTATATGCATTCGCTATTGAAGAGGTCGCTATTGATGAAGTGTGCTCATTTAGAACACGGGAAATAGTACAGTGAACATTTAGAGGTATGGGGAATAGTAATTGGCGAAATATTCCTTAGTAAATGTAACTACGGAGTTTAAACAATAAGTTACTGATTCAGTGACAACTGATCTCATGTTTTTCCTGTCATAAATAATAGCAGTTATGTTTACTGAAGGTGTATTCCGTCAATTACATCAAGCAATAAAGTGTTGAAAATTAATACGCGTTATCTGCTTAACCCATCAATATACACAAAAGTCCGTAACGCAGGGGCTGCGTTAACTAAGCAGATTTCCCATGTGCGTTACGCATTTTCATTTATTTCAAAACGTAAAAGCCCAATAAGAACAATATTTGATATTTAGGCTTCAAATAAAGGGCTTCATAAAAAAATAGCATATTGTTAATATGAGATGAATGGGAGTGGGGGTTTACTAGAGTCCAAATTCTAAAAAATGCAAATATTTCGGATAATAATCAAGATAATGAAAAAATGTACATAACAACATTTATAGATCATTACTTCTGCAATAAGATTGGTCCTATATAACTTTTCGCTCCAACGAATAATATCGGAGATATTAAGACTTTTCGAAATTCTCCCCCTTTCGGGGAAATCTGTTAATTAATCGTTTTCATCAAACTACGGTGAAAGTAAGGTACTACAGGGTAGGATACTTAGATTAGATTGGTTACTAGTTAGAGCTCAAACATATCTTGAACCCATGAGGTGGATGCTTTCAAGCCAGCTGGTGGTTTCAAGCCACTGTGGATTTGAATGATCATCCTCCTCCCAATAAAATTTGTTTAAAAAATGTCGGATTTAATTTCTTTCTGTACGAAAATATTCTCACTGTGTATTATTTACTATGAGAATATTCAGCAATACGAGTATGTATACATTTAATAAATGAAGCAGGATTTAGTCTCATTTTGTTAAACCTTTAGGAAGCTTCGAGGGTGTCTTGCGAAACGATGCATGACGTTTTAAGAAGACATCATTAATCAAAGGAATTCCTCTTTAAAAAATGGAGAATGATTTATAGCAGTAGTTAGTACTCAGATAATTGGGTATTTTATGGCCAGTAATCATTAAGTTTTTCGTTGATATATTATTTTCCAAACGTATTAGGCTTGTTTACAGAGAGATACAAAACAAAAAATATCTGGAATACATTATATACAACACTTTTAAGTGTGCCAGAGTTCAGCACTTAAATAGTAATAGCTAACGAAACGCATGCTTCTAGTTGTCCATTATCAGTCGTGGTTGGTCTACTTTCTTCAGATAAGCTTCACGACCCGACTTATCACGAATACCCTAAATCCTGTTAGGTGCGGCTCTTTAACTATTTCATGTTTCACTTTCACCATTATTTTTATCAGCCCCCTTTATGCCCATCCTTTCTTCTTCCGTCTTGATTAGCTAATGTTCTCATTGATTATGGTAGAGTAGAGTATTAGTCTCCGAAGTTACGGCCACTAGCTGAGACCCGTATATTCTATAAAGTTACTATAAAATGCGGTCAGGTTAAGGAAAAATCCACTTTGCTCGGAGTGGCTAAGTGTAGGATTGCACGACATCCCGCAGTCACATGTCTTAAAGCCTAAAGCTTTAACTTAAAGGGCTTTGTCGCTTTCTTTGATAGTTCTTCTCTTTTATCGGCCATCTCTTTCTTCTTTAAATGCAGGGCTTCTGATTCTTCAAGTACCCCATTTCTCTTCAGACCATCGTTTAACAGACTATATTTGAAGCTTTAGTTCTCTTTTACTTTTTATCTCCACCATATAATTCCACCATTATCGAATGAATTTGGTCGTTTATGACTTTTTTTTTTAGGCATTCACAAATGGACTGAAATTATCTGAACTACAAAAATAAATAATAGAAAATGACCAAAATATTAAAACAGAAAAATTAAAATAGTGTAATTAAATAAATTGCAAACACCAAAACTCAACGAATTAAAAAATTAACAAGATTGGTTTTTAACGTCCTTCCACCTGACTCATAATATTGGAGATGTTTACTACGATTTTGAAATTTACACCCTCTTTAATTAAACCCTCACTCTCAGTCAGATTCCCTATTTCCTTGAACCATTGACAAACTTGATCTTTAGTTTAACATGAAACAGTAACATATCAGAATGCTAGGGGGTTAAATAGACAAACTCACATACAAATTTGACCTTAGTAGAGGATTTGTCATCATAAAATAAGCCGGGTAAAATGAAATATGTTCAAAATTGCATTAAGATAACTGACGAACTCGTAAACGCTGTACGTCTTGGTAGTTTCTCCTACAATTTCCCTAGCCTCCCCATCTCTGCCTGGGCCTCCTCCTCGTATTCTGTTAGCTGCTCATTAGATGTGACGACCCCACAGAAAATAGAGGAAACTGAGCCGCTCAGTTAAGGCGAGATCAAAGGAAAAAATGTTTTCACTAACAGTGAAAGTAAAACTACACATCTCGAGACTTGGGCTGGCTGGTGGAGGTCCATCATCAACAGAGTTATGTCACAGAGCACTGAAGGTGGGGGGCAGTTTGACCCGAAAGTACTCTGCAACTAATAAAAAACTGTTAAGAGTGGTGGCGGTTTGACTTTCTTATCCTTCCGTTGAAAACTACATATATTTGTCTGTTGACACAAGAATATATCACGATAAGTCTTACTAACTTCAAATAAAGGGTTAGAACCGCCAGTTTAAATGATACTGTTGTCATACCTGTCTGTGGAGGCCGTCGTTACTGGCTGTTGATCGAGTACAGCTGGCAAGTGCTTTCGATGCGATCTTCAAACCCGTCTAAAGTTGTACAACTAGATGGTGCCATCGTAACGTAAGTGATTGCCAGCTGTACTCGATCATCTGCCAGTAATGACGGTCTTCACTGACAGGTATGACAACAATCTTACTAACTTGTTTATATTGGGCAATCGCTAAGAAAGGTACACGGAATGTAACTAAAGATCGTTACACCTCCTCATTTGTGAGCCACTCTAATGATGGTCTGCATTTCGAATTGTTTTCAGCCAATTATACTAATGTATAATATTTCTCCTTTAATATGTTCTAGCACTCATACAAATATATTAAAATATACAAGGAACGTCTAACTAGTGTAAAAGTGTGAATGAGGGAATTCTGCTAAGATTGCGCACTACCTGCTTAACGACTTTTGCTTAGAGTTTCCTTGATACGGAAATTATTTTTCGCCTTGGTATTATTGGCTATTTGGACGGTGAGATGTTTTTAGATTCTATTGGAGTATATATATATATATTGGATTGAAGGTAGGCTTTGAGCAGAGACTGATAGAATTGGGGCTACTCTTGCTCCCCTTCGGCCGGTCTGCCCGTGTAATACAATCAACAACTCTTTCTTTTTTATTGTTTGTTTTCTTCACGGCTCTTCTATTCTCTACAGATATTCCTTTTTTCTCTCTCTCTCTTTCTTTTTTTACCCAGATAATTCTGGCAGAATGGCCGTTTGTGATTACCTAAGATGTGGTGTAACCCAAGTTAACGGAGTGGTCTGAGGATTACCATAAAATACAGTATAGCAATCTTATGTCTTCAAATCAATGGGCAAAAAAGCCTGTTATATTTTATTGGGAGTTTAATAGACCACACACTATAAAACACTTATTAAATGGCAAAAGTACACATCTGGACACTTTGTTTTATATATATTTTTTTTCGGTTGACATTATAGACCTTTAAGATCTTCAACCGCCCCCGAGCTGGGCTCCAGGGATTCGCAATTAGAGTTTTACGCAGCGTGCGATCAACCCGACACGATACCCCGTTAACCGAGGAGGACCTGAAATGACTTGTCTCCAGTAGACTCACGGGCCTCTTTATTCCCGGGGCAGTCAGTTGTTTTATCGCCAAAGGCCAGTTTGTTAGTCAAAGGTATCTAGGGGAGTCAATGTCCTTAGTAATACCGACAGACTACTCTCTGATTTACTCACTAGACTCTCTCCATTTTAAAATCGACGCGCTCTGGCAGTGAACCGGTGAACTAACCCATTCAAGTACTGGCCATACTCCATGCTGACATTGATTGTCTAAATGTCGTTACTCTACCCCTGATCAAGGGCACCCCCATATATACATATATATATATATATATATTTTACGGTATGGGGGCCAAAATACAGCCCATTTCACCTTTCACGAAAACTGTTGTGTGGCGATGTTGCTCAGAAAAAAAAGCTGCATAAAATGTTTACAAAACAAACCCACAAAACAGAAATTGAACACGAAAAACGGAAATAAAATACAAACCAGAAATGCAAAACAAAAAAACAGAAATCAAACACAACAAAAGAACAAACAAAAAATAGAATCCAAAACTAACTACAAAAACTGAACCGTGAGAACTGAAAACCGAAACATAAGAGTCACGTTGGATAATAGGGAAATCAAATAAAAAATATTAAACAAAATGTAATAAAATAAATAAATTGATAGATTTAATGTAATATTTATCTAAGATATCTTATCAATGAATTTAAAATAATTGACGTTTAGATAAAATATAGATGGCTTTTACAAAAATTCTATATCTCCCTTATACACTCTCGTTTATCACTGGAGTTTCATGCTCAATTCGGGAACATGAGAAAGCTGTATTGAAATAGTTAAAAGTTTGTGTTCGTTTTCTTGTTATTAATATTGTTTTTCACATTTAAATTTTTGATGACTTTTAAAATTCATTAATTTTTTCTATTGTTGCAGGTACGTGGTGTTTTGGAAGTCCTGAACGTCAAATGACTGAAATGTATGTAGATTAATTTTATTAAGGGAAATATTATTTAAAGCCTGAAGTTATCCGTTGTCTATGTGTGTTACGGCGTGGGCATTTGAGGTACTGGCAAGCCTAGTATCGTAGGTGCGATTCCAACATGGGTAACAAGTATCTATTCAACGATGAAGGCACCGAATCTTGGGCCCTATCCTAGCTCTGGAAGGGTGGTAACCTGTAATTAACTTGTCCCGATTAGCTGTTAATGTGGACAATAAATAATAAATACTATTCTAAATCATCTAAAAAAAAAAAAAAGTTTCTTTGTGATTCAAAAGTCGTTCTCCTTTGATTCTCATGTTAACCATTACGATACAGGATTATATAATTTGATATTTCTTTGAAATATGGATTACTGTAAATCCGTTAAAACGGAGAATTTGTGTATGGGTATAAATCAATATTTGAACGTGAAATTATTTTTACGCTATCTACTGGAATCGATAGATTTTTCGTAAAATTTATAGAGCCCATCACACAAGTGAATTTATTATAATTTGGGCGGAAATTTGCTGAAGGTAATAAATACGAAATAGATACGAAATATGCGGGTTCAAATAACCCGGCATTAAATTCATAAGGGTCAATTCCGGAAATCGCATCATATGAATTAACCTCGGGCGATTTTCCATCCGCAGATCATAAATATAGAATATTAAAAAGATGATAGTTCTGAATCTAGACTCACCATTGTAGAATTGTCGAAAAAATGTGTTTCACTACATACGGTTGAGTTGAAAATTTTAAATATAAACGATTTGTCCTTCGGTGAAAATAAAAGGATCCTTGTAGAGTTCAACGGAAGTGAAAGAAACCACATGAAGACATGACAGTATGTTATCATCTCTTCCTCAGTGTGGTTTTGCTTTACTCAAGTGGGAAAAGAACAGGTGCATGACATATTTCTGATAATACAATACTTGCACGAGCCTTTCAAATGACATCTCTCATCCGAAAAATACATGGGCTACCTAAACTAAGCAGATTTCTGACGCAGCAGGAATGTCACCCTGTGACATCACAGTAATATTTGCACACATGACGTCATCTGTTCGCTGTAATCGCGATTTCTCTTTTACTAAATAAATTGCTGATTCAAGACTTTCACTCTGTGCGTTAGTTTTTGGCACCTGCTCTTCCTTTACTATAATTGCTCTGTAGAAAGACCAGCGGTGTTCGAAACTGTTAGCATTAAAATAAAGCCATCTATTAAACGGCTTGAGTACTTTTTGTAGCCTATATCATCCATCTATTCTTAATTATCATTCAACAACCAACAACTGGCAGATTATGACTTCCTTGGGGGTTTTCATGACTTTAATGCACGAATTCACAAACTACTATAAATGTCTAACAAAGAAAAAAGAAGGTCACATGTTCCTTCTAAAATGCAAAACCAACAAGACCCTACCTAAACACTTCTCTGCAAGCCTAAATAAATTAAACTCCATAGTTCCATAAGTTTCCTTTACACACAAAAAAAATAAAAAATGCCAAACACCTTATGTAAACCAGCCATCAATCAATCACTTACATATGGCGTTGAGTCCAATGATAACGCAGCCCAGTGCTTTGAAGGAGAATCAAACCAAACTGCAGAAACTGGATCAAGCTGACCACTTGACCTCCCACCAAAATCATGGAGCAGGCCTTGGCCCTTCATGAAAATGTTTACTTCCTTGTACGAACTAAAGGAAGGACTGTAATCGCAAAAATCATTGGTTTTCAGAGGAATTGTCCGTATTGACTTTCACAGAACCCATTTTGACTAGATTCGGCCAGGCGTAGGTATACGAGTATGTACGTGTCTCGCTTAACTCTTAGAATATTGAAATTTCATCTTTATGACTGTTACACCGTTTAGTAGCGCACCTCACTTTTGTATTAAAATCGACTACACCGGAAGAGGTTTGGGGACTGGCAAATAAAAATCTACAAATTTTTTGCGTACCTATTGCTGGTAAAAAGTTGTTTTTATTCAAAGCATTGGAACGGAGTATACTGTATATAACTTGCAAATGAAAACATGTTAAACATTTTGTTTATTTTATTTCAAAGGATTACAAGGAAATCATACGCTATCTTGTTTCATATCGTTGCCAGTCGATAAGGTTGTATAGCGGATGTATGGATTTTAATAGCCCAGTTATAGATCCCTAGTTATAAAATTAATCCATTGTTATTAAAGCCCTGCCCTTTTAAAAACCGAGAGTAGGCAGGCCTTTCCGACCAATGAGAGAGCCATTAATAAAATATTTCTATACGGAGGAAGTGGTTTCTGAATGGGAACGGCTAGCAGAAAGAGCAGTACCGTTATTATTGGAGAAATTATTCATTTTCATCCTCTGTTGTGTTTGTCCACCGGCCTCCGGATGAATGCATCCGGTCCCCCAACAATGACAGTCTCCCAGCTCAATATTTTATTCCCTCCGCCATGCATATGGCGGCGATTCCTAACCTCTATCCAACACTAATTGGACGCCTTCCACTATCAAGCTTCTAATTTGGAGTTTGTGGAACTTTTAACGAGTGAGAAAACTCCAGACATTTTGCAGGTAGGTGTAACTATTAGAAGCTTCTCATAACTCCTTCAGAGAGATCGCAAGAAAATCTGCCAAAAGAGACCACCACTTGCCAATTATCACGTTTCCCCATGAGAATACATTTGTTCCTTAATCTATATATATATAAAATTGTAACCTCTGTCTGTACATTGATTTTTTTCGCGAAATTTCACGATAACTTTTCGTTTCACATGTCATAGACACCATATCTGCATTTTGTTTCTTTCGTGTATGTTTGTTTGTTTGTTTGTTTGCTTGTTTGTTTGTTTGTTACCTTTTCACGCATAAACGGCTGAACCGAATTTTATGAAACTTAGTATGTATATTACTACTAGCCCAACTTAGACTTTAGGCTATATTAAATTTCTCTGAGACGAACAGGAGTGGGGGTTATAAGGGAAGCCTGAAATTGAAAATAGCGATATTTCGTTTTATATTGGTTTTTCGGTAAATATGCACATAACAAAAGTTGTTTATTTTGTTATTTAGAGTAACTTTTGTTATATACACTTTTGTCGTATACCGAAGTTTAAATGCGTTATACGCTAAAAATTATAGCGGGAGTCAACAATATTATTTGCCAAAAAAGACTCAACCGAACTAAATAAAACTCGGTATTTGTATTAGCAGTGTGGCCTTCATTATAACAAGCCGTACCAACATTTCTATGGACGGGCAGGAGTGGGGGTTATAAGGGAAGCCTGAAATTAAAAATAGCGATATTTCGTTTCCTATTGGTTTTTCCGCAAATATAAATATAACAAAAGTTGTTTATTTTGTTATTTGGAGTAACTTTTGTTATATACACTTTTGTCGTATACCTAAGTATAAATGAGTTATACGTTAAAACTTTAGCGGGCACTAACGGCTGAACCGAACTTAACAAAACTCGGTACGTCAATTAGCATTAATTCTTCCATGATTATAAGTTACATTAAAATATTTATGTTCGAACGGGAGGGGGGTTATAAGGGAGGCCTGAAATAAAAATTCACCATATTTACATTTATAAGAGACGGGAAATATAAAAATATCGAAGACAGTGAAGCCTTATCGAACAAATATTCTATTATTAGCAAATCCACGGCAACGACGGGTATCAATCCTAAACACTGGGACGGGTAAATGTCAAAATATTGTGCAATGTAAAGCCTGCTAAAAAATACTATCACCATTCAGCCTCAAATGAATTCCCGGGCGAAGCCGGGTATCTGAGCTAGTAAGGTTATAAGGAGCCCTTCCATTTTAAACGACCCAAGATCCTTGTATCACACACGGAAAGCAAGCACAAATACCAAACGAATTTCAACAGATTCTATATTGGAGATTGCATATTTTCAATTCATTAATGGAGTTTTTAACTAATCCGTTAAATTTAAATCATTTACATTTAGTCAATAATTATTGGGCTTTACCTTGAAATTTCACAACACTCATTCTTAAATAAGTACACAGTACAAAAGCAAAGATTGGACGTTTCGGGGAACTAGCATCATAAAGAAAGACCATTGAGAGTAAAACAACTTAGTTAACTTACTGTTGGTGGGGCGCATATTCAATGAAGCCGATTCATGACGTCAAGGTTAATGAGTTTTCATTTAGAGTGGAATTTAGCCTTTCTCGAAAGGTTGATCAGTCTTTCTGTGACAAGTGGTTGTCAAACCTATACTTTATGTTTGGAGTATAGCCCCTGGAGGAAGGAGTTTAAGGAAAATGTCACTTTTTCGAAACAATGCACTTCTAATATTAGCAGATAAGTCAGTACATGAGCATAGATGAATGAAATCGAATGAGATAGATTAATCATCCACTATGAACTCTCGAGCATCTTTATTTGAAGGGACTTCATCTGAATGATTTTACTCCTGGCGGGGGAAATGTCTTCGGATATACAACGTAGTGGCCGAATGATTTGTTTAATTTTCATTAAAATCTATATTTAAGCGTTTAAAGTGAAGTTCAAGTTCGTTAATCGCCAAAATCAAACCAGAAGGCGGGGGGAGGGGGTGTCAAAAAAGGCAAAAAATATAAAATAGTTCTATATACCTTATTCGTCCTTTAAAAAAAATCATATTTTTGTATTCAGGTCTTTCTGGCAACTCTCTCTCCTTTACTTTCTTATAATCTCTGGATTTCGCATGGTATTTTGTAGAAGATTTATATCTGATGATGACATATAAAAGAAGAAATCGTCCACAAATAAGGAATATTTTATGTCTGGTGGTATGCTGAAGCGCACTAAATCAATGCTATAAGAAATAAAGTTGTACTGAGTGTGCCTCCCTGAATGACTCCACGCTCTTGGCTAAATGACCCAGAGATAGTCGATCCTACTTTAAATGACCTATTTGTTAATAAAAAATTAACAAATTTTATTATCTTTCCTCCTACATTCCATTCGTTCAATTTATATATTATAGCACCCGGCCACAATGTATCAAAAACTAATTATAATACATAAAATAGTTTTACTTCTTTTTTTAAATTTTAGGTTTTTACAAAAAGATAAGACGAGATAGAACATAAGATCACGTCGTCTTTGTTTCACTCCAACACGTGTGAAGTGTACTTAGTTTGTGCAGCCTTTGCGTGTCGGTGGTGCTTTTGAAATGCATCTCGAGTGAATATGGCACTCATCACTTCACCAATTCCATCGGTTCGTCAACTTCTCACGCCCAAATGTCATTATTGGTCAGCGGTGAATAAGTGAACGCCTGGTACTTAGTCTGAGGGGTAGAAACGCGAATAAAGAGGCTTGGAGTAGTTGAAGAGCGGTCGCCCCTCGCCACAGTCATTAGAACATTACTGGACATGTGGTTGGTTATTGAAGAGAATGATGACACACTCTGAGGATGATCACCCCTTCATGTCGAGAGCTATTTATCTCTCCCTATCACAAATCCCGAGTGCTTTCATAAAAGAACAGAGAGGATTAGTACTCTTGAAATTGCACAAGTTCCATTATTAAGTCTACCATTTAGTGTTAGTTGAAGTATAGAATATGAGTTGTCTTTTCCCTGAGCAAGAAAATGATAAATTAAATTATTTATTAAATGCCACTTTTTGCAACTAAGGCTAATTGGGACGGGTTATCTATAAGTCCTTTTCTAGGGTGGTACTAAGGTTTTTATTTAATGAATTCCGTCACTAAATTCCTCTGCCCAGGCGGGAATTGAACTACCCACTCTAGGTTTACCATGTGAGATTAAGGTCAACACTTTAACTTACATGGCTAACCTGAGCCCCAAGAAAATGATAAATACAATATTTATTTATTTTAGAATTATAATAAGTTAATAGCAAAACGTGGGAAAGCAGCCTAGCTTAAGATTTCTATGCCTTTTTCCAAGTGCTAAAAATGACATAGATGGCATGAATTAGTAATTGAAATTATCATGAAATCAGTCCGATGGCAGATTTATATCGTTACGTTGAAGATCATTTGACACCTATTAGTCCAGACTAAGTTCTATAGACTTGGAGGGAGCTATCGACCTCCACAATAATCATTTTTAAACATAATATGAGTTGTACTCACTTTTTCTAGCCCTTTGCTCCCCCCCCCTTTTAAAAAGTGGATAGCCAATGTGACATACTGTTTTCAGAACAATTACATATACATAACAACAAACAATCTCCGTAAGCCGAGAAAGAAATCGAAAATATCATAATAAATAATTTGTTTAAAATTTATTTTAAATCCGATAACATATCATATAACATTGTTAAAATATTTTTCAAACATCCAAGGGAAGTGAGAAAATAAAGGGGTGCCGCTTAGAGGGTATGGATATTAAGAAGGTAACTAAATGAGTAACAATCTATGAACAAAATATATAAAAGATTCCCGAGTTAAAAATCGGCTTTAAAGTTTCTAGATCGTCAAACTTTCTTGTAGTCTTTCAAAAAAGATCATTGCTGATATTGACAGTGTAAACACCAGCAGGTAGTTTTATGAAGTTTATAGAAAAAAAAATTAAAATTTCCTAGAATTAATTTACGTTACGTTGGCCAGTAGTTCCAAGAATATAAAACTGATTAGGGTGAAAGGTACTTGCAGTTTTGAACTCGAATGGGATGCTTTGCATTTTTTTTCTTGTATTTAAGCCACCAATACAGATTGCTTGAGAAGCCCACTTTGTGATGACTAGCTGGTAGAAGTGCGGTTGATGATTGGTTTAGCTAATGACGGCTGCTGAATAGGGTTCAGCGAAGTGGGAGTGACCTGATACAAGGTGAACTTCTCTTGTATTAGATCTCTTGCTCAGCTACTGAAGCTGTTGCATTATTGAATCTTGCTCAACTTGATTGGGGTAGTTATCGACTCGGTAATGTTATTTTGATCATATAAGGTACTAATGCACTTGCCTATTTTTTGGACTGGTCTATTTCATACGCTATATATAAGGGGTCATTGCCGGGTACTCATTTATATCCATTGCAATGTTCTATCTTCGACCTAAAGATAGAGTGAATGAGACTCCATGAGGTCTGGGACAAAAAAAAAGTCGCAAACTTTGGCGTTCCCCAAGTCCCTCCCAAATTGCGGGGGTGATTCCTCATCCGCTTTGGGCCCTCAGATTTCGACCATGTCCATACAAGAAGTGTCCATGTTGAAGGGTTATTGGCCAAGGGTGCTATTGTGACGGGCCGAGTTGGACACTGTCCAAGCAGGCAGTCCAAAGTGGCCAGGCTATTAGAGCTGGCAGTGTATCCTAATGTGTTTTTCTCCATCAGCTGTTGGTTCTCAGAATAGCTTCCCTGTCCCAATCCGTCGTATTCTTGTTTACTCTGTCCACAGCTTTCTGTGAAGTAAGTGCTTCTGATCAAATTATCGCCCACGTTTCCGAACTATATTATGAGTACATATTAAGACTTTTCAATTAATGTCGGTGGGGGATTCATTTATTCATTGCCCACATATTTGTTTTAGGATATCCTACTGACTATAATACTTGTATTGCAGAGGGCGAATTAAACGAAATAAAACCCAAAATAAACCCCGGATGGTCGTTTAAGGCTGAAGGGGCTATAAGCCCCTATCTTCAAATAAAGAAAATTAGAACTTGCCATTGCTACTTCAAAGTTCAACCAGTTGTGACGTCTGCCCACAGTGGAATACCTTTGTGGTATGTGACGTAGAGACCTTGGACCCTTAGTCCCCCAAGGCCGCCTGTCACTACCTCCACATCTCTCTCTCTCTCTCTCTCTCTCTCTCTCTCTCTCTCTCTCTCTCTCTCTCTCTCTCTCTCTCTCTCTCTCTCTCTCTCTCTCTCTCTCTCTCTCTCTCTCTCTCTCTCTCTCTCTCTCTCTCTCTCTCTCTCTCTCTCTCTCTCTCTCTCTCTCCTCTCTCCTCTCTCTCCCTCTAGCGTGCTATAAATAATGATCACATTTAGCAATTTTTGATTTCAATTATAGTTAGGTCTCTTGAGGTTACTGATATTCGGTTGTAGAATAAGCCCCCTAGTATCTTGGAGTGTTAACTAAACACAGGATGTGAGGTGCAGCTGTCGTCCGGATTCCCCTCCTATCTCCTACCTCCTTTTATCTTCATTATTCTACCTACCAGTCGTCCTCAAGGCTTATAATAAAAATGGGTTTCCGTCAAATAATAAAAATTGGATTAGCGTAAGCCTTAAATTACCTCTGCCTCTTCTTCAAACAACGTTAACGCGCCACTGTACGAAAAGACGATTGCAATTACAATTAAAGAATTCCCGTTTTCACTCCCATTCCAATCGCGGATAGTATCGCACAAATATGATACATGTTATCAAAGGTTAACTGTAAAACCCACCTATTCATGATTTCAGCCATTAACGAACTTTCCCTTCATTTTTTTTTGTTTTAACTGAACGTTTAAATGTGGTGTTTGGTAACCATTAAACAAAAATTGCGACCGCCAAATCATTAACAGACAAATAAAGTTTTGAACCAATTTCCTTTTCGTCATTTCCTAGGTAGAATCGTTGGATATTGGAAGACATTTTCGTAGTCGCGTCATGAGGTTGTAACAACTGATTTTTCATTACCTCAACTATAATCTTTAATCATAGAATAAAAAAATATCATTGTAAAGATGAGATTCTCATGTCTTAATTGTAGACAAACTTGCTGAAGTACATAGGAAGTAAAACGTCCGTCACGCAGGGGCTGCGTAAACTAAGCAGATTTCCCACGTGAAGTTTTACAATAGAGAAATTTCACGAGAGCCGAGCAGTTAATGAAACGGCCGAACTAGCTTTTGGCGGGAAAGACACTTCGTCCGTTAGCCGCCCAGGATTTAATAAAAATGCAAATATCTCGGTTAATATTCAAGATAGAGAATAAATGTATATAACAATATTTATAGTAAATTTAATTTGTAGTAAGATTGATTCTGTACAATTTTTCGATCCGACGAATAGTAACGGAGATATTTCGAATTTTCGAAAATCCTCCCCTCTAAACTCCCCCTCCCCGTGGTCCGATTTCAGCCGTTAACGAACTTGATCTTTCTTTTTACATAAAACGACTAAATATCGAGTTTGGTAACGATCAAACAAAAATTGCGACCGCTAGAGCGGTAACAGACATATATATATATATATATAGATATATATATACAGTTTTGAACGGACCTCATTTTCGTCATCTACTAGGTAGGATCGATGGACATTTGAAGAAAAGTTTCGAAAATTCCGTCATGAGTACAACCTCAATAGCTGATTTCCCTTAAGGGAAATCTGCTAAAATGAGTAATTCACGAGAGCAAATACTGTTGAATTTGTGAATGGAAACTGTTGTCAAGCATGCATTCATCCCATAGATTAGGTAGACAAATAGAATTTCCTTCGTTAGTTATAAAAGTTAAAATTCAGACCATCTTATTCCCGAGGTTGTACCTTATCATTTAAAGAAAGCTGACCCTATTAGGGCGGCGAGTACTGAATAAGTAAAAGCCTCCAGCTCTCTTCCTTCTAATCTTACTCCCTTCGGATTTAGTCTGGTCCTATCCTGAAGAAGACTGCAAACTTAGTTCAATGAAGTTGCATTGAACTTTATTTTTCTGTAGGAGTACTTGAACAAGCTCGATTTAATAACCCCTCAGAAGTCGTTATGTTCCACCCATCTATTTACATGGGATGACCTGATTGCATCTCATTAAAATTTACTTTTGTTCATAAATAGTAATCTTTCGACAGTTTATAAATGTATCATTAACTTTTGTGTGACGTCTTTTAGCAGATTTCCCTTGGGGAAATCAGCTATTGAGGTTGTACTCATGACGCGATTTTCGAAAAATTTCTTCAAATGTCCATCGATCCTACCCAGGAGAGGACGAAAATGAGTTCCGTTCAAAACCATATATTATATATATATATATATATATATATATATATATATATATATATATATATATATATATTTGTCTGTTAACACCCTTGTCGCAATTTTTGTTTAATCGTCACCAAACTCGGTATTTAATCGTTTTATGTAAAAAGGAAGATCAAGTTCGTTAACGGCTGAAATCGGACCAGTGGGAGGGGGGAATTTCGAAAATTCAAAATATCTCCGTTACTATACGTCGGATCGAAACATTGTATAGAACCAATCATATTGCAAATTAAATTTACTATAAATATTGTTATATACATTTATTCTCTATCTTGAATATTAACCGAGATATTTGCATTTTTATTAAGTGTAACGGACGAGCTATGGTCGCTTCTAATAGTTCCCGCCGAAAGCTAGTTCGGCCGTTTCCGTAACTGTTCGGCACTCGTATGGAGATTTCTCTATTGTATAACTTTAAGTGGGCAATCTGCTTAGTTTACGCAGCCTCCTTTTTGGAGAGTGAAATTGGGCTCTTTTAAGTTAAGATGAATATTATGGGCTCTATTTTGTTGGTTACGCGAATGAACTACCACTTCTGTCATCAATTCCTCCTCTGTTCAAAATCCTCCTCATTTTGTTTATTTTTTCTGCCTGGTCTAACTAACAGATCTTTTAACCATCTACATTCATATCTTTCCTCAATCATCTTGCCTTATTATTGTTGAAGTTGGGTAAGGCCTTTCTTATAATTCTTCTCCCGAAGTAACTACAACCTTCCAAGGCAGTTATTTTTGTTACCATAACCACAAGATAGAACATTTCCTCCTTTTTCTTCTTTTTTTTTCTTTTTTTGTGTACGTTTTGCCTCTTCAGTTCACTTTTTCTGAGGTCCCACGGTCTCTCATTTTTCTACATAGCTTTTTTTCTCTCATCTTTTATGCTGGAGTGCCTATTTTAAGTATTTCTTGCACGATCTGCAGCAATGTCCGGATTGGTAAGACAGATCATTTGTAAGTACCTTACCTGACTGGTCCTTTATTCTAAATACCCAATTTTGCTACTTAATATTTTTTTTCTGCCATTGTTTGACTTGCTATACTTCATCATCATGTGATACCTTCTGAGCTGCATAAAGTTGCTCATAAAATCATCGATTCAAAATATTTTGGATATTTCAAATTTAAATCGCATGATATACGATTTCATAAATGTATGAGTCTTGTGTTGGATACATGTTGGAAGACCTCTGTACCTCATGTTTGAGCTGCATGTCTTTCTAGAACGTTCGTATATGAATACAGATAATTTATTAATTAATGGGAATGACATTAAGTAGTGAGCTACACAATTTATATATTGAAATTCGCAACAAAGAAGGTATAGTTTGTTTTCTTGACGAAGGCGACAATTATCTGATGACATGGAGACTAAGTGTACTTTAGTTGAAGTTGAGTCAATACGATTTCCATGACGAAGAATTTGCTTGCCCTGTTCTTGGCTCTTCCGCGAAGGGATTATTTCTATCTGAATGTAAAGATATTTCAAGGTGTTGTGAAATGCGTAACTTCAGACAATTAATTTCGATGCGAGCTTATGAGACACCTCAGCAACTTCCTTGTTATCCTTGAAAACCTTCCTGGAACACATACGGGGAATCAGGTACCGACGTTAGTTTGAAGTGAAGATGACGTAATGCAGTGGCCTAAGAACCTGTTTAGCTTAGATTTCTACATTTCTGACGAACTGCTTTGCATACTCCGCTAGGTGGTCCTTTCATACGCGGAATTCTTAAGTAATGTGCTTTTCCCTTGTGAGTGACTAATACATGAACTCTGGCTGTATATTAGTTTCATTTATATACATATAACACTTTTCTTTACGTTAACAATAAAAGTGTTTTGTTGTAATGGCATACATAAACCATAAGCCAATCTTATGGCGGAATATCAACCAAAAAAAAACATCAAATGATTACTAAAATTAACTTTAGTTCTCAACTAGTTTCGCGCCATATGACTCCTCATCAGGAGAAAATAAAACACTTAAGGGTAATGCACAACTGCATCGTTATGTAGGACCTTTTAATAGCTGCGTCAATCTGAAAATGGCTTACACGGGATCAGCTGATTTATATCGATTTTACCTGATGTAGTGTAGTCTAAATACTCAAGGAGAATATTATAATTGAACAACCATTACTCCAAAGATTCTAATGAATTATAATATATTTATTTATTGTGCTTCTGTTATTGTTTTTTATTGTGTTCACCTTTTTCCTATTTCTTAGTATACATATTTTATTTTATGCCCTTCTTCCTTATATCTTCTCAAAAGTAGAATCAATCAACATGTAATAATATGGACAATAAAACGTTTATAGCCAACCATGCTATGAAATACTCCCATAATTTTGATATGGAAAACAACCTACCTAGTAGATGAAGAAAATGAGGTTTTCCAAAATTATATATATATATATATATATATATATATATATATATATATATATATATATATATAATATGCCTGTTACCGCTCTAGCGGTCGCAATTCTTGTTTAATCGTAACCAAACTCGACATATAAGCGCTTCAAGCAAAACTAAAGATCAAGTTCCTTAATGACTGCACTCGAACTACTGGGTTAAGAGGGGGAATTTCGGAAATTCGAAATATTTCTGTTATTATACGCCGTATCGAAACATTGACTAGAATCAATCTTATTGCAAACGCAATTTCCTATAAATGGTGTCATATTTTTCCTACCGTAAGTTTTATATTGGCATTGCTTGAATCCAAAATATTTATTTCTTTTATACCATACTCCATATTTAACTGTTTTATTCCACACTAAATGTCGTATTAGTTAATGGCTGAAATCAGGGGAGGAGTAGGTAAAGGGGTATTTTGAAAATTCAAAACATTGCTGTTATTATGTTATCAAATATGCTGTTATCGTATCGCAAAATGTTATAGAAATAATCTTGTTAAACAATTCATGTTCTGCGATTGTTTTTCTGTGCATTTTTGCGTAACTCAAGTATTAAGCGTACCTTCTTATTTTTAGCCTTCAGTAGCACCCCCCCCCCCCAATCACCTTCTCATTGAATTTTTACATAGAAATAGGGAAATGGCGGAAAAAAGAGATCAGTAGTGTGTCATACCAGCTACCTTGGAAATCTGCTTAGTTAGCTCAGCCGCTGCGTGACGGACTTTTTTTTATCATCTTCTGGGTCCATTGGCGTTTTACGATAATCGTGACGCAAATCCTACTTGAATGACAGATTTCTCCCTCTGTTGAGTGATCTGGTAATTAGAAGGGGTTGGGATTTGTTAGAGAGCTGTCTATTGCAGCTGATACTCCATCCATAGTACCGACTATTATAATAGGGCTGTCAGGTCCATGCTCGGCGAGTCTAGTCGACAGGAAAGAATAATGGTCCTATAAATAGAAACAGCCAATCGCAAGAGAGATTGATTAAAAATGTAGTCTTAGTAACATCAGAATAATCTTTATATATATATATATATATATATATATATATATATATATATATATATATAGAGAGAGAGAGAGAGAGAGAGAGAGAGAGCATTTTTATTTGATCTCGGCTCGTTATTTAACCCGTTTTTTTTTTTTTTAAATAAACAAAATATTCGCAATCATTAATTGATAATATATGACCAAAATGGAGTTGGGGTTTTCAGAGAGGGACCGAAATGTTAAATCGTAAGTTTATCTCTGTATTTTTGCCATCTTTCGAACAATATTATATAAAGAATCCTATTCATGGTGTTATTTTATAACGGGTGTTATACAAAGGTTTTTAACAACCTTTTTACATGTTGTGTGCCAAACTTTAGTGTGCAAATACGTTCGCGAGCCGCTTTTAAAAGTAGTGCATTTTAAAGTACTGTTCATAATATTTAACGAAAGCTAGCAGACATGAAATTATACGATCATTTATTAAAATAACAAAATGAAATAAAAAAAAATAGGTACATCATTATAATTAAATCGTAAAATTTTGGAATTATTACAAACACCGTAAGTTAAATAGCGACACCGAAATCAATGAGACACTTGAGCTTGAATTTGGGAAACTAATCCATCGATGTTAGGATTAATTCCACTGATACAAAGACGTAAAGAATTTTCGAAATTATCGTAAGTCAGCCTTGTACGATGTTTTGATTTATTAACTTTCATCATTGAAAATGACTGTTCGCTTTTATAAGTACTGCCAAACGTACAAATCTCTCCTCATCTTCGTCGTTTGGAGTAAGTAGTGTAATATTTTTGTTTAATTGGGTTTGTCAAAATGTCTCGCGGGCCGGATTCCGACCCCCGGGTCGGTTGTAGCCCAAATACGAGTATGTTACTTTTTTCCATCTTTATGCAAATTTATCCTAAAATAACCTTGCCTGCTTACTCTGAAATTATTTAGGATATCATTTCCGAAATAATTTGAATAAAATATTGAATATGTTAAGTGTCGATCATTTATGATTCATTCAAATATCAGTTCCCTAGAGAGCTATCACAGAACTACCGATTTCAGTTCACACTCTCTCTCTCTCTCTCTCTCTCTCTCTCTATATATATATATATATATATATATATATATATATATATATATATATATAGATATATATATATATATATATATATATATATATATATATATATATATATATATAGTTTTGAACAGACCTCATTTTCATCATCTTCTGGGTAGGATCGTTGGATATTTGAAGAGATTTTTCAAAAATCGCATCATGAGAACAACCTGAATACTGATTGGTACTTGTGTATTATATCCACCACATTTTAGTTCCACTAGTTCCACGCTAGAATGCGCTACTGAAGTGCGACACTAGCTCTCCCAGGCTAATGAGGTTATCTTTTGTCATAGTTGCGTTCGCTGTTTATTTGCGTTTGCTGTTTATTTGCGTTTGCTGTTTATTGTTTCTTAGTTCTTTAAAAATGCCTCCTTGGGATTTGCCAACGACTGAAGAAGACGCTGTTAAATATTTACAGGAGAGGAATATTTTGGCTATCAGAAGAAAGTGTTCTAAATCACATTGTATGAAACTTTATAGTGAAAAAAAAAGTCTTTTTTGGAAGTGTAATGTAAGAAAGCGTGGTGAGCAAGTCGGCGTACGGATTGGCACTTGGTTCGAAGGAAGTAAAATTCCATTTTGTAATGCATTGAATCATATTTGGTAGAATTCATATGGCGACAGCACCATGGGGGAAAAAATGGAGACACATTTCAGTGCATTTTAAATTATATTTTCACACATTTCCCGCCTAAATGTGAATAAAATGTTTTATTTTTAAAAATTGTGTTTTTTTTTTATTTATCATTAAAATTCCGTAGAAGGTTATAAGGTAAGTATAACCTCCCTTGCGGGCAATGCATCTTACTACTTAAAACAGTAGCGCACTCTTCCGTGGAACTAGTGGAACTAAAATGTTGTGGATATAATACACAAGTACCTACTGATTTCCCATGAGCGAAATATCCTAAAAAAATATGGCGATAAAGCGAATAGTTATAGTTACCAGAGTGCTGGTTCAAAGTAGAAGACAGAAACATATGTTAGAAATGGCCGTGGCTACATGACGGAATCAGGTGAGTCACGATTCCCATGGCTTAGTCACAGGCAAATCATTTTCACGGGCAATCAAGTCTTTATTGTCGAGGCTAGCTCCTCCGAGTGGGCTCAATGCCCACTCTCGTCAAGGACTATCGTTCAATGATTCGATCAAGAAATATTTCCATATTCTACACTTATCAAGTGAAATCTGCTTCTCAGAATCCTAAAATTCCAGAGTCACAAAAATTCACTTGAAAAACTTATTCAAATCTGACACCTGAAACAGAATGCAACAACAGCACTGCCATTTGAAATAGGTTCATATCACATCTTAAAATTTGGACATGTTGCAGTCCAGTAAAATTTATCCAGATTCAAACAGTCAGTGCCCCCGCGTGATTTCACTTCAGAACAGATTTACCAACACTTGATTTGACTCTAGGCTGTTTTAACAGACGAACGACGTGTATTTACGTGGAATATTAAACATAAGCAATCAGCGTCCTTCTAAGAAAAGATTGTTTCTTAAGATTTTAGAGCGAAACACTACTAGGTTATCGTGGAACTCACGTTATGGATAAGTACTTACATTTTGTGAGTAAATTGTTAATATTGTTATATCCTCATTCATATTGTTATTTAAAATTTAACGTACGTAAATTAAACAAAAAACTCCTTACAAAATGAGCTTGAGAGTTTGAAAGGCGTAGGCGAATATGACATATAAAAGAAATATCGCAAGTTGGTGCAACTGTCTTTCAAAATCAAATCAAATAACAAGCTGCCCCCATTTTTGTTTGGGTCAGCCTCATATAATCAGCCCACCAGGGTATATAGGTAAAATTAAAAATTTGAATTTAAATGGCTATATTTGCCAAAAATATGTATTAAAATGACCACATGACTCAGTGTGACGTTATCTTGTCTCATGCATGCTCTTGGAAAATCATTTAGGCAACATCTGACAACTACTTTTCTGTATTGTTTACTGTTCTTTTCACTATTTCGATTTGCGTTAAATTCATCAAGCATGGAATAATTTTTGTCGTGAAAACAAAAGCGATGGTATTAATTGATCTATTAACCTGTTGTGTTTCTTCATTTGCCTATTAAACACAAACGATTAGTTGAGGTGGTTTAATTTTGGTAGTTTGCGCAGTAGGAATAAAAAGCAAATGTGGACGGGGTTAGGTTAAGCAGAGAGGAAGTGGATGGATTTAGGTGTGAAAGGCTTCAAATCGAATAATTGGAGCGTGTATAATGTCTTCAATAGACGCTGTGTCCCACTAATTCCCCCAACACCTTCTCTAGCCCACCATTACGACTCTCTCATTATTTATTGCCAGATTTCCCTTAAGGTGAATCGGCTATTGAGCTTGTTCTCATGACGCTATTATCGAAAATTTCTTCAAATGTCCATCGATCCTACGCAGGAAATGTCCAAAATGATATCTGGTCAATACTATAAAAGTCCGTCACGCTGGGGCTGCGATAACTAAGCAGGTTTCCCACGTTGCGTCCCGTATTTGCATTTATCTCATGATTCAATGATAACAATATTTGTTATTTAGGCTTCAAATAAAGTGCTTCATAATATAACAGCTTATTGTTAATATGTCATGAGTAGGAGTGGGGGTTTACTGAAGGCCGAAAACTAAAAAACGCAAATATCTCGGTTAATATTAAAGATAATGAAAACATGTGCATAACAACATTTATAGATCTTTTAATTTTCAATAAGATTGGTTCTATACAAATTTTCGATCCGACGTACAGTAACGGAGATATTTCGAATTTTCGAAAATCCTCCCCTCTAACCCCCCCCCCCCTCATCCCGATTTCAGCCGCTAACGAACTTGATCTTTTTTTTTACATAAAACGTTTACATATGGAGTTTGGTAACGATCAAACTTAGATTGCAACCGCTAGAGCGTTAACAGACAAATATATATATATATATATATATATATATATATATATATATATATACTAGCTCAGATACCCGGCTTCGCCCGGGAATTCATTTGAGGCTGAATGGTGATGGTTTTTTTAAGCAGGCTTTACATTGCACAATATTTTGACATTTACCCGTCCCAGTGTTTAGGATTGATACCCGTCGTTGCCGGTGATTTGCTAATAATAGAATTATTTGTTCGATAATTCTTCACCGTCTTCGCTATTTTGATATTTCCCGTCTCTTATGCATGTAAATATGGTGAATTTTTATTTCCGGCCTCCCTTATAACCCCCCTCCCGTTCGAACCTAAAAATTTTAATATAACTTATAATCATGGAAGAATTAATGCTAATTGACATACCGAGTTTTGTTAAGTTCGGTTCAGCCGTTAGTGCCCGCTAAGGTTTTAACGTATAACTCATTTATACATAGGTATACGACAAAAGTGTTTATAACAAAAGTTACTCCAATTAACAAAATAAACAACTTCTGTTATGTTTATGTTTGCGGAAAAACCAATAGGAAATGAAATATCGCTATTTTTAATTTCAGGGCTTCCATATAACCCCCACTCCTGCCCGTCCATAGAAATGTTGGTATGACTTATTATAATGAAGGCCTCACTGCTAATACACATACCGAGTTTTATTTAGTTCGGTTGAGTCTTTTTTGGCAAATAATATTGTTGACTCCCGCTATAATTTTTAGCGTATAACGCATTTAAACTTCGGTATACGACAAAAGTGTATATAACAAAAGTTACTCTAAATAACAAAATAAACAACTTTTGTTATGTTCATATTTGCCGAAAAACCAATAGGAAACGAAATATCGCTATTTTTAATTTCAGGCTTCCCTTATAACCTCCACTCCTGTTCGTCTCAGAGAATATTAATATAGCCTAAATTTTAAGTTGGGTTAGTAGTAATATACATTCCAAGTTTCATAAAATTCGGTTCAGCCGTTTATGCGTGAAAAGGTAACAAACAAACAAATAAACAAACAAACCAACCAACAATCAAACAGACACCAAAGGAAAAAAATTAGGTAATGTTGTCTATGACATGTGAAACGAAAAGTTATCGTGAAATTTCGCGAAAAAAATCAATGTACAGACAGAGGTTACAATTTTATATATATATATATATATATATATATATATATATATATATATATATATATAAAATTGTAACCTCTGTCTGTACATTGATTTTTTTCGCGAAATTTCACGATAACTTTTCGTTTCACATGTCATAGATACCATAACTGCATTTTGTTTCTTTCGTGTATGTTTGTTTGTTTGTTTGTTTGTTTGTTACCTTTTCACGCATAAACGGCTCAACCGAATTTTATGAAACTTGGTATGTATATTACTACTAACCCAACTTAGACTTTAGGCTATATTAATTTTCTCTGAGACGAACAGGAGTGGGGGTTATAAGGGAAGCCTGAAACTAAAAATAGCGATATTTCGTTTTCTATTGGTTTTTCGGCAAATATGCACATAACAAAAGTTGTTTATTTTGTTATTTAGAGTAACTTTTGTTATATACACTTTTGTCATATACCAAAGTTTAAATGCGTTATACGCTAAAAATTATAGCGGGAGTCAACAATATTATTTTCCAAAAAAGACTCAACAGAACTAAATAAAACTCGGTATGTGTATTAGCACTAACGTCTTCTTTATAATAAGCCATACTAACATTTGTAGGGATGGGCAGGAGTGGGGGTTATAAGGGAAGTCTGTAATTAAAAATAGCGATATTTCGTTTCCCATTGGTTTTTCCGCAAATAAAAACATAACAAAAGTTGCTTATTTTATTATTTAGAGAAATTTGCTAAACAATTCTTTGGAACTACCAGGTAACTCACCGGGAAAAAATAATTCAAATGTATGTTAATATTTTGTGCTTAATAATTCAAATATATGCATAATGCACAGGAAACGGGAAATATGACAATATGGAGAACAGTGAAGTCTTACATAAAAAAATAATTTTATTATTAACAAATCCACAGAAACGAAGGGTATTTAAACTAAACACTGGGACGGGTAAATGCCAAAATATTGTGCAAAGTAAAGCCTAGCCAAAAAAATACCATCACCATTCAGCCTCAAATGAATTCCCGAGCGAAGCCGGGTATCTGAGCTAGTATATATATATATATATATATATAAATATATATATATATATATAGATATATATATATATATATATATATAATTTTGTACGGAGTACATTTACTACATACTAGGTAGGATCGATGGACATTTGAAGAAAATTTTTCGAAAATCGCGTCATGAGTGCAACCTCAATAGCTGACTCCCCTTAAGTCTGTTAACGCTTTAGCTGTAGTAATTTGTGTTCAAGTTGTTGCCGAACTCGATATATAAGCATTTCATATAAAAGATCCAAGTTCGTTAATAATAAAATCGGACCTGGTGGGAGGAGAAAGAATCGAAAATTTATAATTTCGTCGAATTTTAAATGCATTTGAGCCAATCTCAAATAAAAGAGATTTTATTTTGCTGATTTTCATTACAACTCAGACTTTCCCTCGCTTTCTGTAAAACAGCCTTACTCAAATACCCTTTTGTTAATTAAATTTTAAAAAGACTCCAATTTTCTCTTATGCAACAACGTTGCATGTTAATGCAATACTTAAGTGCTTAGACGATAATGACGGGTTGGACGTCTTTTGAAATTCATTCATTGTTGCTAATATAAATTTTCTGTCATTCACTAATACAAATACGTGTGACCGTTATAATTTATAGAGTGTGTCTAGTAGAGAACCGCAATTTATAAAAGCATTAACCCATTCTAAAGTTACCGTTATAATCTTCTGTAAAACTACGCCTCTAAAGAGTATGTATAAGGAAACTTGGAGCTTTTGAAATGTTTAATTCTAAACACACCCCGTGGAAGTCATTGCTTCTAAAGCTATTAGTATTCACGTCTTCGTTGACAACTTCCTGTTGTAGATGCTGTGTTATCTCTTGTCGAAGGATTCTTCTTGAGAACTTGAAACAAGCAGCTCGCATGAACGTTTCTTTAAAACATAATTTCCCATGTTTTAGCAGATTTACCTTAAGGGAAATCAGCTATAGAGGTCGTACTGATGACGCGAATTTCGAAAATATTTCTTCAAATGCCCATCGATCCTACCCAAGAGAATATATATATATATATATATATATATATATATATATATGTGTGTGTGTGTCTGTTAAAACTCTAGCGGCCGCAATTTTTGATAATCGTCACCAAACTCGGTACTTAATCGTTTTATGTAAAAAGAAAGACCGAGTTCGTTAACGGCTGAAATCGGACCAGTGGGAGTGGGACAATTTCGAAATATCTCCGTTACTATACGTCGGATCGAAAAAGTGTATAGAACCAATCTTATTGAAAATTAAATTTACGATAAATATTGTTTTATACATTTATTCTCTATCTTGAATATTAATCTAGATATTTTCCATTTTTATTGTGTGTACGGGTAACGGACGAGATGATCGGTTCTAGTCGTTTTCACCGAATGCTAGCTCGGCCGTTTCCGTAACGACTCTCGTATAGTGATTTCTCTATTGTATAACTTCACATGGGAAATCTGCTTAGTTTACACAGCCCCTGCGTGACGGACTTTTTTTTTTATTAATTAATGAATAATTTAATTAATTGACTTAAGATTAATGCATTTTAATTCTCAGTTTTATAAAAAGTCCTAAATACTTAGGTTTATAAATCTTCCGCAGGCTTACCTTGACATAGATCATACGCCCCCCTCAAAAAAAAATTACGAAATTTGTACCTCATATTTTATTTCACTTCTCTAAAATACAATTAATTTTGATCTTTCCGCTACGGAAAAAACACTGAATTGACAATGAACTCAGATTAGCGAGTTTGTTCTTTATAAATTCATTAATATTAATAACGAATTCTATTATAAGTAGCATTGCATAACCTGATTCTAGGCAGTGTTGCTTTATCGTTTATGCAAATTTGTTCATCAAGCAGGCCTTGCAAATTGAATAATTTGTTTTTATTAGTTAAATGTAACTGAAAAAAAAACTATTATAAGAATAACAGAGGTAATAATTATAGCAGCTCATGTGTTTCCAGAATTGGTTATATTAGACATTGAGACATTAATACTTTTTATGGAACTTGCATTGCCGTTACTTGTCATTAATGAAATCAGTACAAAAGGGACAAATTCTTCTGATAAAATTCTCAATCTTCAATATTTTTGTAAATTGGTTTTAAAAGAGCATCCATTCAAGAAGTTTTCAAAGTTCCTCATTCTAACTTAAATAGGCATTAGGCTTTTGTTCAGAAAAGGTACTCCCCCCCCCCCTACAGATTATATTTAAGATCCTGAAATCAAAATCCCTTTACTCTACTGAATTCGGGAAAATACATACCATCATAGTTACATGTGTAGTCATTTTATTCAGTTGAACCACCTCATTCTCTCAAATATTGTATTCCCGAGCTGCCCTTACCCAAAAAGTCCGTCACGCAGGGGGATACGTAAACTAAGCAGATTTCCCTCGTGAAGTTTAGTAATAGATACATCTACATACTGGTAACACAACACCATCGTGAATAAATACAAACGGAAAAAAGAAATGTTTCATACAATGTCAATAACCTGCCGACAGGAAGCGTTAGGTTAGAAATATAAACAAATGGGTCTGCCCTCCTCACACCGGAAAGAAAAACAATTCCTGAAATATATCAGAATATAATATATACTGTAATTAATAATGAGCCAGAATAATTGTTATCTCAATCAATCAAATTTTAGTAGTCCAAAACCTAAAGATGGGGGGAGGGGGAGGGTCACCAGAACATATTTGCATGTATCGCGTATAATAAAGGTCTCTTGAATACAATTTTTGGTATTTAAACTTCGAATAATGTGATTTATTATGTAGCAGAGTATTGTTTATGTAACATGAGTAGAAGTGGCGGTTTGCTGATGGCTGAAAACTGAAAAATGCAAATATCTCAGTTAATATTCAAGATAGTGAATAAATGTATATAACAATATTTATAGTACATTTAATTTGCAATAAGATTGGTTCTATACAATTTTTCGATCCGACCTATGGTAACGGAGATATTTCGAAAATCCTCCCCTCCTCCTGACCCGATTTCAGCCGTTAACGAACTTGATCTTTCTTTTTACATAAAATGACTAAATATATAGTTTCGTTGCGATTAAGAAATAATTGCGACCGTTAGAGCTGTAACAGACAAATATATATATATATATATATATATATATATATATATATATATATATATAGTTTTGAACAGACCTCATTTTCGTCATATCCTGGGTAGAATCGATGGACATTTGAAGAAAAATTTCGAAAATCGCGTCATGAGTACGACCTCAATAGTTGATTTCCCCTAAGGGAAATCTGCTAAAATCCAACTTGCCATCTGCAGCAATGCACTAGAATAAGACCTTTGAATTGTTTAATGGTAATAAAAGCATTTGTGTTTCCAATTTCCAGGACGTTCGTTTTAGTGTGTCCTCACAAAGCTACTTGCCATAAGATGTGAGGGAACTTTTTCTTTGTGTCGAAGAGCCGTTTCATTTTATTGCTGGTGATTCCCTTCAGTCTTGAGACTTCCACTTCACTTATTGGATTTCTTGGGGAATGTATTGTTTAACATCAACTTCCCTGTACAGGTTATCTTTAGACCGGTTCTGTTTTATTTATTTGACAACAAACGCTATCATCATTCAAAATTCTGTATTGCAAGCTTAACTTATAATTTTTTCATATATTTGTAATTTTCTGCTACTAATTAAATTAATTGATAACTAATCTGTAATAATACCGACATTTTTAATCGCTTGCCTGCGAGGTTTTGGAATTAGCATTCCAGTAGGATTATTTAATTAGTAGACTGGAATTTATGAATAAAGTGTACACACTTCACACAAATACCCATACCTTGTTTGCATACTTTTATCAGCTAAGCTTTTATATTTTGGTAAATGAAAGATTTAAGATTTTATATTATAGAAATTTTAATATCTAGGCCTTATTTAGTTAACATAACATCACTTACCACTGAGTTAGTTAAAATTACATATGAAACCATATTATTTCAAATAGAACAATTTTGAAATTAAATGTTTCCTTTTTTTTCCCTATTTATTTAATTAGCAGATTTCCCATGAGGGAAACCAGCTATTGAGGTCGTACTCATGACGCGATTTTCGCAATTTTTCTTCAAATGTCCATCGTCCCTACCCAAGAAATGACGAAAATGAGGTCCTTTCAAAACTGTATATATATATGTAATTTAATGTATTGTATAAGGTAATAATTGTAAGAAGACGCTAACACTACATTCGCCATTAAAAACTGCTATATTGTATACTATCCTGTACACGTGTGTATCACGCAGTGTTGCCATTGCCTCACATATAATTATCGTACAATATTAATACATTGTATTTATATAATATTAATATTATTTATTAATTAATTATACATTAATACATATCAACTTCTCCCTTAAACAATTTGCAAAGTATATGACAAGGCAACACCTGAACATAAATGAAATGAAACTTATACATGAATGAATGTACATAAATGAAGTTAAATTGTATATGACAAAAATCGTAATTGAATTTATTATATTATATGAATTTATTTCATAAATCCAGTCTTTGCGTTGGTTTCCGCACCCTTGATGACTTCCTGGTAATCGGTTGTGACTGAATCCCAGGTGTACCTGTAGCTAAAGTATCAGAGGTAAGAATGTGCGGAGAAGCTTGTATACTTAAAGGATGTAGTGCAGTTGGAGAAGATCGTAATGTAGGAGATGGTTGTACTGTAGGAGATGATTGTACTATAGGAGATGATTGTACTATAGGAGATGATTGTACTGTAGGAGATGGTTGGGCTGTAGGAGATGATTGTATTGTAGGAGATGGTTGGGCTGTAGGAGATGATTGTATTGTAGGAGATGGTTGTATTGTAGGAGATGGTTGTGAAGGAGTATTATTGGGAGAAAATGTTCTGTGTAAATTTGAATCACATACTTGCTGACTTTGCGCAATTGATGCGCCAACTTTCATGTAATGTGCCGAATAGCTCGTTGTGTAATGAAGTTTTTGAACTCTATGCTGGAAAATGCTGTGCCATTATCAGATACTAAAATCTGCGGATAACCATATCTTGAGAACACGGAGTCTAAAATATTGATTGACGTAGATGAAGATAAATTTGGTACCATGAAGATTTCAGGCCATTTCGAATAAGCGTCAATAATTAGTAAAAAATATTTGCCGTGGAATGGTCCCATATGGTCGACATGTATTCTCTCCCACGGTGCATTAGCGGGTTGCCAATGATGAGTTGTAATTCTTGAAGGTTCTTTCGCAACCATTAAACAAGGCGTACAATGTCGAACATAGTCTTCTATATTTTTATCAATACCAGGCCAATATACGTACGAACGGGCTAAAGCTTTCATTTTTACCATTCCTATGTGTCCCATATGTAATTCTTGTAATATTTGAGTACGTAAATTTTTTGGTACATAAACTCTTATGCCAAAAAATATGCAATTATTTTGTAATGTATATCTAGGATCGTCAACGCCATTAGAAATACCAGTTTTCAGTTTTCTCAACAACTCTCTTAATTCTGGATCTTTAATAGTTTCTTTCGCTAACTTCGATGATGTAATTGGAAGAGTAGCAAGTTGTTGTAGTTGGAAAACTTCTATCTCATCTGGTTCATTGTGACATGTAAATGGTAAGCTAAGCCTGGAGAGACAATCTGCATTAGCATTTTGTTCGGATTTCCGAAATTTAATTGTAAAGTTAAACATTTGTAAGAATAAGGCGTACCTTAGTAGTCTTGTAGCTGTAATGACGGGTAACGCATTCTTTGAGCCCAGTATACGGGTCAAAGGCTGATGGTCTGTAATTAATGTAAAATGTTGGCCGTATAAATAATGGTAAAATTTCTCTATACCCCATTTGATTGCTAGAGCTTCTTTATCTATCTGAGAATAGTTCCGTTCACTTTTAGACAGGGTTCTAGAGGCAAATGCAATAGGCCTTTCTTCATCGTTGATAATATGAGCTAGAACCGCGCCCAATCCGGTAGGTGATGCATCTACTGAAACAACAAGTGGATAATTTGCATTGTAATGTACTAAAATACGAGGTGATGTAATTTCATTTTTTATTTTATTGAAACTTTGTGTATGTCTGGATGTCCACACAAACGGGACATTACCTCTTGTGAGATTATGTAACGGTTCGGCCATTGTAGCAAGATTAGGTGTAAATTTAGCGTAAAATGTAACTAGCCCCAAAAAAGCTTTTACTTCTGTAACATTAATGGGACGCCTGCATTTGAGAATGGCTTCAATCATTTCTTGAGTTTTGCCAACGCCTTTGTCAGAAATTTCAAACCCCAGATATGTAATCTTTTTTTGTAGAAATTTACATTTGCTCTTATTGAGACGTACATTGCCATCTTCAAGTAATTTTAAAACCTGTTCAAGTCGTTGATTGTGTTCGGCGACCGTCGGTGCTGAAACGACGATGTCATCATGTACCACACAAACGCCTGGAATTTGTTGGACTAATTGGTCAATGAAACGTTGCCATTCAGCAGGTGCTGAAGCTAAACCGTAAAGTAGCCTTTTTACTTTGTATAAGCCAATGTGTGTATTAATAGTCAACATCTCGGAAGCTTCCTCTGAAACAGGTAAATGTAAAAATGCAGTTCTGACATCAAGTTTAGTAAAAAATTTAGCATTTAATAATTTAGCAGAAACTTCTTCGAAACCTGGAAATGGATATTGTGGAACGACCATCTGAGGATTAAGTGTGACAGAATAATCTGCACACAAACGAATAGTTCCATCCGGTTTTACCACTGGAACGACCGGGGTGGCCCAATCAGAGGTATTTGTTTTGACTAAGATGCCCTCGTTTTCCATCCTTTTAATCTCCTCTTCCACTTTGGGTTTCAAAGCAAAGGGAACGACACGGGCTCTTTTGAAAACTGGCCTAGAATCCGCTTTTAATTGTATTTGTACCTGTACTCCCTGTACCGGATGTACCATGCTGTTGAAAACTTGGATGTGTTTTTGTAGTATTTCTTCTAGAGAATGCTCTGAATGTATTGAATCTACTCTAGAAATGTCAAGAACGCATAATTCCTTAATCCAGTCTCTCCCCATAATATTAGAGTAGCTTGCTTCCACAACGTACATTTTTAAATTTTTAATAATGTTTTTGTAACGTACCTCGACTATTGCTTCTCCTCGGGGACGTATAATTTTGTTGTTGTAGCTCCGAAAAAGGGATGTAGTTTCTTGTAATGTAGTATTCTTCAAGTTTGCAAATGTATTATATTCAATTATTGTAACAGGTGAACCTGTGTCGACTTCCAACGACACTTTTGTATGGTTCATTAGAACTTCGGTGTATACCGGAGGCGAATGTAAATTTTTAATACAGTTAGAGTTGCGTCTGGAAACACATTGTAATTTATTAATAGGTAAAATTTCTTTAATAGAATCTGAACATGCATTTTTTTTTCTTATACACACCTTTTCTAGGTGCCCATCTACATTGCAAAATTTACAATGAAGTTTATAAGTAATTCGGCATTGATTGTCCTTATGACCTTTCTTACCACATTTTAAGCAAGTAAATTTATTATAATTATTATTAATATTTTGGTATTTATTTGTCTTAGGACTTTTCTTATTCTTTTTCTCTTCTTGAAAAGATACTTTATTGATTTCTAAATTATTACCTTTACCAAGGATGTTACCAGTTCCACCTACTGCCTTTTCGATTGCTAAAGATATTTCCAAGGTTTTTTCAAATGAAGGATCGTCTTCTTCAAATAATCTGTCTAAAATATTTTTGGAACGCAAGCCACTTACGAATACATCTCTAAGCATGGTGTTCAGCATAACGCCATCATACTTGCAAGGCGTTGCTAGTTTTCTCAATTGCGCCACGTAATCTGAAATTGATTCGTTTTCTGCTTGTTTCCGATTAATAAATGTATGCCTAGACGGTATAATTAACGGTGGCGGATTAATATGTTTTTTTAATATGCTCACTAGTTCACTATATTGTTTTTCAGCGTATGATGTTGGATGTAATAAATGTTTTAAAAGTGTAAAAAACTTAGGGCCAATTAATGTAACAAACATATCACCTTTTTTATCTTCTGGAATATTCCTGGCTCTGAAGTATGCATCCAAACGTTCGATGTACGTGTCGAAATCTTCCACCGCTTCATCGAAATTTTCAAACTTTATATTTCCTATTGATTTGGACTCTTCTGTATGGGTCTTAGTCATAGCAGCGACTAACAAATTTATACTATTCACCAATTCATCAATTTCTGGCATTTCCTGGCCGGTGCCTCCACTTTTATGTATTGTAAAAGGTAATAACTGTAAGAAGACGCTAACTCACATTCGCCATTAAAACTGCTATATTGTATACTATCCTGTACACGTGTGTATCACGCAGTGTTGCCATTGCCTCACATATAATTATCGTACAATATTAATACATTGTATTTATATAATATTAATATTATTTATTAATTAATTATACATTAATACATATCATATATATATATATATATATATATATATATATATATATATATATATATATATATATATATATATATATATATATTTCTCTAATACCGCTATAGGGTTCGCAATTTTTGTGTTATTGTTACCGAACTTGAGATATAATCGTTTTTTACAAAAAGAAAGATCAAGTTCGTTAACGGCTAAAATCGGACCAGGGCGACGGGGGGGGGGGTTAGAGGGGAAGGATTTCGAAAATTCTTAATATATCCGTTATTATGCGTCGGATCGAAAAATGTTATAGAACCAATCTTATTGCAAATGTAATGTTCTTTAAATGTTGTTATGTACATTTTTTCACAATGTTGATTATTAACTGAGATACTTGCATTTTATAGTTTTTGGTCTTCGGTAAAGCCCCACTCCTACTCATCTCTTATTAACAATATTCTATTATGTTACGAAGCTACAGCTTAAATATTGTTCTCATTGAACTTTTAAAATTTGAGATAATTGCAAAAACGTGATGCACATGGGAAATCTGCTTAGATAACGCAGCCCCTGCGTGACGGACTTTTTTTAAATTGTTATTGCAAATAATTTTACACCATCTATAATGAGGTTAATAGAATAGTCAAAAGATTTCCCTTTACTATTATGGTTTTATAATTGTGTTTGACTTGTTTTCTTATATACTTTATTTGTTTCAGGGGGAGAAACGGGGCTCGCCAAAGAGGATGGACCGGTTGCGGAGGAGCTTCCGGGACTCCTTCAGGCGACGGAAGGAGCATATTCCAGAAAGCTCCAAGCCTCACCTTTGGCAGGCTGATGAGGCCGCCGTCCGAGCGGGCACTTGTACCTTCCAGGTTAAAGTAAGCTATTGTCCGATTTACTTTCATACATATTTATAATAGCTAATAAATGCCTTATTTTCTTTGAAAGAAGCATTAAATTATTGCAAAAAGTGGTGTGGCCACCTATAACTATTGATAATTAACTTATTATCTTATGCATATAAAGAATAGCAACAGTGGCCTTCAGAGCAAGCTGTGTAGAAAGCCTATGTGTGATGCTGGAGAGCCTCTGTTGAAATATAAAAGGCGAATTATCAATTTAAAATTTATTTTAAAATGTAAAGCTCTTGATAAACCTTGTGTCAACACATTTTTAAACAATATACCACATGCCAACGAATTCATATAGAAAAATTGTAAACACAGGCCACTTCTTAAATGCGCATTAGAAAATTCCTCAGACTCTAACATTTTACAGACTCCTATGTACAACAATACTTTTATATTGCTTCCTCCTTGGAGAGTATGTATGTAATACAATAACTTATATATTCATTTAATCTTAAAAAAATTTCATAAAAATGACTGCATTTAACTCCATTACAACAAATAACGCAAACCCATTTTGACTTTGGAACAGCAGCAACCACACTTATGCCCAAAAATTAAGCTGCATATCAAGTATTTAATCAGCTGAACTACACGCTATCCCCTATCTCTACAAAATCGCCATGTAATTTTATTTTTGGGCTCTCTAAGTTTTTTACTCTCCTTAAAAAACATATTTTACTCACCCCATTATAACAAACATTTTTTAACACATTCATAATAATCATATTCTTAACATTGGTGAAGTTACGAGGACACCAGAATATTGGATGAAGCACTGAAGTTGACATGCTCGTAAAACTAACGACAAAAAACACCAATACTGACATTAAAAAAATAACTTCGGATGACTTACAAAACTACGTTAAAACTACCATACTCCAAGAATGGCAACAGGACTGGTTATTAACAGACAACAAACTTAAGACAAATTAAAACTACAGTTAAGGCATGGAGTGATAAGCATGAAGCATTTAGTAGTCTTTATGAGGATCTTACGATCCCACATGAATTGCACGACTTACTTACTGAAGGTAGCCCACACATTCCCATAACACTCCAACATTTAAAAGACATTAACATACCCACAAATTTAAAAGTATTACATTTTAAAATAGATTATTCTTTTACCTAATAAAGAATATTAGAAATAAATAAAAAAATTAGACCATTTCCAAGACCCCTAAAATACAAATCTCAATCGAAATACAAAACTGAGTTAAAATTTATTTATGTATGTAATATAATGTTTATCCATGTCCTTAGATATAGTTAAATATAATTTTCTTATCTTAAAAAATTGATTTTTTTGTTTCAGTATTTAGGTTGTGTGGAAGTCTTTGAATCAAGAGGAATGCAAGTATGTGAAGAAGCTCTCAAAGTATTACGGGTATGTCACTTAGCTCATCATAATTAATATATTTTGTATAATATAAATAACCTAAACTACAGAAATTCAATCATTTCAAAATATGCCTTTATCGCAATGTAGCGTAGCTTAAAGTGTAAGTCATCGATATGGTGTTCAGACAATTTTCAAACTGTAGAAAACTAACCTAACTATAGTTATATTTTTTAGATAAAATTTCTATTTGAAAAAAATGTATTGTCGTATTTTTCTAGTCACTGTGCAGCAGCAAAACTTATTTTTTTAAGATACGGTAGTGGCCCAAATTCACACAAATCTGATATAACTGATTGACAATGAAACAAAATTTATAAGACATCACTTGTCTTTCATTCTCTTTATTCACTCTACATGCTTCACATTTTTTTTAATTTAACACCTCTTTAGGAGTACATGAAAATCATAGTCAGCAAGTGGGCCTAGAGACACATCCATTCTCTAGACTGACTTCATCGTTACCAAAAGCATACACTACAAATCGAGTCTAAAGAAATGATGTCTCTGTATGCCTGGGGCTATGTTTTAAATGCTAAGGCTCATGTACTCCTGAAGAGGCATTAAATTCAAAAACGTGAAAAATTTAGAGCAAATAAAGTAAATAGAAGAAAAGTGGTTGTTTTATGAATTCTGATGCACAGCCTGTTTAGTGATATCTTATTTCTCTATACATTTTCATAAAACTACATAAAAAAAATGTACAGAGGCTATGATATATTTTTTTAAGCTATTCATTTCTTATTTAGAACTACAAACCAGAATTAATGTATAGACTATTATAAGAATATGTTCTCTAATTACTATATTTTTGCTTTAGAATTCTCGCCGACGGCCAGTAAAAGCTGTTCTTTTTGTATCTGGGGATGGTTTGAGAGTCGTTGAAGATGAAACAAAGGTAAAAATAAATTTTATGGTTTATTATATTTCAAATTTTCCTTTTTCCCCCCTAAATAATGTTTATTATTTTCTTTAAACAGGGACTCATTGTTGACCAAACAATAGAGAAAGTTTCATTCTGTGCCCCGGATAGAAACCATGAAAAAGGTTTTTCATACATTTGCAGGGATGGGACCACCCGACGGTGGATGTGCCATGGTTTCATTGCGTTAAAGGAATCGGTAAGCTCTACCTTTTTATTTATAATGCTCTAATGTTTAATGTTTCATAGTTATTAAATATCCCCATAGAGTCCCTCATTTTCTAAGTCTTCTATTGTGTCTTATAATTTATTATAGCACATCAGATGCATTATGATATTAATTATATTTCTGAATTATTATATATTTGCTAAGTTGTTATAATGTTTTAGCCAAAAAAACTTTATTTGTACTGGCCAAATAAACGTGGATTTCTTAGCTAAATCATAACTAGAAATAAAAACTCAACATCTTTCTAAATTCATTTATCTTTACATGGTACTCAGGTTAGCTATGAGAATTAAGGCGTAGGTCTTATTATACTTAGTAAACCTTGAGTCATGGGTGCTATTCCCATGGGGCAATAGGAATTCATTTAGTATTTCTAGTATCATCTCAAAGAATTATGATTATACATTTTTGAAGTTATGAACTGCCAGAACCAATAGTGAATTAGTAAATCAGAAAAAAATTTCTTTAAATTACTATTTCCTCATTCATTTTAGAATTGATTATATTTAGTTATGTCATAAGTTATTATTTTAATAATGCATTTCCTTTAGGTCCACTTATATATAACAAATGGACTAGACCTTCTTCTTCATAAGACTTACTGTCACCCCTTTAATAAATTCTTTAACTAAACATTCCATAAAGGCAAGAGACAGTTATACTCAGACTTTTATGGATGACTTTATAGCTTTTCCCCATCTAGTTTTAGACAGGCTCCTTTATTAGATGGTGTTTTTTTCTTGAGTAGTGTCTCAACTTTTTCATTAACTCCTTATGGGTTAGTTATTCATTAGATTTCTTGAAATTAATGTATTTTTATATTCAGAATGTAATAATACGAGGTACTTACATTTTTGTATAAAAACAAAAACATGTCTTGTTTAATAACACTAAGAATTCTGGCAATATAAATATGCATTGTTAGATACAGCAGAAAACAATTTTTACTGGTTTGAAATTACTAATGATATTTTTATAATTACAATAACTAAAGTGGAATTATAAACTTATTACCTTGTTCTCCTGATGCTCAGGCATTTTTCCAATATATATTTGTTCCCTGACTATACTATTAACCATTTTTTAAAAAAAATAATTAAAAAATAATGATTTTTTTTCTCAGGGAGAAAGGCTGAGCCATGCAGTAGGTTGTGCATTTGCTCAGTGTTTGGAGAGAAAGCAAAGACGGGAAAAAGAATGTACGGTTACTATGTCATTTGATCACGCCAGCTCTACATTTACACGGCAAGGTTCGTTCCGGGCCCAGACCATCACTGAGAGGATAGCTGATGCTAATAAGAATAATATTACTGTCCCAAGTAAGCCCACTTATGTGCACTAATAGAAAAATAGAATTGTTGTTAAGTGTTAATTTTTAGTCTGATCAAATTTATTTAAGGGGCTCGTTTTGTTTAAGGGGAAGTTGTTTGTCTTAATCTCACTTGGTAAACCTAGAGTCAAGAGTTCGATTCTCATCTGGACAATAGTAATTAATTTAGTGATAAGCTCATTAAAGGAAATCCTTAGTAGCTCCCTGGCTTCCCTAATGGTGGTAGCCTTTGGGTAACCCGCCCCAATTAGCCTTACTAGCACAAAGTGGACATTACGAAAGAAAGAGAGAAAGAAAATTTTATTTTGGTCAAATACAACAAAGGTATTATACACAAATTGTTTCATTTGTTACAAAATTAAGATATTTTGGTACAATCTTGGATGCATTCATCCTTCAGTTTTTGTACCTAAATTATAATGGGTGGCTCCACTTGACATAGGAAGGCAAGCATGATATATCCTTACACATTGTTGAAGGTGAACTGAAATAGGAGCAACCTCCAACTCCCTGTGGATTGGCCGTTCCTACTAAAGCATTTGCCACTACTTTGCTCTGGAAGGACTGGAGTCTCTTTTTGTGTGTGCTGCTTATGCCCAGCCAGACTGGGCATGCGGATGTTAATATAAGGAGTATGAGTGTTTTGTAAAGTAGAGTTGTGCTAGTCAGTTTCAGTGGTGTATTTTTGTTTATCAAAGGGTATATTTGTGCAAGTCGTGTGCAATTTAATGGGGATATGATGCCACCATGCAAGCCGTGAGTCAAAATGTACTCGCGAGATAGTGGATGCTCTGGTCCAAGGAAATGAGTGATGGCCAGTTTTCAGTCCAGGAAGATCTTCGTTCATGAAACGATGAAGAGCAAAAATCTTGGTCTGTGTGGGCATTAATAAATAGTATAACATAAATTTATTTACTTCTGTTTTAATTAAAAAAAGTAACGTTTTTAAAAATTTAATTGGTTTATTTGTTACTGTAAATGATAAAAGATTCGCATATCTAAGATCTATTGACCTGAAAACTTTTTCAATAAAAACAACCAACCAAAAAAAACAAAAAAACATTGATTTATAAGTAAAACCTATTGGTAAAGCTTTGTGAAATGTAAAAGAAAATAAGTGGGTGGGTGTGTGTGTCCATGGCTATGTTATACTATTTATTAATGTCCACTTTGTGCTACTAAGGATAATTGGGACAGGTTATCTAAAGGTTACCACCATATTCTAGGCAGGGCGGGACTAAGGACTTTCTCTAATGAGCTCATCACTAAATAAATTCCTATTACATAAATAAAAGAAATAAATATAATAAGACTATATATGAAATATATAGATATATAATAAAGTTTGTCTATAAATAATATATAATTGTTCCAAGGCTACTAATTGTAACATAATATGGAGTACTTTAATGCTATACAAGTTCTTTTAATCACACTGCAAATTTTCTTTTATCTTTTTTATCATAAATATACATGAAGTTATAACAGAATATATACTAGTTCTGATGAGTGAATAATTCATTTTGCAGTCCGTATTGAAGTTTGACAGCTAACATTATCTATCAATTTCAGCTACAGATGCTCCTCCAGTCCCTACAAAAACAAGCGCAGTGACTACTGTGACTCCGAAACCCGCAATAACAACTCACGCAATCGAGAGACCTCACGCAACAGTGTCGATGCTAGTGAGGCAAGGCTCCTTCCGTGGTTTCAACCACCTCAACCAGACGTCTCCGTTCAAGAGACAGCTATCTCTTCGAATTTCAGATCTACCTTCAAACATAGAAAGGACAAGATCTCTCTCACTTGAAGGCGGCAGCGATCCTCGCCATCCTCCTCTCATACACCTCAAAACTCCAGGTAAATGACATTATCCGTCAGCTCCTTGTAATTTACTTTTGATAAATACTTCACTGTTAAAAATGTTAAGGCTGATACCAAAATCTCTCTTAATATATATATTTAGTCATAAAAGTTAAAACAATGAGTAGAGTGAGATCCCAAATGTGTTTATCTTAAATATTTTTCTTGATAAGTCCAACCATTGCATCTACGACCCCTGGTATATTAATAGTATTTGTATCCAACTTGTTACAGCATTCATGATACTTGAGGGATGATAACAATGCACATTATTCATTTAAGCAATTTTTTGACTTGTCTAGAGTGTCCAGTATCATGAATATGTTAAGATACACTTATATCTTTTCATTTATTAAGTTCTAAATGTTTGTATTTATTCAATATACAATGTTTTATTTTTAGACTATTTTGCAATTCATACTCATACAAGCTTACACTTAGCATTAGTTTACAAGTTACTGAGGATTGGCTCTCTAACAATTTTAGCCTCACTTTTTCTTCACTCTTCCTGAGGCCCTTGTTGTTGATTAGTCTCATGCAATGTGAAACTACTTCATGTCCTTATGAAAATATTCCCTTGTATGTTGCGGGAAAGATCAGGGAATCGGACCTTAAGGAAATATCTATAAGGTGCACCCTTTATATTCATATATATATTTGCTTTATTACACAAATGGATGTTTTAAAAATGTTAATATTTTATTTGAATACTGTTTTTATTTTCTCCTATTATCTCTTTATGTGGTATTACTTTATTCTATTGTCTTTAATTAATGAATATAGGAGAAAGCTTTGAAAGAGAAAGGCTGGATAGTATATCCGAAGTTCCCCCTATATTGGAACGGCAAAGGCACCTATCTCTTCCGACTAAAGTACAGAGTGAGTTTATTCCCTATATTCGGTACCCCTTCCAGTAATGTAAAAACTTAATTTTTAAATCATTATTTCACTGTGGCTGCCTAGAATTTTTGAATGGGAAAAAACTTTCTTTTCTCACTGATTGTTATAAAATAATTTATCTTTAATTATATTATATTATTTTATATATGAGAATAAGCAGTAACAATACGTTTTGATTCCTTTGATCAAGGATTGATTAAATTCAGAAAAGAGTTCTAAAATAATAGTTATAAAGAACTCCTTACGTCAACTACAATATATAAAAAATATTCATTATTTTTCACTTTATTCATAAATCAATTACTAATAATGTGATTTATTAGAAAACATTAATTACATATTCAAATGTATAAAAACATAATGTATCTCTACTCCAGTCCAGCTTTCTGTTCAATCATTGTCTTCATTATGTATTGTGATATGATGAAGAGACTGCTGAAGGACCAGATTGGAGTCGAGGAACATTTGGCCCGGTGAAGAAGACTACACATCTATATAAACACAATATATTTTATTTAAAATATTGATATCCTCCAAAAAAAAAATATTAACCTATTGCTGTGTAATTATGATCAGAATATTCTTCATGTCATTTTCTCTTTAGGAGCCAAAAAAATAAGACAAAGCATGAGAAACCTCTTAAATTATCATAAATACCTGTTTGTTTACATCCATTACGTTTTCTACTACTTTATTCCTAAGAAGGCAGTTCAATCTAAATCAATTTTTAGTCCAGTAAATTAATTTTGGAACTAACAATTATTTTTTTTCCTCTCACCATCCTAATTTTTTCACAGTTAAACCTTTCAAATTCCTAATATTTGAAACTTTATTGCAAATATGTATTTAATATTGTTATATATAAATAACTAATTTCTCGTCATACATTATCTATTACCTTATATTCTGAAAATTAACCCAATGGACCTCTAGTAAATAAATTATTATAATTTATAGCAGATGAAGTGAGGCCACCAAACCGCCTTCGGCTCTTCTCTCTACCAACGAAAGTTATCAGTGAGTGTGATGAGATCCAATAGTTCCTAAAGGCTACCTGATAAAATCATGCACTGATTTTAATTTGTGTCTTATAGAAGTTTTGAATGCGGATTAATTCTCCTAAAGATTATATCAATTGTGTTCGTGTACCTAGTGAGTCATAGATTGTGAACGTGTCCTTATATTTTGAACGAAATGAGAAAGTATTACATTGTAGTTACCCTGCATTACTTTGCCCTCCGTGTGTTAATCATGTAATATAGGGAGTAGTTTGTATTAGTATTAGTGCAGTACAAGTGATAGTGATTCTATATTTATATAAATATTAAACTTTTCTTTTTAAAAATCCCAAGGCATTTTATTATGTTCGTAAAGTTTGACGTTTCATATATATTAAGCTGCAAGAAGATTTTGGATGTAGTAGTTGACCTGAATGTTTTATCAAATGTCATTAATTTTGTTTGTTCTAATTATTGGTAGAATTGTGTCAGAAACTACATTAAAGCCAAAGACTTATTTGTAATTATTAATAAATCCCCAAAACAGCTTTTCTGGGGCGGATCAATTGTTTCTGAATGTGATCTACTTAAGAAAAATGTTCTCTTTTTTTCTAATTTTTTTTGTTTTAAACAATTAGATTAAATAGTAAAAAATAAACAAATTTCATGTTGGGCAATGGTGACAGTCACCAAATAGAACTGAAGGCATTAAGCTATTACATACCTTTTGATCAATGAGAGTAATTCATTATGAAACTACTCTACTGATCTTAAACAATTGAGTAGTTTACTTTACTTCTGGAAAAGCTGTATTATGTCTGTTTTCAAGAATGGCACCATTTCCAAAAAGCCATATTTAAAAGAGATAAACAAACATCATTGGGCAAACTTCATTTGAAAATTATATTTGGTTTAGTATGAAAAATTATAATTGCCCTTTATTTACTCCCCCTCCCCTTTTAGTTTGTTTTGTTGTTGCCATTATGTGTTTTAATTGTCTATTTTGAGATTTATTATAAAAATAAAAAATTAATTCATTTAAATAATGTTAAAAGTTATAGCCTTTCTTAACTAAGTAGCCTATTTGGATGGTATCACTTTCGAGATACATAAAGTGGAAATCTAAGGAAAATTATTTACACGTGATGGTATGTCACAGCAGCACCAAAACAACCAGTAACTTGTAAATGAACTATAGCAACTTTTTATTTTCCTTTTAAAAATTAATGGTATAATTTAGTGTTATAAAATGTTATATGATAACTGTGGGAGTCTCAAGACAATTATTAAATATTTGAATAAATGTTACTGTATTTGTATAAGAAAAAAAATTGTTGAATCTGAATGGAAATCAAACCCTTGCCTTCTTAACTTGGATAGTGCACTTACCACATTCTTCTTAGTCTTAATTTTCGCTGGCTCCTTTTCAATAGTATGAGACTGGAGGGACATTAAAGTTTTATTATTTGTATTCTTACTGTATAAATATTTACTACAAGCCAATGTATGAAGGCTCCAGCCTCAAAAGTACACACTTCAGTGTTATAGGCAATACCTCCAAGATATAGGAAAATACAATTGATAAATCCCTCCTCCTTTTCATGTTCAGTTTTGGATTTCCTTTTTATAGGAACACCTCACTAGGTGCAGTACGTAGATCCAACACATTAGTAGCTTCAACCAAGTCAATTGAGGTAACCAGGTGTAAGCTCTGGCAGATTCAGCAAATTTTTCTCTTTATAAAAACACTAATATTTTTTGGTGTGAATTGCATCCATTTCGATAACGATTAAATAAAAAATGAATGTGATTTATTTTTTGTAGATATAGAATCACTCCTTCAAATACTATTAACACTTCATGATTACCTCTATGAAAGTGATAAAATCATCAGTGTAGAGCTTAGAGGAAATTCCCAAAAGACTGGGCATACATATAATAGTATTAGTCATGAAATTAGTAGCGTCTTAGAATTAACAATTACCCTTAGATTATTACAATTACAAATGTGAGAGACCATTGTTAACCATATGAAATTTATTTCTTTATTTATATATGAAAAATTGAAAGAAAAGAAACACCTCTGATATCATGTGATATATCTAACATAACTAAACACTCGTATATGACAAGCATATTAGTTATCATTTATTTTTTTATTTTTTATTGTCTCTCTTCATGTTTATGTATTCACAGACATTAAAATTGTACAAATCAAGAAGTTCCTTGTTAAAATTGCTTGCGGATAAATTTGTTTAGCTTATACATCCCAGGTGTGACAGCATTTTAGCAAGTTTCCCAGCACTTGAGGTGGAACTCAACAGTTTTTGAAACATTTCTTTAAATATCCCCTGATCTACCAAAGTGGAAATGAAGTCCACCCAAAATTTTATTTTATATATTTTGGACCCCAAATTACTCAGTAATCATCCTTTTTGTGAAGAGAGTCAGTGAATAAAAGCACATTGTTCTTCTTTTCTATACTTCCTCTGACATTGTTGACTGTATCAGAAGTCATAAATTGATGTCTACGAGATGGGAAAAGTGTAGAACAAATAAAAGTGTAAAATCATAATAAAATATATAGTTTTCTGTATAGGATCTATTACCTAGTTTCTAAAAAAAAAAAAATAACCATATAAATGGTGTATCACCTACCTACTACAATATACTATCAACTTAACAGCTAAACCCATAAAAACTTACCAAGACTACTAAAATTGACAAGTCTACAGAAATTATCCTCCATCAGATAGTTTGAAGGTTGTTTCTTCCTGTGGACCAGGAAGTATAGATGATGAATCCTGCTCTGGATGAAGATCAACCTGAAAAAGTGACAAAAGTATAGTTTTATGAAGCTGGTGTATTTTTTTTTATTATCCACAGCTGTGAATATTAAAATATTCTGAAAATAAAATGAGAGACATCATTCATTAAGCTGATCGAAGAAATCATCTTTGAGTATGAATCACTAAAATAAAATATTGTTAATACTGTATTTTATTTACTTTTCATTTCTGTTGAATTATTGTTAACTTAATACATATTTAAATTAATTTAATAATATGGTTTTAGTGAGCCCTATTCCTGAGACATCTCCTCTTGCTGACCGAACTGATCCGGTTAGTGCCATGTGTCAACAGCTATCACAGGGACTTAAGCTTCTTTCAAATGCTGATGACCTTTTGCCTTTTCCCAATGTAAGCATTTTTTAATTATTTTGGATAGTTTATTATCACGTATTTATGTTTTTTTTAAATAAATATGTATGCAATAACTGTATTACTATCATCTATTACAAATCTGGAATGTTATTAATTTAAACCTTATAACTTTCAGAATATTGGCAATAAGAACCTTTCGAATCTTTCAAAGGAGCTGTTTCCTCTGAATAACAATTCAACTCAATCAGGTAACTAAACTTATTCTATTTTTCAAAACTTATTTTTATTAGACTTTTGAAATATCAAGTTTTAAAGGCTATACCTCTTAATTGCAACCGTTGAATTCTGTCAGATGCTATTTTTAACGTTACTATATCCCCACCCCCCAAAAAATCGATGGTTTTTGAAAAAAGAGTTCCTTGGTTTCCCTCTTCCCCAATAATCTAGCCTTCAAATAAATGCTTCATAGAATTTTTTGTCATAAGATTTGACTAATTAGCCTCCACCCTCCTTTCTTACATGGCTTTGATAAGACTTTTACTTAACTCATTTTGAACTTGCATTTTTATTTATTTTTTTTTAATATTTAATCCAACCCTTTCTGGTGAGTATACCCCAAATACACATTTCCATTACTACTAATCAATTATATAATCAAGACTATTCTAATTGATTATATAATTGAAATATGCTAATCAGTTATATAATTGGGATCTATCAAGAATTATGTACAAAACAATCCATCCGGCACCATGGGCTTTTCATATAATGCTTCATGGAAATAATATTTATATCATGTTGAATAAGAGGCCATCAATTACATCAGTTTTGTTTAGGAGTAGGCAAAACACATTATTCTATATTTTACATTTTATTTCAAAATCAGTAATAAACGTTGTTGATTAGAGTTCTTTTGAATTGCAAAATTAAACACACACAAGTTTCACAGTTTTTATCACTGCACAATTTATTTAACAATGCACTATACACTTGGTTTTAATTATTCTTAATTACTACTCACAGTATGCACTGATATCTTCGTGGTACTTCAGATTACACAGTCCAATAATTCACTCACGATCACTGAAGTTCACAAAATTATGGCACTGCACTGTCTTAAACACGACACTATACTGTTACTTACAGAGTCACGATACAATACTTTACATAAAAACTCTTTACCTCACTGCACTAAGCCGCAACGCACTGATGATCACTTGAAGACAGCTGAGAACAAACTAACTATCATTCGAGTTGTACAAGCTTACATAGAGGTGCGGTGACATCAAAGGAAGCTGTCTCGAACATACTGGACTCTTTAGTCTAGGCACTACAGGCGTCAATATTCCTTCCTTGGTCGGCTCCTTTCATCTCCTTCGTACTTCCCAAATACATGACTATCTCTGTTTAATTTTTCATGTGTTTAATTTTTGCAACAATATATATATATATATATATATATATATATATATATATATATAGAGAGAGAGAGAGAGAGAGAGAGAGAGAGAGAGAGAGAGAGAGTAGGTTTGTTTTTGTAGTTTTTTTTTCTTCTCCTGAAATTAAAGTTATATTATATATATTATTAGTGGGGTATCAGTTAACGAAGTACTCAACCAGTCAAAAGATGAGTGTATTTTTGTGATAAGTTTCGGAGAGTGATCCTTCTTCAGAGTTACAATGAATGAAAAATAAGATAGTTTTTAATGTAATATTTAATTAATTGTATAAGACATTTTCGGACATAATATATCAATAACTTATAAGGGGTGGTTAACTTATAAGAAGAGTAAGAAAAACATTTTGAAATTGTATAGAATAACAAAAATGTTGAATTAGAAGAAATTTATGTATATTATGTTTTTCAGATAATGAAATTAATGAGACAACTGGTAAAGGTGGAGTATTGACACCTCCTGAGACACCATCAGCATCACCAATTGCAGCAGTAGGAGAACTACCAAGGCCCGAGCAATGGCTGGGGAAAGTAGCCGCAGGAGTAGTGAGGCCAATGAGAGCCCACTCCCTCGGATCGGACCCATTCGAATCGGATTGGATCTCAGATGCACTCCCGCCTCCAGCTCCTGTCTCGACCAACCCCTTCGTCACCAACCCCCCTGGCCCTGTCAAAGCGTTTGAAGTGCACATGTAGCGCTTAGCCCGCGCCGATCCTTTCCCGTCAACTTCCTAATCACGGAGGGGATTAGCGCTCAAACGGATATCACTTCCACACCACTATGCTTTAATTGTAGCCTTGCAGTTGGCCGTCGAGGATTCTCTTGTAGAAGTCTCATTCTCTTATTGTGAGCTGGTTCGAAGATGCATTTGAAAGCTTGTTGCGATAAGATGACCTTGAAACCAATTTCACTTTGTTGAAAGGGCAGAAGGTCAATCAGATATCAATTTCTATTACCGATGCGTTTATTTTTAAAAGTCCTACCTGTTTCACAACTCCAACGGTACCTCTTCCAGAGCTTATAACTAAAAACAGAACAGTTGCTATTTACATCTCATGGACTATTTCCCACCAGTGTGGACACTCTATGACTGATAACAACAAATAACGAGACACAATCAGGTGGAAAATGTTCTTATCAGTAAAAGTAGATACATTTTTCAATATTATCGACATAGGATGATGCCTGTTCTAAATAATCAATTCTAAATTTTTCAGGAAATCGATTTGAAACATGTGTCAATAATCACCTGTTTAGCGTAGATGCACCCTCTTAGGTGTTATCAGCCATAGAATAACCTTGGCGGAATATAGTCTATGCGATGTAAATAGCAACTGTTTTGTTTTTGGTTATAAGCTTCTGAAGAGGCACTGTTAGAGAGGTAAAATATATAGAGCTTTTTAAAATAAACACATCGGTAATACGAGTGTTTATGTGAATGAGCTTCTGTCCATTCAGCAAAGTGATTTGGAAGCTTGTTCCTAGTAGCTGGTTTTATTGGAAAAAAAAATGTACTTAAAGTATTAAAAGTATACATTTTTAAAAACAAAAAATATTTAGACTGCAGATTAATATAATTAACTGAGTAATGAAATTACAGTAATTCACGAAATTGCTTATATCTATTTATTATATTGTAATGATATCTGTAGCTAGCATATAATATCTTTCTAATGAGAACATTCTAAATTGAAATGGTAGAATAAAATCAACCGTAGAGATGAACATTATTATATAGAAGCTACTTTAATCATAATACCTTATGATAAGCTTTTTAGCTCAGTGTGATCGTAAGTTTTAATGAAAGTCAGATGATATTTAGACTTTTTCACAGTATCTACAATATTTGAAGCCTATCATATTAAAAAAAAAAAGAAAAGTACCAACTGAGATATTTTTGTAAATACAATTTTTAGCTGAGTTCATTGTTTTATATTCTTGTTATTGTACAACTTTCTTCCCTTAATTTTTAAAATTTTATTTGTGATATTTACATTATTGTAATTATTCTTCAAATGAATTTATTTATGACTAAATGATCTGTAAAAGCAAAGCTTTTTGTGATAAGCAAAGCTATTATCTAATTATTAAGGATAAGTATGAATAAAAATGCTTCATCGTGTGATGTTTCATAAAATATGAATTTAAATTTGTCATTTATTGTATAGTAAATGGAATATCTTCCAAGCCCTTCAAACATTTATGTTTATTTATAGTGACTCAATTACTTTCAGAAGTAGCTTATACTATGATACTTGGCAATACTGCCCCTATTGTGAATTAATCGATGGAACATCAGAATTACACGAATTAACAGATAAACTTGTAAAAAAAATATACTTAAAATCCAAATCATGACTTAGGAGAGACAGCACACATGAAAAAGTGGTTTTGATTAAATAAAAGATGAAATGTGGCTCTATATCATTACCAAATATTTTTTTCTGTTGCCAGGGGAAATTATTTTTGAAATTGATTGGCAACAGGTCCTGTAACTATCAGCCAAAATACTCCACTCAGTGCTCTCAAGATGGAGCACTTTTGGCTAACATATACTACCTTGTTTTATTAATTTCTTGAATTTTCACTTAGGGAGACTACTAACTTATTTTAGGATTATAAAAAGTTTCCAAGCAATCACTTTCTTTAATAAAAACTATCGAATCAAAACATTTTCAAATAACACACAGACATTAGAAAACTGTTAGAAAGTTCATTCGTTCCCCAAAACAATTGTTGTTGCAACTGGCTTACTACATATTTTCTGAAAATTCTTAAGTTCACTTTAATTAAATCCCAGGGTGTAAGGAAAAATAAAGAAAACTGTCTTTAAGGGTAGCAACTTAAAGTCTCAATATACTTGAGAAAGTTTTCAGAAAGGATCTGAAAAAAGTATCTACTTTGTGGCTAAGTTCAAGCTCAATATGTTGTATAGCTCTGTAAGGAACTGAATGTTATTTTATTTATATTGAAATCCATACATGCTGTAATATAACTTTACTTTTAATTATATATTCTAATTTTAATTAGTTAAACATATTTTTTAAAGTGAAAAACAGGGAGAGAATTCCAATATGTCCAATCAACATACTAGTGAAAGCAATAATTCACTCAGGTATTTATTCTTATTATTATGAGTTAGAAGACATATTTATGAAATAACTCAAAAAGTAATGTGTAAACTCTCAATGTATATTCGACTCTCATAAATTCAAATCCCAAGGCCCCAAACAAATATTTCAATTACATTTTCAGAATTAGGTTTTCAGTTAAAAAAAATTACATTTTTGGAACAAAAACAACTGAAATTTCCAATGAGGGAGTTTTATTAAAGTAGTTTTGTTTTTTTTGAGATTAATATATATTTACATGCAATAAAATAAGAAACATTTAATTTTTTTTAAATTGTCTTGTGTTAAATTCCATTAGTTTTCTAACTAATTAGCTTTTTTGAAATATTTTGCCTTATAGGAGAATTTCAATTACAGAGATTTGAATTACTGAAAGTTGACAGTAATTCTGTTATTTTTAATGTATTAGACATTAACTATCTTCTTTAAATTGATATTACTTTTCTCTATTATAAAATGAGGTTTTCTGTTCGTTTAAATGAATAGATATTTTATTTATTTAAATGCATCCTGGATTAGTTTCTAATCTGATTGTATTAAGGTATACTTCTTAGTATAAAATATGTGTTCTAAATGTACTTATTTTTATTTGAGACTGATTAATCACTTGGAGATTTGTGCTTTGTATTTAGAATTTAGGACAATATAACTATTATTACAGCTAATATCCATTTATGTTAAGTTACTATTCATTCAATAATTAAGTTATTATAATAACTAATTCTGGACAACATGTCTGTTTCGTGTAAAACACAGTTAATAAAGACATCTTTATTGCTAATAATACAAGGATTACACTTCGGTGGTTGACCAAGATACGTGGCTATTTAGTGATATTCATATGATGATATGATGAAACATTCCCTTCTTAAATTTTATTTAACCTTATTTGTATTATTACAATTAAGGATGTGACCCAACATCCATGTATATTCTAAAAGTTTTGTCTTTATAAATGCTTCTTTATTTTTTACGTACAATATTTTTTTAAAGTTCTTTTTAAAGTACTGCAATAAAAATTGGCTTATTATTAAGAATATTTAAATTTTCGAACAATGAATTAAGGTTTTCGGGGCAATGTGGACTTTGTATAATCAAGCCAATTTACAGCCGCATAAATTATTGATTAGAACAGCCCAAATTATAATTCAAATACACCTATTATTTACCCAACTTGCTATAATATATCTAGAATTCTTAGCCTTCATGAGAAAATTAAATAAAATATATTCGCATTGAAGTAATGCTTTTTGTTCAACCATAATTTTCACAAAAAGCAAGGCTTAAAAATCTGATTTATATTACGGTTTGTTACCATCTCATAAAACTAATAGCCAGGCAACCCAAAAGGCTCAAACACTAACTACTTTTGTCATTTATTTTTTTGAAATCGTCTTCCACGTTACTGGTACTCTCAAACTTTATAGTTGTTCTTTCCTAACTTGTTTTCAATTGATACTATAAGCTCAAATAGTGAAGATTGTTTTAGCTTGAATTAGTATTTATAATTTTCAAATTACATAGAATGTAAAGGAAATCAATGCAGTAAATGATCGCTAAGGATAACATTTCTTTCTTACTTTTTAATTATTTTTTTTAAATTAATGATTTCTCCTCTGTCTTAATGTGGTTGCTAATGATACCAAGTTCTCTTAATCTATTTCCCATGACCAAAAAAATAGTTATTTGCATTAGGAAGTGAAAGAAAGCATTATAATTTATTAATATTACTTTTAAGGGTTTTTTCAGTATTAAAATTCCCCCTCCCCAAGGTTACAGAGTCTTCTTCCTGGCTTGTTAGAAAAACTTGTATAAAAATATAAAGGGAAAAAAAAATCACATGAAAAATAGTAACTTATTATTATTATTTAAATTTACATATAATGAAAATCACTACTCCACTTATTGTAGATTTGTATTAACATATAGTTGTGCAGCTTATAGCTTACACACTGATAAACATATCACTACTTTAATAACCAACTACACAATTAAATGCGCAAAAATGTATTACTTGGATATTATGAACATAGAAAAATACATGTGCAATTATTTATTGAAAATTTTTATTATGGCCAATAAATAAAGAAGATGAATATTTTTAAAAGAATAAATATACTTAAAATAAGAAAATTTTATGCTTAAGCTAGATGGTTTCTCAAATGAAAGAATTGTTTTTCAAGCAATATATTATTTTATTAATATATTTCACATTTGCTTGTAATTGCTTAAATTTGTGTAAATACAGATGTAAGAAATTGCATTGTTGTTGAGCGGGAAAAGTGATAAACTCAAGGAATGCAAAATAATGTTGTAATGAGTCAAAAGTATTTGCACCTCTAGAGAGCGTCCGAAAATGAAAATTTGCCTTTTTCACATTGAGTTGTCTCTTGATTATATAAACATATCAATAGATTGTGATTGAAAAATGTTTCGCAACATTTCAGCAGATACAGTTGCTAGGTAAATTTTCTAGATTTTTAATAACTTCATCGATAGTTGAGCTCTTTCAATGCACAATTATTATCTAGACAGAAATTTCAGAGCGGAACTTTAAAACATTTGGGTTCGTGTGACAGCTTATAACATTAAGAAAATGCACTTGTTTTATTTGTTTGATTCAGAGTCCTATTAACATCATATTAATAAATTGTTGAATTTCATATTCATCAAAATTATTATATTTTTTATTGTTATAAAGAAATGATTGATTAAGAAAATTGAAAACTTAGAGGAGATAAGAAAATAAATTATGTACATTTTAAAGTTTGTCAATACTTCATGCTGATTATAAGTTTTTATATATATAAACTTAAATTCATATCAGAAAATAATAAAGAGAAATATAGCTTTTTGCTGAACATCTGCTGAATTCCAATGACATATAAATGCCTTCTCCATTCATGTATCTGTAAACAGGAATCCATACAAATTTTCATTACTTGTATTAAAAATGCAGGTTTATCAAAGAGCATTTATAATTTTACAAACTGTTAGAATGGAAGGTATTTATTATATAAAAACCAATATAATGAAATTTAGTCTCGGATCTGCAAATACTTCTGACTCTTTTTGTATGTTTGCGTATATATATATATATTTTTAGAATTAATGGTGATAGAGAAATATATATGTATAATGTGTACACAGAAGAGCTGTTTTTATATTGTTTGAATCAAATTTTGTTATATTATTTATTTTAGTAATTGTTAGTTTCTTAATAAAAAGGGAGACAAAAGTTGTAAAATTTGTAAATATTTAGTTATTTTGTAAATATATTTTTCTTGTATTTGTATTTAATGTATATAAAATATATATATTTGTTTTAATTGTGAAAAGGAATTTCTTCCACAAATAAGACATTTGGTTCCATTTTTAATTTGTGATACTATCTGTTATACAACTACTTGTATGTAATGTATTTTTAATTTAAGTCCATTTTTGTTGGAATTCATTTGAATATTTTGTGGATTACAAAACAATATATTTAAAAATACTCCAAAAAGAAATCATACTGCTTAATTAAATATAGACAATTAAATTCACTTGGTTGTTGAAAAAAAGAGAAGCATTTTAGAAGGTATTTAATGTTAAATATGATGCTTATTGTTATTTCAGGTAACTAAAGATATCTTGTTGATTTCGTAATAGAGTTCATTGTAAACAGATATTTTTAATTTCTGATACATTTGTTAAATTGTAAATAATAAATATTTAATGTTAACAAAGAATGAGTATTTTTACTTTTCCTTTATATTTTACTATTAGTTTTATTTGTATGATAGTAATAGGCAGAATAAACTGTCCATACAAATTAAATAAAATAGTATGGCAGTATTTACTGAGAACATTTTTTTTTTTTTTTTTTTTTTTTTTTTGAGGGAAATGAGCTGATCAAAGTTATGAAGTATTTTACACTCCTTAATTTTAGTTGTTGTCTTAAACAGTTATTTATAAGCTACAATTTCTTCAAAATATGAATTGGTTGCTAATAAAATGAAAGCAGACCAATTTAAAAAGACATTCTTAGTACATTCAAAGTAATTAAAGACTAAGTATAATAAAACCTAAAAAAAAAGCCTCCCACATTAAGTGAGCATATTTCCCATGTGTGTCACGTATTTGCATTTATCATAAAAAATAAAAGTCCAATGAGAACAATATTTGGTATTTAGGCTTCAAATAAAATGTTCCATTATATAACTGAGTCTTGTTTATATGACATAAGTAGGAGTGGTGGTTTACTGAAGGCTGAAAACTAAAAAATGCAAATATCTCAGTTAATATTGAAGTTAGAAAAAAATGTATATAACAACTTTTATAGAAGATTACATTTTCAATAAGATTGATTGTATACAATTTTTCAAACTGAATCATAATAACAGAGGTATTACGAAATTTCAAAATTCTCCCCCTCCCTCTGGACCGATTTCAGCCGTTAACAAACTTCATCTTTCTTTTTACATAAAACGATTATATATTAAGTTTGGTAACGATAAGACAAATATATATATATACAGTTTTGAACGGACCTCATTTTCATCATCTACTAGGTAGGATCGATGGACATTTGATAAAATTTGTGAAAATCGCGTCATGAGTACAACCTCCATAGCTGATTTCCCTTAAGTGAAATCTGCTAAAGCCTGATACGAGCATCACATTACTTCCTTGTTCTCCTACTGAATCTGATTATTTATATGGATGGAAGTTCACAATGAGGGCAATATTACTCGGGGAAAAAATATCACAAATGTTAATATATACATATAGAAAACAACTTATAGAATAGAAATACAAACAAATACATAAAGGAAAGTACATCTAAATAGAAAATAATGAAGACACCATACAAAAAACAATACAAAAAACTAAATAAAATACTAAAAAGAACAAAACAATCAATTAAAATTATTTACAAATCAATAATTAAAAAGATAATTAATTTTACTAATTAAATGCATTAGGGAGCTATTTAAGAATATTACCAATGAGCAAATAAGTAGGTATACTGAAATAACAACAGAATGAAACTATGACAAAAGATAACAAATACAAATTAAAAAAATATATATATTTAGTTTGAACTAAAAAGAATACTTACATCCAAAAAACCTTGAAAAAGTAAAAGTTAAATTATATCACTTGTTTAGGCTTTTGAATAAAAATGCATAATCTTTAAATGCTTTAGAATAGTTTCTATATGGACTTTTCTTTGCTACACATTCGTGTATGAAGTCGTGTCGTATCTGTAAGTAATGGTGTCGTTTGCAGTCAGTCAGTATATGCTTAACTGTCAGAGGTGCATTACAGCAGCGACAAATCGGTTTGTCATGTTTGTTTTTCGAGTATGAGTGTGTTTGTAGAGAATGTCCAATCCGTAACCTTGTAAGCATGACTTCATATTGTTTTGTTTTAAGTTCGTAGTGGCAAGGTTTCACTGAATACTTAACTTCTTTGAGTTTGCTCATTGAGTTCAGCCAGTATCCTTGCCATGTGTTAAATATTTCTGTCTTTGTTACTATATAGAACCCCTGAGTGGTTATTGAGTTCATGCCAGTGGTGTTTTTCTTTGTGACTAGTTTTGAATGCTCATATACTACAGTATCTTGTATAATGTCCTCATGACCAGGGACCTAAAACATAGTTATGTTTATATGTTTAAGTCTGTAAAAGAGAGAAAGTTTGTGTAATTACTGGATGTGAATAGTAATTGTTTCTTAGTGAGAGTAATGAGCATGTTGGATCTGTGTAGAGGACATTTTTCTTAATATCTGTATCGATATTAGTAAGAGCGAGTAATATTCCATGTTGCTCTGCAGTATGTGTGCTTGTGTCATCAGGGAGTTTAATATTGTAAATATGATCCATCATCAATGGCTGCTGCTGCACCTGTTCCACTGTCTGTATATGTGTGGAGTGTATTACTGTCTAAATTAAATTAACAAAATTTAAGCTGCATTTCACTTGAAAGTGATAAGCGATATCTGTTCCAATGCAATGGTACAAAATGTCATAGAAGATAATTTATAGATCTTTTCATGATAAAGGATAAAGGCCCTTTACAAAAAATGTTATATCTCTAATACATACAAAGAAAATTAATTTATTTTTTATTTTTGCACTCCTGTAAACCTCCCCTCCCAGTAAATCGATTTTAATCAAAAGGGAAAGTGCACTAGACATTACAACAATGCAAAACATACAATTTTAAAATTTTACGGAAAACTGCTTTTAGCAGATTCCCCTTAAGGGAAATCAGCTATTGAGGTTGTATTCATGATGGAATTTTCGAAATTTTTCTTCAAATGTCCATCGATCCTACCTAGTAGATGACGAAAATGAGGTCCGTTCAAAACTGTATATATATATTTGTCTGTTACCCCTCTAGCGATCGCAATTTTTGTTTAATCGTTACCAAACTCGATATTTAGTCGTTTTATGTAAAAAGAAAGATCAAGTTCGTTAACGGCTGAAATCGGACCAGTGGGAGGGAGGGGGGGTTTAAAGGGGAGGATTTTCGAAATATCGGTACTTGTGTATTATATCCACCACATTTTAGTTCCACGCTAGAGTGCGGTACTGTTTTAAGTAGTACGATTCATTACCCGCAAGGGAGGTTATACTTACCTTATAACCTTCTACGGGATTATAATGATAAATAAAAAAAAACACAATTTTTAAAAATAAAACATTTTATTCACATTTAGGCGGGAAATGTGTGGAAATACTGTTCTTTATATCTATGTGACACAACTACCTCATGTTACTGTTCCAATCAATAGAAGTCTCATACAATGTGATTTAGAACACTTTCTTCTGATAGCCAAAATATTCCTCTCATGTAAATATTTAACAGCGTCTTCTTCAGTCGTTGGCAAATCCCAAAGAGGCATTTTTAAAGGACTAAGAAACACTAAACAGTACAATAAACAGCAAACGCAACTATGACAAAAGATAACCTCATTAGCCTGGGAGAGCTAGCGTCGCAGTTCAGTAGCGCATTCTAGCGTGGAACTAAAATGTGGTGGATATAATACACAAGTACCGAAATATCTCCGTTACTATACGTCGGATCGAAAAACTGTACAGAATCAATCTTATTGTAAATTACATTTGCTATAAATATTGTTATTATACATTTATTCTCTACCTTGAATATTAACTGAGATATTTGCATTTTTATAACATCGACGGCTAACGGGCGAGAGTGACTTTCCCCGCCAAAAGCTCGTTCGGCCGTTTCCTTGATTGCTCGGCTCTCGTGAAATTTCACAATTGTAAGCCTTCACGGGGGAAATCTGCTTAGTTTACGCAGCCCCTGCGTGACGGACTTTTTTGCTATGCAACATACATATGCACAGAAGTCATGTTGAAACTTGTCAAAATAGTTTTAGAGAGGGTAAAATGGATAATTCCTGGAAAATATGAAAATAAAGGGACAGGGATAATCACATTGTCATCAAATTTCAGAGATATAGTTTTAACGGTTATGGAATGACCATAATTCAATCAAATTCACTCTCTAAATAAATATTATTTAGGACCGGAAGTAAGAAATAGAAATTGTTAAATTCATAAATCTACCTTTTAGGTACCTAAAGTATGTATAAACGCAATTAGTTCTTTACATTTTTCCGATGAAAACTATTATTAACGAAGATATTGACGGAAAATATGTCGAAAAATCAAAGTAAGCTCTCACTCCCGAAGGTGGTAGCAAAGTGTAAAATAGCCTATGTTAACAATATTTATTCCTAATTTGTATGTTGCTGGATGTGGGAGTGCAGATCTGGGAAACAGGTCTCAATAACACGAAGTCTTCCCACCAACTTATTTATTCATGCACAAGGCCTTTCGGCACTACCGTGCCATCCTCAGGTGATAACCAACACCCAACAAAGAAACAAGCTTAGGCCAAGTTATGCATCCAACAATTACATTTTGAAATATTTAACAAAATAGAATTTCATACTAAAATCAGTCTTAGAAAAAACGTCCTAACTTAAAACTACTAGAATCTAAGTCAAACATTAAAAGAATATATTATAGTTCAATTAATTAAAATAGTCAAAGTGAATAAATACTCTAAACATTAACAAACACATGTATACCCTATAAAAAATTTACTATAAATTAACAATTATCCAACCTTCTGCTGTATAATTGACGTTAACGCCACGGCTTTGGGGCCACTACTGGCGACTAGCAGAGATGGAGGAGGCCTACTCAACAGGACAGAACTTGGCATTTCCAATTGCACATTTAGGCAGACACCCCTCCGTCTCTCCAGCTCAATGTAGAGAGGTTCCTATCATATGTCATATGTGGAGAATGTGGTGCGTATTATGTGGGAAGGACTTCAAGGAAATTAAAGAAAAGGTGCCAGGAGCATCTGTCGAGAATGGACTCAACGTTCCTCCAGCATTTGAGGAAAGAAAAGCACGAAGATGCCCCACATGAGGTAGCTTTATTGGCCAGGGAATATAACCACAAACTAATTCAGAAATTGGAACCTCTCTACATTGAGCTGGAGAGACGGAGCGGTGTCTGCCTAAATGTGCAATTGGAAATGCCAAGTTCTGTCCTGTTGAGTAGGCCTCCTCCATCTCTGCTAGTCGCCAGTAGTGGCCCCAAAGCCGTGGCGTTAACGTCAATTATACAGCAGAAGGTAGGATAATTGTTAATTTATAGTAACTTTTTTATAGGGTATACATGTGTTTGTTAATGTTTAGAGTATTTATTCACTTTGACTATTTTTATTAATTGAACTATAATATATTCTTTTAATGTTTGACTTCTAGTAGTTTTAAGTTAGGACGTTTTTTCTAAGACTGATTTTAGTATGAAATTCTATTTTGTTAAATATTTCAAAATGTAATTGTTGAATGCATAACTTGGCCTAAGCTTGTTTCTTTGTTGTTTGTTGGTTAGCATCTGATGATGGCACGTTAGTGCCGAAAGGCCTTGTGCGTTAATAAATAAATTGGTGGGAAGACTTCGTGTTATTGAGACCTGTTTCCCAAATATTTATTCCCTTAATATATGTACAAACAATCCAGAATTCTATTGAGGTACTTTCATGTAGCATGAATAAAAGCCAAAACTTCAAAATTTGCACATATAAATAACGTTTCAGGACCATACTAGTTAAACTAAACACATTTCCTGGATGAAACCAATGTTAATGGAGATATTGGCGAATATGTGTTTTGGCGTCCAACTCTGCTAAGTCTTTGCCTTCTTATTTCAAAATTAGGATTTTCAAATATCCTCAGGCTATTCGAGAAAGTATCCTGTCATTTTGCCTAGAATTTCAAAAGTCTCACGTTTGTCTCCTCGGTCGGGCGAAGTAACTAAAACAGTCTGTCACGCAGGGGCTGCTCTAGACTAAGTAGATTTCCCTTGTGAAGTTTTACATTAGATAAATCTTCATAAAGGTAACAACACCACCGTGAACATATACAAACTATAATGATAAATCTTTCAGTCAATTTTAATAACCTCCTAGCGGAAAGCGTTAGAATTGTAAACAAACAGGTCTGCCAACCTCTCAGAGCTGAACAGATAGACAGACATATTCTTCACTGAAAAGAAAAACAATTACTGGGATATAACATATTAATTTTATTTAAAACTATTTATTGTATCTAGTACTGTAATTTATAATGAATCGGAATAATGTTTATCTCTATCATTCAAATGTTAGTAGTACCAGAAAAGACGGAGAGGGGGGGGGGGTCGACAGAACATATTTGCATGCATCTCGTAAAATAAAGGTCTCTTAAAAGCAATATTTGGTATTTAAGCTTCGAGTAAATCATTATATAAAGAGTAATGCTTGCGTGACATGAATAGAAGTGGGGGGGGGGGTTTGTTGAAAACTGAAAAATTTACTAAAATGCAAATATTGTTAATATTCAAGATAGAGAATACATGTATGTAACAATATTCATAGTGCGTTTAATTTGCAAAAAGATTGGTTGTATACTATTTTTCGACCCGTCGATAGTAACGAAGATATTTAGAATTTTCGAAAATTCCCCCCTTACGCCCCATCCCGCCCCATTGGTCCGATTTTAGCCGTTAACGAACGTGATCTTCATTTTTACATAAAACGTTTAAATATCCAGTTTAGTAACGATCAGAAAAACATTGCGACCGATATAGATAGATAGATAGGGAATTTATTTAGTGACGAAATTCATTAAATAAAATCCTAAGTCCCACCCTGGCTAGAAAAGGGTGGTAACCTGTAGGTAACCCGTCCCAATTAGCCTTAGTTGCAAAAAGTGGACGTTAATAAATAATAAAATAAAAAAAATAGATAGATACTAGGTAGATACGAATTTTTGAACAGACTTCATTTTCGTTATTTCTGGGTAAGATCGATGGAGATTGGGAGACATTTTTCGGAAAACACATCAATAGCTGATTTCCCATAAGAGAAATGTGATAAAACTATAATGACAGGTTCTTATGGGAAACTGGATCCTCAAATAATTTTGTTCTTTAAGCTTGCTTTCGATTTTCCTATCTGGTTGCGTGCAAATTGTCAGAGCACGTAAAAAATCACACTTTTTAAACACACATCTTCTTTCATTAAGTAAGAACTTCTTTAACTGATTTTAAACCTTTTTGATATTACACTCGACTGTACCCTATCTAATGTTGAGAGTTTGTCCATGTATGTATATCTGTCTTAAACTTATGACACGGTATGCTTCAACACTGGTTAGGACAACTAAGCAGATTTCCCTTTTGAACCCACTTATGTATGATCTCATCTCACAGCATAGTTTGTATTTCTATGTAAAAAACAAGATTTGTTCTGTATCATTTTTCGATAGGATTCATAATAACGGAGATATTTAGAATTTTGGACCCCTCCCCCTACAAACCTAAGCCATTAACGGCTGCGAACTTAAGTGTTGCATGAAACGGTTAAATATCGAGTATGATATTGATCAAATAAATATTTCGGAGTTAAGAACGTAAAATCATGACGTTATTGCACGCATCTCACACAGTGAGAACAATATTTGATAATTAAGCTTCGAATTAAGTGTTTTACTATTTAGCAGATTAGTATTAATGTGCGATTACTAAAATTGGGAGGTCACTGAAAACTAAAAAAAAAAATAGCTGTGTTAATGTGCAGAGAAAAAATATATAAAAAATAACATGTATAGTATATTAAATTTGCAATTCGATAGGGTCACAAATTCTATATTTTAGATTCGACTCTTAGTAACGGAGTTACTTTGAATTTACTTTTTCCTCCCCCTCTAAACCATATATGGAACGCTTTAATGAGTTTGGTAACGGTCCAAAAAAAAAATAGGAATCGCTAGAGCGCTAACAGACAAATATTTGAGTGAGGTGTTTAGAATACCGGAAGTAGGCGTTATCGAACATATATGGATGTAGAAATGTCTTTCCACATTTAGAAGACTTATATATATATATATTCTTCATTTTCGTTATCTCCTAGGAAGGATCGATGGATATTTGAAGTCATTTTTCGAATTTCTCGTCAGGAGTACACCCAACAGCCTCCCTTAAGGGAAATCTGCTTAAAGATAGGGTTGGTGGTACATTTGCCCCTCTCCACTATTCTATTGGTGACTGGTGGGGGGGGGGATTGTTGTGTAACAATGTTTCCTGTACATTTGTATGAACTCAAAATAAAAACGATTTTTGCATACTGTACCAGTTAGAATAATCATTAATGTAACGATTCTTCTAAACATTTTAATGTAGAAAATTGTCGGATGTTTATTTTTCTTCTGCTTCCTAATTTTTTTTTTTTTTATATATATATATGTTCTTGAGAAGAACATTTGAAAACAATACTTGATTGGCAACACTGTAATTTCGTTATTTCAGAATCAAATTTTCTTAAGATATTTCTTGTTCTTTCTTGTCTTGTTCCTTAAGTTGTTTATTTATTTTGTGCATTCGTTTATTATGATGGATATTGAGTCTGAGATTCTTGACAGAGGTATTGTGTGTTGAATTGAAGTTTCAAATTAATTAATTACTCCACCCCGTAATATATTGTTGTTTCTTATAGAACTGGATGCAATTTTTGAAGATTGTGCTAGAGACAGTCTAGAATCTGCCCAAGTTTTAACTTTGATTGATGCCTGTGTTGACAGATATGCAGATGGACAACCAGAGTAAGTTTTTACATTTTCCAAATTTTGTTTACTTTCCATCTTTTTGAAATCTGAGCTCATGTGACCAAAAATAATTGTATAGGCTCTTTTTTGGGCTTATATCGCATATTGACCCAGCATAAGTAATTAAATTGATTTCTTTATTATTTTTTATGTTTTTTTAGATGGTGGTAGATGAATATATTTATGTTCATTAGCCTAACCCCACTGTCCTATTTCTATTGGTGTGGCATTATAGATCAATTTTTTTACTATTCAAAAAAAAATAAAAAATAGTTTATTGGAAAACTCTAGCAATTTTTCTTGCATAAACAAAAGAAAATCTTAGGTTCTAAATATTACTAATAAATTTGTGAAAAAAAACTCACCATTGAATATGTATTTTTGAAAGATTAATATCATCTCCCACAATAATAAATAATTTTTCAATGCTGCACAGATTAAATTATTATAACAGCTCTGGTATAAATCTCATTTAATACAAAGAAAGGAATCCTACTGACACAAAGAAAGGAATCCTACTGATACAAAGAAAGGAATGTTACCAAGATTTCCAAGAAAATAAATAATCAGCGTAAAAAGATTTCACCAATTCCCTCTAAAAAAATGCACTAATCAGTTATACAACTTACAAATAAATGGGTGGGGGGAGTGGTTGTAGTTCTATCACAAAAAATAAAAATGAAAAGAAAAAAAGAACAACACAAATGCTTAAAACCCCTATTTGTCTGCCTATTTGGGATTTTTGAAATTTATTTATTTTTCCCCCTTCTCCCGTACGGTAAAATATAGTGCACTGATCAGTTATTTAATAATAACCCACATGCCAATAGGCCATTCAAAACTCTTGTTAACTATCTTCAAAATAACATTATTCAATCTTTAAATTCCTAAATAATATATATGCATGCTGACACGTCAGTGATTCCATGACAAATAAAAACAGTATTTTACTTCACCATCTCAGATTTCAATGCAATTTGATATACTGGCAGACCCCTTATAGACTTAAGAAAAATACCAAATTTCAAGTTGATATCTATTAGTTTCAAAGTTTCCAAAAAATGCACAAAATCGACCTGTCATTGAAACTTTAAACTGCTATAGCATCTCTCAGAATCAAGCTAGAAAGTTGGGAGAGGTGCCATTTTACAGCATGTTTCAAGCCCTTTCTAAAATCGTATAACACTAAAATAGTCTAATTAAAAAATGTATTAACAAATTCGAAATTAAAAATTATATTTCAAAATGTGATGCTTTACAAATTTTGAAAAAACTCTCAAAAAGTCCTTGTATAGTGGTTAAATGAGGGTATAAATTTCATGATGGGATCAATTTAAATTTAGGGGAACTGAAACGTGGTATTTTAGCTTCTTAGAGGAATGGTACAATATATATTTTTTCCTGTATATAACTTATTGTACTGAGGGTTTTGAAAGGGATGTCAAAAAGAATGTATTTTAGTAAATGTCTTCATTGCTATGCATGGGTTGGATCAAAAAATTATATATCATAATGACTTAATCAGAAATTAATATCTTTTATATGGTTATTCAGATAAGGTTTTTCAATCACTTTTTGTAAAAAGTTCATTAGTGCATCTAAATTAAATATTAATATAATTACCAAACAATGTGAATCAAAATCTATTTCCTTCTAAAGATATTTTGTCATATTGAGACTGATTATATGTTTGGTGACTATTTAAAATACCCTTGACCAACAAACTAAATGGTTTTTAGTATTCATTAAAATTAGAGACAAAATATCAAATTGTTATTTGTTAAATATTTTAAATGCCTAGGTAATATTTCTCAGTTTTAGTAAAAAAAAAAAGAAAGGGTAATTGAAATATATTAATTTTTTATATTCTTTTAGAATTAAGAACATCCTTTTACAAAGAATGGACCCACATCGATTGAATCCTTACATCTCTAAGTCTGTCTTTAAAAGAAGAGTAACAGAATGGATGCTGGCTGCATCTGGGGACCAATGTGGGGCTTAGTAAGTATTTTTATAATATTTATCATGAGGCAGTTTTTGAGATAATGCAAATAACATGGCTAATTAGCTATGCTTGAGAAAAAAAAATGTTATCCAGTAATAAGTTCTAGAATTAAAGTTCTTATAAAGTTTTCAAGATAATGTGGGATATATATGCATTATTAAAATCTTGAGATGCCATACTGTAAAATGGCAATGGTAACCTATTTTAGAATCCCATTTTCTCTAGAGCACTGTCCACACCAGGGCTCAATGTAGTGTGTCTTCATTGTGAAGCTGAATTGGAAGATCTGCATTCAGACTTATGTTTCATTGCTATATAGGTCTACATACATGATAAGTGACAGTGCCCAGAAATTTTGATTTAAGCAAGGGGGCAGGGAGCAGTTTGTCTGTGTCTGTAATATAGTTATTGCAGTGTTAGTGTCATATGCTTCAATATGTGGGGGACTAAAGGTAATTTAAAACTAATTCAAGATGTTCAGATTTTACTGCTTGTAGGGCCTATCACACATATTAATAGATTTCGCTTAGGGGAAATCAGCTATTGAGGTTGTACTCTAGATGTGATTTTCAAAAAATATCTTCAAATGTCCATTGATCCTACCCAGTTAACAAGTTGAGGAGTTAACAAAATGAGGTCCGTTCAAATTTATTTACACACACACACACAAACACACACACACATATATATATATATATATATATATATATATATATATAGTGTTACGAAAATTAAATACATGAATAATCCTTCAGAGAGAGAGAGAGAGTCGCGTATTTGGTAAGTGTGACGTAGATCAAAGAAGCCGATAGAATGTCTTAGGTCCTACCAGTACCTTCCAGCCAGACGTCGAGGGGTCCAGACAATTCCCCTTTGATGTATGCTGACAAGCTATATAAAGAAGGGTCTGCTGCGAGCGAGTCAGTTTGATTCTCACCTGTCTTGATGTTCACATCAGTGCGACTTAGTGCAGTGCCGTAAAGTGTTTTTAAAAGAAGAACAGTGTTGTGCCATGACTGTAAGTAACAGTTTAGTGCCGCGAAGTAAAGGACAGTGAAGTGCTGGAAGTCAAGGACAGTTGTGAATTTCAGTGACCGTGAGTGAATTGTTGGACTGTGTAATCTGAAGAACAGTGACGCTATCAGTGTATACTGTAAGTAGTAATTAAGAATAATTACCAAGTGTATTGTGCATTGTGAAATAAATTGTGCAGTGATAAAAACTGTGAAACTTGGGAGTATTTAATTTTGCAATCCAAAAGAACTCTTATTAAAAACGTTTATTAGTGTTTTTGGTAATAAAAACGTAACAATATATATATATATATATATATATATATATATATATATATATCTGTTAACTCTCTAGAGGTTGTAATTTTTGTCTGATCATTACCAAACTCCATATTTAAATGTTTAATGTAAAAGTTCGGACCAGTGGCAGATGGGGTTAAAGGGGGAAAAACTCGAAATATCTCCATTGTTATGCGTCGGATCGAAAGATTGTATAGAACCATTCTTATTGCAAATGTAATGTTCTATAAACGTTGTTATATCTGTTTTTTCAATACCTTGAACATTAAGCAAGATATTTGAATTTTTCAGTTTTTGGTCTCCAGTAAACCCCCTACTCATTTCATTTTAACAATAAGCTGTTATATTATGAAGCACTTTATTTGAAGCCTAAATAATGAAATATTATGTTTTGAGATATGCCAATAAGTGAGGCACGTGGGAAATTGGTTAGTTAACGCAGCCCGTGTGTGTGACGGATGTTTTAGCTATAGAAACTGTGACAAGAGAGGATATGTATTAAAGGACTTATAGAAAATATTTAAAATCACTTTGTACAGTTCTTTAAAAATTAACTAACCTTCTGTTATCTTCGAGTTTCAGTGAATCCAGGATATCATAGCATAGCTCATTATCACTAAATAGATGTACCATCTTTTCCATTTATGTTTATTTCAGTTTTTAATTAAAATTTAAAACTTTACGGGAGCAGACTGTGTTTGTTAACTCCCTAGACATACATGTCCCATGCAGAATGTCCCTTGCACTGTAGACAAGGCTGACACTGGACAGTTGTGGGAAATTGATTCTGGGCAGCCCCACAGTGAAGACAGTCCTAGTCCTGGTGTAGACTAAATATTAAATTACTCTTTAATTTAAGCTTCCTGTCTTTTTAGTAATAAATTCTCATTTCAGTAATCCTATTATTAATTCAGAGGATAATCTACATGGTTCTCCTGAAGAATATGAGCACTCCATAACTTGTTCAACTCCTCTGAGAACTTCACCCAGACTCATAAAATCTAAAAGACTTCCATTTCTGACGAATGGTGAGTTTTTGAAGTATTAATGTAAAAAATAATTCTTATGAAATTTATGGACTAAAGATTAAGATACTTAATCTAAAGCTAGGAGATTACAAGAATCTACCATGTTTGTGACATTTTCAGTTTGCTGCTTCTTTGTTCTATTCAGAATAAATTCCTATTTATACTACCTCTGTTTAACAATAAGCGAATATATCACAAAAATTCTTATTCTAAGCTTAAATAAAAATATTGATCTCAAGTGGTCTTTACTCGATGAGATATTGTCAAATATGTTGTGTGATGATGTTATAAATTAAGTTCTTATTTATTGACTCACATATGTTTATTTGATCTATACTATACTCAGTATTAAACCATTTCAGTCAACACTAAAGATCATATTTGTTATTGGCGGAAATCGGACCTGGAATAGTAGTGACTGACATTTTTTAAGAACTGAGATAAGTGGGTTTAAAAAAGCATTATTTCATTGATAAGTGGGTAAAAAGAAAGTCCGTCACGCAGGGGCAGCGTAAACTAAGCAGATTTCCCATGTGAAGTTTTACAGTAGAGAAATTTCACGAAAGCCGAGCCAGTGTAGGAAATGGCCGAACTAGCTTTTGGCGGGAAAGTAACTCTTGTCTGTTAGGCGCCCCGATTTAATAAAAATGCAAATATCTCGGTTAATATTCAAGATAGAGAAAAAATGTATATGACAATATTTATAGTAAATTTAATTTGCAATAAGATTGGTTCTGTACAATTTTTGATCCGACGTATAGTAACGGAGATATTTCGAATTTTTGAAATCCTCCCCTCTAACTTCCCCCCCCACTGGTCCGATTTCAGCCGTTAACGAACTTGATCTTTCTTTTTACATAAAGCGACTAACTATCGAGTTTGGTAACAATTAAACAAAAATTGCGACCACTAGAGTGGTAACAGACAAATATATATATTTATATATATACTTACAGTTTTGAATGGACCTCATTTTCGTCATCTACTAGGTAGGATCAATGGACATTTGAAGAACAATTTCGAAAATTCCGTCATGAGTACAACCTCAATAGCTGATTTCCCTTAAGGGGGGGATCTGCTAAAAAACAATTTGGAGATACCAGGTTCATGATTTTGCGTTTATTGTGTGAAAATTAGATATATAGAGCATCATGGATACTCATTTTCCCCATCCCTTTTACTAATAGCATTTTAGAAAGTATATCCATAGGTGCAAATAAATAGTTGTTAGTCAGAGCTAAGTCTTGTGTGCCATGTTAAACTTATGCTGTTGTATGTGACTCAAACTGTTGTGAGTTGATGTTATATAATTTATTTTGTTTAGTAAATTAATTAAGAGAAGGCTTTATCATACTGCTCAATTATTTGCTACAGTTAATCACTAAATTTTTTATTGCGGAATCTAAAGTCTGGGATTTTATTTAATTAGTAGACATTTTATTATTAATGGTCATGGTACTTATGGCATTGGTGTAAAAATTGATATGTCCAATTTTAGTTCCTTAATATTAATTTTGAGTTTGCCTGTCATATTAATGTTCTTTATTTTGCTTATCATTACTTCAGACATCTACTTTTCCAAGATATTACCTCTATAAAATTCCGTAGTTTCTAGCAGTAATTTGATTGTTACGTTTTTCTGAGGTTTCCACTCTTCCTCTCTTAACTGTCTTTCTTAGTTATTGTTTCTCTTCTGTAACTTGAACTTCATAATAGTTTAGTCCCTTTCTAGTTAAAAACTTTCGTTTAAACCCTGATGAAGAGCCACGGGCAGCCACAGAGCTTTGGTAGGAGTTCATGTTGTTAGATTGATTCATTCCTGCCATATTGAGATGGCATTACAGCCTAAAAATTGCTACTCCTTTATAGTCAAGCACTTACTCATTTGTCTTTTGGTGGTGAGTGGTATTGGAGGGCTTGATAGACGTCCAATCTCAAAGCCTGGTTACCACAGAACTAATTAAACTTTAATGTGCATCCAGACCAAACTCTGACCCCTCAAGTTAACTAACTGTTATGAGTAAACCATTTAACCACTGTTGCTCCCCACCCCACCTTTCTAATAAAAGTTCTAATAGTTTTCCTTGATAATGTCTCTTCTGCTTTTGTTACATAATCTGAGAATCAAGCTGAAAAATGTAATTCGTCACTCCAGGGCATTTGACCATTCATACCTGGTAGGTGACTCCCTGTTGCAGCAATCTGTTTAGTACTCCAATGGTTAAATAGAAGAGATGATACAAATCTTAAGTAATAACTGGATCATGTGCTTTAGAAAAGGAGTGCTTCTTTCCAAGGATTATTATGAAAATGTGTTTCTGCTCAAAGTAGCTGATTTTCGATGAATTTCTGTTGAATTCTGGGTTATGCGAGCTAGTTTGGCCAGTCCCAAATTATAAGTGTTCCTTCGACTTTGTAAAAACATCCAATAAGTCTCACTTTTTCCAGATATCTGAGCTCTCCACTGTTCTCGTTTATTACTAGTTAGGGAAATATGTAATATATTACATTATTTTTTGGGTCATTACTTTTTACTGTTTATTTTCTTTATTTATGTTTCAGACTCTGAATATGACTCTAGTTCTGCTGCTCAGGAGAGTCATTCTCTCAGGTAGGCCTAATTATTTTCTGATACAGTGATCTGCAAAAATCCATTGTCTAAATAATAGTGATTATTAATTTTAACTCAGACCGTATACTTATGTTTAGTCAAATGTCAGTCTTATTTAATTTGAAGAATATATATTTTAATTTAAAATACAGATTCACATTTTCAAGTGGAATTTTAATGTTTTTTTATGAAGGCTTATTGATTTTTTTTAGTAAAATTTTTAACATATCTATTTCTTCTTTTAAATTAATCCAGCATATAAATATATCCTGATCTGTTACAGTCTTACAGCTTTCTTTATCATATAAAGTTTTAGAACAGTGTTTATTTCCAGAATACCCATTCAATGTGCTTTCCTGTATACCATTTTTGCCAATTTGGTTCACTGAGAAATATTACACCATACAGACTTTTCTTAATGGACAAGTACATGGTATAACTAAGTTAGGTGAAACAAAAATGAACAAAATTTCATATTTCAGTTCTGTTAGCCATTTTTCAGTGATTGAGGCATTATACGATTATTTTTATGTAAACATTATATCTGTTTTCCTAACACACAACTTAAAAAAAAAAATCATATATTCATATGCATATATTTATATATTTTTTGTTACACACTTCGCTTATTGGCGATTCGTATATTTATTATAAATATGTGGTGCTCTTAGCTGATCTAAAAGTAATCGCAAGTAGTAAGTATTCAAAGGTTCCGAATATAGTGATATAGTTTACCATGCTCTTAATGATTTTTGAAATTGTATGTAATATATTTTGTGTAATGGAGTAGATTGACACAGATTGTGTGGTATAATTTTGAATTAATGAATTAACATTGAAAGTTTTACACCAAAACAGCTGAAAATGTCATGTGCTAGATGACCTTCTTGAAGATAGCTTTTTATATTAATTAATGAATATTATTTGAAATTTAGTTTTACACCACAGACCTAATTTGAAATTTAAACTTAGTTGTAAATATAAATTTTGTATAGGTATGAAAATATATTGTCCATAGTTGTTAGGCAGCCTTCTGACAATCTTATAAGTAGTAGCACTATTTATTTTTGACAATAAATAATGCTAATCATTTAACTTCCCCCAAGATAGTCATTGAATTACTATAAGGATATCTGAGAGGTATATGTACGCAACTATGCTAGGAGTGGGGCTTAATTTCAACATCAAATTACATATTACATATCTTCATCGTCAATATTGGTTTTATCAAGAAAAAGTAAAGGACATATTGTGTTTTGAATAATGATTATGGACCAAAAACGTCATTTACTTTTATGAAGTTATGGCTTCTGATTTTCGGGCACCGAAGACTTTCTGTGTTCTGTAAAAATGACTCAATACATGTATATGTTTTGAGAGAATGAATATTATTAACAAATACTATTTTGTATTTTACTATCACCCTGAGAAGTAGCGGTTTACTTCAAGATCTTTGTAATATTGATTTTATCAGAAAAATATAAAGACTGAATTCTGATTAGAGTACATTTACTCCCCAATGTTATTTAGATTTATGAATTTAAAAATTTAGGCTTCTGACTTCAGGTGATAAATAGAATTTATTGAGTTTGGAATTGTTTAGTTTAGTTTTGAAGGATATGGCTGTTCTCAATAGAAAATATTACATTCTTTAGTACCACCAATAGGAGGGAGGTTTATTTAAAGTTAAAACTTATGTTCGCCATTATCTTTGTTAATATTCGTTTTATCCGTAAAATCTAAAAAGCAAGTTGAGCTTAAAATGAATTCTTCGCTCTTAATAGTTTACTTTAATTAATTAATTTGTAATTAGATGCCAAGACTATTTAATGCTTATGTTCACCAATCTATATATTTCAATGGGAAACCATTATTATTGATCAATTCATTTTCTTATAACCTCTATTCTAATTATAAATTCATCTAATTGACACTTTTAACAATTACCATGGGTTTTCTACTGATTGACTGTATATTTACTATTCACATGCTACTGGATATTTGTGTTGTTTGTTTGAGATGATTTACCGCATAGGCTAATCCATTAAATTCCCATAGGTAACCATTTCTATTTCATCCTGTCATCGAAGAGGTACACAGCCATAAATATACCACATTTAAAAGACCTAGGGTAGGCACATGCATGGCCTCTGACGCCCTACCCCCTATCTCCATTTCCCCTTCAAAGTCTCTTTTCATTTTCTCTTTTAGCTCCAAGTGCAATGGGTTTGCATCATTAGAATTATATTTATGTTATTAAAGTAGTTATGTCAGGACTTTTGGCATTGTGTCGACCTCGCAGGCGACAAGTTCAACAAATAGTGTTTAGTGAGCCGAATATTTAAGAAAGTAAAAAGAGAAGCACAAACTTAAATATAGCTAACAGTCAAACATGTTATAGCTGAAGGAAATAAGAACATGCCGGGTCCTAGTGCTTTGAAATGTTTGTTTACAACTCAGGAGAGTAAAAAGATCGAACAAAAGAAGAAAATTGAGATTGGATCATTTACAAATAGCATAATTAGAAGCAGTGAGATGGCGAGTGGGGGGGGGGTGAAGGCTATCTTCCCTCCTGCCACGCCGCTGGTTCTTTTGTATGTGGTCATCCTATAGTCTTGGATGTAACTTCTATATTTGGATCTATTCTTAAAATTTCAATATTTTATCTGGCAAATTAAGAGTAAAATGATGATGAAGCAAATTGGTGGTGTTTTAATGATATAGTTTATTTCCATTGATAACAGTGTACTTCCTTGTTTTATACAGATCCAATAAGCTTCTTCTTATACATAGTAACATATTATTGTTTTAACTATACTCAATTTTACTTTTAAATGCTCTTCTGTTTCCATTTTCATTGTTCAGGAAAGGGTAATTGTAATTTTCTCTATTGAACTCATTTCATAAACTTCTCCTGAGTTTATATATATATATATATATATATATATATATATATATATATATATATATATATATATATTTGTAACCTCTGTGCATTGATTTTTTTCGCGAAATTTCATGATAACTTTTCGTTTCACATGTCATAGACACCATAACTGCATTTTGTTTCTTTCGTGTCTGTTTGTTTGTTTATTTAGAGTAACTTTTGTTATATACACTTTCTTCGTATACCGAAGTATAAATGCGTTATACGCTAAAAATGATAGCGGGAGTCAACAATTTTATTTGGCACAAAAGACTTAACAGAATGAAATAAAACTCTGTATGTGTAATAAAACTAACGCCTTCTTTAGAATAAGCCATACCAACATTTCTAGCGACGGGCAGGAGTAGGGGTTGTAGGGGAGGCCTGAAATTAAAAATAGTGGTATTTCGTTTTCTTTTGGTTTTTCTGCAAATATGTACATTACAAAAGTTGGTTATTTTGTTATTTAGAGTAACTTTTGTTATATACACTTCTGGCGTATACGGAAGTATAAATGAGTTATACGCTAATAACTATAACGGGAATTAACGATTTTATTTGGTACCAACGATTGAACGGAACTTAACAAAACTCGGCATGTGAATTAGCATTAATTCTTAAACGATTATAAACTATATTAAATTTTTTACGTTCAAACGGGAGGGGAGGGGGTTATAAGAGAAGCCTAAAATAAAAATTCGCAGTATATTACATTTTCTGTTCGGTTTTCAGTCACTGTTGGTCTTTGTACCGTTTCAAGGGAAAGGAAGTTTAATTCAAACATAGTTTGGCGGACAGAATACTTTCTATGATTATGAATTATATATATATAAAAAAAACAACTACATGCACAGGAGACGGGAAATATAAAAATATTGAGGACAGTGAACTCTTAAATAACAAATAATTTTATTATTAACAAATCCACAGCAACATACATACATGTTAAAAATGTTAAATGTTAAAATATTGTGGAAAGTAAAGGCTTGCCAAAAAAAATACCACCATCATTAAACCTCAAATGAATTCCCGAGCGAAGCCGGGTACCTTAGCTAGTAAGTAAGTATATATATATATATATATGAACTTTTATTCATTCAATTATTCAAAAAAGTAAATTATGAGAAATCTAATCAGAAGTACTAAATATATTTATTTTTATTTGAACTAACGAAAAAATATTTTTTTTCCCCAAACTTTTTCTAAAATAAACGTAACACCCAGAAAAGCAACTTGAAAGTAATTTAACATAAAAAGATATTCCGTAAAGTCTCATAATCTTTGTATTTATATATAGTATTTGCCTTAATTAATAGACTTGGAAAACTTGGTTCATGGATTCAATTTGCTGTGTGCAAATGGAATTTAATTAAGAAAAACTTAAAAAAGTGTTAAACCCACCCTATCTGCAAAGAAGTTTAGACTTGTCAATAATTCATTCTGATAAGTTAAATAAAATAGGCATTTATTTTCATAATAAAAGTTGTGATTTTAGCTGTTGTTTCCCCTTCTTTTCCCAATTAGCCATAGTAGCATTAAGTGAAGCATTAGTATTTTTTTTTTAAATAAATATTAGCTAAATGATCTTAAGATGATATTTTTTAATTTATATAATTCATGATGACATCAATAAAAATAAATAAAATAAAATCCGACATGAAATATCAACATTTTTTAAAATTGTTTATTGAAATCCTAAATATTCTCACTATTACTTGAATGTGAATTTACTTCCCTGGATCCATAAATAAAATACTTGAATTTTAAAATTAAATTCCTTTTATTCATGAAGGTTATATTATTTTTGAAATAATATATTAGAAGTAATCAAAATAGGAGTTTATGCATTAAATTAAGTCATTAACAAATAAATTGCTGATAATTACTTTAATAAGAAAGGTTATTAAGTATTTATTTAAACAAATTTTGTTAAAATATTTTTAATTTTCAGTGTTTGTTAAGGTCAATAGATGTATAAAAAAATAGTATTTTTTTTTTTTAAATAGTTCCTTGCAATACATGAGCATGGTACAAATATATTGCAAGGAACTATCAAAATTTGTTTATTTTTACTTGCTTCTCACCTTTATTTGGTTTATAGTCTAAAGTACAACGTTAAACTTTACTACTTTAACGTTGTGAAGCATTGCCTTTTATTAATATTTTAATTCAAAATATTTTTAATAGAATAATGACTAATGGACCTCCCGTAACCAGTAAATTCCTAGCTTGGTTATCTGGGGACACTAGCGCTGTCTAGTTGCAGGTCAGTAAGGAAACGGCTACCACTACATTCTTAGAATTTACTGATCGTAGGTCCAATTTCACTTCTTAATATATTCCTGCTGGGTAACAACAGTCTATTCTTATAAAGAAAAGTAAAACTATCTTCAATTAAACCATCACTAATGCCATGTGAGTTATTTCAGTGAAAGTGCTAGATTCGTTCTCGCCGGGGAAGAACTAGTTAAGTTAATGGCTACCCATCGCCACTTGATTTCAGATAACTCTGGTCTCTCTTCAAAACGCATAAATCTTTCGCCTTTTACTAAAGATTTCCGTGGAGAGGGACTTTTGATGAGTCTATAACCAATTTTTTGTCAGCACCCCGCCGTAAGGTGGGGTCAGAAACGAACCCAAATTAATAATCTTAATCTCGCTTAGGTTTATCTGCTACTCCATCCTTTTTTCGAAACTCGCGTTATGAGTACGACCTACCCTTAAGGGAAATCTGCTAAAACGTCTTCTAACTTAAAATCATTCCATCAACTATTAGGTGACTTATGTGTCATTGTTCCTCGGAAGTGTGCAAAAAGGCGAAGTACTTGAATTTGGAAAAATAAAATCTGATGTGGGCACCATTTGACTTCATTGTTCTATTGAATTAATATATAAATTAAATTAAAAGGTGTTGGGTGGCTCTTGATTTAAAATTATTTCGTTTGAAAGTGATACAGGTATGCTCTGTTCCAATGCATCGGATTGAATATTGTCATAGGACGAGATCTATAATGAAAGAAAGGTCATATACTTATTTTTGTTATTATTTTATATTAATTTTTCAATCGTCTCCTAGGAACTTGAATTAAGCATGACACTTAATACTTAACTAGTTACGTAATAAATAATTATATCAGCCATTTTGCATATCAAAGTTTGAATAAATATATGCACAAATCTATTTTAAATTTAGATATACATACATATTATAATAATTCAGAGATGCATTATTTAGATAATGCCACAATCAGTTCTCCTATTTTGTTGCTCATTATTGAGTAGAGTACGTCAGTTGAACGAACGGTTAAAATAATCCCGCCATGTTCAGGTGGTCCCACCCGCGACACTAGCGCTACCTACCTTCAGCCCTGGAATGACTTCCTGTTCCAAGTATTAATTTCCCGTATTACTTTAACCCACTGTTTTCCTGTTTGTAGGAGTGGAAAGTTATCGTTAACCGCATTTGCGTTACTGATGAGCTATGCATTATTAATTATGTCTTATAGAATTTAATTAGCTGATAAATAGTGATAAGCAGTTTCTCACTCCCGGCATTGTTGGATAAAATTTGAGAATGACCTTCTTGGAGTTCGGTTTGGAAATCATACTTACCTGGCGTGGGGGTTACCGTGATCATGAAGGCGGTTCCCCCAGGGTGAGGCCCTTCCATTGCACTTCGGTTGGGTTGACCCCTGCGAATACCCCAAATGTGGGTATCTCGGGCGCGTAATTTTTGGTAGTCGGGACTGCGTTCGCGCTGTCCCGTAATTAATTTCTCAGAATTCTCACTTGACTAATAATGTGTAGCTGATTTCCTACATACTTAGCTGCTATTGAGTCATTATCATGATTTTCGAAATTTTCTCTCTAATTAGGAGATGGCACCAAAGAGGGAGATGTTAAATGGAAGAGGAAATTTGTTTTTTGTTTTTTTAACTTTACCCACACCAGCATCGCCTCGTTTAAGGTCAGTATATTCAAAAACTCTCTGACTTTATTAATGAATGTTTGATTTTCGGAAATCGTCAATGAACTTAACATGCCAATGGTTTCGGATGATGAAGGGGGAAGTGGATGAAGTGGAGTACGATTAAGACAATACAGACATTGATCCAGACTATGTGGAAGAGACAAATGAAGACGATCCAGAAGAAGTAGAAGAAGCTATTCAAGAATCTATTCAATCCAGAAAAGGAAAAATTAACGCACGAGAAAGAGAAACAAGGAAAAGAAAAAGAGATGCTGATACATCAGAAGAACATGAATACATAGAAAACATTTATGGGGGAAAAGAAGTAGGCAAGAGAGGATGCTTTGAGTGGTCAACAATTTCTTTCAAACATGTCAATAGAAAGTCCCGTTCAAAAATATCGTGCATGTCAGTCCCCAGACGAAAAATGATGGGAGAAATGCCCAGACACCAATTGAATGTTTTCACCTATTTTTCAATTACTTTGTTTTGAATAAGATTTTGTCCCACACCAATGAACAGATTGAACAGCAGAGAAATAATTATGATCAATCTTTATTGAGCACTCTCAAAAACATGGAGCTCCATGAATTAAATGAAGAATGAGCAAAATGTCTTGCTCAGACTGTGGTAATGCAATATGCAATGATCACCACAAAAAACTGTGTTGTTCATGTGAAAATAAGTGATTTCAAACCAAGTTCCTGTAAAACAGGTTGTGTTATAGTTCCTAATAATGCTAAAAGTTCCTAAAATAATTTTTAAAGGTTCCTACATTCATGTGATACAGTAGAATCCCGATAATTCGTATCATCAGGGGACTGACAATTTAGTACGAATTATCGGGAATACCAAATAACGGGAGTACAAAATAAAAAAAAAATAAAAACATTTTAATGTTAACATGCGTTTATTAAGAAAACCATACATGTCTGGTAAGAATCAAGACTATGCAATAAATTAGTTTTACTAAATGATACATACGATATATATATAAATAGTCAACAAGTAAACATCTTTGCTAGAAAAAATCCGTAATTTTTTTTTGGCACAACCCTTGCATTCGTGTATTGTCAATTGCTCTGTCAAGAGTGTTCAGAGCAAAAAATACCTCATCACCAACATCTGATTTCGCCAAAAAATGGCGCACATTGTTGACGTATTGTTTAGCATCCTTAGCATTAATTATTGGTACGTCATCTTCATCTCCCTCTCCCTCTTCACCGTCAACGTCCTCAGGTGGAGCTAAAATTTCTTCGTCGGTCAACATTCCTGCTACTGCCAGGCCGTCGTCAAAATGGACGAAATCTTCGAATGTTATGTGATTTTCCTCATTTTGTGAAAGGCGATCCCATTCTAAAAGACTTTCAACGTCTTGTTCTGCATCATCTGTAAACGGAAGTTCCTCTTTGCTAAAACCACAGGCTCGAAAACAGTTTTTTATTGTGGTCTCGCTAACGTTTTGCCATGCCTTGTCAGCTATGTTCATAGCTGAAAATAAAGTAATTTTATGATTCAGTCCATCCTCGATTCTGTCAAGAAGCTGCATCACTACTTCTTTGCGGTAAAACGTTTTGAAAGTTTTAATTATGCCCTGGTCCAGAGGCTGCAACTTAGAAGTTGTATTGGCGGGTAAAAACACAACTTTAACATTGCTGAGAGAGGGGATTGAATTGTGGGCCGAACAATTATCGATGAAAAGCAAAATTTTTCGCTGTTTTTTTTTCATATCTACATTAATTAATTGTATCCATTCGTTAAACAACTCTCCCGTCATCCATGATTTTTTATTTGCACGATAGGTCATTGGAAATGATTTTATGTTTTTAAAACATCTTGGTTTGGCCGACTTACCTATCATGAGTGGTTTTAATTTCTCCGATCCATCCATATTGGCTGCCAACAGTATTGTTACACGTTCCTTACTATTTTTTCCGCCATGGCATTTTTCTTCCTTGAAGCACATAGACCGATCAGGGAGACATTTATAGAACAGGCCCGTTTCGTCGGCATTGAATATGTTTTTATTGTCATAAGGTTCGATTATTTTTTTCAATTCGTCCTTCCACTTTGAACAAACGTTATCTGACACACTTGCACTCTCCCCACTAAGCTTCTTAAATTTTATTCAGTGTCGTTTTTTAAATCTGTCGAACCATCCATCACTTGCACGAAAGTCTTCAATACCCATTTTTTCTGCAAAAACTCGGGCTTTTTCCCTTAAAATATTTCCTCCAACTGGTACATTTGAATTTCTTGCTTGCGCGAACCATTGTTTTACCTTATCTTCAAGTTGTGGATAATCGCCAGTCTTGAAGCGTTTTATTTTGCTGTCCGATGACTGGGATGTAATTTTATCTTTGTTCTTTAGAATCGATGTTATTGTGGAACGAGGGACGTTAAAACGTTTGGATACATCAATTTGCTTACAACCACTAGCGACGGCGTTTATAATTTGTTGTTTCTCTTTAATAGAGAGGCTAACATTTTTCGGGGGCATGGTAACTTATCACAACGGTAACAGAAACGAGACTGAATTGTAGAAAGGAAAAAAACTTTGTAAGAAAAGATCAATGAAATTCCTAAACCTTTCCCTTTCAGTGAAAAAAGTTCGAATTTCATACGAGAGTTCATAGAAAAGTTGTCTCTCTCACTCGCTCTCCCCTTTGTCTCTGTAAAAACAGTAGGAATTACGTGGTTTCCTCGGAAAATTATCTCGCACTCATTCTGCTCTCTGGTCTCTCATTGGCCTCTCTCCCCCTCTTGCAAACAGTACGAATTAACGAGTTGTTTAGCACTGGAAATACGAATTATAAGACGTTTTTAGGTGACCTCGAACATAAAATTGATACGAATTACCGAGGGGTTATTTATACCATATATCGGGATTTTCTCTAAGGACCGGCAAGTTTGTACGAATTATCCGGAAATACGAATAATCGGGATACAAAATATCGGGATTCCACTGTATGTACTTTTTTAAGTTCTTTTTTACTTTTTGTATTTATTGCTATTTATCTTTCAAACTTTTTGACTCATTTTGTTAAGTTTTTTTTAATAATTTTGTATTATATTGAATATATATTATCTACAATGTATATTTTCATAAATACTTTTTGTATACAATTTTTCTGAGTTTTTAAAATTATTAAATTGCATTAATTTTAAATTTAAACCATTTATAGATTTCAACAAATAGTATGAAACATTTTGAATTATTTTAATGTAAATACCAGTGATGGAACCGCAGTTAAAAAATAAAATAATAGTATTATACGCCTAATAGGCGTAGTGGTAGTAATAGATTATGATAAATTGATGGTAGTACTCTAGGGTTAACAATATTCCCTTGTAAAAGGGGCTCAGGTTAGGCATGTGAGTTACAGCCTTGGCTTTAATCTCACATGGTAAACCTAGAGAGGCAAGTTTGATTCTGACCTGAGCAAATAGTAATCTATTCAGTGACAAACTCATGAAATAATTATAATCCTAAGTCCCACCCTGGCTAGAAAAGGAGAAAAACCATTAGATAACCCTCCCCAATTAGCCAAAGTAGCATTAAGTGGACGTTAATAAATAAATTAAATGTAAACAAAAATAATAGTTTAATATAAAATTTGTTGAATTATTCTTTTAGGTGGGGGGGGGCAATATGCATTTAATGATTTTAAAAATACAACAAATATATCCTCCTTCTTGTATCTTCTGTTGTAAATAAACTCACATAGGTATGAGTCTAGAAGGGATCTTCTGGTTCCACATTCAATTTTGTCCCTTCTTTTAGCACTAGCCCAAAATGACTCAGTCCTTTGCGTATAGGCTCCTGTATTAGGATCTACAACATTTTGTGAATGGTGTTGATTGTGTAATGCCTGAAACGTATCCCCAACATTTTTCTGAGATCTTGGTCGGTTTCATTAAATTGTCACGGGCACTCACTTCTCTTAGTATACTCTGCCAGTCAGTTATGGTCTTTGAAGAAATTTTCAACTCCTTCTTTCAAAATTTTGTGTTTTCATAGCCATTTGAACATAAATAAACAAAATACACTTCCTCGATAACTTACAACAGTTGAACTAGGTACATTTATAACCACCGATTTCCTCTCTGCAACTTCTCAAACTGCTTCTAAATGGTGGACATCTTCTTTGGTAAAAAGCAAGCTTCATAAAGTGTCCTCTTCTACATTTCCGTGTTTTATGCAATATTCCGAACCTTTGAAATGTCTTAAATGCCACTTTTTCTGATTTAAGAACACACCTCAGTTGCATTAGCAAAAACTACTTCATTTCTTAAAATCTAGGAGTTAATAGGTAGGTAACCTCCTTCATGTATAATGTTTTTTTCTTTTAGAATAGACATATCTTATTAAATAACAGTATGATAAATCACTAATTATATCAAAAAGTACCTGGTGTGGCAAAAGTAAAGAAGACACAGAACCTTCAAAAAGTCACCTATTTTATGAGACAGATTAAAAAATGGTATATGACCCCAACCTTGTTAACCTATTGATACTGAACAATGCTTCATAACTCATATGTTAAGGGGCTTAGTCACTCTTATTTTCAGCCTTCAGTCAATTACCACTTCTAACCATCTGTTTTTTATTTATTTTTCTAATAGAGTATACAAATATTCTGACTTCTACTTATACTATTTTCTTAGAAATAGGGCATATATGGTGGGATGACATTACTAGTTTGTCATTCCAACACATGGGAAATCTACTTATCTTAGACGACCTTTCCATGGGTGACTTTTAATAGTTAGCCACTTCCTATTTGGATGGTTGTCTTGTTCATCGGATTTAAATTCATTTTTATAAGTTAGTATGTACATGTGTGTGTGCATGTATGTGAATTTACACACATACATAATGTATTTACATTCATTTATATTATACTATGTGTATCCATAGTTGTAAAGATGATTGGATATTGTACAGCATTGTGTAAAAATTTACACTAATTTACTTATACATACATATATACTACAGTTTTGAAACTAAAATATCATCCTGATGTTGTAAGAAAATACATAATAGAAATTATTTAAAGTGTGCCAAAGCTGTGTCTCATAATAATTTAGAATTGTTAAACTGTTTCTTCCTTTTTAAGTGATAATCAAAATTAATAAATTTGAGTTTTTTATTAATAAAATAAATTTAATTGCAATGATTATTATAGCAAAATTTTGTAGAAACTGTGATTTATTTGTAAAATTGACTGCAATAATTTAAAAAGTGTCTATAAAGACAGATTTGTTTGCAATATTTCTCCACTCATCCTGGTTGCTCTGTAATCATACATCATTTATCCAATATTGATACTTTTAAGGCCACTCAACAATCAATTGAGATGAATATATTAAAAAGGTTATAGGGTTTCAATTTGCATGTTGATGTTAAAAAAAAAAAAAAAATGGTAAATGCGCCACTGTAAGTATAGTGTAGAATTTTCAAATTCAGAAAGTCAATAATTGTACACATACATCTCAGAATGTTTTATGCGAGTTTCTATGTTGGCATGGCTCCTACTAAAAATTATAGTGTTTTTTTTTTTTTTTTTTTTTTTTTAAATTTTCCTAAACTCTTTTTTGCTGGAGTTTATAAATACACTTGCTGTCAATTTTTTATTCATCATAAAATTCAGCTCCCCTAATAGTTCAATTTAAACAATATTTCTATTTATCTTTGGGCAATAACCACACAAATGAAACAACTTCAATTCCCTTACTTCGTTTTGCCCTGCGTTTTTCACAGTACACCTCGTGTTTAGGAGCTAGTTTCTTCTCTATAAGGAAAATAAAATTTTTTTTCACCCATAATTCAATTTGATTATAGTTGTAAATAACACATTTATAACCTCTGCCACTATTGAACTTTACTACTGTTATGTTCTACTCTTCTCATCTTGTCAGAGCAATGCCTAACATGAGCAGGTCACTATATAAAATGTAGGTATTTATCTAGTTGCAGCTAAATTCATCAGCTATTATAAATACGAGTAGTTATCAGCTTTTTTTAGGAATGGTAGTCAAAACTACATATCAATTACAATTTATGCACTTGCATAATACTTTTCTTGTAGAATAAAGAAGTGATTGAAATCTACATTTTAGTGAGTATTCAATTTTTGGAATATTGTTGGCAGGATTATTATAATGATTCAACATCTTGGGTTATGTTAGAATAGAATTTAAGAAACTTATATTTTTCTCAAAGGAAACACTAGATATTCCAGTCTATTTTTGCAAGTTTTATATGTATTTAAATGTTTTTCTTTTTCTTCGCTTGAAATGAACAATATATGTTTAATTTTGTTTTTAATAAAAGTGCCTTTTTTTTTGTTTTTCATGATTAAAAAGAAAGTTTGTAAAATAAGTTTCTGTTGAACATATTCTTTAGAGTTCACTTATTGCTCTCTCTTATGAAGGGGAGTCATTCTTAGAAGTTAATATTTATTATTTTACTGTGTGTTTTTTTTTTTTTGTACTTGTACAGTTTTTATTTTCTTCATTTAAATACACAATTCAAACAATTTTGTTTTGAATCAGGATGAAACATTTTTTAAATTATCAAAAATTGTTAATAAAGTACTTCCAGTTTTGTCTTTTAAGTGTAATACTTTACCTGAACCATTGTTTCATGTTTCTAGTGGGTATAGAGATTAATAATTGATTTCTGAAGTATGTGATGTCTAGCCCATGCATGTAGTTCGACGTATGGTCAGTAGGAACGCTAGTTGGTCCCACTTTCTCAAGTGATCTGTACCTCAAATCTTTTACTAGTCGTTTTAATTATCATACCTAGCTTAAGTATGTCTGTTCTAATAGATTAAATATTAGGTTTTTTTGAGGGGGGCGCATGTACATTTCTCGGAAAGACTTCGAATATTTATCATACTGAGGAATATCACGTCTGGTTCTCAGAATGGCAGCCGGAGTTATTTGTATGGGCTTGTGAATCTGTGCAGTTTGCATTTAAGATCATACTTCTACAGGATCATTTCTGTAGTTAGTTGGTCTTCAACTCGACGTCAATCGTTGAGCAAACTGAACCACGATGACGAATCGAGCGTTTCTTCCTGAGCGTGAGGCGGATTTGGGAGTTCTCTTGCAGAATTCCCAAATCATCGATGACCGTTCGGCCTTGCCTTACTAGGCAGGGTGAGGGAAGAAACGCTGTCTGAGTGGTCCATTTTTAAAGTTCCATTTTATACTTATTATACACAGTAGATTTGACAATCTAATCCCCTAAAGGGAAATCAACTATCTACAGTAGTTGATGAGTAGTACTCATGTCGCGATTTTCGACATATTTCCATCGATCCTACCCAGCATATGACGATAATGAGGTCCGTTCAAAATAATTATATATTTTTTTTAATTGTTAACGGTATTATATTATAATATTAGTATTATTATACATAATGTTAGTTTTATATTATAATAATATGTCTGTAAACGCTCTTCTCTTGTGGTCGCAATTTTTATTTGATCATTCCACAACAATGATTACGTTCAAAATTATAATTTACAATTAAGAGTAACCCTCAGCACAACTACTGGGAAGATCCAAACTTTAGTTTATCTTCGATGTTGATGGATTTGAGGTTGTTAGTAATGATTTGGAATGCTGATTCTGCCAGGAGTAGGGAGCTGGTGTCCTATTATCGTCTTGCCGTTATTGCTTTTTAGATTTTTATTGGAGGAATGTGCGGATCTATGCGTTAGAAGTTTATGACAACTTTGCACTATTTATTTATTATAACGGGTGACCGTGACCAGTCTCGCCTGTCAGAATACACTTAGACCCACGACTGCCTGCTGACGAATGTTAACTAACTCCGGTCTCTCTTCAAAGGACATAAATCTTTTGCATTTTACTAAAGATTTCCGTTGAGAGGGACTCGTGATGAGTCTATAACTAATTTTTTTTTCAGCACTCTGCCACAAAGTGGGGGGGGGGTCACATATTCCTCCCAAGTACTTGTTTTACTCTTCTTGTATACAATTCGATTTAGATTTTACTATTTGTTATGCTTAAGTTTTCTGTTGTATATTCTGTAGAAACAAAAAATGAATTTATGACTGTGATGAACTCGTTTCTCTTACAAAATGTTGTATACGTGGATGTGTATTAGCTCAAAGAGCAACACTTGTTTTGAATATTTTGTAATGGACGTGACACTGTATGTAACCTTCTGACAAATCGAGGTTAACTTACGTGTACATTTACAATTCAGTACTAACACAAATGCTGTTGCAATGTCTGAAAATATACGTAAGGAGTCGAGCAGATGGATGATATTTCGCCAACGGCCATACCACGTTGAATACACCGGTTCTCGTCTGATCACCGAAGTTAAGCAACGTCGGGCGTGGTTAGTACTTGGATGGGTGACCGCCTGGGAAAACCACGTGCCGTTGGCATTTTTTATTTACTAAAATGATAATTTTATTTTAAATTAAATTTAAAACAAAGTAGGAATACAGAAAGCGGCAGTAAGTAATATTGTGTAAATTGCCTATTTAACAGATTTCCCTTAAGGGGTCGTACCCATGACGCGATTTTCGAAATTTTTTTTTAAAATGTCAATCGATCCTACTTAGTCTAAAAAGTTCCTTTATTTTTTAAAATTTATATGATCTTATGAAAGACGATAATTGTTCATTTATATAATTCATGGTGACATCAATGAAAACATATTTTTAATTTTCAGTGTTTATTAAGGTCACTGGATGTATTAAAAAAAATATTATTTTTTTTAAGTAGTTCCTTGTAATGCATGGGCCTGGGACAAATATATTGTAAGGAACTATTAAAATTTCTTTGTTTTTAATTGCTTCTCACCTCTATTTGGTTTACAGTCAAAAGTACCTACAACCTTAAAATTTATTACTTTAACGTTGTGTAGCATTGCCTTTTAGCAGATTTCCCTTAAGGAAAATCAGCTATTGAGGTTGTACTCATGACGGAATTTTCGAAATTTTTCTTCAAATGTCCATCGATCCTACCTAGTAGATGACGAAAATGAGGTCCGTTCAAAACTGTATATATACATATATATATTTGTCTGTTACCGTTCTAGCTGTCGCAATTTTTGTTTAATCGTTACCAAACTCGATATTTAGTCGTTTTATGTAAAAAGAAAGATCAAGTTCGTTAATGGATGAAATCGGATTAGTGGGAGGGGGGGTTTAGAGGAGAGGATTTTCGAAAATTCGAAATATCTCCGTTACTATACGTCGGATCGAAACATTCTACAGAATCGATCTTATTGCAAATTAAATTTACTATAAATATTGTTATGTACATTTATTCTCTATCTTGATTATTAACCGAGATATTTGCATTTTTATGAAGTCTGTGAGACATGTGGTGGGTTTTGTTCGGATTAGGTCGGCCATTTTCGTAACCGCTCGGCTCAGGTGGAAGCTTCTTCTAACCTTACCTTATCTTCGTTACTGGACTACTAAAATTTGAGTTATTAAAATATAAATTATTCTTACAATTCAGAAGCCATTTCAGTGGGGAATTTATTTTAATTAAATGAATTACCGTTTGTATTTAATCACGGTGATGTTGTGTTACCAGTATGCAGATTTCTCTATTGAAAAACTTGGGACACATGGGAAATCTGCTTAGTTTACGCAGCCCCTGCGTGACGGACTTTTATTAATATTTTAATTAAAAATATTTTTAATAGAATAATGACTAATAGACCTCTGGTAACCAGTAAATTCCCTAGTTATCTTATCAGTACTAGCATGGTTATCTGGGGACACTAGCGCTGTCTAGTTGCAGGTCAGTAAGGAAACGGCTACCAATACATTCTTAGAATTTACTGATCGTAGGTCCAATTTCACTTCTTAATATATTCCTGCTTGGCAACAACAGTCTATTCTTATAAAGAAAAGTAAAACTATCTTCAATTAAACCATCAGTAATGCCATGTGAGTTATTTCAGTGAAAGTGCTAGATTTGTTCTCGCCTGGGAAGAACTAGTTAAGTTAATGGCTACCCATCGCCACTTGATTTCTGATAACTCTGGTCTCTCTTCAAAACGCATAAATCTTTCGCCTTTTACTAAAGATTTCCGTGGAGAGGGACTTTTGATGAGTCTATAACCAATTTTTTGTAAGCACCCCGCCGTAAGGTGGGGTCATAAATATACCCTAATTAATAATTCTGATCTTGATTAGGTTAAGCTGCTACTCTTGTTCTCTGGATTAGTTCCTGGATTTTAATATAGATGATATCATAATGATCGGAAGTAACATCCCTCGTGTGAAAAGTTCAGGGTGCTTTTTACACTTTTTCACTGTCCACCGAATTGTTTCTAATGAAATTAAAAAAGTCTTCTAACTTAAAATCATTCCATCAACTGTTAGGTCACTTGGTCTTCACCAACCGCCAGAGTTTGCGGTGGTCGCCGTGTGTCTGTCTGAGGGTTTCATGGTACTCCGCCGTCTTCCATTGCCCATGAGGGTGCGGATCTGGGCACTGAGGTTCTTAACCACGGGTCGTAGGGCGGGGTGCCTAGTGCGATACCAGGAATTTTTAATGGTGTTCCTCTGCCTGATCAGGAGTAGAACGTGGGGGAGGGGGTGGAGGTTTGAGTCCTGGGGGTCTTCTAGTGATCTTCGGGATCGCCTGGTAAGCAGCCTCCAAGATGATGTTGGTGAACACGTCCAGTTTCTCTTCTAGGGTTTGGCCGTCATTGATCGTGGGGAACACCGGCGTTGTTGCGTACATACGTGACTTGTATAGTTTCCAGTCACCGTTATGAAACGCGTATGTGGTCGTAGTGGGTTTGGGAGGGCGACCTGGGGGTGTATGACGGTTAAACTAGAGTTAACGATCGCCTCACCTGGGGGATCGGTTGAACTGTTATTCCAGGAGGGATGTCTGGCGTTCAAATCTCCAATTACAAGATGATTCCTGTCTGTCTGAGCTAGACTTATGAAGGATTGAAAATATTCAGGTTCGGCCTCAGGCCGACGATACAGGCCGGTGATAGTGTACGTGTGGTTGGCTATGAGAACCTTCACAACTGCTGTGTGGTGCTTGGCCTGTACGGGGGGAACGACAGGCTCCACCTCTTTAAGTGGGATGTTGTGCCTTATCAAGATGACAACTCCCCCGAACTTGTCATCTCTTCCGTCTACGTCGTCTCTCACGATGTTATAGCCAACCACCGTAATTTCTTTAGAAGGGGTTAAGCAGGTATCGCATAAAACCGCTATTGTGGGGTCATATTTTTGAAGAAGAGCTTCAAGCTCGGACTTAGGTTTTGTAGCTGAATTAATGTTGAAATTCAGAATGGAATAGGGCCTAACCATTATTTTTCCATGGATTCATTGAGAGTCTGGGCGAGGGCGGTGGCTGTGGTGAGCAGGGTGCCAATCATCGCTCGCTTGTCTTCTACCCAAGGGGGAGTGTAGTTGGACATTTGCTGGTTGTACACTGGCACCGGCTCCGGGGCGAAGCAGGCAGAGGGTGGTGTGGGGTGGGTAGTGGGTGGGGTTTGTTGTGGATGGAAGAGGTTGGAAGCAGGGGCCTGGCGAGCAGTCCAAGGGTTGTGGGTCGGGGTGGGAGCGGGAATATAGGTGGGCTCATCGGCACTTTTCTAGGCCTGGAGCCTTTCTAGAAGTTCTAGCCCAGAAGGGCATTGCCTAAAGGAGGCGGGGCAATTGTTTTCCGTTACAATTGGCACACTTCAGTGTGTTCTCTTGTCTATTGCTCTCTGAGACGGCGTGTTCGCCGGAACAACGCATGCACTTGAGAGGCAGATGGCAATATGCCTTTGTGTGGCCAAATCTTTGACAGGCATGGCATTGAGGAATGTCCCGGGTGAGTTTGTATTCCCTGACCCGGATTAGGATGTTAGTTATTGCCTTGATGTCCCTCAAGTACTTGCTGTCGTAGTCGGGCTTGAACGTGGCCAAGATGGGCTCTATGTCCCTCTTGGTACCGTCTGCAGCCGATCGGCGCATGCGAACCACGCTGACTAATTTAGGGTGGTCTCGTACCTCTTCTACTTCCGCTATGGTGTGTTCTTTTTCTAGGCCTGATATGAGGAACTTCTTGTTCCTCTTAGTGCCCCTGAGTGCAAAAGTGTGGTGAGGGACCTGGTTGTTAGGTTGCCTGTAGAGGGACAGGATGGAGTTGTAGGTGGGGGTGTCATCGGGCAATATACGAATCTCGTACCTTGTAGGTTGGATACGAAAGGCGGAGATGTTGTTCCGCCTGAGGTGAGCTGAGACCTCGGAGGCTCCGTAGAGTATGCCAGTTGAACGAACGGTTAAAATAATCCCGCCATGTTTAGGTGGTTCCACCCGCGGCACTAGCGCTACCTACCTTCAGCCCTTGAATGACTTCCTGTTCCTAGTATTAATTTCCCGTATTACTTTAACCCACTGTTTTCCTGTTTGTAGGAGTTGGAAAGTTATCGTTAACCGCATTTGTGTTACTGATGAGCTATGCATTATTATTTACCTCTTATAGAATTTAATTAGCTGATAAATAGTGATAAACAGTTTCTCACTCCCGGCATTGTTGGATAAAATTTGTGAATGACCTTCTTGGAGTTCGGTTTGGAAATCATACTTACCTGGCGTGGGGGTTACCGTGATCATGAAGGCGGTTCCCCCAGGGTGAGGCCCTTCCATTGCACTTCGGTTGGGTTGACCCCTGCGAATACCCCAAATGTGGGTATCTCGGGCGCGTAATTTTTGGTAGTCGGGACTGCGTTCGCGCTGTCCCGCAATTAATTTCTCAAAATTCTCACTTGACTAATAATGTGTAGCTGATTTCCTCCATACTTAGCTGCTATTGAGTCATTATCATGATTTTCCAAATTTTCCCTCTAATTAGGACATGGCATCAAAGAGGGAGATGTTAAATGGAAGAGGAAATTTGTTTTTTGTTTTTTTAACTTTACCCACACCAGTTACTTATTTCTAAAAGAGTGATTTATTTTAATTAATGCTAGTGAAGAACAGATGATTAAAGTAATGTATTTAACAAAAATAAAATAAAATATTTATTAACGTCCACTTTTTGCAACTAAGGCTAATTGGGACGGGTTATCTACAGGTTACTTCCCTTTTCTAGCCAGGGTGGGATTAAGGATTTTCTTTAATTAATTCCGTCAATGTACGTAACTCTGGTCTCTCTTCAAAACGCATGTATTTAACAATATTCCGTTGTAAAAGGGACTCTGGTTAGGCATGTGAGTTACAGCCTTGGCTTTAATCTCACATGGTAAACCTAGAGAGGCAAGTTTGATTCTGGCCTGAGCAAATAGTAATCTATTCAGTGACAAACTCATGAAATAATTAAAATCCTAAGTCCCACCCTGGCTAGAAAAGGAGGGAAACCTGTAGATAACCCTTCCCAATTAGCCAACGTAGCATTAAGTGGACGTTAATAAATAAATTAAATGTAAACAAAAATGATAGTTTAATATAAAATTTGTTGAATTATTCTTTTAGGGGGGGGGGCAATATGCATTTAATGATTTTAAAAATACAACAAATATATCCTCCTTCTTGTATCTTCTGTTGTAAATAAACTCACATAGGTATGAGTCTAGAAGGGATCTTCTGGTTCCACATTCAATTTTGTCCCTTCTTTTAGCACCAGCCCACAATGACTCAGTCCTTTGGGTATGGGCTCCTGTATTAGGATCAATAACATTTTGTGAATGGTTGATTGTAGAATGCCTGAAACGTATCCCCAAAATTTTTCTGAGATCTTGGTCGGTTTTATTAAAATCTCACTGGCACTCACTTCTCTTAGTATATTCTTCCAGTCAGTTATGGTCTTTGAAAAAATTTTCAACTCCTTTCAAAATTTTGTGTTTTCATAGCCATTTGCCCAGGCATAAATAAACAAAATACACTTCCTCGATGATAACTTACAACAGTTGAACTAGGTACATTTATAACCACAGATTTCCTCTCTGCAACTTCTCAAACTGCTTCTAAATGGTGGACATCTTCTTTGGTAAAAAGCAAGCTTCATAAAGTGTCCTCTTCTACATTTCCGTGTTTTATGCAATATTCCGAACCTTTGAAATGTCTTAAATGCCACTTTTTCTGATTTAAGAACACACCTCAGTTGCATTAGCAAAAACTACTTCATTTCTTAAAATCTAGGAGTTAATAGGTAGGTAACCTCCTTCATGTATAATGTTTTTTTCTTTTAGAATAGACATATCTTATTAAATAACAGTATGATAAATCACTAATTATATCAAAAAGTACCTGGTGTGGCAAAAGTAAAGAAGACACAGAACCTTCAAAAAGTCACCTATTTTATGAGACAGATTAAAAAATGGTATATGACCCCAACCTTGTTAACCTATTGATACTGAACAATGCTTCATAACTCATATGTTAAGGGGCTTAGTCACTCTTATTTTCAGCCTTCAGTCAATTACCACTTCCAACCATCTGTTTTTTATTTATTTTTCTAATAGAGTATACAAATATACTTCTACTTTACTATTTTCTTAGAAATAGGGCATATATGGTGGGATGACATTACTAGTTTGTCATTCCAACACATGGGAAATCTACTTATCTTAGACGACCTTTCCATGGGTGACTTTTAATAGTTAGCCACTTCCTATTTGGATGGTTGTCTTGTTCATCGGATTTAAATTCATTTTTATAAGTTAGTATGTACATGTGTGTGTGCATGTATGTGAATTTACACACATACATAATGTATTTACATTCATTTATATTATACTATGTGTATCCATAGTTGTAAAGATGATTGGATATTGTACAGCATTGTGTAAAAATTTACACTAATTTACTTATACATACATATATACTACAGTTTTGAAACTAAAATATCATCCTGATGTTGTAAGAAAATACATAATAGAAATTATTTAAAGTGTGCCAAAGCTGTGTCTCATAATAATTTAGAATTGTTAAACTGTTTCTTCCTTTTTAAGTGATAATCAAAATTAATAAATTTGAGTTTTTTATTAATAAAATAAATTTAATTGCAATGATTATTATAGCAAAATTAAGTAGAAACTGTGATTTATTTGTAAAATTGACTGCAATAATTTAAAAATGTTTATAAAGACAGATTTGTTTGCAATATTTCTCCACTCATCCTGGTTGCTCTGTAATCATACATCACTTATCCAATATTGATACTTTTAAGGCCACTCAACAATCAATTGAGATGAATATATTAAAAAGGTTATAGGGTTTCAATTTGCATGTTGATGTTAAAAAAAAAAAAAAAATGGTAAATGCGCCACTGTAAGTATAGTGTAGAATTTTCAAATTCAGAAAGTCAATAATTGTACACATACATCTCAGAATGTTTTATGCGAGTTTCTATGTTGGCATGGCTCCTACTAAAAATTATAGTGTTTTTTTTTTTTTTTTTTTTTTTTAAATTTTCCTAAACTCTTTTTTGCTGGAGTTTATAAATACACTTGCTGTCAATTTTTTATTCATCATAAAATTCAGCTCCCCTAATAGTTCAATTTAAACAATATTTCTATTTATCTTTGGGCAATAACCACACAAATGAAACAACTTCAATTCCCTTACTTCGTTTTGCCCTGCGTTTTTCACAGTACACCTCGTGTTTAGGAGCTAGTTTCTTCTCTATAAGGAAAATAAAATTTTTTTTCACCCATAATTCAATTTGATTATAGTTGTAAATAACACATTTATAACCTCTGCCACTATTGAACTTTACTACTGTTATGTTCTACTCTTCTCATCTTGTCAGAGCAATGCCTAACATGAGCAGGTCACTATATAAAATGTAGGTATTTATCTAGTTGCAGCTAAATTCATCAGCTATTATAAATACGAGTAGTTATCAGCTTTTTTTAGGAATGGTAGTCAAAACTACATATCAATTACAATTTATGCACTTGCATAATACTTTTCTTGTAGAATAAAGAAGTGATTGAAATCTACATTTTAGTGAGTATTCAAGTTTTGGAATATTGTTGGCAGGATTATTATAATGATTCAACATCTTGGGTTATGTTAGAATAGAATTTAAGAAACTTATATTTTTCTCAAAGGAAACACTAGATATTCCAGTCTATTTTTGCAAGTTTTATATGTATTTAAATGTTTTTCTTTTTCTTCGCTTGAAATGAACAATATATGTTTAATTTTGTTTTTAATAAAAGTGCCTTTTTTTTTGTTTTTCATGATTAAAAAGAAAGTTTGTAAAATAAGTTTCTGTTGAACATATTCTTTAGAGTTCACTTATTGCTCTCTCTTATGAAGGGGAGTCATTCTTAGAAGTTAATATTTATTATTTTACTGTGTTCTTTTTTTTTTTGTACTTGTACAGTTTTTATTTTCTTCATTTAAATACACAATTCAAACAATTTTGTTTTGAATCAGGATGAAACATTTTTTAAATTATCAAAAATTGTTAATAAAGTACTTCCAGTTTTGTCTTTTAAGTGTAATACTTTACCTGAACCATTGTTTCATGTTTCTAGTGGGTATAGAGATTAATAATTGATTTCTGAAGTATGTGATGTCTAGCCCATGCATGTAGTTCGACGTATGGTCAGTAGGAACGCTAGTTGGTCCCACTTTCTCAAGTGATCTGTACCTCAAATCTTTTACTAGTCCTTTTAATTATCATACCTAGCTTAAGTATGTCTGTTCTACTAGATTAATTATTAGGTTTTTTTGAGGGGGGCGCATGTACATTTCTCGGAAAGACTTCGAATATTTATCATACTGAGGAATATCACGTCTGGTTCTCAGAATGGCAGCCGGAGTTATTTGTATGGGCTTGTGAATCTGTGCAGTTTGCATTTAAGATCATACTTCTACAGGATCATTTCTGTAGTTAGTTGGTCTTCAACTCGACGTCAATCGTTGAGCAAACTGAACCACGATGACGAATCGAGCGTTTCTTCCTGAGCGTGAGGCGGATTTGGGAGTTCTCTTGCAGAATTCCCAAATCATCGATGACCGTTCGGCCTTGCCTTACTAGGCAGGGTGAGGGAAGAAACGCTGTCTGAGTGGTCCATTTTTAAAGTTCCATTTTATACTTATTATACACAGTAGATTTGACAATCTAATCCCCTAAAGGGAAATCAACTATCTACAGTAGTTGATGAGTAGTACTCATGTCGCGATTTTCGACATATTTCCATCGATCCTACCCAGCATATGACGATAATGAGGTCCGTTCAAAATAATTATATATTTTTTTTAATTGTTAACGGTATTATATTATAATATTAGTATTATTATATATAATGTTAGTTTTATATTATAATAATATGTCTGTAAACGCTCTTCTCTTGTGGTCGCAATTTTTATTTGATCATTCCACAACAATGATTACGTTCAAAATTATAATTTACAATTAAGAGTAACCCTCAGCACAACTACTGGGAAGATCCAAACTTTAGTTTATCTTCGATGTTGATGGATTTGAGGTTGTTAGTAATGATTTGGAATGCTGATTCTGCCAGGAGTAGGGAGCTGGTGTCCTGTTATCGTCTTGCCGTTATTGCTTTTTAGATTTTTATTGGAGGAATGTGCGGATCTATGCGTTAGATGTTTATGACAACTTTGCACTATTTATTATAACGGGTGACCGTGACCAGTCTCGCCTGTCAGAATACACTTAGACCCACGACTGCCTGCTGACGAATGTTAACTAACTCCGGTCTCTCTTCAAAGGACATAAATCTTTTGCATTTTACTAAAGATTTCCGTTGAGAGGGACTCGTGATGAGTCTATAACTAATTTTTTTTTCAGCACCCTGCCACAAAGTGGGGGGGGGGGTCACATATTCCTCCCAAGTACTTGTTTTACTCTTCTTGTATATAATTCGATTTAGATTTTACTATTTGTTATGCTTAAGTTTTCTGTTGTATATTCTGTAGAAACAAAAAATGAATTTATGACTGTGATGAACTCGTTTCTCTTACAAAATGTTGTATACGTGGATGTGTATTAGCTCAAAGAGCAACACTTGTTTTGAATATTTTGTAATGGACGTGACACTGTATGTAACCTTCTGACAAATCGAGGTTAACTTACATTTCAGTACTAACACAAATGCTGTTGCAATGTCTGAAAATATACGTAAGGAGTCGAGCAGATGGATGATATTTCGCCAACGGCCATACCACGTTGAATACACCGGTTCTCGTCTGATCACCGAAGTTAAGCAACGTCGGGCGTGGTTAGTACTTGGATGGGTGACCGCCTGGGAAAACCACGTGCCGTTGGCATTTTTTATTTACTAAAATGATAATTTTATTTTAAATTAAATTTAAAACAAAGTAAGAATACAGAAAGCGGCAGTAAGTAATATTGTGTAAATTGCCTATTTAACAGATTTCCCTTAAGGGGTCGTACCCATGACGCGATTTTCGAAATTTTTTTTTAAAATGTCAATCGATCCTACTTAGTCTAAAAAGTTCCTTTATTTTTTAAAATTTATATGATCTTATGAAAGACGATAATTGTTCATTTATATAATTCATGGTGACATCAATGAAAACATATTTTTAATTTTCAGTGTTTATTAAGGTCACTGGATGTATTAAAAAAAATATTATTTTTTTTAAGTAGTTCCTTGTAATGCATGGGCCTGGGACAAATATATTGTAAGGAACTATTAAAATTTCTTTGTTTTTAATTGCTTCTCACCTCTATTTGGTTTACAGTCAAAAGTACCTACAACCTTAAAATTTATTACTTTAACGTTGTGTAGCATTGCCTTTTAGCAGATTTCCCTTAAGGAAAATCAGCTATTGAGGTTGTACTCATGACGGAATTTTCGAAATTTGTCTTCAAATGTCCATCGATCCTACCTAGTAGATGACGAAAATGAGGTCCGTTCAAAACTGTATATATACATATATATATATTTGTCTGTTACCGTTCTAGCTGTCGCAATTTTTGTTTAATCGTTACCAAACTCGATATTTAGTCGTTTTATGTAAAAAGAAAGATCAAGTTCGTTAATGGCTGAAATCGGATTAGTGGGAGGGGGGGTTTAGAGGAGAGGATTTTCGAAAATTCGAAATATCTCCGTTACTATACGTCGGATCGAAACATTCTACAGAATCGATCTTATTGCAAATTAAATTTACTATAAATATTGTTATGTACATTTATTCTCTATCTTGATTATTAACCGAGATATTTGCATTTTTATGAAGTCTGTGAGACATGTGGTGGGTTTTGTTCGGATTAGGTCGGCCATTTTCGTAACCGCTCGGCTCAGGTGGAAGCTTCTTCTAACCTTACCTTATCTTCGTTACTGGACTACTAAAATTTGAGTTATTAAAATATAAATTATTCTTACAATTCAGAAGCCATTTCAGTGGGGAATTTATTTTAATTAACTGAAAGATTTCTCATTACCGTTTGTATTTAATCACGGTGATGTTGTGTTACCAGTATGCAGATTTCTCTATTGAAAAACTTGGGACACATGGGAAATCTGCTTAGTTTACGCAGCCCCTGCGTGACGGACTTTTATTAATATTTTAATTAAAAATATTTTTAATAGAATAATGACTAATAGACCTCTGGTAACCAGTAAATTCCCTAGTTATCTTATCAGTACTAGCATGTTTATCTGGGGACACTAGCGCTGTCTAGTTGCAGGTCAGTAAGGAAACGGCTACCAATACATTCTTAGAATTTACTGATCGTAGGTCCAATTTCACTTCTTAATATATTCCTGCTTGGCAACAACAGTCTATTCTTATAAAGAAAAGTAAAACTATCTTCAATTAAACCATCAGTAATGCCATGTGAGTTATTTCAGCGAAAGTGCTAGTTTTGTTCTCGCCTGGGAAGAACTAGTTAAGTTAATGGCTACCCATCGCCACTTGATTTCTGATAACTCTGGTCTCTCTTCAAAACGCATAAATCTTTCGCCTTTTACTAAAGATTTCCGTGGAGAGGGACTTTTGATGAGTCTATAACCAATTTTTTGTAAGCACCCCGCCGTAAGGTGGGGTCATAAATATACCCTAATTAATAATTCTGATCTCGTTTAGGTTAAGCTGTTACTCTTGTTCTCCTGATTAGTTCCTGGATTTTAATATAGATGATATCATAATGATCGGAAGTAACATCCCTCGTTTGAAAAGTTCAGGGTGCTTTTTACACTGTTTCACTGTCCACCGAATTGTTTCTAATGAAATTAAAAAAGTCTTCTAACTTAAAATTATTCAATCAACTATTACTCTCTAGTGCTCTGTCTCCCTCTTGCATATGCCTCGCTAGATAGCTCTGTCCTCCTCCCTCCGTGCGGCGTTGCCGCTATATCTCAAAGTTGTCCAATTTTTACGGGAAAAATTCTGTAACGTTCATAATTTATCGCTCCCTCTGCCTATGCTAAAAATTTATCAAGAAAATAAAATCTGTTTTTGCAATTAATTGTTTTTTGTCCATTTTCGTCAATTTTTTTTTTCAACGACATTCCTTTCCATGTTTTTGCCATAATAAAAATAAAAATTGAGAAATCCTATTTTTAAAAAGTAGCCTGCGGGGAATTTCCGTTCTATAATTGTTTATTAAGTTTTGTTATACTCCTTTTAAAGAGGACAATTCAAATTTAATTTTGAGCCTCCTCCGAACATTATGGGACGCTGACAACTGATGCAATTAATGTTTATATGTTGTGGGAGCGTCGCGGCACGGCGGCAGGAGGAGAGCTGGACCCCCCCCGGCTCTCTCCCGCCCGCTCTCCCGTTCTTTCTTATAACTGTCTATTCTACCATGATTATTTAAAAAGCCTCAACTCAGAAATTGTAAATTTTACTGGGAAGCACTTTTTTTATTAATCTTTTTAATGTGATTTGAAGTTAATAACTTAAATATATCTTTCAAAATGTAATTTTCGACAAAAATTGGAGTTAAGGCCTTTTATAAACTGAGAGCAATAGAGGACTGTGAACAAACAGGATTGGGATGATTATTTATAACAATAATATTAATATATATCTTTAATCCATTAATAATTATTCATTATAATCATAATTATAGTTGCATAATTAAAAAATAAAACCATTTTAATCAAAGAAATTCCTAATAAAAATCTTTAATGACCTTCAAAAATGTCTATTGAAAGCAACTTAATTTTAGAGTATCTAATTTCTTAGCCCATCTGCCAAGGAGAAGAAGCCTATTAAATTTAACGTTTAAAGAAAAAACTATCCATTTAGATTATTGGCCAAAATAGTCAAAATCTTAAGTATGCTTCATGCCTAACAATCAAAACAAAAAGCACGAAAATGTAATATTATATTAAGAAAATATAATATTAGGTGCTATATAAAAACATCAGTACTTGTTTCTTCGTCTGACAGAGGTTCAACTCCGCTCATTCCTTGCGAGTCCGTAAGCGATTGAGTTGAGGATCCTTACGTCGACCCCAGTCTTATTATGAAAGGCTCTAAATCGTCTTGTATCTCATCTGCCTTCCACATCGCCTCCTCTATTTTTTTAACATGCTCCGCGTAATTCTGCCAATTTTCAGATTTGACTTTCTCATAGCCTTCCCTTATCAATGCTGCCATTTCATTCTTTTGAAACCGGGTATTGTTCATGGCTACATAGTGCTTCACTTGAGCCCACACAAGTTCTATTGGATTTAACTCGCAATGGTAAGGTGGCAACCGTAGAACTTGACAGTTACTTCTTTCGGCCATAGTGTCTACTCTGTACGTAATGTACTTGGTTTTGTGAAAGTTCACTAATTCCAGCAAGTCCCTCTTTAAGCTGTCCGCTTCAAATGATATATATTTAGATTCCAGCCATTCCTGAAGCTCTTTCTTAGTGTTTTTGGACGATGGGATTTGTTCTTGGCGCCGAGAATGGTACGAAGCGTTGTCCATAACAATTACGGTCCCTTCAGGAACATTTGGGAGTAGCTGTTCTTGAAACCACTTTTCGAAACATTCACCATCCATTTCCTCGTGGGCATCTGCTGTATTTTTTTTTACATAAGAATGTAAACTCTGCTCCGCAGACGAACCCTTGCTCGCCTCCAGCATTAACCAGCGCAAATCTCGGTCCTCGTGCTGTGGGTTGCTTCAGACCAGCAGATAGACCTGCGAGAAATGCGTCTCGAGCCGACGAAATAGTTTTGTCCCTCCATGTGCTCGTAATAGTGTGCCCAACGTTGACCCACGTCTCGTCAAGGTTTACAACATACAGTCCATCTGCTCTTGCTTTCCGGATACTTCGTAAATATTTATGCCTCCACGAAATCAACTCATCTTTCTCAGTTAGTAACGCGTTGTTCTTTCTTTTTTCGAAGGCAAAACCAATATCGACGAGTGTCCTATACAGTGTTGTTCGAGAAAATTTAGGCAAATCTTCATCCGATTTCATGTTGGTTAATAATAAATTCAAAGTCGGGGGAATGTTCTGGAAATAAAAGCTGTGAACCTTCTGGCGGATAGCCGATAATACAAAAGAATCATACTTGACTAATCGAGAATCCTTTCTTTGAACTTTTAGACATTTTCTTTTCTTTGTGGGAGTTGTGAATGGGCCTTGGCTGCTTCTTTTAATTATCCTATAAACAGTTCGCTTTGAAACTCCCGTGGCATTACATGTTTCGTTCACAGCTTTGTTCACAGTGTAATTCCGTCTGAAGTAGTTATATACGTTGAAAACTATACCTTGCTCTTTGCTGCGAAGTTGTTCCCCCTGCTTTCGTCGCTTTTGAACTGTTGATGAAGTTCCAGGTTCAGCCATCTTCAACGAAAATCGGATGCGCAACTAAATGTCCTAACCCTTATACGAAATCCTATCGGATTGTTATCACAAATAGATGACCAAAAAAATTGAAAGGACTACTTGTAAAACTTCACTGAACTGGATGTGTACGTGGCAAATGCATAAACTGTAATGATCATATTTGCTGTAAGGAAGCTTGCTTATTGACTCCGAGAGGGTCAAATGTTGTCCCAAACAGGTAGGGGGAATAACCCCGTGGGTAATACTCCATCACTGGCCAACGCATCAACCCTTGATCAGCACGTATAACTAAAGGACCATTGTATTGTAAAACAAGAATGTCATGTTAAGGAAAGAGAGAATTATTAGAAATATGTTTCCATACTTACATTAGGTGTTATTTAAAAAAATGTAAACGTTTGGAGAACAATGTATTCTAAACATTATTTTGCCATCCTCCTTACAACTTTGAAAGAAAATAACATTTCACAGAAGCACAAAAAATTTTGAAAATAATAAAATACCAAACCATAGAGTAACTTGTCGTTTTTATTATTAAACTGAAATTTGTATGCAGGCTTGGGTAGCTGAACGGCAGAGCAGGCGGGAGAGAGCCAGGGGGTCCAGCTCTCCTCTTGCCGCCGCGCCGCGACGCTCGCACAACATATAAACATTAATTGCATCAGTTGTAATCGACCCATAATGTTCGGAGGAGGCTCAAAAATAAATTTGAACTGTCCTTTTTAAAAGGATTATGACAAAACATAATAAACTATTATAGAACGAAAATTCCCCGCAGGCTACTTTTTTAAAATTGGATTTCACAATTTTTATTTTTATTATGGAAAAAACATGATAAGGAATGACATTTTAAAAAAAATTGTTCCTTGTAACGAATATAGATAACATAAACTAACTTCGTATAGAATTTCAAACAAATATCTTAAAAAATATGATCGCAGTGACGAGAGAAACAAGAATTTCCATTAAATTTTTTAGGTAAAAAATTGGCACAATACAATTTATTTCGATTGTGTATCTTGTTTTGTTGATTTATTCTTAGTATAGGCCGATAGAAGATTAAATTCTGCACATTTCAGAATTTTTACCCGAGTTTTACAGAAATTTGGCGGATTTGAGTGAGATTTGACAACAGCGCACGAGATCTACTGCCATCTCGAAGTGAAACGCGCTATAGGCAGGGTGAGGGATGAAACGCTTTCTGAGTTGTCCATTTTTAAATCCTATTTTCGTTATTATAAAATAACTCTTTTAATAATAATATTAGAATGATCAACAGCATTCTAATATTATTATAAATCAAGATTGTATATTATAATATTTACTTTGTTTTTTTATTTACAAATTACATAATATTTATTTTATGTAATTATGGTGACCTTCATTATGTGAAATTTATTACATATATTTGTTAAATAAACTTCTTAATGAGTGAGTTGAATATTGACAATTCTTAATTCTTTAAATGAGTATATTGAGTATGCTGACAGTTTGAGGACACCATTGGTTCTAATCTTCAGAGTTGACAATGAAACATAACCAACAAATGTAAGAAATTTGTGGACAACTGTGAATTAGAAGGGGGTGGGTGTAAAGACAATAACAAGTAATTAAAAAATTAGATATTGGAATCAGATTTGTACGATACCCAACCATTCATCACCAATGGCTAACAAGAAACTGATGATCATAAACTATTTAATATTTGTGTATAGTGTGTTGTCTGTGGCAGATTTCCAGTGGAACTCAATCATACCTCACTTAATAAGTCTTCTGTATGGCGATGTTATCAGTTCTGTTTCTTACTTTATCCCCTATTTCTAAAATAATTAGATCATGAACCCAGAGAAATGGAGAAAGAGATACACACACAAACAATTTACAATATTCACAATATACGAGGATGTCAATTCAGTATCCTAGAATATTATTACTCTCCTGAACTTTGCAAGCGTTTTGGGTTTAGGCTGTGCATTTCTATCTAAAGACTCAATATTTAGCCGATCTTATACTTCATTCTATAATTTTTACTTAAATGTAATAAATTTTCAGTGTTATAAAAATTCTTAGAATTATTCATTCCAAATTGATGAATTAAATAATATATCTGAACTATCTAGCAAGTTTTTTCTACTATGCATTTGTAATTTATTTCAGGCATGAAGTTAGTGTTTTGAAGGACAGAAATGATTCTCTCGAAAATAGTCTATCGAAAGCAGAGCAGAAAGTAAATTCTCTCGAAACAAAATTGATCAAGCAAGATGAAGCTCATAAGAAACAAGTTCGAAGGTAATTTAGTATATATTAAAATAGATTTCAAGTATTTCTTTTGTAATAATCCTCTGGATACATGTTCCGAAGCTGTGTTTTACAAATTCATTAAAAGAAAAAAAAAATACAGATGGAGATAAGAAGGAGCAAGGGTTTTGTCCTACCCTCCTGACACATTTAATATTGCTGTATCTATCTGTGAGCCAATCCAAAGTGGTCAAAAACCATTTTATAATTAACATGGTTGATCAACCTTTTTTTAAGTGGCTTTTCTCTAGAAAAACTTATTGGGTTTGGTCAAATGAAAAAAAAAATTACACAAAAGTTATTCAAATCTTCATGGAATGAGGCCCAAAAACAATATAGTTTGAATTTAAAAGTTGTGTTTGTGTGTGCGTGTACATATGTACTTGTGTGGATATGTTTGTGGTTGTTGGTGTAAATAAGTAATTATATATTTTAATGTATTTGTAATTTATCGAAAGTCATAAAGAAGTGTCCACGAATATATTGGTCAAAACTGTGATGAATCTCTAGGAAAGTCATTAACTAGCACAAAGTGTTGGTTATTTTTTGTAAACAAGAATACATTTTTATGTAAATGTTTTAGCCCTTTATTGGGACTCTGAGTTTCATTATATATATATATATATATATATATATATATATATATATATATATAGCAGGAAGGGGGTTTACATACATATAACCAACACCAATGAACTTGTTTGTGCTCATATTCATTTATAATTTTGTACACTAAACTGGAAGAGTTCAGTTTAAACCCCTGCCTTATTGTTTATTGGTTAATGCTCATTACTTTACAGTCTAGAGAGTGAAATCCACCGTTTAAATTCTCTACTTACTGAAGCTCAAGAAAATAGCTCAATGTTGCAGGAAAAATATGATAAGTTAAAAAATGAGAATCTGGTTAGAGTTAATAATGAAATGTTAGCAACAGCTGAAAGGCAGACTGAAATTGAAAAAATTAAAGAAGATCTTGAATTTAAAGTAAGTGGGGAATTTTGATTAATTTGCTAAAGTAAAAGTGATTTTCACTTCGAAATTTCTATTTTTGTAAGTTTATGTTTATTGTTCTTATTGCGTTAAAGATATTGGTGGAAAGTTTCTGTAGTGTTTATAATTTCTGTTCCAGAACACCCAGCAATGTCAGTTCTTGTTAAATTGTATCCATTGATTATTAGTTTCTTTTTTAAATTTCTCAAATAGAATTTATTCTGCCATTATGTTTATAACTTTTCTCTGGCATATTAATTGTCATATATTTTACTGATTAAATATAAAATTTATATTATTGTCCTGTAGAATATGCACAACCATATCACAAAAATTAAGTAAATATTCATTTACTTATAAATATTCCTGAAGAGTAAAACATTTACACAAATATTTTGGCACTTTCTGCCCAGAGTAAATTCCTACACTTAAATGATATTGAATTCAACGTTTTAAGTATAGCATGACCTACGTCTTAACTTACATGACTGATCTGAGCCTCATACATTTATTTTGTATACTTTTTTCTTTTAGGTTTCACAAACAAATGAAGAAGTCATTAAAAAAAATGCGGAGTTAAGTAAATTGAAATCACTTCTATGCCATCTGAAATTAGAACTGAATGAGACACAGGTGTCAAAAGAAGCTGTTGAAAAAGAGCTAGCTGTACTAAAAATTCAAAATGAATCTTTACTGTTCAATGAGGAGGAATTGAATATCAGGATTAGGGTAATTGTTTTTAATTTGTTGCTAGATTGTAAGGAATTAAGTTCTATTAAAGGTAATTTTTAAATATTGAATGCAAAATAAATAAATGATGTGAGAGATACATGTATAATGTATATTATATTTACATTCATTATTTTTATTATTATTTATTTCCTCTATGAAGTAACTCTTCAGAGAGGGAGTTTATTTCCTACATGCTCCGTACAATATAGTACATTACATGTATTTGTAGATTAATAACAAATATTTATTTATTTATTTATTTTGGAACGTTTGCAGCGAGGCGATATGCTCATAAAAAAACAATTTATATAAACAAAATACAAAATGAAAATAGAAACAAGAAAAAATTAAATAATACAAAATAAGAACGCAAACAAATAACAAAACTCGACTAAATAACAGAACGCAACAATATAACAAAACACAACTAAATAACAGAACGCAACTAAATAAAACTCAACTAAATAACAGAATGCAACAATATAACAAAACACAACTAAATAAAACTGAACTAAATAATAGAACAAAATCAAATAACCAAACAACAATAAACACAAAATAACAAATAAAATAAATAAACAAAAACAAAACATTAAGTTCAAAAACAAAAACTGTAAAGACTAATAAAATTACGTAAACAATTATATAATTTCAATGGATAAAAACTAAGCTATAATCAAATAAATATAAATTAGTATGTAAATAAAATGAAGATTTCTAACACCTAAAATATTTACAATCATATGCTCTGACTTTCTTTATCACACATACAAACATGCATACACACATAATAACAAATAGCTTATATACATTTTAAATGTATATATATATATATATATATATATATATATATATATATATATAATAAATAATTAAACTTATTTATAATGAATAAATAAGAACATTATTAAACAAAATATTAAATGATGAAAAGTAAAAATGGAATATTTATTAATAGTATATTATCAATTTACCAATAATAGTTATTCCAATAACTTATTTTCTGATATAACACTTCAGCAAATTTCCTCAATGCTTTACTGCACTTGTAGAATAAAATTCTATCCCCCTCAGGCTATCGGTTTGTAATTCCTGAAACTGCTTCTTTTAACCCTCTGGCGGACGCGCCTATTTGAGTTATGTTAGTGGGCAAGCTGCGGATTTTGAACCGCATTTTGTTTTTTCTATTTTTTATTAGAAAATAAGCAGTAGCTTACTTATTTATGTTGGTTAATAATTTTTGCTTTGGTTTTACAGTAATTCTAATGCATGAAAATTATACGTTTTCATATTGCTAAGTAAAGGGTGGCTATTAAATTTTTTTTTTATAAATAGCTTTGGAATATAAAAAGCAATCTTACAATAGGTAGAATAATGATTGAGATATTTTAACACTTTTACCGAAACACCGGTCTGAGAGGGCGGTAGAGCTTTTCATATTTCATATATTGGTAGGCCTGCTAGTATTGGCGGGCTCTCCACTTCATTAGTTGTGAGTCTTTCCTTCCTCTACACACAGAAAGTGTTTTGGGATAGTTTGTCAACGGCATTCGACATTGACTAGCTATTGCTCGTTTTGCTCCGGGCTTGTGTACATCTTGTTTCGGTTAACAGCCTACGTATTGTAGGTCTACGATATGGGGTAATTTGGTTTAAGTATGTTGGGTACCTTTCATTATAGCTTGTAACACTGTTTGTTCATATTCTTTTTGAATGTGTTTTACACAGTATATGATTTGCTATGGAGCCTTCCATGAGCCATGGACCAATAAAAGGCTCATCATCACGATCTATATATCGTAAGGATGACAGTGGTTTCAGTGAAAGGATTAAAAATGACAATAATAGATTAAATGTGATACAAGTTATTCAAACAATAAATAAAAATAACGAATTTGTTGATGGGAATTAGTATTAATCCTTTCCGGTCTGTGTGCGACCGGATGATTCAGTTTATGTCACGGAATTCATGTTTCGGTAAGAGTGCTAATAATAAATTGTTTATTATATTACCACCAACATAGGATATTCAGGAACGTAGGAATAGTGGTATAGGAACAATAATTTTATGTTTTATAATATTATTTTACAGACTAAAAATAGAGTAAAATTATTAATTATTTTCATAAAGTTTGAACAAACATTTTGTAATATAAATACAGAGTAATAGTATATTAGTAATATAATAAAAAAATAAGTTCAAGGTTATAAATGATCAACTACAGAAAAAATATTTGTTTCAAAATTTGCAAGAACAAAAATTTAATTTATCAATTAGGAAATAGAAAAAATGAACTTTTTTATTTATATAATGCAGGACAAAAATCAAACTTCTTTTTCCTCGTATAAAGCATTTCCCTGACAATTATTGCAGGTTACTTGATGGATACTGTGATTTCGGAAAAGTAACACTAAAGGGTGCGCCGCAGTGTTTGGACCGCAGTTCCTGAACTCACGCAAATAAGGCAGAATAGCTACTGAGGTAAGGGGAATGGAGGGGGCATGAGTTCACTCAACATGTCAGAACATGTTGATATACAAATACCTGGAACCCTCAAGTCATTTCTATCCCTAGTATTTTGACAGATGTTCAGATTGCGGTCGAAATGCCGCAGCACGCCTGCGGGAGGGTTAAAAGATACCTTTCGTTTGAAAGCAGTGTACAGTCATGTATGAGATGGATGTAAGTCTGTGTTCAGTAGTGAAACTGGATGGGCATAATGGGTTATTAGTCAGTTTAAATCTGTTTAGGTACACTTTAATTGAGCCATGTCCTTCAATATATATTAAATACATACATACATTATGTACGTGCACATATACACATTCAAAATTCAAAACTTTAAAAGCTGCAACCTTAAAATTAACAATAAGAAAAAGTAATTTTTTAGATATTAAAAGATTAAAAATAAACAAAAACAATATCTATTTCCTTTATTTTAAACTTGCCTATTCATATTTGTGAGGCATCTTCTAGTAGTTTGAAAGAAATAATGTCTGAAACTAAAGTGCGACTACCATACTAAAATTTTCACAAACTTATTAAAAACTGTTTCTTTTGAAAGATATATGGTGGACTAGTTACTCAACAATGGCACTTATATAAATTAAGGTGATTTTTATATCCTAAGGATTTCTTATCTTAATCCCAGTGAAATTTTGAATTTTATCATGTTTGACCATTAGAAAGAAACTTTATTATTGTTCTATAATCAGAAATATTGTATCAATGTTGAATTAAGTTTACTACTAAATTAATGGATTTGTAGTATTGAATATTTTTTTTGTTTTGTTTTAGATAATTACTATTTCCTTTATAATTATTGTTTTTATTCTGTTTAATTTTTGTAACCATTCCAGAAATTGGAATGTGAAAAACAGGAACAAATAAGAGAGTTTTCTGAAGCTGCTGAATTATTTCAAAGCTTGGTATGTATAGTAAATTTAGTTAATAGAATAAAAGTTAAGCTACAGATGACCTATATTATTGAATATGTTTTATTTTATTTTGGATTCAGTGATTTTTAAATTAATGCAACTAATAGGTTTCATCTTAGTTGTCTGATTCCTTAACAAATTCTGGTTATTTGCCTGGATTAACCATTTATACATTTTTCAATTCAGTAGTCTGCACTTAATCTTTTTTGCAAATACTATAAATATGTTCCTTCGAGAAATAACAAATAAAATACTTAAAATTATCATATTATTTGAATACATTCAGAGTGTTTTAAAAGTCAACTAGATTACAAAACATTATTTTTAATTTGAAAATTAGGTTAAATACATCGATTTAACAGCTTTATATCTGATTGGGAAGGGTTATCTACATATCACCACCCTTTTATAGCAATGGTGAGAATACAAATTTTACTAAACAGATTTCTCATTAAATAAATTCTCATTCCCTAGAAACCCAGAAGTCTAGGTTTATCAAATGTATTAAGACCAAGATTTAACCATGACAGCTAACGAGAGCCACTTCTAATTTTATGGATTGTTCTGATGACGTAAAATAGGTTTTGAATGTATTACATTAATATTCAATATCAAGCCATATTGCCCTCTTCTATCATATTTAATTGTTGAACTGGAATCAATTAATCATCAAATACTCTTTTTTTCTATATCCTTGGTGTATGGAGTGAAGATTTGACAAACGTATGTTCAGAACAAGATTTTTTCCCTTTTGTTTATGGGTTGAAAAAATGTCAATTCCCATGGAAATAAAACTATGGCAATATCTGGAAGTAATAATATTGAATAATGCAAATTAATTCGACAGAACTGAAAGTCAGTCGCCCAGGGGCTGCTTAAAGTAGGCAGATTTCCGACATGCTGGTATGACACACTATTGAACTCTTTTCCACATATATTCTCTCTCTATTTCTATGTCAAAATTTGATGAGTTGTAGGGAGGGTTTACTGAAGGCTGAAAACAAGAAAGAATGAATTACTTAATATTTGAGTTAGGAGAAAATGTATAGAACAACAATTGTAGAACATCAGTAGTTACTCATAATGACAGAGATAATTTAAATTTTCAAATTCCCCCCGCCTGTTCTGGGACTTCTTTTGGCCATTAACTAGTATGATCTTTAGTGCTGAATGAAACAGGTAAATATCGAGTATGGTATTGGACCTATAAACATTTTCATAATCTCAATTGTTGATGTCATCTGAAAAGAGAATCTCCATATAGTTTTGCAAAAATTGAAATTGAGGAGGTCTATGTAAAAAGGGCTGATAACTGAAAACCTGGTATTGAGATATTGTGAGTGCAAAATTTCACTTGTATATATCGTTTAACCTGGAACTTGTGCGACTTGAACTTCCAGTAATGAAATTAAATTCAATTTTTGGTGATCTAATTTATGCAGAAATAAAAAAAAAAAAATTGTTAAAAATATTAAATAAACTCCTTTTAAATATTAGCTTACATACGCCCTTTTTCGGGAGATGACTGGCAGACATGTTTTTCATAAGCCCATGTTACATAGATATCATATGCACTTATTGCATAGACATTACACGTAAGATTTGATAATATTGAATAAGAACTAAAATTTACAGCTATATGTAGAAAGTTAGTTTTTTTTAATAAAACAGTGCTGTATAAGAAATGTTACTGTATGGGATCCTCTTTTCTCAGTGAATTACTATCAGAAAGTATTTTTCCCTGAATGACATAAATAACTTCTTCCAAATTGCTCATTTTTAAAAAGGACAGCAACAAACAAAGCTAGCAAAATACAACCTCACAATTTACACTCTACTGATTCAAACAAGCGGTAAAAGGTGAATTAAAGAGATATAAACACAAAATTTCGTACGGATTTAAAAGAGACCACAAGGAATCTAAAAATGCCATCTCCACAAAAAGGGCTTATACTGCCATACGTCCTTTTTACATAAAGCTCCTCAATTAAGAAGTGAACTTATCAGCGACTCCTTTTAATAGAAAAAACCATGACATAACATGACCTTTAATCACTTATGCACTTCATATCCTATAAAAATAAACCATTAATAAATCTTTAACTGAATCTTTTCTTCTTCAACACAAGATCATATACAAATTCAAATTTTGTTCCTATGTGTTTGAAGTGGTTAATGGAATGGAAATTTTCAGAAGTTGATGAACATTAACTAGTTTCGTATTAAGTTAGAGATCAATGAGTTAATGGGTTGAAAAAAAGCAAAAAAAAAACACAGAAACTTAAAAAGGATATTGTTGGTTCTCATATTAGGCTGAAGATATATCTTATTATTATGGGGCTAAACCACTCATTGATTTTTTATTTTTATATTTTAGAATCAGTTTAACTCCCTACAAGTTACAGAGACTGGTGAACAAATGCATTATCTTAATCAAGAAGATAACCGAGAATCTGGGATATCCATTAAATCGGAGATTTCTGATGTATGGTTTGATTTTATTATTCTTTATGTTATTATTTTGTAATAAACATTGTAATGAAGTATCATGAAACTGGTGATTTTTTTTTTAAATTTTGCTTTTTAGGTCTCAGGCTTTCTTTCTCAAACCTGCTTAAGGATACCCAGGTATAATTTTCTAAATTTCTTAATGTTTTATTTGAGACCATGTAATCATTCTTTAATGTCTTCACAGTTTAAATTCTCTGAGCAACGATATGAATGACAAAAGCAGTTGTGTTTTGGATTTGTTGACTTCATCTAGGTATCTGATTTTTTTTTCTATGCTATACCACCCAAACTGAAGAATTTGTTCAATGATCCCTGTTTTAGGCTGTATGCTGAGGAAGAGTTTGGTATCTCCAAATCCCTGAGGTAATAGGAGAAAAGAACATTTTATTTATTAGAAATAAAGTGGTAGGATATATTGAAACACATAGAGTACATTTGTGTAATTTATAAAAAACAATATTCTTATTAGTGGAGGCCAGTTCTTAGGGTATCAAATTAAAGATTGTTACGACTGCTGTGTTTTGTTAATCATTAATATCTTATGTTATCTTGTTATTTTCAATTGCTCTTCTGTTTCTTCTGTATGTTTATCTAATAGTGTTGCTCACAGTTTACTGTGTTTTTCCAATTTTATTTACTGCCTCCTATATTAATCTTGCTTCGACAATTGTGATTTTTCTTATTAAATTGTACGAATTAACCCATTTTGACTAGTTTTGGCAAGATGTCTCTAAATATGTATATATCTCGCATATCTCAAAAAGGACTAGCCTTAGAATATTGATATTTCTTATTTAAGACTGCTATAACATGCAATTGCACACCTTCCCTTTTGATCAAAATCGAATAAGGACAAGAGGGGGGGGGGAGGGTGCAATAATAAAAAAATACAAATTTCTCCAAATCTATTGGTAGAGATACACAAGATTTGACTTTTTTTTTTTTTTTAGTAGATCCCCTTGATGGTATTTTTAACATTTGGGAAATCTGTTTAGTTTATGCAGCTCCTACCTGACAGACTTTAATAGATGTAGAGAAATGCTTGGTAATGTGCAAACCATGCAATATACATGCTCAAACATATAAGAAGCCTATTTTCTTATTAACCTGTACTTCTCTCTAACTGGAACTTTGTTAGGCAGTTGAGTTACATTTAAGATATAAGATCTGTGATGTGTAATAGTGGTTGAGAAAAGCAATATATTACTACATTCAACTTGGGGTCATAGGTTGCCTCCAGCATAGTGCTGTGACCCCTATGTTCGTCTACTGGTGTTTCCTAATTATTAATTGTTTTTTAAATATTTTTCTTTCAGACCTTACTGTGAAGAGAAAGATACACAAACTGCTTGGATTTGTACTGTGGAGAAAGGTGTACAAGCTGTTAGTAGGAAACTGAGGTAATGAATAGGTAATTTGAATGTTTAATATCGAATATTTAATTAAATTTAGTGTCTTTTAGGATTTGTACTGTATCTTTTCCATTGAAACTCCATTCTTTCCCTTTTATGACAGTTTAATATCTGATGGGTAGATACTTTTCCTAGGGAATCAGTTCCCTAATATTTTTAAAATATTGAACAATATTATCTGATATGGATTTTGGCCAGTATTAGATCTTTCTTTTATAGGAGCAAGGAATATTGATAATATATTTTAAGATACATATTCATATGAAATCCTCAAGCAGAGTGGCAGCATCGTTGCAACAGAAAACAAATTGTTCCTAGATGTGGTGGGTGCTTCATGATTATTAAATATCCCAATTAAAGAAATTTTTGATCTGCAAAATGAAATTGAAAGATCAATTTATATTAATAATATTATCAATGGTGAGATAAGATATGATTTCAACAAACAATAATTTCCATGTCCCTCCACATTTTGGTCCCCAAATAGAAGTGATAAGTGGGATTTTAGAGAAGTGACTATAGGTGGTGACTGTCTGTAATAAGGTACATAACAATTTTTTTTAATGTACATTTACTTATTAGGGATCTGTAGATATTGTCAAGACTAAGAGGCTCCTTTTAAAATTTAAGAGATTTCCATTTAAAAATCAGAAATATTACTTGTTATTAATGAATAGTAATTTTTTATTTCATTGCTGGCATTAATTATCAATCTATGTTTATTTTTGAAGCTTCTAATCTCATAATCTATTTTTAATGTTTCTGATAGACAATTTGTTTCTGTTATAATTTTATTTTAGTGCTCGATAAGCAATGCTTCTTTTTCCTGCTAGGTCTGGGTTTGCTTACTTCTTCTGTTCACTTCTTCCTTCACTGTATGGAATTCATCGTTTTGTTCAGGATGTTGGAAGGTATGGTCAGCAACTTTAGCATTTTTTTTTGTTTTGTTTTATGTACAAAATGGTTTAGTTTTAATTTCCACAGTAGAGGAGAAAGTAGTAATTAGACCAATTCTGACCTGTTTCTATTCTACTTCCCTGAATTCCTTATTTTTGAGTGTTTATTAGATATCAACTATAGAAAGGGTAATCTAAATCTAAGGTCCAGAGGTAATTTGCTAATGGATGTTTAGTTTTTAATAGCACAAAGGTTGTTTCTTGCACTTCCTATTTGTTATGTCAATGCTGATTAGTGTTAATGAAACTGTGAATTCATTTTGTGATTAAAAGTGTCTGAAATCCTAATAATTGGGGAAATGGAGGATCTAATAGGGTGGAAACTTAGGTTACAGTCTTGCATGTTTATCTCTTAGAACGCCTGTTATATGTTTTAACACCATGAGTACTCAATAGTACTACCTAGTCCAGCCATGAATACTGTTACGAAAGTTGGACTTTGTTTAATCCTTGGGTATTGTTTATATAATCCCCACCTCGTATCACTTGTTTACTTGACACATAAGAATAATAATCCCAATCAGTTAGTATTTTTCTTTCACTCGGTTAACATGGAGTGGGGTGATAAAGAAAACCGGATCGCTGTGCTCGCCTGACAGAAAGTTGGAAAATGCAGATCAGAGATTTTCAACACCCTGAAACCACTTGGTATCAGCCGTATGTTCGTGTACCGAATTATAAAACAGGTACAATGAGACCTCATCTGTAAGTGAGGGACCTCGACCAGGTCTTCCCCGCCCTGTGAGAACAGTTAATGCAGTGAGAGCAGTGGCTGCTCGAATCAGAAGAAATCCCATCCGAAAACAAAAAATTTTGTCCCGGGAAATGGGAATCTCTGGCAGATCAATGTCTCGCATAATAAAAAGTGACCATAGTCTGGGTGCATTCCGAAGAATGACCGGACAAAGGCTTACCATTTCTCTGAAACAAATTAGGGTGGAGAGATCAAAAGTGCTTCTTCGCCGTTACACCGATGGACTTCATCGAAAAATTTTGTTTACCGATGAGAAAATTTTCACAATAGAAGAAAAATTTAATCGCCAAAATATCGTGTGTATGCGCACAGCTCTAAAGAGGCCCAGGAAGTCATTGGAAGAGTGGAAAGAGGTCACCACCCTTCTTCAGTGATGGTGTGGTGGGGAGTTTGTCATGATGGCACCACAATGCTTCACTTTTGTGAAAATGGTGTTAAAACATCAGCTAAAAACTATCAGGATGATATTTTGGAGCCAGTTGTCAAGCCTCTGAATGAAACTCTGTTTGCTAGAAGTCACTGGGTTTTCCAGCAGGATTCTGCTCCAGCTCAGAAGGCCAGGTCAACTCAGCAATGGCTGCAGAGGAACGTTCCTGATTTCATCTCGGCCTCGGATTGGCCCTCAGGAAGCCCCGATCTAAAAAAAATAAAATATTGATGTATTATTTAATTTTCTGGAAGAGTGAGGCAGAGTATATTGTTCTTGTATGTTGTCAAACATAATTTTAAACCATTATGACATATAGAACTACCATACTTGAGCAGTAAGTAGACCTAAATGACGAGGGTTTGTATCACTATCATTATTGATGACTAGCTAAGCTTGGGAAATCATTAGAGGCTAAATGATGATGGCTATTTTTTTTTATTTATTTGGGAAGGCTACAATGTGTACAACTACACTTCCCGCCTGTGCTAATGGCTTTCCAGTAAGAGTTAGGCAGAAAATAATAGCATAGACATTTTAGTTTTGAAGAATAAATGAAAATAAGCTACTAATCAATCCCTCTCCACTGTTTGACATACCATGAAGTATTCAAATCACGATCAAGGATAGAATTTAATATAATTAATTGTCATCTATAGTGTACATATTTCCTGTCAAAAACCAATCCGAGCATAACATTATATGCATAATAGTAAATGCGAGTAGAAAAAAAATACAACATTTCACAGGAAATTAGTTAATACAATTAACTGTGTTAGCCTACCGACAACTTCCGCTCCCGCTTGAGTGTTATCAACATTGCTTTACTTAAATACCTATAGTTCATATTGGAAAGAATTGTTAAGCATATCAATATTTCTACGCAATTCACTTGCGTCATACATTGTCACGGAAAAAATGAATAAAACAAAAGTTACTCTAAATAACAAAGTAAACAACTTTTGTTATGTGCACGTTTGCCTTAAAACAAATATATATATATATATATATATATATATATATATATATAGATCATTGTTCATAGCCTCTTCTTGAAAATTTGTCTTGATTAATGCTCCCATTAATTATTAAAGAAGAAAGAATTTGAAACAATATATATATATATATATATATATATATATATATATATATATATATATATATATATATATTAAACACAAATCTCATTTAAACTGACGATCTACAGAAGTTAACAGGGAAATTTTATATTTATCTGCCTCATAAATAAATTAAGTAAATGTACTTGTAGAGTAATTTGCAGGTGCCTGCCAATCAAAAACCTTGCCTATATTAAATTCACCTGTATAGATCCTACAGATACCTTTTGATAATTTTCATCTGCAGTTTTCAGCTCTCGTGCAACATGATCTATAAGCGAATAATTCCCTAGTTAGATTTCTTTCTAATGTATTTGTTTTATTTCACTACATAGTTATTTTTCATTCCAGCATTGATTCAAAAGAGTGCCAAACGATTGGAATGTGGACAAAAGCTCCTCTTCATTCTAGGTAAAGTTGTACTAATCAATTGTTCTAATCAATTATGTTGTCTTGATAAGTATATTTTTCAGTTGCAACATGCCCAGCAGAAAAAAAAAATGGGCACTGATTTTTCTTTCTAAAATGGTGTACAGGTTTTTATTTAAATTGGTAGTAAGCATAAGTTTCTTTATTACTGTGGTTATATAAGTATGCTATAAATGTATTGCTTTACAATTAAAATTGAAATTAAAGTATAAGAAAGTAATACTATCTTATGAGCTGATATTTTTGCCAGATATTCTTACAAAGAAAGGCTTCCTAATAATGGGATTAGCCCCCTCCCCCTCAATCACACTTTATATTGAGCCCTAATTCTTTCAGGCTAAGAATAAGTTACATTTTGGATGTACCCCATTTTTCATGAAGAGCTATTTGAAATGTTAGATAGAATACCAGGAGAATATTCGGTGTTAATTCTTGCCGTACGAAGGTGAGAATTATCTCAACACTGACAAGATGTTAAGTTGATGGCTGAGTTATGGGCGTTGGAAGGTCACTGCTGCCCCTTCTCCCATTTTTGCCGATCTAATGAATAGTGAACTTTAGCTCCTTACTGGATGCAGCAAGCTTTTTTAGCTAGTCATCAGTCCATTGGCATACATCTAATTTCGAAGAAACATTATTTTTGACCAGAATACAAAATAGTCCATCACACAGGGGCTGCGTAAACTAAGCAGATTTCCCTCATGATGCTTAACAATAGATAAATCTATATAATGGCATTACAGGAGCACCGTCAACATCTAGTGAATAAATGCAAACAATAATAATAACCTCCAGACGGGAAGCACCTGAAATGTAAACAAACAGATGTGCCAACTTCTCACAGGAAAGAAAAAGTTAATTTTCAATAAGAGTGGTTCTATACAATTGATCCGACGTATGGTAATAGAGATATTACCAGATTTCAGCTAATAACGAACTTGATCTGTCTTTTTATATAAAACGTTTAAATATCGAGTTTGGTAACGATAAACATAAATTGTGACTTCTAGAGCATTAACAGACAAATATATATATATATATATATATATATATATATATATATAATTAATTTTAAATGGACCTCATTTTTGTCATCTTCTGGGTAAGATCGATGGACATTTGAAGAAATTGTTCTAAATTCATGTCATGATGACGACCTCAATAGAGAATCCTAAAAGAAGGTTATTAATGGCATGATTGCCTGGCTTAAAAAAAAAATATAAATAGCTTTATTATTGTCTCTCTGTCATGAATGGGCACCGTCGACTGATAAAATGTCTGTCATTCAGGGGCTCTGTAAACTAAGCAGCTTTCCCACTGGTATAACACACTTGTGATCTCATCTCACCACATATTCTCTATTTCTATGTAATAAACAGTTAAGTAAAATGGTTTTGGGGTGGGGGAGGGGTTATTGTGGGCTGAAAACAAGAAAGTAGAAATAACTTGCTTAGTAATTGAGTTACAAAAAAATATATGGAACAACAATTGTAGAACATCAATAGCTTAACAAGTTTGGTTCTATTACATTTTGCGATATGACTCATAATAATAAAGATATTTTGAATTTTCAAAATCCCCCCTCTAAGCCCCCACTCTTATTCCAACCCAGATTTTAGCCATTCACTAAGACAATCTTTAATGTGTAATGAAACAGCTAAATATCAAATATTTTAAGAAATAAATATTTTCCCCTCTAACCCCTCCCATCCTCTGACTCATTTCACTTCTTTTTTTTTGTAAGCCTAAAACAATGTTTTTTTGTTATGTTATTCAGTCATTTATTAATTGCCTCTTATGTATAGACTTTTATTAAAAAAATGTATTGCTTAGTTCATACTCGATTCAAATTTTATTGCTGAATTCATACCCGATTCAAATTTTTCATCTATCGTAAGGGAAAACAGCTATTGAGGTTGTACTCATGACCCAATTTTCAAAAAATGTCTTCAAATGTTCATCGATTACCCAGGAGATGCTGAAAATGAGGTCCGTTCAAAACTGTATATACATGTTTTATGTAAAACTAAAGATCAAGTTTGTTAATGGCTGAAAATTATCCAGAGGGAGGGCAAAATTTTGAAAATTGGAAATATCTCCATTATTATGCATCAAATCGAAAAATTGTAAAGACTCAATCTTATTGCAAATGTAATTTCTATGAGTGGTGTATACAGTTTTATCTATTTTGTTATTAACAGAGATATTTGCATTTATTTCTCTTCAGCCTTCAGTAAACCCTGACCAGTGGGTTTAGGTGAGGAAAATTCGAAATATCTCCATTATTATAAGATTTATTTATTTGCTTTTCTCTTATTTTTTTTCTTCTTTTCAGCAATGAGACTAAAGAATGCCAAACAATTGGAATTTACCCAAATATTAATCTTCTACCTAGGTAAAGCTTTTTTAAATAGATTTTTTAAAAATAATAGTATAAGTTGAAATAATAATAGTCAAATAATTTTTGAGTTTTTATGTGAACTGTTGCTCTGAAAGTGGGGAACTACATATAAGATGAAAAAATTGATTGGTACTTTCCTTCAAAAAACTTTCTTGTTTTTTTTGTTCTAGCTGTGCATTGGTGTAATGAGTTATTTACCAACATTTGTTTGACACCCACATAGCTAATAAATAATGATAATTCTTTTGGTTCAAGCCAGTATTAAAAACTTCATCTTCCTTCCTTTTGGATCATTTGGACCAATTTAGAAGATTAGTTAGTTTATGTGTCAAAGAATTTCTATATTAATTGAAGATTGCAAATACCAAATTAGTAGTATCACATCCTATTTGACAGTGTAGTCATAAGTAGAACGTAATGACCCAGTATTAGACTTCATGTTACCCCTGTGGTAACTGCGCATGTTCTATCCCCCCACCCTCATGTGTGATAACAAAAAGATTGAAAAATACTTAAGACACACCTTTGAACGTGGGTTTGAACTGAATAAACAAAGGGATTTATTTGATGATGAACTCGTATCAAATAGAACTCTGGCTAGCAATTTTTTTTTAATATACTAAAATAGTTAAAAGCTATATATTAGTGTATTACTATTTTGCTCTTAGAGACTGTCAAAATACACTGGCTTAATATAAAAAAAATGATCTTTTAAACAAAATCAATTTGGTTCAGTTTAATTTTGTTACAGAATAATAAGTTAAGCTAGTAATGTCTGTTAAGCCAAACAGTATTTCATTTGTTATTCTTTTTAAATAGTTTGGACTCAGTAGAAACTCAGACTATAGAAGATTGGATTATGTTGACACGTCCTTGGTAAGTAATAAATCAATATTTCAACATTTATTTTAATTAAAGTGTTACAAATATTCTAACAAATTATGGAATCAAAATTTCTCTCAGGTTGAGAGAATGTGTCCTTGAATTCATTATTCACTGTATAGAAAAGGCAGAAAATAAGTTAAACCTTTAAACTTATCTCTTATGTGTGTTAATTGTTACATTACCTCTACATATTTCACACTTCGCCTTCAGGAGCAAACACACAACTTAATTCATTTTACATAGGTGGTTACACTAAAATTGTTAAAGCAAAGGTGTAGACTTCTTTGGTAAACTGCAGATTGTTTTCTCTTGTTTAATATTGATTTCAGGACAAAGGAAGTTCCAAAATTGGAATCAGTTATTTAGAACTCATCCATTGTCTGTAATATTAAAAAAAATTATGATCTAATTGTTTTATTTCTTTTTAGCAGATTTCCCTGAAGGGAAAACAGCTATTGATGTCAAATGATATGATATGATGCAATTTTCGAAATTTTTCTTCAAATGTCCATCGATCCTACCTATTAGATGATGAAAATGAGGTCCGTTCAAAACTGTGTGTGTTTTATATATATATATATACATATATATATATACGGGGTGTGGCTATTAAATAACGAGACTGACGCTGCTACAGAAGAAGTGCGCATGTGTCAAACGCCAGCAACTAACAGCTGTATCGTGAAGCTTCCTCTTTCGAATATAGTGCATCTCGCTTCTGTAAACAAATCAGTACAGCCGTAGCCTTTGTTCGCATTAGAGTTGATTTTTTGTTGCGCCGAAAAATGTTAAGTGTAACAGTAGAGCAACGAATTGTTGTGAAACTTGGAAAAACCGCTACTGAAACTTATAATTTATTGAAAGAAGTTTATGGCAATGAATTTTTATCGCGTGCCCAACTTCACCGAGAGCCAAAAAAGCTCGAATGAGCAAATCAAAATTCAAAGCAATGTTGATTGTTTTTTTCGATATTCATGGGATTGTGAACCTTCACTGGGTTCCTGAAGGTCAAACGATTAATGAACATTACTACCTTCACGTTCTGCTGAACTCCGCGAAAGAATAAGGAAAAAACGACCTGAATTGTGGAGGGACAAGTCATGGGTTCTCCACCAAGACAATGCACCAGCTCATTCCGCATTGTCTGTTGAGAGGTTTCTAACCAAATTCAGCATCCCAGTGTTAGACCATCCACCTTATTCGCCGGATCATATGATATCATGTTATAAAATGTTTCAGCGTCAGTCTCGTTATTTAATAGCCACACCCCGTATATGAAGAGAGAGAGAGAAGAGAGAGAGAGAGAGAGAGAGAGAGAGAGAGAGAGAGAGAGAGAGAGAGAGAGAGAGAGAGAGAGAGAGAGAGAGAGAGAGAGAGAGAGAGAGAGAGAGAGAGAGAGAGAGAGAGAGAGAGAGAGAGAGAGAGAGAGAGAGAGAGAGAGAGTGAGAGAGAGAGAGAGAGAGAGAGAGAGAGAGAGAGAGAGAGAGAGAGAGAGAGACGGAGAGAGAGAGAGAGAGAGAGAGAGAGAGAGAGACAGAGAGAGAGAGAGAGAGAGACAGAGAGAGAGAGAGGAGAGAGAGAGAGAGAGAGAGAGAGAGAGAGAGAGATAGAGACAGAGAGAGAGAGAGGAGAGAGAGACAGAGACAGAGGAGAGAGAGATAGAGAGAGAGAGAGAGAGAGAGAGAGAGAGAGAGAGAGAGAGAGAGAGAGAGAGAGAGAGAGAGAGGGAGAGAGAGAGAGAGAGAGAGAGAGAGAGAGAGAGAGAGAGAGAGAGGGAGAGAGAGAGAGAGGAGAGAGAGAGAGAGAGAGAGAGAGAGAGAGAAGAGAGAGAGAGAGAGAGAGAGAGAGAGAGAGAGAGAGAGAGAGAGGAGAGAGAGAGAGAGAGAGAGAGAGAGAGAGAGAGAGAGGAGAGAGAGAGAGAGAGAGAGAGAGAGAGAGAGAGAGCGAGAGAGAGAGAGAGACTCTCACAGGAATCCTTGCTTCCTGTCACATCATTGTGAAGAGGGCACTGATGATGGAGTGTATGCTCTGAAAGCGCTCTGTCACAACGAATAAAGAATAGTGAAGGAACGAAGCGTTTTTTCTTACCTGAGATTCAAATATGTTCTTGTACCCTCCCCCTCCTCGGTCATTATAAAGTACAGTACTAGAGTTGAGTCAATGAGTAAGGTCCCCCGGCTAGGGTAGTAGGCCTCCCCATATTGCCAGATCTACCCTCCCACTGAGCCTCCTATGACATTTTCATATTTCTCACATATATATATTTTTCGTAGTTTCCAATGACTTTATAAGTATAAAACCAATATTTTATTTTATTTTTCGTGATTAATATCTGAAACAATGGCATCTATTGTATAGAAAGGTAACAAGTATTTTCGAATTTACAAAGCTTTGAAGAAAAATATGATTTTTATTGCAAAAAAAGACATTAAATGTTTTAAAAACAAAGAGCTATGGAAGAGGAAAGACGCCTTCCATTTCCTCATTGGCAGAAGGCTCTTCCGTCTTCTGAAGAATCAGATTCTTCCCACTCACTACTGCTACTACTGGTAATTGAAATGATCATTTTGTTTCAACTCTTTCTTTCAATTATTACGCCATCCAGTTGAGCTTGAGACTTCATCACCTTCTCTGTATGCTTTACAACTTTTTCCCAATCCACTGAAGAAATAGTATTCATTTTTTTCTTCTGTTAATTTTATCACTTCCGGCATTTTAAAAATTCTTGTTGTTTAAAGCTACGTACCCTTTTATTTGAGCCCAAATCATTTCAACAGGGTTAAAATGACAATGGTAAGGAGGAAGCCGAATAACCCTATGACCATGTACTTTTGCAATTTCATCTATTTCGTAAATAGGAAAACGTGGTTTATGAATTTTTACTAATTCGAGCAGTTCTGCTTTGTACATATTGCTGTTATATTTAATTCCTCTTGATTGTAACCACTTGATTATGTCATCTTTACTTTGAGACATCGTTTAGGATTTTTTTCTTTTTTTACACTATGATAAGGTGCATTGTCCATGACAATAACCCTCCCTGGTTTTAAATTCGGAATTAGCTTATCCTTAACCACCACTCTGTAAATGTGAGGTGTGCTCATTTCGTTATGGTAGTCCCCCTGAAATTTTTCTTGCCAACAAACAATAATTTTGCATTGGGAACAAACCCTTCGACTCCACCAGAAGCATGTAGAGAAGAATAAGTCTGGTCCCTTTTCCAACTGGGGCACTCATTGTTCCTTTTGCTGTATTATCAGTCCAAATATGTGACTTGGAATGACCTCCCTGCGTTTACCACATGTTTTCGTCGACGTCGAGCCAAATAATATATTATCCATGGGTATGCTCAGGATATCTCTTAAAAATCTTGCTCTCCAAGCTACAATGTCACCCTCTCTCTCCATTAGTAATTTTCTATTTCCTTCAAACTTCTTCCATGAAAATCCTTATTTCTTTAATGTGTAATAAAGGCTAGTAACACCTCCAAAAAATAAACCGGCGTCTTTCAAAGTGATCAGGAGGCGTTTTTCTATTAGGATACTCCTTTCTCTCATAATAGCCAAATATATATGCCTCCTTATTGCTTCTTCTTGAAAGGCATCAAAAGTTAGACTTTTGGGAGGCCACTTTTTTTTTTACCTGGGGTAAGGATTTTTTCAGCATTTCCCAATTTTCTTTTCTCCATTGATATCCTAGACACTGTTTTTCTGAAAATTCCAAAAGCAGCAGCTGTCCTCTCTACAACCTGGTCAAATGAAACAAGCGGGCCACCGTTCTGTTTTTCTTTTTCAAAAAACTCATGCACTTTAATTATCATTTCACGAGTTTGTGACTTGAAAAATACTCCTCTTTTCTTTTTAGAGATACCACTCCCCTCGCCTTCGTTTAGTGACATTTTCACAAATGTAGAAAACAATGCACAAAACCGAACTATGATCAAAATCTGAACAATGCACAAAACCAAGCTATGAACAATAGAAAACAAAACAACACTCCGATAGTGGCCACTTAACGCTGGAAGCTAGAGTGACAGAGGGAAGGCAGGTATAACCTAGCAAAGTCACAGTCTTCTGATTGGCTGAGAAGCCTTAGTACGGCCTCCCCACCCTTCTCGCCCAGGGGACCTTACTTGTTGACTGTACTATAAGTATAGTACATAGTTTTCAATAAAATACGAATATGTTATATTCTGACATTTTTCAGTTATATTTTTTCTTTCCACTGAGCCATTGGCTGACCTGTTTGTTTACATTTGAGATGCTTCCCATGGAGGAGGGGGGAAGATTTGTTATTACCATTTGTTGTTATTCACTTAACATTCACGGTGTTGTTGTGTTAGCAGTATGGTTGTTGGATGATCTATTATTAATCTTCACAAGGGAAATCTGCTTAGTTTATGCAGCCCCTGTGTGACAGACTTTTTTTAATCAGATTTCCCTTTTAATCAGCTATTAAAGTTCTGCTAATGACGTGATTTTCAAAAATAAATAAGTAATTATAAGTGAGTAGGCAATAATTGAAAATAATTGAGAAGTTATTTTTGATTTAAAGAAAAACTCTGATTGGTCTAATAGCATTTTTGATGTAAAAAAAAAAGCCACCATACAGGGACTGGACAATCAATTTATGTACCCCACCTCTGCTGAAATGGAACATCAATAACGTCATCTTACAATGTATTTTCTAATTTTACATAAGAGAGTACATTGTAAGTAATATGATGTTATCATATAATAGTAATAGTAAACCTAGAGTTGCGAGTTTGATTCCCACCTGGGAAAATAGGAATTTATTTATTAAGTGACAGATTCATTAAATAAAATCCTAAGTCCTACCCTGGCAAGAAAAGGAGGGAACCTGTAGATTACCCATCCTTAATTAACCATAGTAGCAAAAATTGGACGTTCATTAACGAATAAATAAAAAATAAAACAATTGAAATTTAACCTGAACTTACTAAATAAAGTGATATAATAGCTTCATGTAAAAAACATAAGATTAGTAGCCAGGATTTATTGAATGATGAAAAAAAAAAAAAAAAAGAAATGAATTTAATGTTAACATTCTACGTATTCAATAATTGGGTGAAAATAATTGGTTGAATACAAATTTTAAAAATTATTTCATCAAGATGATAGTTACATGCCAATTTTGTATGTGAAGAACGATAATTTGGTCCTGTATTTCACCCTTTCTCTATGAGCTCTACCCCAGTATTCCTGATCTGATATTGGCCATAAACAAACTCGAGCTAAAGTTTTACATGAAAATTTTTATGGTTTCATAACACATTACAGTTGTATCTACTAGGAAGGTAGAGGACTGAAAATCTTCTTCTATCGCTCCCATAGCAAGATCTCTAAACAAATCTCAAAATTGAACTGAACACGAGATAGTTCAGTGATATAATAAGTAGAACTGGGTTTCTACTAAATACTGAAAACTCCCACACACAAAATCTAATTAAATAACAATTAATATTGAGTAATAAAAAAAATATTTTATAAGATAAATTTTAAAACATTAATTTATCAACAATATTGATTATGTAAAAATTTAGTGGTCAGACTAATAATAAAGGAGATATTTGTGTTTTATATTTTACTCCCAGTCCAATTTTATCATTAATGAATTTGTTCTTTAGTTTTAATTGATACGATTAAATATTGTGCCAGGTAATCAAATTACAATTGATGGTGCTAAAGCACACACACATGGATGTTGTGAGTGTGTGTGTGTTTGTATGTATATAGATCTCCTAGGAAGGATCGATTGATGTTTGAAGAATTTTTTGAAAATCACATCATGAGTATCACGTCAGTAGATGATTTTCCTTTCTAAGGGAAAATGCACAACAAAAAAAATACGAGAAAACTTACGGAAATATGGTAAATACACATGACTGTTATAAATGTACATTGAATGTTGAATTATTTTTCATTTTAGCATGGACTTCCAAGAAACACAGACTACCGAAGAATTGACAAGATTTTCATCGACCAGGTTTGTTTTAAATTTAATAATGGATTTTTTTTTTTTTTTTTTTCATATCTAAAACTAAATAAATAAGGGTTATTTTTGCCATCGATGATAATGTAAGAAGTAACTAGTTTAAAGCTAAATCAATTTTTGACATGATGAATTGTTTTGGATCCCCCCTGGTCTTATAAAATAGCATAAGGTAATTACATTAATTGGTAGTTACAATGCTAGGAACTTAAAATTAGAGCTAATTTGCTTTGTGAAAGGAAAATTCTAATTTATAAAAAAATATTAGGTTTTCATAAATGAGTCTATATCTAATTGTAATATAATTCCTGGTCTTTTTTTTAAACCTTCGAATGACTTTTATGCTAATTTGTAATTTCAAAATATCAAATTTAAACATACTAGAAACTACGAAACACACTGATACCAGCACAACTCATATATAAATTATTTTGAATTTTAGCATGGGCTTTAATGAAACACAGACTACTGAAGAGTCGTCAAGCTTTTCATCGACAAGGTATGCTTTATGGTCCATTTTTATTCAAATCTTGCACAGTTTGTGCTATCAGTTGGTGAATTTCCAGTGTTCTAGTGTACAGTGTGTCAACATTGTTTATTCCATTCAGGAATAGGAATTGATACTAAGAAATTTCATTTGTACTTTTTGAAAATGAAGAAGGATTTTATAGTACTGTTAAAACTGTGGTACTGAAAATCCTAGGATACAGTAAATCAATATTTTGCTTTATATACTACAATGGGTGGAACATGTGGCAAGAAGTAACCCAACCAGTTCTCTATATAAGTCAATGAATACGTAAGTTCTCGGCCGCGAGAGAGACCGATGATAAGGGTCAGAGAGAAAAAGGTCGCTATGAAGTTTCAAGTACTGGACTGGAAAGCCACTGCCCAGGATAAACAGAGGTGCAGAAATCTGGTAATGGTAGCTAAAGATCCAAGGTCTGTAAAACCACCCAAAAAAACAAATAAATATTCAAAATATATTTCAAATAATGAATTCTTAATTATTTTATTATTAAGTTTTATTACACACGCACATACCACACTTCAATACCAATAATTGCTCTTTAATACATAAAATAAACCTTAGAATATTGATATATCCATATAATTACTTAGTTTCATAATAAGCAACCAAAAACAACCATTCATTACAAGAACAAAATAGTACTGATGACTTTTTAAGAGTTCAGAATTATAAACTTATAGCAGTTACCTTGTGTGAGTCATAAGTTTAATCAAAATAATTAGCCTTTTTACAGTGCTAAACAATGTAACTACTATTACAATTATATTCTATCTCATCAACATAAGGGAAAGTTGTGTATCTTGAAACATGTCAGAATTCACAACTAGTTGTCACACAAACTCTGAATATATCTTAAATAAATTCTTTATTTCATTAGAATTTGTAGGGGGAGACTTTTCATTACCTTGAGTATTAATGACTGAAATTACTAAGTAAATGTTCGAGTAAAAATGAGATGGCGATGGTTGCCATCCAGAAATATAAATAGAAAAAATTATGACTGCAAGTATTTTTAAAGGAATTATGATTTATTTTAAATATTTATTTTTTATTGTTTTAGAACTTCTTCAGTTTGTTGCTACACTGTTTTAAGCATGTTCCTTGTTCCTGTATCAGCTTTTATCCTCTTCATTTGGATGAGTTTTGACAGGAACCTTGGAATACTGCATGTGGAATACCCTAGAGGGCTGCCACCTTCCTAGACAAAACACTCCAAATCTGTTACTGTAAATTCTTTAAAAAAAGTATAAAGACTAGTCTTCTTAAAAAGAAACTTGTTTTTCATAACCATTTATAATTATGAAACAAAATAGTTTATAGCATGTTAGAATTGTTACTTAAGGCTTGTGAGTAAGTTTAAAAGAAAAATCAAATTATAAAAGTAAGTTATATTAAAGTGTGATATTCTGTTGACATTATTTATTTATTTAATTATATTATACTTGGGCTTGTCTTATTTGGTTGTGGAAAGAGAGGAATTCTATTCCCACAAGCAAAAAACCCACCTCACCCTTCCATATGAGGCGACACCTCTTACTCCTCAAGTTTAGCATAGCTAATGACTGAACGTTGACTGCACCTCTGTAGATATTTTATATATATGCAAAAAAAAATAAAAGACACTTAATTAAAATTAGATAATGAGTCACAAAATTGAATGCTTAAGTCTCATAATAGATGAAACCAGAAGGGATGGGAGTTCCTGATCTGACAATCAGAACTGAAAGGAAGGAGAATCTGAGAGAATGCATGTTTTTTTTGACGAGGGTTGAGTTATATCACAGAGCTGGGGAGGGAGGGTAAAAAATAAATCCTCTTACAATTTAGACCAGCTCAGGTATAATTAGTTGTTGACTATTTTTAAAAGACTTTTGAATTTATGTTGATTCGAGAAGAATAAATATATTTGAATTTATTTGTATTGTTTTTTTGTTTTTTTTTTATGATTGTGTTATTATGTATTTTACATTGTCATTTTTGAATTATTTTCTATATCTGTTGTATTATGTTGTTATTAACAAAGAAATTTGTTACTGATTGCAATTGGTTCTTCTTTGTATATCCATATGATCAGAAGATCGTGTGATCGAATACACACTATGGAAGCTGAAAATAAATTACCTTAACCAGATGACACGGAACTAAAGGAGGGAAATTTTCATCAACAGTCAGTTGGACAATCAACTTAATTATGATTTTTTTTTCAATTTCATAATATGTCTATCAAGTGATAAAAATATAAACTCAAGAGACTTATAACTATAATGAAAACGAGAGACTGTACTTACAATTAATATAAAGAAATTCCTTAACTCCTTTCTGGTTCAAATGTGCAAAAAAACCTGGTATGAGGAAAGTAAGCAACTGGTTCCAGCAGGGTGGGGGGGGGGGTTCATAGGAAACTGGGAATCCTTATTGGGTGATGACTATGCGAATCCACATAACAACTGCATAGAGTCTTCCAATAATCCCTGTTTATCTACTTCAAGCCCAACCAGATTTTAAACTCAAAATGAAGACGGTTATAAACTGCTATTGATGATCAAATGCCATCTTCAAGAGTATTGATTGCTTAGAATGTGAATGATATTATTTGAAGTTATATGGAATTGCCCTTGGTGACATACCAAGAAATCGGCTATTATGTTTAAGGTGCAGGTAACAAACTTTACATTTGAAAACTGTGGCAGAAAAGGGCCTTTTAGAAGCTTACCAATATCTTCTAAAAGGCCTTTTTTTGTGTCAACTAAAAATATAAAAGCTCTGTCCTTGAAGAAAAATCTAATTTAATCTATGATTCATTACAATCTTTCTAGAGAAAACACTATATCTAACACGATTAAATGGTTTAAACCATGTTTTTCTTTTATTGTCTTTTATTAATTATGCTTTATATAGTTTTTCTAAAGTTTCTTTTTAAAAATATATTTGTAAATTACTACATAATGCCAAATTTTTTCATATGAATAGCTTCAGCTTAAGACTAGTATGGCTAAATTTAGATAACATATTTATTCAAAATTGTTTCATTTTATTGTAGGAATGGATATAATATACTGCCAATAACTAATTAATATAATACTTTAATCTGTGGTTTCAAAGATTCCTTCAGTTGACAAACTGTTCATCTATTATGCCCTGGTTACCTGCTCCAATACAAGTTTATTTTCAGTGGATCTACGGCTGCCTTTTTCAGGCTCAGTATTACTCTTGTGTTCTGGTCGTAGTCCAGGGACTAAATTTGCAATATTTTATATCTGTTTGGCCCCATGCCCCTTGGAATCTAGGCTAATACGAAACCAATTTACCACAGATCCTAACTCAGTAAATTATTTCCTGATAAGTGGAGACACACACAGGAATTGTTACATTGATTATTTATTATTCTTTATTTTGTTATATTTTAGTAAGAATGGAAGTTAACTAATTTATAAATTTAAATGATTGAATTCTTCAATTTAGTCACAAAATATTGAATTATAAAATTGTTTGAATTCTGTTCTCGGTGTAAAGAAAATACAAATAATTCGGTTAATGTAGTCTCTAATTTAATTTGAAGTAATAGATTGTTGTGAAGAAAAACAATTTATTATAAATTAAAATTGGAAAGAACAAATTAAAAAGGATTATTACAAGTATACAGAATTTTCCTTATTATGGAAACGTTCTGAAGGTTTGCTATTCTCCTCTCGATTTGAAGAAAGAGAGAGAGAAGAAATCCTCACAAGTGAGATATTATTTATTTGAGATACTGCTCCAATGGCAATTCATCTTTAAACAGGGAGACTATGATTTTACAAAATTAAAAAAAATATTAAAAAATCTCCAAAATAAATTATTACAAATGTACAAAATAAATAAATTGCACAAAATTTAATATAAAATGTTCATAAATTTATAACATAAGAAAAAAACTATGAAGAGGTAAACTGGAAGTAGGTAGAATCTGAAAGGAGGTAAATCTTTTGTTCTACAAATACAGTGCTTACTATATATAATTTTACATAATGATAACTAATAGCTATTATATTTCATTATATCAAATAATTCATTTCTTAAATACTTAAAAACATTTCCATAAATTGGCTACTGTTATTACTTGTATGCAGATAGTTAATATGTGTTTTACAGTCAGCGTACTGTTGCAGTACCGACATATAGGTTCATCTTGTCTGCTCATTAGATGTGAATGTTTTAGTCTAGTGTGTCCCGTACGTAGGTGTATAAGTACAATTTCTTCTCTTCTAGAGTATCTATTACTTAAACTCAAGTTTAGCATATTCAATTTGATTTCTCTAAGTTTACTTTCAGAGTTATTCCATAAATTATTCCGATCATTAATCATGAGTTTTCTTATTTCAGAGAAAGCGTCTTGGCGAGATACGTACAAAAAATCAATTGGGTCAAGTTCAGTTGATTGTTTCACTGGTCTGTTCACTATATTAGTTTAGGTAATGCCCATATGACTGGGCAACCAATAAATAGTAATGCGATTTTTTTAGTCTATATTACTAAAAATATATATAAAAAATATTAATAATTTCAGTAACAAGAGGATTGCTAAAGTATATGTCTTCAAGTGATTTTATTGAACTCAATGAGTCTGTAGAAATGACAATGTCTCTTTGAGTAGTTGTAATGTTCGTTAGTTCTAAGAAAATAGCATGTGATTCTGCCGTGTATATTGTATAGTTTTTTGTACACAGTATTGTCTCCTACCACTGCAGCAATCTCAGTCCCATAGTCTGTTTTGGATGCAAAAAGTTGTATAGAGCCAATCTTATTAAAATTAAATGTACTATAAATATTGCTACATACATTTATTCTCTATCTTGAATATTAACTGAGATATTTGCATTTTTCAGCATTCAGTAAACTCCTACTTCTACTCATGTTACATAAACAATACTCTGTTATATAATAAACCACATTGTTCGAAGCTTAAATACCAAATATTGTTTTCCAGAGCCCTTTATTATACGAGATACATGCAAATATGTTCTGGTGTCCTCCCCCATTTTAAGTTCTTGGACTATTAAAATTTGATTGATTGGGATCACAATTATTCTGATTCATTATATATTACATGACTAGATATAGTAAATAGCTTTCAGATTAATGTATTATAGTCTGATATATTTCAGTAGTTGTTTTTATTTCCAGCAGTTGGTTGGCAGACCTGATTTCTTACATTTCAGGTGCTTCCCGGGACTTTGTTAAAATTTACTTCACTCCTGTGCTTTGACTAATATTTCTTGCGACTTATTCTTAATTTCTACTATATAACTTTTAGAGTCTTTAATAAAATCTAAAACTGGTTCTTGTTCTTCTAAAAATTCTTCACCTATCACCATCTTGCAAGTGAATTGCATTGTGTTACTAGTATGTAGATTTATCTACTGTAAACCTTCACATTGGAAATATGCTTAGTTTATGTAGCCCCTGCCTGAAGTACTTTTAATAATACTATACTCACCAAATCATAAGATGTTTGATGTCTTCAAAATAGGATTTTCTAGGCTTCCTTTTTCCCCTATGCCCAATAATCATACCCTCAAATATATTTATAACTAGCTAAGGTACCCAGCTTCGCCCGGGAATTCATTTTAGGCTGAATAAAGATGGTATTTTTTTGGCAAGGCTTTATTTTCTACAATATTTTGACATTTCCCCATCACAGTTTTTAGGGTTTATACCCGTCGTTGCTGTGGATTTTTTAATAATAAAACTATTTGTTATTTAAGACTTCACTCTTCTAATAATATTCTATTTCCCGTCTCCTGTGCATGTCGATTTTTATATAACGTAATGAACTGTACAATTCATAGTCGTAGAAAGTATTCTGTCTTGAAACCTTGTATGAATTAAAGTTCCTTTCCCTTGATCTGGTCCAAAGTGTAATGGTGACAGATGTTTTAGATACATCAAAACCAAAAAACAAATAGAAAATGAAATATCACAAATTTTTATTTCAGACCTCCCTTATAATCCCCACTCCCGTTTGAACCTATAAATATAGCTTATAATCATGGAAGAATTAATGTTAATTCACATACCGAGCTTTAGTTTTTGGTGTACATCTCGATTATACTTTGTTATACGGTGAAAGTGAATTCAACAAAAGTTACTCTAAATAACAGAATAAACAATTTTTGTCATGAGCGTATCTGCCGAAAAACCAATAGGAAACGAAATATTGCTATTTTTAATTTCAGGCCTCCCATACAACCCCCACTCCTGCTTGCAACTCCTGTTTGTCTTAGAGAATATTAATATAGCCTAAAGTCTAAGTTGGGTTAGTAGTAATATACATACCAAGTTTCATAAAATTCGGTTTAGCCGTTTATGCGTGAAAAGGTAACAAACAAATAAACAAACAAACACACACAAAAGAAACAAAATGCAGTTATGGTGTCTATGACATGTGAAACGAAAATTTATTGTGAAATTTCGCGAAAAAAACCAATGTATAGACAGAGGTTACAATTTTATATATATATATATATATATATATATATATAAATATATATATATATATATATATATATATATATATATATATATATATACTAGCTCAGATACCCGGCTTCGCTCGGGAATTTATTTGAGGCTGAATGGTGATAATATTTTTTTGGCAAGGCTTTACTTTGCACAATATTTTGACATTTACCCGTCCCAGTGTTTAGGGTTAATACCCGTTGTTGGCATTTGTTAATAAGAAAATTAATTTTTTATGTAAGTCTACACATGGTTCCTGGAGAAATGTATAAATCAAAAGTTAATCTAAATATCAAAGTAAACAACTTTTGTTATATGAATGTTTGTCGAAAATAGACAACGAAATTTCGCGAATTTTTATTTCAGGCCTCCCTTATAACCGCCACTCCCGTTCTAACCTAACAATTTTAATATAGCTAATAATCATGGAAGAATTAATGCTAATTGACATACCAAGTTTTTTTAAGTTCTGTTTAATCGTTAGCGCCCAATGAAATATTTGACTCCCGCTTTAGTTTATAGTGTATATCTCGTTTATTCTTTGTTAAAAGACAAAAATGAATATGACAAAAGTTAATCTAAATAACAAAATAAACAACTTTTGTTATGTTTGTATTTGCCGAAAAACGAATAGAAAACGAAATACTGCTATTTTTAAATTTAGGCATCCCTTACAACCCCCACTCCTGCCCGTCCCTAGAAATGATGGTATGGCTTGTTACAATGAAGGCGTTAGTCCTAATACACGTACCGAGTTTTATTTAGTTCGGTTGATTCTTTTGTGCCAAATAAAATTGTTGACTCCCGCTATAATTTTTAGCGTATAACTCATTTATATTTAGGTATACGACGAAAGTGTATATAACAAAAGTTACTCTAAATAACAAAATAAACAACTTTTGTTATGTTTATATTTGCCAAAAAACCAATAGGAAACGAAATAGCGCTATATTTAATTTCTGGCCTCCCTTATAACCCCCACTCCTCCCCGTCCCTAGAAATGTTGGGATGGCTTGTTATAATGAAGGCGTTAGTCCTAATACACGTACCGAGTTTTATATAGTTCGGTTGATTCTTTTGTGCCAAATAAAATTGTTGACTCCCGCTATAATTTTTAGCGTATAACTCATTTATATTTAGGTATACGACGAAAGTATATATAACAAAAGTTACTCTAAATAACAAAATAAACAACTTTTGTTATGTTTATATTTGCCAAAAAACCAATAGGAAACGAAATATCTCTATTTTTAATTTCACGCCTCCCTTATAACCCCCACTCCTGTTTGTCTCAGAGAATATTAGTATAGCCTAAAGTCTAAGTTGGGCTAGTAGTAATATACATACCAAGTTTCATAAAATTCGGTTCAGCCGTTTATGCGTGAAAAGGTAACAAACAAACAAACAAACATACACGAAAGAAACAAAATGCAGTTATGGTGTCTATGACATGTGAAACGAAAAGTTATCGTGAAATTTCGCGAAAAAAATCAATGTACAGACAGAGGTTACAATTTTATATATATATAGATGTATATATAAAGTCGTTGTGCTTTATGATATGCCCAAGAAGTTTCACTCAGCAGTAAAGTTCATAGGAAATACAGCAAACATTTTTTTGGTATCCATGCTTATAAGTTAAAATGATTTACTTATATGCATAAAAATTATTCTTTCTAAAATATGTTTTAGAATCGTTGTACAGATTAATAGCTTTCTATATTGTTTATTGAACAACAAAGATTAATTTACTAATATAATTGTATGTATTTGAAAAAAAAAAAAAACTTCTGCAGTGCGTCCAAAAATCATTAAAAGTCTTTAATAACCAACTTATTTATTAAAAAAAAAACAGAATTTACACAAAGAAAAAACAAATGAAAACGGCCTGTGAAATCCTGTCTGGAAAGTGTGGTATCCAGTAGATAACGCATCCCAATTAGCCTTAGTAGCAAAAAGTGGATGGTAATAAATAATAATAATCTTACCAAGTTTTAGACCAGACCAGATAATCATCTATGGTTCAAGAACATTGGTTCCCAACCATTGGCAAAAGATCGACGATCGGTGTTTTTCGCCCATCGATGCTCATCCCTCGAAAAGAGTCATTTCCGCTCCATTGGTACTGTCAATGTGACCGCCTAACATGCAGTGATTAGCTCCGCACTCGTTGACAGAGACTTGCTCTGAGATGTACCAAAGTAGTGGGAGTGGCGTTGTCATCGGATAGCACGCTACAGTGTTGAGGCTTTTTTTTCTTTCCTTTGTATCTGAGATCCAGTTAATGATAGGGTAATTTTTTGAGTAGGCAGAGTGACCTGCCTGGGCTGTTTTGACAGTTCCCCTTCTACTGAACTTTCAGTGTTCCATTTTGAGAAGTGTTGTGAATGTAAATGAGTGTAATGGAACATCAGGGCTTTGGTTGTGGAGGTACCAGGTCGGTTATGAGGGCATGAGAAAACGAAAGAAGGGATAAGAATAGTAGGGGAGGAGATAATAAAGAAAAGAAGAAAGAAGCATGGTGAGGCTTGCTAATTTATTCACTCTGCCAGCTTTTGGTAATCTTGACGGTTACCCAGTGCCAACGATGTTCTTTCTTCTGCCCAGTCTCTGACTCACATAGATACGCACAATAACCTGGCATCCTGTGACGTCCCCTCACAACCAATATGGCAAGTGATGACCCCAACAACACTTCAAAAGACGCTATTCCTCAGAATACACCACCAATCAAAGCAGGCAAATCCTTCTCATTGGTTTGCGCATGTTGAAGCAGTTTTCCACATCTCATAAGTTATGAAGTATCAAGCTACTATGGCAAATCTCGGCATGGACATCCGTGAACAAGTTGGCGATCTCATTGACAAGGTGACAGTATAGCGATCTCATCTCAGTGACAATACACCTTGCGCTGATCTCAAAGCCCGCTTGATCAGAGTCTATCAGGATACTCTGAAACCCGAAGAATTCAGAGAATGTTACAAGACACTCAGCTTGGTAACCGCAGAACATCACAACTTTTACGGATTATGCTTCAGCAAGTCTGCATGATTGTTTCTCGAGAGATGTTGAGAACTCTATCGCCTAGAAATCTTCCCAGTAGGATGCAAGCAATTCTTACAGAGACTGGCCAAGGTGGTCTTGAGAAGTTAGCAAGCAGCAAAAGCAGACAAAATTATAGACTTCGACAGTCCAGTCGAGGCATTTACGTTTTCCCAGCAATAATCCACCCAATCAGCATCGGGGTACACCTTTTCAATTAACTGCGATCTCTACGCACCGAAGTAGCTGAATTGTACCAGGCCCACAGATCGCGGCTAATGACAGATAGCCGTGGCAGAACAATCGTACCCGATTCAGTAGTCGTTCTAGTTCGCGGGGTGGAGCATGCATCATCATAAATTGAAGGATAAAGCTAGGAAGGTGAATTTAAACTAATAGGGCAGACGGATCAAGCGACTATGGCCTCAGGCCAACTGCAATCCCACCTTTTCTGGAGAGTTAAACGGCCAGAGCAGATATTTCTCGTCAATACAGGAGCTTCCATCTCAATCGTCCCACCCCACCCTCAGAAAAAAAAACACCGGCAGATTACAATCTCATTGCTGCAAATAATACCCGCATCCCGTCTTACGGAGAGTAGACCATGATCCTAGACCTCGCACTAAGGTGGACCTTTGTCGTTGCGGATGTGATGTATCCAATTATTGGTACTGATTTCCTATTCCGCCATGGTCTGGTAGTCGACATAGGGAATAAGTGGCTCTGCGACGGCACAACAGGTCTGGCAGCATATTATACTATGTCCAAGGTCTTAGTTTCCACTATTCCTGTTGACTGCAAGTATTCCCACATCCTCAGAGAATTCCCTAATGTAACACGCCGATAGATGTCCTTATAAACGCAGTGCAGTATCATATCAAGACAAAGGGAAATCGGGTAACAAGCAAATTCTCTAGACAAATATGAGGCCGTAAAGGAACGTTACCAGCAGTTCATGGACGAGGGCATCTGCAGACCGTCAAAAGGTCCGTAGGCAGCACAGACATTTCAGCGGTCCTACGACCCACTATTCTGTGACTTCCCATTTTCATTCCCTTACCTGGACGATTACTTTATCGCGTCAGCTGATGAGGAGGAGCACGAACTGCACCTAAGAGAAGTTCTCAAGACGATGGATTGACACTCAATGTTGCTAAATGTGTTTTCGGTAAATCTGAAATCGACTTCCTTGGCTACCGAATAAACGCCCACGGTATTACTACTTTACCCTCTAAAGTCTGGGACCATTGTTGACTTTCCACAACCCACCACAATTTTCCAGCTTCGCCGTTTCCTCGGTATGATGAATTTTTATGGAGATCTACCCCTAGTGACGCAAATATCCAGACGCCTTTAAACCAGTTGTTACATAATGGCAAAAAGAACTGCAAACGACCTGTATACAGGACTCAAGAAATCCTATAAGCATTCCGGAAAACCCAGGACAGCCTGACACAACCGGGTTAATAGCGCGGTAAATATGGACCGTACTTCCGGTACAATCCCATGAAGGAGCCTAAGTTCATCAGCCACTCCTCATGCTCCACGCGTTAAAAACTATAATGACATTAGAACAAAAAGTCCGTCACGCAGGGGCTGCGTAAACTAAGAAGATTTCCCACGTGAAGTTTTAAAATAGAGAAATCTGCCCAATAACAAGTGTATTAAGTAGTAAGGGATCACTAAACTTATACACGAGGGACGAATAGTTACGAAGACGGCCGCCAGAGCTCTCTTCGGAAGTACCAAACAGCTCACTCCTGCCGACCAATGCAGAATACAAATGCAAATATCTCGGTCAATATTCGAGATACAGAATAAATGTATAGAACAATATTTATAGTAAATTTAATTTGCAATAAGATTGATTCTATACAATATTTCGATCCGACGCATAATAACGGAGATATTTCGAATTTTCCGAAAATACCCCCTCTAAACCCTCCCTCCCACTGGTCCGAGTTTGGTAACGATCAAACCAAAATTGCGACCCCTAGAGCGTTAACAGACAAATATATATATATATATATATATATATATATATATATATATATATAAAATTGTAACCTCTGTCTGTACATTGATTTTTTTCGCGAAATTTCACGATAACTTTTCGTTTCACATATCATAGACACCATATCTGCATTTTGTTTCTTTCGTGTATGTTTGTTTGTTACCTTTTCACGCATAAACGGCTGAACCGAATTTTATGAAACTTGGTATGTATATTACTACTAACCCAACTTAGACTTTAGGCTATATTAATTTTCTCTGAGGCGAACAGGAGTGGGGGTTATAAGGGAAGCCTGAAATTAAAAATAGCGATATTTCGTTTTCTATTGGTTTTTCGGCAAATATGCACATAACAAAAGTTGTTTATTTTGTTATTTAGAGTAACTTTTGTTATATACACTTTTGTCGTATACCGAAGTTTAAATGCGTTATACGCTAAAAATTATAGCGGGAGTCAATAATATTATTTGCCAAAAAAGACTCAACCGAACTAATTAAAACTCGGTATGTGTATTAGCAGTGAAGCCTTCAGTATAATAAGCCATACCAACATTTGTATGGACGGGCAGGAGTGGGGGTTATAAGGGAAGCCTGAAATTAAAAATAGCGATATTTCGTTTCCTATTGGTTTTTCCGCAAATATAAACATAACAAAAGTTGTCTATTTTGTTATTTGGAGTAACTTTTGTTATATACACTTTTGTCGTATACCTAAGTATAAATGAGTTATACGTTAAAACTTTAGCGGGAGCCAACAATTTTATTGGGCACTAACGGCTGAACCGAACTTAACAAAGCTCGGTATGTCAATTAGAATTAATTCTTCCATGATTATAAGTTATATTAAAATTTTTAGGTTCGAACGGGAGGGGGGTTATAAGGGAGGCCTGAAATAAAAATTCACCATATTTACATGTATAAGAGACGGGAAATATAAAAATATCGAAGACAATGAAGCCTTATCGAACAAATATTCTATTATTAGCAAATCCACGGCAACGACGGGTATCAATCCTAAACACTGGGACGGGTAAATGTCAAAATATTGTGCAATGTAAAGCCTGCTAAAAAATACCATCACCATTCAGCCTCAAATGAATTCCCGGGCGAAGCCGGGTATCTGAGCTAGTATGTATATATATATATATGTAAAATTTTGAACGGACCTCATTTTCGTCATCTCCTGGGTAGGATCGATGGACATTTGAAGAAATTTTTCGAAACTCGCGTCATGAGTCCGACCTTAAAAGCTGATTTCCCTTAAGGGAAATCTGCTAAAACATTTTTAGTACGACCTCAAGAGCTGATTTCCCTTTAGGTTCAAATACCTCGGTTAATATTCATGATAGAAAACATACGTAAACAACAACATTTATAGATAAATGTGCAATAAGATATATAATTTTTCTCCATGTTACGATTTTAGTCTTTAACGAACTTGACCTTTAGTTTTTCATAAAACGCTTATATATAGAATTTGGTAACGATATAAATTGTGACTGCTAGACAAATAAATAAATACATTTATATCAATTTTTGAACGGACTATCTTCGTCATCTAGGCAGGATCGATGGATAATTAAGGAAATCTTTCGAAAATCACATCATGAGTACAACCTCAGTAGCTGATTTCCCTTAAGGGGAATTTGCTAATAATTAGTTAATGTAAGTTGATTCTCTTTCAGAAATGTTATGTGTAAATAACTCTGCGTTACTCGTGCGATATTCACTAAAAGCTGCCATCTCATTCCCAGCTTAAATATTGTTTTGTACTTGCCCTACAGAGGAAGAAATAGAAATAAAAAATTTAGATAGCATAATTTCTAATTCATTTCCGCATGGCAGAAATCTGTCCAGTTTACCCGAAGCTTGATCAAGACGGGATATTTAATTATTACCATTGTACAGTTTTCTGCCCGTATCCCTGCAATCAAAACCCCTTGTACCGGAACAAGAACAATACATTATGAAACTAATCATGTGTAAAAATTATTTTGAAACAATTCATCTAAATTCTTCATGGCCGTCAAACGGCACAGTCAACAGATGTTATCTTAATGCGTAAACAATGTTCTTGATATAATCAGAGTAGTTTTAGTGATGTTTTCAACAGTAGTCTCACTGACATAGTGAACTAAAACTGAGTAGGTTTACCGTCTACTGAAATAACCCAGATATGACTCACTTTCATATTCTATTTCTCCCATTTGCATTAACTAGGCTTGAAATTTAAGGTGAAACATTAGACGTATAGTGAAATGCTAAGATATATAAATGCGGCTGAGATTGGCCATGTGTATTATCCATTTGGGCAATAGGCATTTAATTAGTGGACAACTCATTAAATAAAATCCATAGTATCGCCCACTAGATATGGGTGGCAACCTGTTGATAACCCGCCCCCAATTAGCCTTAGTAGCATAAAGTTAACGTAAATAACTATCTAATAACAAGAAAGTCGGTCACATAGGGGCTGTGTAAACCAAGCAGATTTCCCTCGTGATGTTTAACAATAGATCTACATACTGGTATCGCAACACACCCGTGAATATTAAGTGAATAAATACAAGCGGTAATAAGAAATCTTTCCCCTCCCAACGGGAAGCGTCTGAAATGTAAACAAACAGGTCTGCTAACCTCTCACCGGAAAGAAAAACAATTACTGAAATATATTAATTTTACTGAAAACTATTTACTATATCTAGTACTGTAATTTATAATGAACCAAAATAATTTGTATCTCAATCAATCAAATTTTAGTAGTCGTATGAACTTAAGACAGGGTGGTATCCAGAATATATTTGCATATATCTCGTATAATAAAGGTCTCTTGGAAACCTCCCGCTGGTCTGATTTCAGCCATTAACGAACTTGATGGACTTTCTTTTTACATAAACGATAAAATATCGAGTTTGGTAACGATCAAGCAAATATTACATCCGCTAGAGCGTTAATATATATATATATATATATATATATATATATATATATATATATATATATATATATATATATATATATATATATATATATATAATTGTTATTATATATATATATATATATATAAAATTATCAAAGGACCACATTTTCGTCTTCTGGATAGGATCAATGGACATGTGAAGAATATTTTCGAAAATCGCGTAATGAGGGCGACCTCAATACCTGATTTCCCTTAAGGTAAATTTGCTCAAAAATATAGATAAGCAGAAATACAGAAGCGGTTCGGAATGGTGTCGCCTGGACGAGGAAAAAACATCGTATAAATTAATGCGTTCATAGCTAGCGACCTTTAGATTTGGGCTAGAACTAGGAACTGTCCCTATCAGATAGATGTTCTGAAGAGGTAGACACTGAAGGTCAGGTCAGTTGCTATCGGGATGGCGATGAGGCTGGTGGTTCCTCTGCTGGTGCTGTGCTTCGCGCACCCTGGCTTCTCGGGCAACATCCTGGTTGTCCTCCCTGTAGCCTCATACAGCCACACAATGCCCTTTATGCCCGTGCTCAAAGAATTGGGCAAGAGAGGGCATAACCTCACTGTCATCTCAGCTTTCCCTCAGGACCCAGTACCTCAGGGATTTAACCAGATAAAGGTTGAAGGGAACACGTCTGCGCTTGTAGGTGAGCAATCTTTGACTCTTGGAAAGCCACAAGGAGAAAACGTACGTCACGTATTTACATTTATCTCAAAACGTAAAAGTTCAATGTATGCAATATCTTGTATTTTAGGCTTCAAAATATAACAGCTTATTGCTAATATGGCATGAGGTTGGGATTTACTGAAAGCCTAAAACTAAAAAATCCAAATATCTCCTCGGTTAATAATCAAGATAGTGAAAAAATCTACATAACAACATTTATAGAACATTACATTTGCAATAAGATCCGACGCATAGTAACAAAGATATTAAGAATTATCGAAATTCCCCACCTCTAACCCCCCCCCCCAATTGTCAGAATTCAGCTATTAACGAACTTGATCTGTAGTTTTACATAAAACGCCTAAATATCCAGTTTACATACTATATATATATATATATATATATATATATATATATATATATATATATATATATATATATATATATAGACACACACACACACACAGAGTGTTTCTGTAGCGGTCTCAATTTTTGTATAATCGTCACCAAACTCGGTATTTAATCGTTTTATGTAAAAAGAAAGGTCAAGTTCGTTAACGGCTGAAATCGGACCAGTGGGACGGGGGGGGGGTTAGAGGGGGGATTTTTTGAAAATTCGAAATATCTACGTTACTGTACGTCAGATCGAAAAATTGTATAGAACCAATCTTATTGCAAATTGAATTTACTGTAAATATTGTTATATACTTTTATTCTATATCTTGAATATTAACCGAGATATTTGCATTTTTATTAAATGTGTGTGCTGCTATTGTCGGAAGTTTCCGGATTAATTCGGTCATTTCCTATCATTTAATAACCAACAACAGATATATATATATATATATATATATATATATATATATATATGTATCTGTTGTTGCTTATTAAATGATAGTAGGTAATAGTCAATTACGGAAACGGCCGAACTAGCTTTTGGCGGATACTCACGACAAGAACCGAATTTAACCGACCTCATCTCGTCCGTTATCCGCGCGCACTTAATAAAAATGTTAATATTCAAGATAGAGAATAAATGTATATAACAATATTTATAGTAAATTTAATCTGCAATATGATTGATTCTATACAATTCCCGACGTATAATAACGGAGATATTTGGAATTTTCGAAAATCCTCCCCTCTAAACCGCCCTCTGGCTCTACTGGTCCGATTTCAACCATTAACGAACTTTATCACTTGCGGGACAGGTTTTTTTGTTTTTTTAAATTCAATAATCTAAGGTACAGCGGTTTTATTTCAAAAACTATTAAGCCCGAATAGCTATTTAAGTATTTTCATTAAGTTCATTAAAAATGATATTAAATTACTATTTAAATGTTTGGATTTAAGTTATCAGTTATAATTTTGTGCTGAAGGCATAAAAACTGCTCCCGTTTTTTTTTCTGAGATATTTTATTTTTCAAATGAACACCTTGTATTTAACTACTCCTAAACATCAAACAAATGCAAAAATTTGAAACGCAATTCCTTGTAATTATTTTAATTGGCACATAAACTGGACTATTATTGTTAAATTACAAGGACGTGTACAAGTCTTGAGCAAAGAAATTCTACTGCTCATTAGAATACTTTATCCACATTCTGAATATACCATCTTCATTGGAGAAAATATTTTGAATAAAATTTCTTGATCGCAATGGAAAGGATACAATTTTAGCAGATTTCCCTGAAGGGTTATCAGGTATTGAGGTCGTACTCATGACGGTATTTTCGAAATTTTTCTTGTGTGTGTGTGTGTGTGCCTATTAACGGTCACAATTTTTATTTGATAGGTGCCAAACTCGATATTTTAACGTTTCATCTATGAATGAATATCAAGTTCGTTAACGGCTAAAATCAGACCAGTCGGAGGGGGGGGGGGGATTTTGAAAAATCGAAACATCTCCGTTATTATGCTTCGGATCGAAAATTAGTAAGTATAAAATCAATCTTATTGCAAGTGTAATGTTCTATAAATGTTATTATGTGCGTTTTTTCATTATCTTGATTATTAACCGAGATATTTGCATTTTAGCAGATTTCCCTTAAGGGAAATCAACTATTGAGGTTGTACTCATGACGGAATTTTCGACATTTTTCTTCAAATGTCCATCGATCCTACTTAGTAGATGACGAAAATGAGGTCCGTTCAAAACTGTATATATATATATATATATATATATATATATATATATATATATATATATATATATATATATGTCTGTTACCGCTCTAGCGGTCGCAATTTTTGTTTGATCGTTACGAAACTCGAAATTTAGTCATTTTATGTCAAAAGAAAGATCAAGTTCGTTAATGGCTGTAATGGGACCAGTGGGAGGGGGGGGGTTAGAGGGGAGGATTTTCGAAAATTCAAAATATCTCCGTTACTGTACGTCGGATCGTAAAATTGTATAGAATCAATCTTATTGCAAATTACATTTAATATAAATATTGTGCTATACATTTTTTCCGTATAATGAGTATTAACCGAGATATTTGTATTTTTTGTAATGAGTTCCGCTTTCAGTAAACCCCCACTCCTACTAGGGACATATTAATAATAAGGTGATATCTCATGAACCACCTCATTATTAGGTTAAATACAAAATATTGTTTTCAACAAAGCTTTATTTTACGAGGTACAAACAAATACGTTCTGTTGAACCCCCCCCCCTTTTTTTCTTTTTCTTTTTTTTCTTGGACTACAAAAATCTGAGTGATTGATATAGAAATTATTTCTATTCATTTGAAATTACTCCACTAACTATAGTAAATAGTTTCCAATAAAATTAATATTTTAAATTCAGATATATTTCTTTAATAGTTTGTTTTTCCGGTCTACCTATCGATACTGCACTACAAGGTTGGCTAACCTGTGTGTTTACAATCCAGCCGTATTACGTTGTAGGGACTATTAACTTATATTGTAAATTCACTGAAAGATTTCTCATTACCGTTTGTAATTATTCACTAATATTCACGGAAGTGTTACCTGTATGTATATTTATCTATTGTAAACCTTCGCTAGCTAACCTGCTTGTTCCTTAATCATGTGAAAATCTCATAACCGTCTGAATCGTATTTTGCCCCCCCCCCTTTCTAAAATCCGGGAAGAAAATAGAAAGGAGGACTTCTCAGATTCCTAAATTCGGAATGGTTGTGATTAACATTATTCTGGTTTATTATTAATTACAGTACTAGATATAATAAATAGTTAGGAATAAAATTTATAATTTATATTCAAATATATTTCCGTAATTGCTTTTATTTCCGGTAAAAGCTGGCTAACCTGATTGTTTACAACTCAGACTGTTTGCTATCAGGAAGGTTCTTACCATTTGACTTGCCTTTTATTTGTTTACTTAATATTCACAGCAGTATTAAGTCTTACAAATAATAGATATTCTGTGGTACTATTTAGTGTTGTAATAAGTGTTCAGAGCGCTGCTATCATTAAAGGTAAGTTCATCTTTTGTGTTCTTGTTGTTTTTTTGAGATTGAATTGTTTTTAATTTAACCCTGCACTCACAACGTGGGGTCACCCATGACCCCCGATTCCTAAGAATATTGTGTAAGTCCTTTTAACTCCAGCTGTTCGACATGTCTGATCCTATACCTTCCTGTCCTGACAAGATGTTCATAACAGAGGGCCACCCTGCTTCCAAACCTTTCATAGGAAACATATATAATGCTTTTGGGGTCTCGGGCGACCCACGTTGTGGTTAATGTAATATTTTTACTTTTACAATTTATAATGTCGGGAAATAAAATATTTAATACGGAAGATGAAATTCGCACAGAACTTCTTCGGCAAATTGAAGAAGAAAAATTGAGACAGGTAATTCTGAGCTATTATCCGGTTAACTTCAATTCCCTCCATACTGTAATATTACATTAGTGTAGTGCTGAATATTAATATTCAGTCCTAATTATGTGTCGGAAAACGAAAATATATTAATAAACTTAATTTAGTAGTCGTCTGGCTCACTGTCGGTATCTGGCTCATGAACGACGCGAGATAAATTTTGTAACACTAAAATTTCCAAAATACGCCATCGGTGGTTAAAACCGAGGGTGGGGGGTTTTCTTGTTCTAACTTTAGTATAAAACAAGAGTACATCACATTTTTAGGGCGATTGGTCAGTTCTACAATGAACGACTCTGGCGCATGAACGACGAGAGGTTGCTCGTCCTCGCCATTGTAGATCTGACCAATCGCCCTAAAAATGTGATGTACTCTTGTTTTATACTAAAGTTAGAACAAGAAAACCCCCACCCTCGGTTTTAACCACCGATGGCGTATTTTGGAAATTTTAGTGTTACAAAATTTATCTCGCGTCGTTCATGAGCCAGATACCGATAGTGAGCCAGACGACTACTAAATTAAGTTTATTAATATATTTTCGTTTTCCGACACATAATTAGGACTGAATATTAATATTCAGCACTACACTAATGTAATATTACAGTATGGAGAGAATTGAAGTTAACCGGATAATAACTCAGAATTACCTTGAGACATTCTTCTGCTGATGAAAGTACTGATGATGAATTAAATGACGGACATGTAAGTGAAGATGATGATGGACAGTTAGAAGAAGATAGAATTGAAGATGTTTTTGATGCTTCTGATATAGAAGCATCCAGTGATAGTGACATTGAACAAGAAATGACAAGAAAAGTGATGTATGGGAGAAACGGACTGAAGTGGTATGGAAAACCATTTTCATCAAAGAACAACCGTACGGCTCAAAAAAACATCGTGTTGAACTTGCCTGGCCCAAAAGGGGAAGCCGTCAAAGAAACGTCTGTAAGTAAGATTTTTCATTTATTTATGACTGAAGAAATTATAAATGAAATTATTCTTCATACTAACAGTGAAATAGACAAACAAAGGGCAAATTTTTCATCTGATCAGAGGTACCTTCAACATGTTGATTTTATTGAAATGGAAGCACTTTTTGGAGTTTTATTTTTGTCTGGAGTTTTGAAATCATCTGGGTTGTCCACTACGGAATTTTGGGAAAAAAAGTATGTGTTAAATGTTATAAAAGTTTATGTGCTGAACACAGACAAAGTATTTGTTCAAATTGTGTAGATGATTAACTTTTTTTTTTTTTTTAACCACACTTTTCTATTCACATTTTCAATGCACCATATTTTTTAAAATTATTTTTTCACCAACAAATTTGTATGTTTCCTGGATTCTACTATTACTAAAGAAAACGTAATGTAATGTAATTTGAGAAAAAACTTTAATGTAAGTTTTGGTTTCTATGTACATATAACCTCAATCTATCTACATATAACCTCAATTTGTGATACTATGATGTTTAATTTTTCAAACGCCCATTTATCATTTAACTTTAATATTTTTAATTTAAATAGCTAGTTTACGACTAGTAGTTATAGAAAATGGCAATATAAACAATTAACATTACAAATTAAATAGCAATATGAATAATATTATATGGGGTCACATATGACCCCACGTTGTCAAATGTGCAACAAATGTCTCACGTTGTGAGTGCAGGGTTAATTTCGGAGCCTAACGGGCGAGAGTTACTTTCCCGCCAAAAGCTAGTTCGGCCGTTTCTTTGACTGGCTTGGCTCTCGTGAAATTTCTCTATTGTAAAACTTCACGTGGGAAATCTGCTTAGTTTACACAGCCCCTGCGTGACGGACTTTTTTAGTTTTCGGCCGTCAGTAAACCCCCATTCCTCATAATAACAATAAACCGTTATATTATGAAGTACATTATTTGATAATACCTAATATTATTCTCATTAAAGTTTTACTTCTTGAGATAAATGTAAATACGTGGGAAATCTGCTTAGTTAACGCAACCCCTGCGTGACGGACTTATTACATAGATTATTGTAGCGTTCAGCTGAATATAGTTGGTTCCCTCGCGATATCTTCTAGAGAAATATCCTCAATGAAATATGGCTGCTTCTCCTTGAGACTAATGACATCAAAATTAGTTTGAGCTTAACGAAGAAATTATTTTCTGTAAACGTTTCTTTCTATTCCTTTTCATCTAAACAGGTTTGTTGGATTGTTCAAGGATAAAACTTCTAATGGAACTACACTTAAGAAAGATAATGGAATACTAAGAGGCGAACCACTTATTTTCCTGTTATCTATAGTATAGATCAAAACTAAAGTTCATTTCTAAATATTTGAAGATAAAAATATGTAAACATTTTTAATGGACGACGTTTTAAGGCCTTTTAATTCAAAGACAGCAAATTTAAAAAGTCCGTCACATAGGGGCTGAGTACACTAAGCAGATTTCCCCCGTAAAGTTGTACAATAAAAAGTCCGTCACGCAGGGGCTGCGTAAACTAAGCAGATTTCCCACGTGAAGTTTTACAATAGAGAAATCTGCCCAATAACAACTGTAGTGTAAGGGATCTCTAAACCTATTCACGAGGGACGAATAGTTTACGGAAACGGCCGCCAGAGCTCTCGGCGGAATGTCCCAAACATAGCCGACTCCTGCCGACCACGCACAGAATACAAATGCAAATATCTCGGTTAATATTCAAGATACAGAATAAATGTATAGAACAATATTTATAGTAAATTTAATTTGCAATAAGATTGATTCTATACAATTTTTCGATTTGATGAATAATAACGGAGATATTTTGAATTTTCAAAAATCCCCCCTCTAAACCCCCCCTCCCACTTGTCCGATTTCAGCCATTAACGAACTTGATCTTCCTTTTTACATAAAACGATTAAATTCCGAGTTTGGTAACGATCAAACAAAAATTACGGCCGCTAGAGCGTTAACAGACAAATATATATATATATATATATATATATATATATATATATATATATATATAATTTTGGACGGACCTCATTTTCGTCATCTCCTCCTGGGTAGGATCGATGGACATTTGAAGAAGTATTTCGAAACTCGCGTCATGAGTACGACCGGCGTAATAAATGAACATACTGGTAGCACTCACCACCGTGAGTAAATAGAATCGGTAATGAGATATCTTTCAGTTAATTTTAGTAAGTTTCCAACGAAAACGGCTTCTGAATTGTAAGCAAATATTTTTACCGGAGAGAAAAACAATTACAGATATATATCTGAATATAATATATTAACTTTATTTCAAACTATTTCTAGTACTGTAATTTATAATGAATCAAAATAATCTATATTTTAATAACTAGTAGTCCAAGGACTAAAGAAGGGGGGTGGTCAACAGAACGGATTTGCTTATATCAAAGAAATATCCCAACTCGATTTGAACTAGGAATGGTAGGGTTTTCTTAAAAGGCAAAACAAATATTTGCCGATACCTTCGTTTTATTGGTCACACTTAAAATCTTCGTCAATATTGGTTTTAGCTGTAAGTAGAAATTATATTTGCAGAGTGTATTTTGTAACACTAATACGATGTTTATATTTCTGAAATATTGAATTTTAGTAGACAAATGGAAATCATTTATCTTCCATGAGTTAAGATTTTCTTTAAATATATATTAACGGGACAAATACTGTAAGCAAACCAAATATTCTTTCACTGTGTGAGATACATGGGTATATATTCGATAGACGTCACCAGTAAATAGTATATTTTGTAGATACCTCTTATATGTAATCAATCAATTAAGAACAAAAGATGAAATTGGTTAGTCGGACAAGAGGAATGGGGCGGGGTAGGGGATATATACTCAACCGCAAAAAAAAAAAGTCCGTCACGCAGGGGCTGCTTAAACTAAGCAGATTTCCCACGTGAAGTTTTACAATAAAGAAATTTCAGAATAGAGAGTCAAACAGTTGCGGGAACGGCCCGAACTAGCTCCTGACGGAAACTCACGGCTAGACCCGAAGTTAGCCGATCTCATCTCAGAAGCTGAAAACAGAAAAATGCAAATATCTCGGTTAATATTCAAGATAGAGAATAAATGTAAGAACAATATTTATAGTACATTTAATTTGCAATAAGATTGATTCTATACAATTTTTCGATCCGATGCATAATAACGGAGATATTTCGAATTTTCGAAAATCCCCCCTCTAAACCCCCCCCCCCCTCCCACAGGTCCGATTTCAGCCGTTAACGAACTTGATCTTTCTTTTTACATAAAACAATTAAATACCGAGTTTGGTGACGATTAAATAAAAATTGCGACCACAAGAGAAGAGCGTTTACAGACATATTATTATAATATAAAACTAACATTATATATAATAATACTAATATTATAATACCGTTAACAATTAAAAAATATATATAATTATTTTGAACGGACCTCATTATCGTCATATGCTGGGTAGGATCGATGGAAATATGTCGAAAATCGCGACATGAGTACTACTCAACTACTATAGATAGTTGATTTCCCTTTAGGGGATTAGATTGTCAAATCTACTGTGTATAATAAGTATAAAATGGAACTTTAAAAATGGACCACTCAGACAGCGTTTCTTCCCTCACCCTGCCTAGTAAGGCAAGGCCGAACGGTCATCGATGATTTGGGAATTCTGCAAGAGAACTCCCAAATCCGCCTCACGCTCAGGAAGAAACGCTCGATTCGTCATCGTGGTTCAGTTTGCTCAACGATTGACGTCGAGTTGAAGACCAACGAACTACAGAAATGATCCTGTAGAAGTATGATCTTAAATGCAAACTGCACAGATTCACAAGCCCATACAAATAACTCCGGCTGCCATTCTGAGAACCAGACGTGATATTCCTCAGTATGATAAATATTCGAAGTCTTTCCGAGAAATGTACATACGCCCCCCTCAAAAAAACCTAATAATTAATCTAGTAGAACAGACATACTTAAGCTAGGTATGATAATTAAAAGGACTAGTAAAAGATTTGAGGTACAGATCACTTGAGAAAGTGGGACCAACTAGCGTTCCTACTGACCATACGTCGAACTACATGCATGGGCTAGACATCACATACTCCAGAAAACAATTATTAATCTCTATGCCCACTAGAAACATGAAGCACTGGTTCAGGTAAAGTATTACACTTAAAAGACAGAACTAGAAGTACATTATTAACAATTTTTGATAAATTAAAAAATGTTCCATCCTGATTCAAAACAAAATTGTTTGAATTGTGTATTTAAATGAAGAAAATCAAAACTGTACAAGTACAAAAAAACACAGTAAAATAATAAATATTAACTTCTAAGAATGAATCCCCTTCATAAGAGAGAGCAATAAGTGAACTCTAAAGAATATGTTCAACAGAAACTTATTTTACAAACTTTCTTTTTAATCATGCAAAACAAAAAAAAGGGCACTTTTATTAAAAACAAAATTAAACATATATTGTTCATTTCAAGCGAAGAAAAAGAAAAACATTTAAATACATATAAAACTTGCAAAAATATACTGGAATATCTAGTGTTCCTTAGAGAAAAATATAAGTTTCTTAAATTCTATTCTAACATAACCCAAGATGTTGAATCATTATAATAATCCTGCCACCAATATTCCAAAACTTGAATACTCACTAAAATGTAGATTTCAATCACTTCTTTATTCTACAAGAAAAGTATTATGCAAGTGCATAAATTGTAATGGATATGTAGTTTTGACTACCATTCCTAAAAAAAGCTGATAACTACTCGTATTTATAATAGCTGATGAATTTAGCTGCAACTAGATAAATACCTACATTTTATATAGTGACCTGGTCATGTTAGGCATTGCTCTGACAAGATGAGAAGAGTAGAACATAACAGTAGTAAAGTTCAATAGTGGCAGAGGTTATAAATGTGTTATTTACAACTATAATCAAATTGAATTATGGGTGAAAAAATTTTTTATTTTCCTTATAGAGAAGAAACTAGCTCCTAAACACGAGGTGTACTGTGAAAAAAGCAGGGCAAAACAAATAGCAAGGAAATTGAAGTTGTTTCATTTGTGTGATTCTTGCCCGAAGATAAATTTTTAAATTCAGGCCTCCCTTATAACCCCTACTCCTGCCCGTCCCTAGAAATGTTGGTATGGTTTATTATAATGAAGGGGTTAGTGCTAATGCACATACGGAGTTTTATTTAGTTCGGTTGAGTCTTTTGTGCTAAATAAAATTGACTCCGCTATAATTTTTAGCATATGACGCATTTATACTTTGGTATATGACGAAAGTATATATAACAAAAGTTACTCTAAATAACAAAATAAACAACTTTTATGTGCATATTTGCCGAAAAACCAATATGAAACGAAATATCGCTATTTTTAATTTCAGGCCTCCCTTATAATATTAATATAGCCTAAAGTCTAAGTTGGGTTAATAGTAATATACATACCAAGTTTCATAAAATTCGGTTGAGCCGTTTATGCGTGAAAACGTAACAAACAAACAAACAATGTTCATGAATATATATGTGTGTCTGTTAACGCTCTAGCGGTCGTAATTGTTCTCTGATCGTTAACAAACTAGATATTTGTACGTTTTATGAAAAATAAAGATCGAGTTCGTCAACGGCTAAAATTGGACCAGTAGAAGTGGGGGAGGGAGGAAGAGCATTTCAAAAATTCGAAATATTTCCGTTGTTATGCACCGGATTGAAAAGTTGCATTAAATTAAGTTATTGCAAATGTGATGTTCTATAAATGTTTTCTCTAAATTGAATATTAACCGAGGGTTTTCCATATTTTAGTTTTCGGCCATTTGTAAACCCCCACTCCTACTTATGTTATACTAACAAAAAGCAGTTATATTATGAAGCACTTATATTGAAGCCTAAATACCAAATATTGTTCACATCGAACTTTTACGTTTTGAGATATATGAAAATACGTGACGCACGTGGGAAATCTGCTTAGTTAACGCAGCCCCTACTTGACGGACTTTTTAGCAGATTTCCCTTAAGGGAAATCAGCTATTGAGGACGTACTCATGATGCGATTTTCGAAAATTTTCTCAAATGTCCATCGATCCTACCCAGGAGATGACGAAAATGAGGTCCGTTCAAAATTATATATATATATAATTATTGATAAAACCCCAACTTATATATATATATATATATATATATATATATATCTATATATATATATATATATATATATATATATATATATTTGCCTGTTAATGCTCTAGCGGTGGCAATTTTTGTTTGATCGTTACCAAACTCGATATTTAAACGTTTTATGCAAAAAGACAGATCAAGTTCGTTAATGGCTAAAATCGGACAAGTGGGAGGGGGGGTTTAGAGGGAGGGATTTTCGAAAATTCGAAATATCTCCGTTATTATACGTCGGATCACAAAAGTGTATAGAACCAATCTTATTGTAAAATACATTTACTATAAATGTTGTTATATACATTTATTCTCTATCTTGAATATTAACGGAGATATTGGCATATTTATTAAATTTGGGCCGATAACGTACGACGGAATTTCCCGCCAAAAGCTAGTTCGGCCCTTTGCCGTAACTGTTCGGCTCTCGTATGGAGATTTCTCGATTGTATAACTTCACGTGGGAAATCTGCTTAGTTTACGCAGCCCCTGCGTGACGGACTTTTTATATATTAATATCGAACTTTAAACGTTTTATATAAAGTAAAGATCATGTTTATTAATGTCTAAAATTAGACAAGTGGATTATCTTTAAGCCTATTTATCACTGAACGCCGTATTTCAAACTTAAATACGGCCTATGGCTTCCTTCAAGAAGATTTACTAACTACCGCTGAGCTGAATTCCCACGTGTGCCAGTATTGCTATTGGCTAGGTGGAATCAAATCTAGACTGCAGGTTTTCCAAGTAGGATCTATACGAACCTTTTAACTCGCAGGACTAACCTGAGCCCTACCCACTCAAAACAAAAAATATCCGTCACGTAGGGTCTGCGTAAACTAAGCAGATTTCCCACGTAAAGTTATACGTATAATAGAGAAATCTCCATACGAGTGCCGATCAGTTACGGAAACGGCCGAACTAGCTTTCGGCGGGATTGAATAGAAGCGATCATAGCTCGTCCGTTACACCTAATAAAAATGCAAATATCTCGGTTAATATTCAAGATAGTGAATAAATGTATATAACAATATTTATAGTAAATTTAATTTGTAATACGATTGGTTCTATACAATCTTTCGATCCGATGTATAGTAACGAAGATATTTCGAAATCACCCATCCCACTGGTCCGATCTCAGCCGTTAACGAACTTGATCTTCCTTTTTACATAAAACGATTAAATACCAAGTTTGGTGACGATTAAACAAAAATTGCGACCGCTAGAGTGTTAACAGACAAATATATATAGTTTTGAACGGACCTCATTTTCGTCATCTCCTGGGTAGGATCGATGGACATTTGAGGAAATTTTTCGAAAATCGCGTCATGAGTACGACCTCAATAGCTGATTTCCCTTAAGGGAAATCTGCTAATATATGTTAAAAATATATATGTGTACGATCGATGGACATTTGAAGAAATGGTACTTGTGTATTATATCCACCACATTTTAGTTCCACTAGTTACACGCTAGAGTGCGGTACTGTTTTAAGTAGTACGATTCATTGTCCGCAAGGAAGGTTATACTTACCTTATAACCTTCTACGGGATTATAATGATAAATAAAAGAAAACACAATTTTTAAAAATAAAACATTTTATTCACATTTAGGCGGGAAATGTGTGGAAGTATGTTCTTCATATCTAAGGACACAACTCCCTCATGTAACTGTTCCAATCAATAGCAGTCTTATTGGAAATTTTGAGTTGTTTTTTGCAAAAATTGACAAATGTCAATTCTTTGCACCAGCAGTAAATGAACTTCAATGCATTACAAAATGGAATTTTACTTCCTTCGAACCAAGTGTCAATCCGAACGCCGACTTGCTCACCACACTTTCTTACATTACATTTCCAAAAAAGACTTTTTTTTCCACTATAAAGTTTCATACAATGTGATTTAGAACACTTTCTTCTGATAGCCAAAATATTCCTCTCATGTAAATATTTAACAGCGTCTTCTTCAGTCGTTGGCAAATCCCAAAGAGGCATTTTTAAAGAACTAAGAAACTCTAAAGAGCAAAAGCAACTATGACAAAAGATAACCTCATTAGCCTGGGAGAGCTAGCGTCGCACTTCAGTAGCGCATTCTAGCGTGTAACTAGTGGAACTAAAATGTGGTGGATATAATACACAAGTACCGAAGAAATTTTTTGAAAATCGCGTCATGAGTACGACTTCAATAGCTAAAACTTAACTCTTAATTATAATCTTGGCATTCAACATTATTTTGTATTTTTGATTTATTTGTACTTAGAACATAAATATCAAGTGTCAGTAATGATAAACCTTCAGTTCATAATATTTTTTTTTAATGGTGATTTTATGTGGAATGGCTACATAAACATAAACATACAAATGAATATGTTATTAGCAATTTTTTAACAAACAATTTTTCCCTGTAGAGCTGGGTAATTAGCACATGCCGTTGTAGTAGATATGATAATGAATATTAGGCTCTGTGTGCGTACCTGCGAATATTCAGCACCTGGCTGCTAATAAGGAATAAATGTTGTTAATTATTCACAAATATTCACGTTGAGGGCCACTAAGCGCGTAGCTGATGATTTCACCGTCCTCGGTGGCTAGCAATTGCATAATTACCAACAAGCTAAGCTCCAATGATGTATATGATGATTCATTTGAATTCGTCTCACCCTGTAAATTAATATTTGTGAAGAATTGACCATATATGCTCCATAATTTATTACTCTATACTTCCTTGGGTGTTGCCCCAATGTAAGCCTGGAGAAAGAAATTTCTCGTTGTTTCTTCTTAAAATAAATATAAGAATATATATATATATATATATATATATATATATATATATATATATATATATATATATATATATAAAGCAATTGCTAATAACTCACATAATTTTTTATTTAATAGAAAATGTATGGTCCAACAATTATAGAGCATCAATAGTTTAATAAAATTCCTTCTATAACATTTTTCGATCCGACTCTTAATTATGATGATATTTTGAATTTTGGAATTCACCTCTCTAAACACCCCCCCCCCTCTATTTCGGGTCTGATTTAAGCCATTAAATAATATGATTTTTAGTGTTGAATGAAACAGTCAAATATCCAGTTGTGAACAAATAAACACTTTCGAATTAAGAATGTAAAATCTTAAATGGCGACGTCATCACACAACATATTTGCATATATCTCACACTGCAAAAGTTCAATAAAATCAGTATTTCGTATTTATTTATAATGGAGTGCTTCATGAATTATTAATACAACATGAATAAGAGTGGGGGTTTACTCTAGGCTGAAAATCTCGTTTTATATTCATGATAGAGAAAATACATGTAAAACAACATTGAGAGGCAGAAAAATTTGCAATAAGATAAATTCTATACCATTTTTTGATCTGATGTATATAACGAGATATTTCGTATTATTGAAATTTCCCACCTGGGCAATATTATTTTTTGATGAATTCATTAAATAAAAACCCTTTGCCTCACCCTGGCTAGAAATTTGTAATAAAGTGTAGATAACTCACCCCAATTAGTCTTAGTGGATTTTAATAAATGAAATTTAAATTTATGCATTTGTTGTTTTTTTATAGATGCCTATTATTTCTACCTTTGATTGTGCATTAGGTTTTAAGGTGGATATAGGCTTTGCTTCTAATTGAATTTAAAATGATTCCACCCTTAAGTTTTAGATATATATTTAAAAATATATATTAATAACAGAAAGTGTAGTGTTTTTTAAAATTAGATTAGTAATATAAAGAATTCCTAATGTTATTTTTATGAATTTCGAACTTTTGACTTTCAACTTCTGGTCATTTATTAGAATTTATAACTGTTTTTGAGAGCACCTAACAAGAATTGTAAATTCTTTTTTATATGAATCTAGGACATGAATAATGCCAACATGGGCGATTATTTATTTTACTTCGAAGTCAAAAAATTCAATTCATTCATCAATATCTTCAATAATATCAATTTAATTAGAAAAATGTAAAGAACTTATGGTTTATGAAGTGTATTTTGCTGTCCTAATACATTGCTTAAATTCATGAAATTCAAAATTCTGACTTTCAACTTCAGGTCACCAAATTGAATTTATTAGTGCTCCATGAGAATGCCTCAAGTAAATTGTGAAATTTTATGTATATTCTTTTAGAAAATGAATTTTGAGAACATATACTAAATCAAGCTCTTCTACTATTGATAGGAGAGAGGGTTTACATAGGGGGTTGAAATAGCTTAATTATATTTCAATGGGAATCCATTTATGTAAAATGACGGGCAACACAATTATCTAATTGCTTCCGACATCCATTACTATCTCATAAAAATATTACTGCACAATTTTGAGTAGAATTTCAATTTTTTTGTTTGAATGGTAATATAGTGGAATTGTTATATTTTGTTCGGAAATAAGATCTATTTCATGCATAGGTTTATCCAATCAATGAGGGATAAAACAGCTACTCACTCACTCTCTCTCTCTCTCTCTCTCTCTCTCTCTCTCTATATATATATATATATATATATATATATATGTAATTCCCTTTAATACTGATATATTATTTCAGCGGTACTCGAAAAGCATGGTTTCAAGGGAGGACTAGCTTCTGTACAAGGATTTCATTATGAGGTGTTTGGGATCCTCAAATTCCTCCCTGACTTTTGCAAAGCATTCGTAGGACCTGCTATAGAACTTCTTCCACCTCGCTCATCTAAGTTTGATGTAATTATCATTGAGGCATTCTTTGGACAGGTAAGAGCATTGTTAAAGACATACATATATTGTTTTAAGTTGTATCTATACAAGCTTCTGAAGGTAGACTCTCCACTAAATAGGAAATTTAATTTTGGAAAATGAGCCATATTTTATTTCTATTCAGACATTTATCAGGAGGCAATATTAAGATGGATTTATAATATCTTCACAAAATAGATAGTTAAGACTGGCAGGAGGTATTCTGAAAGCTTATTCAATTTTCTTTTTAAAGAAATGATAAAGTGAAAATCCCTATAGTTTCATAAAATATGAAATTAGCTCTCGCTAAATAGATTGTGTGAGCAGAGTCGGAACTAAAAAATAAGATCACAGCTCTTGAAAGAGTAATGTAGAAATTAAAGGCCAACCAGAAGTAAATGAGTTTCAATTTTTAATGTAAATACTTGTTTTATGTAGGAAGTCTTAGCAGCTCTTGGACATATATACAATGCTCCGGTTGTATCAAAGCATCCTGGACCAATTACACCTATTGCTGCTCACCACTTAGGTGTTCCAAATATTGAATCATACACACCTAACGTTAGGTAACACCTTTTAAAAAATACTAATTTATGTTACCTTAGTACATTTTTGGAGTTGAGCAATAATAGTAATCTATAAAAAATAAAAAAGTATCAAATGCTGTATAACAGGCTAATTCTCATGATAATATAGGCTGTGGGGTTCCAGAGTAACAAATAAATTCTTTCCATCCATAGCACTTTGGTTTTCATTTTTATGAGGTTATTTGTTTAACAACAAAACCACTACTAATAATATTAAATGACCTTGAAAATGTAGGAGGATACTTTTGTTAAATGCCCCCTCAACTGCTTTAGACCATACATTCAAAGGCATGTAATGCTATTTAGTTATATAAAATTTGCTTTATGTTTCAGACTCAAAATGAGTGAAGATATGAGTTTTCTGGAGCGAGTGGCTAATTTCTTGATCAGCAAAATAGAAGTTTTATATTTCTATGGATTAACACTTCCAAGACTGGTGAGGCTCTTATTTTATTTTCTCCTATAATTACTAATGACAATATATATATATATATATATATATATATATATATATATATATATATATCAAACTCCTTATTTCATTGTGCTACATTAGCAAAAAGGGAAATGAGGCATTGATTTTAAAACATTAATATAATGGCAGGAGAGGGGTTTGTCAATATTCCTGCCATTATAAGCACTTTTTTGACCAAGAAACCCGTAATCAGTATGCTGCAGTACTCAGGAAAGCTATGAAGAATTAAACTATACAGGCTGTGATTGTAACAGTCACTACATAAATAACCTTTCTTAAACTTAATATTATTGTATTATATTTTGGTATTTGGCTAATGTGGAATTATACTACTTTCAGAAAATTATTGCAACAGATATAATTGTAAGATAATTTTAAATTCATACCTCGAAAAAAGAAGTTGAATCTAAATATTATGTTTTATGGTAATGTGGTATCTGTTTCCTTCCCCTCCTGGCCAGTTTTTAGCAGATTTGCCTTAGGGGAAATCAGCTATTGAGGTCGACGCGATGACGCGATTTTCGAAAAATTTCTTTAAATGTCCATTGATCCTACCCAGAAGATGACGAAAATGAGGTCCGTTCAAAACTATATGAATATATTTGTCTGTTAACACTCTAGCGGTCGCAATTTGTATAATCGTCATCAAACTCGGTATTTAATCGGTTTATGTAAAAAGGAAAATCAAGTTCGTTAACGGCTGAAATCGGACCAGTGGGAGGGAGGTGGGGTTTAGAGGAGGGATTTTCGAAATATCTCCATTACTATACGTCGGATCGAAAAATTGTATAGAACCAATCTTATTGCAAATTAAATGTTGAACTATGTTGAAAATAATTAATTTTATCATTAAATTATCTATGCCGTACATTTTATTTATTTTATTTGATGTTTCCCCCCTTGTCTGTTGCGACCAGCTGTATTAGCCAACATTGGCCATCACACAATAGCAGTCGGTGTTAGGAGCTTCAAGAGAAACTCCTGGCCTCTGCAACATACTATAAATATTGTTATATACATTTATTCTATATCTTGAATATTAACTGAGATATTAGCATTTTTATTAAGTATAACGGACGTGCTATGGTCGCTTCTATTCGTTCCCGTTGCTAGCTAGTTCGGCCGTTTCCATAAATGTTCGGCACTCGTATGGAGATTTCTCTATTGTATAACTTTACGTGGGAAATCTGCTTAGTTTACGCAGCCCCTGCGTGGCAGACTTTTTCTGATCGTATTTGTTGAGAACTTTCACTCAATGAATCAAAGCCGACTATGTGAAATCCCATAATGGATCAGAGCTGATGGTATGAATTCTCATAATGATTCGAAGCTGAAAATGTGCATTCCCATAATGTATATGAGATCTGTTCTAATTATCTAAGCTAGCTGAATTCTAATTATGAATCCCACTTCTTTCCCTTGTACATTTAGATGGAAATTAGGTTACCTGTTTGGGGGAACAATTACCAGGTGATGTCTGTAGATACAACAATAGTACAATCAACAAGCTAATAATATATATATATATATATATATATATATATATATATGGGTCCATAAGAAGAGCGGATATTGTTGTCATTTCAAGAAAAGAAGACAAAGGCATAATCATAGATCCTATCAGTAAGATTCGAAACAAGTAAACAAAAAGAAGAAGTAAATTTAGGAAAAATAGGCATCTACACCCAATGCTGTCCATATTTTAAAGAAAAATACATAATACAAAATTGAACAGTAAAAGGGTTACTGTTTGGATCGAGAGGTGTTATACCCAAGTCAACTGCAAAATACCTTCAAGAGCTGAATATAAAGACTGAAGAAATAAGACAAATGTTAACTAATATTCTAAAAGTGTCCATCAGAAAGGGAATTTCCATTTATACCATGATAATGTTTGACTAAAGCTGCTCCCTTAACAACATCCCCAACAGAAAAGATATACAAGTCTCAAAATAGCAATAATTACCTTAAGTAAGGCAGACGAGGCTTGATAGGTACTCCCAAAAAAGAGGGCATCTTAATTTGTTTGTTATATATATATATATATATATATATATATATATATATATATATATATATATATATATATATTCATTGTTACCTATATTTTTTTTTGTAGGACCAAGTGATGCGTGAAATGTTCAGTGAAATACACGATCTTCCTCCTGCGATAGATTTGCTACGAAATATCTCATTAGTATTGCTAGAAACTCATTTCTCAATTAATTACCAAAGGCCACTCCTTAGGAATGTCGTTGAAATTGGTGGAATGGGAGCAAAACAAATAACTCCCCTCCCAGAGGTAATTAATCTTTGTTTATGTAATTACATTATCAACTTATTTTTTTTTTATGTATTAGTTTTAGTAGTTCCTAATATTGTCTTATTTAAAGATCTAAAAGTTTTATTAGAACCACAATGATATAAACAGTTTTCAAACTTACGTTCAGTCTAATGTGCAGGCTCAGAGACATTTTGTAGTTTTGGTTTCCAATGCCCTTACAACCCCTCTAGAATCATTCCATGTGACTAACAAAAAAAATGAAATACCTAGTTCCATTCCAAATATTGTTGACATAACAATGCTTTTAGGTAGCTTTCTTCTGTTATTGAAATACTGAAAGTGATAAACACAGAATGAAATGATCTAAGTATGCAGGTTTGATGAGAATTAATAATTTCATATTCTAGCAATACTCTTTATAACCAGACTGATCAGGTTGGCAAATGCTAATGGCCCACGGGTCTTAAATGAAAGAAAACAAAACCTAAATTTAAAAAGGCATTAATTTTATTATTAATTAATACCTCAAATAATATTTGTTTCCATTTGTAAATACATCGCTGATACATATTTATATTAGCAAATATTATGACTGTATTTTGCACTTTATGCTATTCTTACAGGTTTATTTATAAACAGGAAATGCTTTGTAAGGAACTAGTGTCCTGCTTTATTATTACAGGCAAATCTACAATTATTATTTTTTATAGTAGCCTACAATCCTACAATAAATATTTGTATCAATATTTCATACATATGCACATTTCATAACCTCAGTCATCAGCTACTTATTTTATTAATTTCACTTAAAAATATGCTAGTTAGGGTATTATGATATGTGTGTGTGTATATATATATATATATATATATATATATATATATATTTATATACATTTGTTAATAAATAAAAAATTGTCTGTATCATATTTGATATCAATAAACTCGCTGCTTGTAACCCTTATTTCTTTATGTTATTTAAAACACAGAACTTTATAGGAAGTATTTTTTTAGTTTAAAAGAGTAATTTAAATTTTACATTATTTTGTTGGTAAATACACATGTTCTTGTTCAACATCTAGTATATTCTATTATTCTATTATCACTAAGCTTTGACTTTAATCTCACATGGTAAACCTAGATTGGCGAGTCCAATTCCCGCCTGGGCAATAGGAATTTATTTAGTGATGGAATTCATTAAATAAAATCCTTAGTTCCACCCTGGCTAGAAAAGGGTGGTAACCTGTAGATAACCTTAGTTACCATTAGTTGCAAAAAGTGGAAGTTAATAAATAATTTTGTTATTATTACTAAATGTTGGATAGGTTATCCAGAGTATTTACTCAGGGAGAGGGTCGCAAAATAAAACATTTCTTAATATCTATGCTTACTGACGTTCTACTCTGCATATTTCTCAAAACATTTGATGCCTCAGGATTAATTCTTCAAGAATTAAAATTTGTTTGATCAGAGGCATTATGCCGGGACAGTCACTCATAGTCTTAGTATTTAATAACATCAAACAATCTGGGCTTAGGTAGAAAACTCTCACACTTCCTGATACCTTTATTCTTTGATAGTCTGAAACAGTAAACAACGGGAAACTACAGCATGTCATTGTAATCCAGTTCCTCCTGTTGCTTATTTATATGGAAATAAGAACTCAACAATGATTAGCATTCAGCATGCCGAGCAACTCCCTATTTCAGGCAGCAACATTTTATTGACTATCTTGAAATTTATTTTATTTGTATTTGATATTATTCTGTTTTTTGTTATATTCTGTGAGTTTATTAATTACTCTCTTTTAATTTGAAGAAAATTATTCAATGGCTGAAATTTCATACTGATTCTAGGACTTGGAGAAAATACTAGATGAAGCAAAGGATGGTGTTATTTACTTGAGTTGGGGCTCTAACTTTTATGATCCTGATTTTGAAGATACACTTATATCACTAATGAAAACATTTTCAAAACTGAAGCAGACCGTATTTTTAAAATGGAATATCACTTCTATTCCAGAAGTACCTGATAATGTTATTGTGAGATCATGGTTTCCACAGACAAGTATTTTGGGTATGTACTGTATAATCTCTTTAAGAAAACAAAAACCTTTCATTATTTTTCAGTTGATAAATCTCTAAATATATCTTAAAATTTTAGCCCTTTTGTTTTCAGTGTAGAAAATAATAGCCTATGGTTCCATGCTCTAAACTGTGAATAGTAACCTGGGTGCATGGGTATTAGTATATCTATTGACATCAAGATGCCATAAATAAGAAGTCCAACAACGAATAGACAGTATTGAACATCAATAGAAATGTAATGGCAAATGGTGTCAATTGCTATATTAAAAGAGCTGGAAATGCTCCTGCATCTCCTCAAGTTTTCTATTTTCATAAGCTCTCTTATCCAGCATAGGCCTGATGGAAGCCACTGCTGCCTCAATTTCAATAGCCATTTTCCCTCACTACTATTTACTGTACTAAAATTGATTGGCGATATATTTTTTTGCCATGAGAGGTATACTATTATGATGATTTAAAAGGTGCCAGAAACACTCTTATAATCCTTATTTGTCATGCCCCTTTTATTAACCAAATACTTCCTTCCTTCAGTCCAAATTTGTTCGTTGAGCTATATTAATTTTCTTTGAAAACCTCTTCCTTCTCTTTCCTTGGAGCCTTAGGAAGGGAACTCTCTTTCTCACCATTGAATATTGTAACAATACATTCAGGTATCATCAACATTATAGATTTTTTTTCTCTCTCTCTCTCTCTCTCTCTCTGTTTCATTAATTTTAATTATTACTTTTGTTTCAGCTCATAAAAATGTGGTATTATACATCAGCCATGGAGGCTTGAACAGCATAAATGAAGCTGTATATTTTGGTATTCCTGTTGTTGGGACTCCAATATTTGCTGATCAACCTCACAATATAAATATTTTGAAGCACTTTGGTCTGGCTGAATTAGTAGAATTCGGGTCAATAGGCGATGGAGTAACTTTGTTTAACGCTATTACAAAAGTTCTCAGCAATCCAAGGTAATTATTTTTTAAGTTTTGATTACAATTGGTATTTTAGAGTATTTTTTTTAATAATTCAGTTCAGAGCATCAGCTTAAATTATTTTCCCAACAAGTACATTTCCTTTTTATTTATTATTATTACTCTTTTTTACATTTTTCCTTTGTACAATACCTATGCATAGAGGGGCTATATTTTATTAAATGCTATACAAATTATATAACGTACATTTAATTACAAAGTTTTGTGTAAACTACAAAAATTATATAATGAGAAAATTTAGACTGTAACAAAAACTAAATTAGCTTATGAACTAAAAAAATCCCAGGAATTACAATTAAATCAACAAGATTGACATTAAAAAATTAATAGCAGGATAAAAAGTTAAAATATAGAGTTACATAATGAATTGAATTCGGCTATTAATCATTGATGAGTTTATAGTATTATTAGGTTACAAAAGTACAAGATTATTTACTTAATTAATTCATTACTTTATTTATTGTATCTATTGTCTTTTGTATATATGTTGGATAATATGGTGTATTTTTTTGTATGTTGGCCATTTCCTACCTTTGTAATTCTTGTTGTAAAGTTAGTCATAGTGGTATTGTTATTGAGCAATTGAACAATAAATGTTCAACAGACTGTTCTGAGGTATTATCACAGGTTTTTTCCCCTATTTTTTTTCTTTTTAAGTAATGACAAAGTTGTTGTTAGGAAAAAGAAGCTCTTGATAATTTTAAGGCCAATGTAATGTTCACGAAATCTGCTATTTACTTAATGATAGTTATATGTTTTCCAGTTACAAAGAAAATGCTAAGAAAAGGAGTGCAATGATGAGGGATCGACCGATGCCAATTCTAGAGGAAAGTGCGTTCTGGATTGAATATGTCATGAAACATGGTGGCGATGCACTAAGACCAGCATCTATTAGCCTGCCTTGGTACATTCTGATGCAGTTGGATGTCATTTTATTTCTTAGTTCAATTATGATCTCTATTATCCTCATCCCTTTTATTATAATTAGAAAGTGTAGCCCGAAAAGTATTAAGAGTAAAAGTAAAAAGAAGACTCAATAATAAATAGAAGATTAATTAATATTTTGTGACCAAACAATTACTGGGTGAAGAATCGATTTCACTGCTAATGAGAACTTTCTTAAAAATACAATAACTTTTCCAAATGACCTTTCAGGTTTTGGCCAGTTCCATTCGAAAAGGATTTTGGTCATAGTAATTTACATGATAAGATAGACTATTTTTTTGGAAATTACAGTACTAAAGACTCCTTGAAAAACAACTTGCTAGATGAAATGATTGGTGAGAAAAAAAATGTTTTTTTCTCTTTTAAATAAAACAGAAATTTTCATTTACAGTGAACTAGTCTCATCACTGGTTTCTGATTTTCCATCTGTTAATAGAACTTTAAAAACTTTGGCGAGGACTCACGTCCAGGGAACTCCACCTATTTAAAGATATTCTGAGTTGGTATTCTGGGTGGTGGAAGTGACTTCTAATGTAGGTAGGATGAAAAAATTGTTGGCTACGCTTCCACTATAATAATTTATTGGAACGGCAAAGCGCTTTTGATGCTGTGCATCATCGTCAGTGTCCTGTTGGCACACAAAATAATAGCTACAATTTTCTATAAATTATGTTAGACATATATAACAAAAAACTTATCTTTCTTAGAACTAACATGAAGATAAGTTTTTTGTTATATGTGTCTTAACATTTTTTATAGAAAATTGTAACTATTATTTTGCGTGTCCACAGGGCACTGACGATGATGCACAGTATCGAAAACGCTTTGCCGTGTTAAGAAATTATTATAGTAGAAGCGTAGCCAACAATTTTTACACCCTACCAATATTTAAAGATATATTTAATTTTAAGCCATATGCAGGATGTATTAAGTTATATTAATTTGAGGATAGCATGAGTAGAAGTGTGGACGTACTGAATACAAAAAATGAAAAAAAACAAAAAACAAATACAAATAGGTCTGCTCATATTCACAACAACAGTAAATGTATAGAACATTGTAGAAAGCTTCATTCACAAGATCGGTTATATAGCACGTTTTGATGCAACATGTGTAAGAGAGATATTGAAGATTTTACATTTTATCCTGTCTCTAGACCTCACTCCTCTTTAAATTTACTTAATAGTTTGTCACCCAGGCACTGCATTAGGTGCTGATATGCCTTGGCATCAGCTAAAGGTGCTGATATACCTAGGCTCAGGAGAAGGCATCATTAATCACCATAGAGTTCTGGGAATTATTGTTTCTTGTATTCTGCTGGTCATAACTTTTGTCTTAGGGTAGTTTGGTTTTAGGCGTTCTCTGAGCAGTTCCTCAATCATTCCTGACAATTCATCGGCACTGAATGAATGAAATTAGAGTCCCATCGTCAGCAAATTCAAACTTATTAAGGTTAAATACCATTTATTGTAATGCCCTTGATTTTCCACTTTAGATAAACAGTTTTCACTATACTTTGATTGTCTATATGCTGGCAAGAGCTCTCTCCAGCATACAGATAAATACTACAGATCAGGGAATAGATTATCTCCTTATTTTACATATTTCCTTACTGGAATAATAGCCCACTTCTTTCTTCAACAATATGGAATTGGTTGTTCCTGTACAACTCTTTTATTTTTTAGATATATTAATCTTCCACAAGGCCTCTATCATGATACTGAAATTTAGAACGTCAGAGGCCTTCTGCTAGTTTATAAAATATACGAGCACACAGGTTGGAAGCTGTGGTGGCCAAGGGTAACCATAGACAATAGACTGTATTTTGAAAAATCAACATTTGCAAGTTTTCTCAGTGTTACATTCATGAAATTCTCAAGAAACTGTTATTCATCAATAGAAACCGCTTCTGATGTTCCAGGAAATTTTGAAGAGTAGGGAAATTATTTTGTTTGTTAGAACTTCATCATAAACCCAATGCATTCTATTCTCATTGCTATTTAAAGAATTATTTCAATGTACTTCCATGGTCTTATAGTAAGTATGATAAATTAATACGTACTTGCATTTTTTTAAATGTCTCAAGGTAGGTAAATCACAGCTCAAAAGTAGCTGTGGTTTAAAAAACTGCACCCACAAAAACTTTACAGTCTTGTAGATTAATGGAAATAAATGATCCTCTCACCATCACAATGAAAGTTGTATAAACTGAAAATTGTCTTCAAAGCTGTATATGTTATGACTTTACACAATCGTATAACATCTTCATCCTTAGGAGTCAAATTCTTGATTCAGTTTTTCCCTGGTATTTATTAAAAATATCGTCATGGCTACAACCTCAGTAGCTGGTTTTGCTTAAGGCCAATAAGGATATTTTTCAGAGCCTTTGCCAATAAATGTAATCCTTGATTACTATAAGAATAATGGTGAGTAATTTAAAGAACGGCAGAGGAGCATATATTAAGGTAAATAATATACTTTGCAACAACCTCAAAATATGTATACTAAATAAAATTTCATGAAAAACACATATTCTTTAAAGAAAATATGATGGTTATAATGGATGAGATGATGTATCAACTGATGAGATTATAAGATCGCATCTGAAAAGCATTTAAGCCACTATTCTCTATCAGAAGAAATATTACACAACTTTATTTTTAGCATATTTTGAGGTTGTACTCATGATGCGACTTTTGAAAAATTTCCTCAAATGTCCATCCATCCCATCTTGGAGATGATGAAAATTAGGTTTGTTCAAAATTGTATATATCTTTATATATATAATTCTAGCGTACTTATGTATGTCACTGAACTCCTCCTAGACGGCTGGACCGATTTGATTGAATTTTTAAATACGCGTTCGGGTGACGCCCCAGATAGTTTAGCGCCGCAAATTTTTGGCGATATTTTATTTACTATTTGTTTTTAGGCAAAAGTGCAAATAAGAAATGTTGTTTTTTGCATTATTGAAATAAGATTTTTTTTTAAACATAATATTATTAAATTTAATATCCTAATCGCTTGATATATCATGCAGGACAACGTCTGCCGGGTCCGCTAGTATATATATATATATATATATATATATATATATCTATATATATACTCGTGTTACCACTCTAGCAGTCACAATTTTTGTCATACCATTACCAAACTTAATACATAAGCTTTTTAAGTAAAAATAAAGATCAATTTCTAGAATGACTGAAATCTAAGCCAGAGGAATGTTGCAAAATCTTTGTTATTACTGAAAAAAATTATAGAGCCACTCTTATTACAAATTTAATTGCCTATAAATGTTGTTATATAAATATTTTCTCTATCATAAATATTAACCAAAACAATTCAGCCTTCAGTAACTCCCCACTTCTACTCATCTCATATTGACAATAATCTGTTATATCATGAACCACTTTATTGAAAGCTTAAATACCAAATATTGTTTTCATTAAACTTTTACTGCATGAGATACATGCATGTATGTAAGGAATTATGTAATGATGTCATGACGGAATGTTTATTCCATCAATACTATACTCGATATTTAACTGTGTTATTCAACACTGAAGTCATGTTCCTTAACTGCTGAAATTAGCCCAGAAATAGGAAATTTCAAAATGGCTCTGTTAACATGAGTTGGATTGAAAAATGTTTTAGGACCAATCTTGTTAAAAAACTATTAATGATCTACAATTGTTGTTCTATATTTTTTTCGTAACTCAGATATAAAGGGAGCTCTTTGTACTTTCTTGTTTTCAGCCTTCATTACTGCCCCACCTGTAATCTATCCTTTGGATTTTTAAATATAAAAAAAATAGTTGGAGTAAGAAATATAAAATATATGGTGAGATGTGCTCAATATTGTGCCATATCCCCACATGGGAAATCTGCTTAGTTTACGCAGCCCCTTTCTTGTTAGTTTTTTTTTAGTTCCTTTGCATTTTTTCCCATCAATTAGATTATCATTGGTAAATTTTTTAAATATATTTTCTAATCTTAGATAAGAATTTTGTCATAAACTGATAATCACTCTAAAAAAATGATTTGACATATGAAAGGGAACATAGCTAGGGATTCTACTTACGTATAAATAATTTTATCTGTATACAGAGTGAGAATCCAAGACATTTAAGGATTATCAGAGATACATTCAAATTAATGTCTTGTTAAATTCATTAATGAAATGGTTAAATATATAAGTTTTTATTTGAATTTCCAACAGATAAAGTTTAGAATAATTCAAAATCTTTTATTACCCTGTTATTGTTAAAATTTGAAATTGTTTTCAATGAAAAAAAATAATATATATATATGGTGTTATTCTTTAATCAGAAAACAACCTATCCAATTATTGTTGTGTAATCATAATTAGCTATGATTTATCTTCTATGTCTTTTTATTTGATACTTTTTTTAAAAAAAAAATATGAATTGACATTTAATTATAAAATAGTTTAACTTCATTTTTTTCTTCTTCATTCAAGATTTAATAAGTTTTAGATTCTCATTATTTTGATTGTTTAAATTAATATTTCAAAATTCAAATAATGTGTATATTTTATAATTGCATAATGTGTATTCTTCTTTTTTTTTTATTCAACCCAATAATATTAAATTTTAATCCCACCCTGGCTAGAAAAGGGTGGTAACCTGTAGGTAACCCATCCCGATTAGCCTAAGTTGCAAAAAGTGGATGTTAATAAATAAATAATAATAATATTAAATTTTACAATATTAATATCTCAATACCTAAAATTTAAATATATGAAAACTCAAACTTTTGAAATACCTGAAGGCTCTAGTTGCTCTGCATTATTATGGAATTTAATAATTTACCAGTATATACAAGAAAAAATAATTGTACTAATACAAATTTAATCTCACTGATGACATCATTTTAACGGCAAGTCAACAAAAGACATTAATAATACTGTACTGGCCTAATTATGAGGGAAAATTAACCACACTTGAATACAGAAAAATTGTCATACTTTACATTTGCTTGTATATTGTATTGCTACGGCATTTGAAACAGATCAATCGAGCATTCAATACATATTTGTTGGTGACAAGAGAGGCCCTGGCAATCCAAAGGAAAGATAGCAGATTCTGACTATGTGTTGTGTGTGGGGCCAGAGCTGGGGGTGTCTCTCTTCCCCGAAACCCAGCCTGCAAGTATCTTAGCAGGTAGAGATGAAGGGTTAGAGGAGGTGGAAGACCTATGTACATTGTCTGAGATTAAGCCAATAACTTGAAATGAGACCTATCACAGGAGTTTTTTCTACATCCTTTTCCTTTACTTTGTTGAGATGGTAAGCTCATATTATCTTTCGTCCAGCTGAGTTGTAAAATCCATCAGATTAACAGCACACCTGTCTGGAGTGGTTTGCGCATACAATCTTCAGTAGTCACACATATGCCTCTACCTCCATCCTTCTTTGTGAACATATGTAGAGACTTTTCGACCGCCTAGAGATTCTAATGTCATGCTCTTAAATTCTGCTTTCATTTCACTGCTGTATGCTTTTCAAGAAAGTCTGTCACGTAGGGCTGCGTAAACTAAGCAGATTTCCCATGTGAAGTTTTACAATAGAGAAATCTGCATGCTGGTAACACAATACCACCCTGATTAAATACAAACGGTAATGAGAAATCTTTCAGTTAATTAAAATAAATTCCCAACTGATACGACTTCTGAATTGTAAGAATAATTTATATTTTAATAACTCAAATTTTAGTAGTCCAAGAACTAAAGAACGGGGGGGGGTGGATGAACAGAACGTATTTGCATAAATCTCACAAAGTAAAGAAGGTAAGGTAAGGTTAGAAACGACAGGTAAGGTTAGAACCTTCCACCTGAGCCGAGCAATGACGGAAATGGCCGACCTAATCCGTACTATACCCGACATGTCCCACAGACTTCATAAAAATGGAAATATCCCGGTTAATATTCAAGATAGAGAATAAACGTATATAACAATATTTATAGTATATTTAATTTGCAATAAGATTGGTTCTATACAATTTTTCGATCCGATGCATAATAACGGAGGTACATTGAATTTTCGAAAATCCTCCCCCCCTCCCTCTGGTCCGATTTCAGTTATTAACGAACTTGATCTGTCTTTTTACATAAAACGGTTAAATATCGAGTTTCGTTACGATCAAACAAAAATTGCTACCGCTAGAGCGTTAACAGCCAAATATATATATATATATATATATATATATATATATATATATATATATATATATATAATTTTGAACGGACCTCATTTTCGTCATCTCCTGGGTAGGATCGATGGACATTTGAAGAAATTTTTCGAAAATCGCGTCATGAGTAAGACCTCAATAGCTGATTTCCCTTAGGGGAAATCTGCTAATATAAGACTCTTGCTTCACTGAATTTCCTTTAGTTTTGATCAATGTTCAACAATAGATCTCACTGGTCTTTGTATAGAAGAGTTTCTTGGTATATTAGGAAGTTCTTTGAGCTCTGGGGTATCATAAATCAGTCTTCTTTTGTATATCTATTGTTAGCCGATGAGTGTAGAGGAATTCTGCTCCCAAAATAAGGGTTTTAACGTCTGCCAGCAGTGCCGTTAGCCTTAGCACGCCAGGGTCGGCACTGCGGGAACGACAGTTCTCTTTCTCCCTTGTGGAGCTTTCTGTGTGCACATGCGCACAAAAGTCAAACACCTCGCCTCAGGAGCTGTGAAGCACATAGTTCCATACAAAGATTTTTGTATCTTTTTTCATAAACTGGGGGATGGTTACTGCATTAAGCTTAAGGATTATATATTATACAAGTATAAAGAAAGAATTAAAGAAAAAGGCTCATTATATTAAATGTTATAGATAATATCAGGTGGAAATTGGGGGTACATTTCACAGTGCCTATTCGCGAGCCGCCATTGGTAGTAACTAAAGAGATGGAGGCACCCAAATCAACTAAATATTGCGTAACTCTATTTCTGTCCTGGGTAAATAGGTGGTGTTGCGGCTGTGCTGAGACAGCATACTCCGTCCATTAAATCTTTCTCCTTATTTCCCAACTTTCTATCTTTCTTCTTTTTCTTGCCAGTATGTTGAGTTCCGACACACACACTTATAATAGAAGTAAAGGCCTAATGAGCTGGAACGACCTCATCACTTCATGATCTGCTATTTGCCGTAGTTGAGCAACCTCAAAAAGTAGCTATCGCATTTCATCCTGCATAGTAGCCATTTATGTTTCGAGAGTCAGGTAAAATTGGATAGCCCCCGCGTACATAGCTACTGGCATTGGCAGTAGAGGTACTGAAGCGACCTGATGACAATATGCTATTTCTGGAAGTCGATGGATTTCTAAAACTTTGTCTGCCACAGCAGTGAGTGCTTCAATGCTATTGAATTGCGCTGCGGCTTACTATTTCCTGGACTCGAACAAGAAAATTGTGTAGCCATGAAATTTGTACTGCATTGGATGGTTATATAGAACCAGTAAGTTGTAGCGGAAAGCCTCTGATGGTACTGTGAGTCCCCCAGAAGGTGTTGGATTTGTCATGATTCGAGTTCCCCATGTATAAAGTTCTGAGGGACTCTTAAGCCTGGTCCATACCAGTAGACCATGTTGCGCGATTTCTCTAGAGACGTTTTCGATACACGGTAGACTGTCTAGAGACACCGTTCATTGTCTCGCCTAGTGTCCACACTACGATGTAAATTTCTCAGTCTCATGTTCACAGTCCGCCATGGAGGACTTTGTTTTGTGTGGAATGAGTTCCTGCTTAGTGGTAATTATAAGTGAAAGAAAACGAAAACGTTGGTGGTGCGCGAAGTACTTTCAGAAGAGCCTAGATTGGGCAAAGCTCTATTAGGTAAATTAAGATTGGAAGACGCCATGGATTTTCGGAACATTACCCGGCTGAGGACTACTGATTTTGAAGACTTGCTTCTGATGGTTGAAAGAATAATAATGAAGCAAGATACAAAATTTAGGGATACCATCCCAGCATCTCTTTGACTGGCAGTCACACTGCGTTTGAATGATGTTTTTAAATTATGAATTTTCTTTTCCACGTCCGACACTGTCACAATGTACTTTGCAGCCAAAGATTCGAAGGCCGCTTTTTTTTTCATCCGGTTTTTATAATGAGGACGAAACATCCTCACTAACAATAAGATACGTGGTAATCTTCAATAAGACTCAAAACGTTTTCATTAGGCCACATGTTTCAAAGTAACTAAAACACTTTCGAAAAGTTGAATAAACAGCCGAACCACACCACTTGGTAGTTAGAAACAGAGTGAAGTTGTCTCGTCTCTAGACGCTGACTACGTCCACACTCAAAATGTTGCGCAATATGTCTAACGTTGCATTAAGTCTCCCATTCCAATCGGAAGACCATAGACCTGCGATTTTTGGTCTTACAACAAGCCCGTAGATGGAGATCGGTCTATAGACCTGTCTACGTAGCAACCTGAGATACGTATCAGAGACCAAAATCGCGCAACATGTCTACTAGTGTGGACTAGGCTTTAGAGAGCTGCATAGGTCTTCTGCATGGTTCTTCAGGTGAAGGTCTGCAATATGAATGAAGATACATTTGTCTACGTGGTCTGTTAGAAAAGTAATGAGACTGATTTAATACTAACTAAAGTTTTAACTTTTTTCAAACAGTGTTATCCCCTTCAAACTAGTTATCTTCGACAGCTCTTCAACTGGTATGACTTTTAACTAGTTGGTCACAGTCTTTTGAATGCTCTCCAAAATGACGCACTTTTAGGATATGCTTCAATTTCGGGAAAGGAAAAAGTCACAAGGGCCCAAGTGATGTGAATTGGGGGTTAAGGAACAACAGTAATGCGTTTTGAGGTCAAAAATTCATTGATGGAAATGCCCGTCACTGTCATGATGAAGTCTGCAATGTCTGCACTCATACGAATCACTCTTTTTCCTGAGCCTTTCAAGGACACTTATAAAACACTTGGTTGACAGTTTGAAGAAATCAGTCTTGATCTTTGATTTGCTCATTCGACAATTTTTGGGCCGAGGAGATGACGGTGTGCCAATCTTCGCTTTGTTTCAGGATCGTACTCAAATATGCGCGTTTCACCACAATTAAAGAATTCTTGGTCATTGGCAATCTAAAAGGACATCATTTTGGAACTCTGGAGAACATTCGAAAGACTGTGACCGACCATAGAAAGCCATATTTTTAGCTGTGAGTTAAAAGCCATATACAGCTGGCACATGGTGTATAGCTGCCCAAGGGAACTATTTTGAAGGGGATAACATTGTTCTTTGAAAAAAAACAAAAACACTTTAGTTAGTACAAAATCAATCTCATTACTTTATAACAGACCACGTATACCTGAAATAGTAGCTTTAAGTCACGGTGAAGAGACACGAGTTGTGGTGGTGCAATCTCCAATGCAGGATTAACTGTAGGTTTTCCTTCTGTTTTGGGTTAGAGATTTGTATCTTCGTTATTCATCTTGTTTGAATTATTAAAATTGTTAAGGCTGTAAATTATGAAAATAAACGGGGTCACCACTCATTGAGAGGAAACAAAACGTTCAGGTCCTGAAGGAAATAAAATGCCTTGAATCTCAACTTAATAAGAAAAGCAAATTATTCATGGCTTTAATAAGTATATGTTTTGTAATGTTTTGTTTACGAAATAATAAAATACGAAAATAAAAAGTATTTTCAGAATATTAATATATTATACTGCGCAAGTAAATAAAATAAATTGAGTTTAACTTTAGGAGAAGTGTGCTCCAAATAAGGAAAAAGCATCCCTTCAGGATCATTGAAAAAAGAAGACAAACAAACTTCAGGAGGTTAATTCATTTATCCAGTCAAGAATAGAAGTAGGCTGGCCACCTAATGCACTGAACAGATGAGAGATTATTATTATAAAATTATTTTTTTGATTTTGATAATAGAGCTCAAAATATAATTTACTAGACTCCCCTAGTTAAACTTTTAGCTTCTTCTAAATTTGTCCAATATTGTTCCAATTTACGAAATCCTCAAACTTTTCTGGTAAACATGCTCTTTATTAAAAAATACCACTTACTCTACAGTTTGAGAGTCACTTCAGAAGTTACTCAGCATAATTTTCTGTCAAATAAACTCACCTGTGGGGTTCAGGTGTCTGTTATCTATTAACAAACAATGTTCGAGACGATAATAGGCATGATACTCAGGTTATTATCGCAGAGATATTACATAATGTTGCTGAATCACAGGCAGCCAGGTGTGCGAGGTTGGAGATGGAAGACTCCCAACAGACTGGCACTCAAGTCCGACCGCATTTCATCATAATTAAAGTAGAAATATTTCTCCTTCAAAATGGAACACAATGAGATATATTTTATGTGACATGTATCTTACTATCTGAGGGTTAGACAGAAGCCCCTATTAATAACGAATATTCGAATATTTAGATTACGAAGATTGTGACATGCACAGAGGGAGAAGCTATAAGGGCGCACTTGTTGGAGTCTAAAAAGAAAAGGCATAGACAGTATTGAAGCGAATGTTGAGATATATCCCCTCCCTCCGGCCACCATTGGTTTGCATTTTGTTCTAGCTACGATTTTATGATAACCGCGTCTTGAGTACATCCCGAATAGCTGAGTAGTTCGTATGCACGAGAAATCGAGTACTCTAGGAGTCTCCGTCAAAAACAAAAATACAAAAACCACTCGTAACGGCCTTGGGATCTTATCAGCCGCTATTTAGTGGCAGACTCTCTAGGTCAGGGCAGTTGCTGTCGGGATGGCGATGAAGCTGGTGACCGCACTGCTGGTGCTATGCTTCGCGGATCCTGGGTTCTCGGGCAACATCCTGGTTGTCCTCCCTATATCATCATACAGCCACACTGTGCCCTTCATGCCCGTGCTCAAAGAATTGGGCAATAGAGGGCATAACCTCACTGTCATCACACCTTTCCCTCAGGATCCAGTGCCTCAGGGTTTTAACCAGATAAAGGTTGAAACAAACGTTGCAGCGCTTGGAGGTGAGCAATCTTTTACAATTGTGAAGTCCAGAGAGAGTGTGTGCCTGTGTGCGAGAGAGAGAATGAGTCAATAAATCTCTGACTGATTAGTTTCTGAAGATCCAAGCCCGCCACACGACTGGTTGGAGGTCAAGTGTTCAGGACTCCCTGCCATATTGTGGAGACCCATGATACAGCACATTCTTTATTCAATCAGTTACTCATCATCAACCATGACTGGACATTTTAGCAGATTTCCCTTAAGGCAAATCAGTTCTTGAGGTCGTACTCATGACGCGATTTTCAAAAACATTTCTTCAAATGTACATCGATCCTACCCAGGAAATGACGAAAATGAGGTCTGTTCAAAACGGTATATATATGTGTGTATATATATATATATATATATATATATATATATATATATATATATTTGTCTGTTAACACTCTAGCGGTCGCAATTTTTGTTTAATTGTCACCAAACTCGGTATTTAGTCATTTTATAAAAAAAGAAAGATCAAGTTCGTTAACGGTTGAAATCGGCCAAGTGGGAGGGGGATTTAGAGGGGGGAATTTCGAATATTCGACATTTCTCCGTTACTATACGTCGGATCGAAAAATCGTATAGAACCAATCTTATTGCAAATTAAATGTACTATAAATATTGGTATATACATTTATTCTCTATCATGAATATTAACCGAGATATTTGCGGAGTTCATATCTAATAAGTGTACCAATTTGAATTATTTCACGACTACCTTCCGCCAAGGTGATCAAACTGTAATTCCATAATCGTAAATTATTTTATTTATATACAGACTATCTCGAATCAAGCCGTTTGTTATAATAAACAGATTGATCAAAGGCAATTGATCTTCCACCTATACAACGAAGTGCATATAAGCGTCTGAATTGTAAACAAATAGACCAGTCAACCTGAATTCTAGACCGGAAATAAAAACTATTAATGAAATATATCTTAATATAACTTATTAATTTTATTGAAAACTATTTACTGTACCTAGTGCTGTAATTTGTAATGAATCAGAATAATTTTAATCTTAATTACTTAAATATTAGTAATCCAAGAAGACCAAAAGAACGGGAGGGGGATTAACAGAATGTATTTGCATATATCTCACAAAATAAAAGGTTACAGGAGCCTCTAAACCAATTTCATGAGAGCCGTTCACTTACGGACTAGTTTTCGGCTGTTTCCATCGAGGAAAGCCGACAATAGCCGGTCTCATCTCGTCCGTTATCCCCACACACTTAATAAATATGGAAATATCTGGGTTAATATTCAAGATAAAGAATAAATTATATAACAACATTTTAGTACATTTAAAGTGCAACAAGATTGGTTCTATACAATTTTTCGATCCAACAAATAGTAACGGAGATATTTTGAATTTTCGAAAATCCTCCCCTCTACCCCCCCCCCCACCCGCCCACTAGTCCGATTTAAGCCATTACCGAACTTGATCTTAATTTTTACATAAAACGTTTAAATATCGAGTTTGCGAACGATCAAGCTAAAATTGCGACCTCTAGAGCGTTAACAGACAAATGTAAATGTATGTATACATAATTTTGAACGGAGCACATTTTCGTCATCTCCTGGGTAGGATCGATGGACATTTGAAGAAAATTTTCGAAAATCGCATCATGAGTACGACCTCAATAGCTGATTTCCCTAGAGGGAAATCTGCTAAAATTTCAATGAAAACAATATTCCTTAATTAACCTTGTAATAAAGTACCAGCTTCTTATTAATATAATATGAGTAGGAGTGGGGGTTTACTGAAAGCAGAAAACTATAAAATCTTAATATCTCAGTTAATATTCATGATAAAGAAAATATGCTTAGAGCAATATTTATAGTAAATTTAATTTTTAATATGCTTGGTTCACTACAATTTTTTCATCCGACGCATAATAACGGAGATATTTCGAATTTTCAAAAATCCCCCTCCCTCTGGTCCGATTTCAGCCATTAACGAACTTGATCTGTCTTTTTGCATAAAACGTTTAAATATCGAGTTTGGTAACGATCAAACAAAAATTGCGACCGCTATTGCGTTGACAGACAAATATATATATTATTGTCATACCTCTCGGTGGAGACCGTCGTCATTGGCTCCGACGGTCTCCACCGAGAGGTATGACAATAATATCATTTATATTGGCGGTTCTAACCCTTTATTTGAATTACCAAATATATATATATATATATATATATATATATATATATAGATATATATATATATAATTTTGAACGGACCTCATTTTTGTCATCTCCTGGGTAGGATCGATGGACATTTGAAGATATTTTTTGAAACTTGCGTCATGAGCACGACCTCAATAGTTGCTGCTGCTGCTAATAGAGCAAATTTGAAAAATGAAATATATTGGTTGTCTTTGAAAGGTGATGTATGGTTCCTTGGGGGAGTAATTGATAAACTTATACGATTATTTTCAAACGTTAATATAGTCATTTTTAATAAATTTAAGACACTGTCCAATAACTAAATTTAAAGAGACTTACTTTGGGAAAAACCTTGAAATTGTGTTCATGTAAATGCTTTATTGTTTGAGAAACATGTTCTTATCCTGATTCTCCAAACTGGTTTGTTAATTGTACAAGGACACAACTTTCACATGAACTCTACTCAAGTATGATAATTAAATACTAAGAGGCAAACCACTTATTTTCTTGTCATCTAAGCTCAAACTATAATATATTTCTAAATATTTGCAGATAAATATATATACAATTTTTTTTATGGACAACATTTTTTAGCAGATTTCCGTAATTATAGTTTGATTGCCTTGGTGGAAGGTAGTCGTGATGTAATTCAAATTAATACTCTTATTAGATATGAGCTCTGCAAGAGGTGTAAATATGTAGAGATTATATATATATATACAATTTTCAATAGACCTCATTTTCATCATCTCCTAGGTAGGATCGATGGACATTTGATAACATTTTTTGAAAATCCCATCATGAGTACAACCTCAATAGCTGATTTGCCCTAAGAAAAATCTGCTGAAATATAACTATGCTTAGAGTCTAACTAGTGGTGAATGAACGATCTACTCTTTATAAAGAATTATTTGTGAACCAGTTATATTTGTTCCTTCATTCTGTATGAATTCTCCATCACTCCCAACATCCATTGCTAGGTGGTCTAAATGTCCTATAAAGTCATAGTTAGTGGGCTATTAATAAGGTAAACACTAACTTTGAACCAACTTCAAAAATACAAATAAAAACCCATGGTATGGTTTAAGTTAACCATGGAGGAAAAAAATCTAGTTATTCGTTTAAAAAATAAATAAATTAAAATAGTTTTAGTGTCATTGATAACTGATATATAATTGCAGCTGTACTTCATAAACACGGATTCAAAGAACCTCTGAGCTCTGTACAAGGATTTCATTATGAGGTGTTTGGAATGCTTAAATTCCTTCCTGACTTTTGTAGAGCATCTGTAGGACCTGCCATAAAACTCCTTCCACCTCGCTCATCTAAGTTTGATTTAATTATCATTGAGGCATTTTTCGGCCAGGTAGGTGCATTGATAAATAAATAAGAGATGAATTTGTATTGTTATTATTATTATTATTTATTTACATCCACTTTATACTACTAATTGAGGTGGGTTATCTACAGGTTATTACTCTTTACTGTCCAGGGACTAAAGACCTTATTTAATAAGTGATATAGAAGACTTAGTGAGACATATACACCATCGAATCCTAAACAAATGACAATCAGAACAGATGGAAGTAAACAACCAACTCCGTAGTATCAAAAGTACTATTAAGGAGTGGCCATCGAGCCATAGGAGTACTAGACGGGAGGAAGTTGTTCTTGCCAGACTCAGGATCGGCCACACATACCTGACACATAGACACTTAATGACAAGGGCAGAAAACCCTATATGCAAATACTGCAACAAGCACCTAACGATGAAACACATACTGAAAGACTATATCCAACGAAAAAACCTTGACATACCCTATGATATGACAGAACTACTTACACGATTGACAGCAGTCAATATATTCCACAAATAATAACATATCTAAAACATATAAACATTTCCAAGTACATATAGAATAAAATAGAATAGGTCTACAGCATACTTAAAAAGATTAAAAGGGATAGCATTTATTATATTCATTTAGACAATGTACGGATATGAGAAACACTCAGATATTTAAGGAATATTTTCCATAATATATAAATAAAGTTCATCCAAGGTGTACATGAAGGTATAAATATATTATTCAAACTACCCCCTAAACAGAGATCTTGTCCCACCATCAATGTGGTGACAAACCAAATAAATAAAATGAAATAATAAGTTCATCACTAAATAAATTTCTAATGCCTATATATTTATTTTTGCTAAAATATCCAAATTTCTTATTTACCCTATAAATCCCCTCCTCTTAGTCTAACTTTAGCCATTAACTTACTCGAACTTTATTTCTACCCGGTACTATTAAATATCAAGATTGGTAATGACAAAAAAAAAAATATGAACTAAATCATTAACAGACAAGTATATATGTATAAATGTGACTGACCTCATTTTCATTGACTTCTAGATAAGACTTATTTTGAAAATGGTGCCGTTCGTTTAACCTCAATAGCTGATTCCTTAAGATAAATTTGCTAAAATTTTGTACAATGAAAAGAAAACCATAATGGGAACAAAACAATGCAATTTAAATTTGATAACTAAAATTCATCATATTAATTAAGGTTCATTTTCTTTTAATCGTATAACCAAAACTCCTTTTTTTAAATGCATTGGCTGCCTATGAAGCTTTTGTTTTGAAGACATTAGAACTGTAATGAGTATCAGGAATGAACTCAAACCACTTTGTGGTATGAGCTTGTTTTTTGTACATTATACCAAAACTGATAGTTGTGAGCAAAACATATTTTGAATGTTTGCTTCTCATATCTTTCAGTTTCCTAGGTTTTAAGGTAACACTTTATTCATTATGAGAAAGGACAACTTAGCTTATTGGAAGGATGACATGGTTGTTAAGCTAAAAGAATATGGTATTAATATTCTAAAGATATAAAATTAGTCATAATGAGCTAAGGAATAATGGAGTCTTTTTTTTATTTTATATAATAAGCAAGGTTCTTTGATCTAAGGAAGTCTAAAAAGCTCATAATTACATTTTATTTTACAATGTGGATAAAACTAAACAATTCTTATTTTTCTTTGAAAAGGAGTTAAAATTTATTTTTCTAAAATGTACAGAGTGTGTGCATATATAAAATTACCGAGAAACTGCCATTCCATAATTATGCCTGAAAGCTTTTCAATATTTTAAGGAGTTATAGACCTGTACTTGAAAATATTAATTGAAAACGAAACAAAAAACGATAAAATTACTAAACAATATTTTCCGCAATAAGTACCAGCGTTTATCATGACAAGTCTGACTTTAATTTATACCTCAGGTCATTCATTTTATAAGGGATTTGGGTCCGATTACTAACTCGGCCATAGGAATTTATGTAGTGACAAACTCAGTAAACTAAATCAAGAAAAGATTTTTAACCTATAGAAAACTTGTCCTGTTTAACCTAGTTGCTTTTTAGTGAACATGAAAAAATGTTTTTTATATACAAACATGGAACGATACTGTATTAAGCTATATTTTAATGTTTTACATATAAATTAATCAGTTATTCTACCTTATACATTTTATATTACAGAGTAACTGTCAGTTGTTTATAAATACCATTTAGTATTGATAAACAAATTCATTAGTCTAACTTTCAAGATTCGGAATAAAACTAATTCAAAACCCTTTGCTTTAAAATCTGAATATTAAAGAAAAATATTTTTAGGTACAATATTATATTTATCACTTTTACACAAACTTTTATGGAGAACTTTGATTAATACTTTATTCATTGACATCATTAACTTAAAATACGAGAATCATTTTTTATTTAATTATTAATAAAGCTGAAAATGAAAAAAAAAGTTGAAAGCAAAATATTTTGAAAAAAAGTTAATACCAATTTTTTTCAATGCAGGAAGTATTTGATATTAAATTTGGGTAATTAGTGAACATAAATAGATGTAAACATTTCTTTAATGTAATTATTTTTTAATGCAGGAAGTCTTAGCAGCTCTTGGACATATATACAATGCTCCGGTTGTAACAAAGCATCCTGGACCAATCACACCTATTGCTGCTCAAATCATGGGCAATCCAAATATTGAATCATACACACCCAACGTGAGGTAACACTTCAAATACAATTTGAGATACAATATAAGTACTTTATTGGGGGAATCAATAACATTGAAATCAATAATAATTGAAAAAATCTGTTGAGAGGTACAGAATAAGCTGACTTTCATAAAAATAGAGGCTGTAGGTGTTCATCATTAACAAATATATCTTTGCTATACAAAGCACTCTTCTTTCCATTTTATAATAAGAATAAAACAAGAATTAGTAAAATTATCTCTTTTAAAATACGAGAGTCAGCAGTGAAGGAAACTTTTGTAGAGGCCAACAATTGTTCAGACCATTTATTGAAAGAGTTGGTCTGCAGACAGAAACGTGCATGAATAAAAATGTGTTTGTGGATACTCAATTTGAAATATTGGGTTATAAAATAAGATCATATCATTTTTACTGGTTGTTTCAATAAAAACTTCAGATTCTTGTAAATATTTTTATTCTATTATAAATGACCCATTTTGGCCTATTACATTTTGCCATCTTTCAGGTAATTTTTTGATTCCTCCCTCCCAGAACTTCTCAGATCTTTGCACAATGAACTCCTCTATGCGAATTAAAGTGTTTCCTGTTAAGAGAGTTTTGAAGGGCCCAAAATAAGTGAAAATCTGTTGGGGGAAGGTTTGGTGGATAGGGTGGATGGGGAATCACATCCTAGCCAAACTACAATAGTTTGCCGGGATAGAAAACTATGCCTTTGCGATTAGCTCAACTACTACCTTTAATTGTTCCAATTGGGCAGAGTATACTGCAGAATTAATGTTCTGGTTGGACGGGAGGAGCTAAAATGAAGGAAACCTTTCCAATCCCACCCAATGCCCTGCATAACCTTTTTTGATGTAATCCTGCTTTTGGAGTTGTTAACGGTTGTCACTTTATTTTTCCCAGGTCTTTTCCTCAAAATATTATTGTACAAGAACCGCTTTTCATCCCCAGTTATCAACCTCTTTAAAAATGGATCATATTAAAACGGCATTTCAGAAGGGAATCGCTAATGGAAATGTAGTCTAATAATTTCTTTTCCATCAAATTGTGAGGAACACATATATCACTTCGAGAAACATATCCCGCAGCCCCAAATGATTTGAGGCACTTGTTCAAGATATTCTAAGCATTTTTTAAGAATATGTAAATGTTATTGACCAAGTAAACACGAATAAACACGGAGAGGATTACATTGAAATATTGATAAAGGGTATGAGCTTATTTTACTACCCAATATCATCATGCAAAAAAACATTAGTACTGGTTATTGTATCTGTAGAAATATTGTATTGCTATCTGAAATGAGGTTGCTCATCTGTATGAGCAAATTCATCAAAATTTTGGGGAAAGTGGGATAGCTAGTAGCAAAAATACAATTTTTCTAAAACATAAATGACATAAAAAATACTAATAAAACCTATTTTAAATTTGGTTTAATGTTTCAGGCTTGAAATGACTGAAAGTATGAGTTTCTTGGACCGTGTTGCCAACTTTTTGGTTAGCAAAATAGAAGTTTTGTATTTCTATGGACTATCTCTTCCAAAACTGGTAAGGTCTCTACATGTTTTTTCTCTGTAAGTAAGAAATTATAAAAAAACACTACACATGAAGAAGTTGCTATATATATAAAATATACCAACAGAAAAAAGAAACATAAATTTTAGAATATTAATAAAGTGGTAACCGAGTGGCCTGTCTATATCCTCCTCTTTTAAATACATTTTTGTCCATTAAAGTCCTTTTAGGCTTGGTGTGATGTCTAGGAACTGTATTAAGTATGAAATACTGCTTGCAGCCCAGAAAGATGTTATATAATTGAAATGATTTTGTTTCTATGAGGCATACATAACATAGTTATAAATGCCCAACTTACTCAAATTGGAAGAGAAATAATTGAATACTCTGGTCAACAATGGAAATGCTTTGAATGTAAAAATAGCTGAATTAATGATTTCCACCAATTGAATCTTGCTTTGGAGGTCTACTAAAGTAATTTTTTAACAGCCTAATTTCTTGGTCAAAGGAAGATAAAAGACCAAGGCAAATAGAAAGTTAAATGAAAATAAAACAGATAACAAAATGAAAATAATCAACAGACTTGGCCTGTTGAACTTTTTTTATCTCAATCGATCCCAAGATGTAGGAATATACTCGTTTGTTTTAGGGTCACCCCTCTAGCTCAAAGGAGAAACCATGGACAGAAATGTTTCTTATTCATATTCCTCCCTGTAGTTGACCAAGATGAGTCTGAATAAAACTATGAATAATGAAATTTATTTGAATGATTATTTAATGATGATTTATTTAAATGATTCAACCCAGAATATTTTGTTATTTGTTCCATATGACGATTCTTATGTTTCATTATAAATTGATGATGAGCATATCTGGTTTTAAGGTAGTGAAAAATAATTAATAAGAATAAAAAAGGTTGAAAATGGTGTCGATTCTTTTATGGTTGTGTGAAAGGGATCCCTAGTGGCATGGAGTAGATAGATGTACATTAAGACACAATTTTGAATAAATATTGAAAGAGGTGAAACCAAAGTTGATTTTGTCACTTGTCATAATTTTCTCATTATGTAAGCTGTTAACATTATGTACATGTTAATTGATACATATAACTTGAAATTTAGTTTTACACCGCTAATTTAAATGTTAAATTTTGTTGTAAATATGGATTTTGTTTAGGTATGAAAATATGATGTTATTGTTTTGGCTGCCTACTGTCAATAATAGTTACAGCTATAGTTCTTGTAACTCGTAGGGGAAGTGCAGACGTCATAGTTTTCAGCAATCTGTCAGTATAGATCTTATTATCAAGTCAATGTTACAAGTTGAGGGAATGGGTCTGTTTGTCTATAACTCATGGTTCAAATCATATCAAAGTATAAAGTATTTATTTACCGATAATTGACTGTGCGAATTCTGATGGTGAACCAAAGCTGGTAATACTTTATGTGCAAAAAATGTATTTTTACTTACCTTTTTTTTTTTTTTGCAGGAAGAAGTAATGCGAGAATTTTTCAGTGAAATACATGATCTCCCTCCTCTGATAGATTTGCTTCAAAATATCTCACTAATGTTGGTAGAGACACATTTTGCAGTTAATTACCAACGCCCGCTCCTTAGGAATGCCGTTGAAATAGGTGGATTTGGAGCAAAGCACATAACTCCCCTTCCAGAGGTATTGGAATTTTTGTATTTATAATAACATTTTTTTCCATACTCCATTGTTTTTTTTTGTTACAAACATTTCAATAATTGTAATTTTAAAAGATTTCCCTTATGGGAAATCAGTTATCGAGTGTCGAAAATGTTTCTCAAATGTCCATCTATCCAAACTATATGATGAAAATTAAATAATCCTTCAGAGAGAGAGAGTCACATTTTAGGAAAGTGTGACGTAGATCAAAGAAGCCGACAGAAAGTTCTAGCTCCTTATAGACTCGTCCAGCCCAGCGTCGAAGGAACCAGACAATTCCCCTTTGATGTATGCCAACAACCTATATAAGAACGGCCAGCCGTGAGCAGTCAGTTTTTATTCTCACCTGTCTTGATGTTCACATCAGTGCTACAGTGCAACAGTGCAGTGCGGTGAAGTGTTTTTATAAGAAGAACAGTGTTGTGCCTTGACTGTAAGTAACAGTTTAGTGCCGTGTTTAAGACAGTGCAGTGCCGCGAAGTAAATGACAGTGCAGTGCTGTCTTGTTGTGAATTTCAGTGACTGTGAGTGAATTGTTGGACTGTGCAATCTGAAGAACAGTGACACTATCAGTGTATACTGTGAGTAGTAATTAAGAATAATTACCAAGTGTATTGTGCATTGTAAAATAAATTGTGTAGTGATAAAAACTGTAAAACTTGCGAGTATTTAATTTTGCAATCCAAAAGAACTCTTATTAAAAACGTTTATTACTGTTTTGGTAATAAAAACGTAACAATAAGACTTAGACCATACACACACATCTGCTACTGCTCTAAAGGCCGAAACTTTTGTTTGATTGTTACCAAGCTCGATACATGTGTTTCATGTAAAACTAAAGATCAAGTTTATTAATGGCTTATATCGGACAGAGGAGGGTGGGGTTGAGGCGGGGGATCAAAAATTTAAAATGTCTCAGTTATTATGGGTGGATTAAAAAATGTAGATAGAACTAATCTTGTAAATTTAATTTGTGCAATATAAAGCGAGTTATTTGTAATTTTAGTTTTTAGCATTAAGTAAACCCCTCCCCACTTCTATTTATGTTAAAAATAAGCTAATGGTCATTTTTTATTGTAACCTTGGATACTGGCTATTGTTTTCAACAGGTCTTTAACAGATGAGATACGTGGGAGTGCTGTGTGACATCATTAATTTAGGTTTTATATTAATAAAAGAATGAGTTATTTGTACTTTCTTGTTTTTGGCCATCAATGGCTCTGAAGCTCACCCTCTGGTCTGATTGAGGGTTGTGAAGCTACAGGCTTCAGATATTGAGGATGACACAAATGGCTCGTTGTTAAATATTGTTAATGGTATCGTTGTTAAATTAAAAAAAAAATTAAAAACTGGGCAGGGAAAACTTTTGGAAAAATGTGAAGGAACTATGAATTTTTTAAAAAAATCTATTGCCGTTTTAACAATATTTGGGCCCCCTGGAAATAGCAGTTCCATACGAACAAAAAATATTAAATTGTGTTTTGGATGAACTACTCTACAAACACAAAGTTTCAGAATTTTCGGGTTCCATAAACTCCCTTGTTAGAAATAGAGAATATATGGTGAGATGACAGTACTAGTGTGATATTCCTGTACATGGGCAATTTACTTAGTTTACACAGTCCCTGTGTGAAAGACTTTTTATTATATTGGTGAAATGCTCCAGAAAATGATAAGCTGTATTATACATCTGCTACACTTGTTTCAACTGTTTGTTAGCTAATACATGATGAATGTTTAGATGATACTGTATTACTGTCTTTATTACTTGAAATCAGAGATTCCTGATGTTATAAAAAAAACAATACATTGTTATAAAGATAGAAAAATACTGAAATTAAGGGTAAAAAAAATAGTCTATCAATAGATGGCAGTACTCTTGTCACAGCTATTTCACTGACATTAATTAGAATATATTTTGATATGAAAAAAATATTTTAATGTTTGTATTCACATATTGATTGCAGGACTTAGAGAAAATATTAAATGAAGCAAAGGACGGCGTAATATATTTAAGTTGGGGCTCTAATTTTGATCATCCTAATTTTGGAGAAACACTTACTTCACTAATGAAAACATTTTCGAAACTGAAGCAGAAAGTATTTTTTAAATGGAAGAACGCTTCTATCGAAGGAGTACCTGATAACGTTATCGTGAGATCGTGGTTTCCACAGACAAGCATTCTGGGTGTGTATTTTATTAAATTTAGAAAAATTAAAGACATCATTCCTAACTTCTTATCTCCCAATGTATTTTGATATAATTAAAAGAGTAAATTATTTTTAAAATGGATTTTATATATTTTGCAGTGAAATGGGAAAATGGTAATTTTATTACAATTTTTCCATAGTATTCTGTTTTCTTGTCCTAGAAGTAATACAATTTTGTTTGTTAGTAATCTGACTTCATTGCCTGTCTCTCTTAATATCAAAACATTAAAATAGCTTCATAAATTGATGTCACTTTAAATATTTAGTTTCATTTTTTTTTTTTTTAACTAGATTGTCAATTTTAGGTTTCAGTAGTTTTTCCAATGAAAAAATGCTGATGGGGGACCCACATAACTCCCTTGTAATCCTACTAAATAAAATATACAACGGCTTTGATACTCTTAATTTAATTAAAATGATGAAAGTGATATACAATATCTCTGTTCCAATAAATAAGATCAAAAAATGTTCTATACAAATTTTATTTATTTATTCTCTACACCTTTTTATTTTCGCTCTCTAAACCTACGACTAAAAGGTATTTTGTATTATGAAAATGAAAACTAATACTTTCAACTCCCATTCATCATGTATATATTCCTGGTATTATATCCAGAATAACAATTTATCATATTTTTTGTACTTGTACTATGTCAATGCAATCATCGTATTTTTATGGAAACATGTTTATTTCAACCCATGAACTACTGATAGCAATTATTCATTCTTAACATGCAAAACATTTTCCTGACCTTTATTTAAAATTATTTCATTTGAGTGATAATTAGATGCCATCTAGAGATATGAGGTTTGTAATTTGTTTGCACAAACTCTGACAACCCTTCCCTCCTTAGTCAATTTTGAGAAGCATACGAGGAGATGTTAAAACAGGCCTAAATATAAAATTTCAATTTTCTAAGGCTAGTAGTTTTCAAGTAATGACAGTTGCTGACATATATACATATATAAATACAGACGTCATGTCAAAACTAGCCTGAGCGAAATCAGGGAGGGTCAAACAAATAATTCAGTAGAAATTTGAAACTAAAGCTTTTCTAGATTACAATACTTTCTTTGTTTTTTTGCAATGATGTAAACAAAAAAAATTGAATTCCTTGCCTGATAAGTTTACCCCTTTACCAATGTGGAGAAATCTTACTGGGAGTTCAAGATTGAATCAAATGTGCCAAAATGCATAGACAGAATTTCTAATATTCTTGTAATATTTTTTCTTATTAAGGGAACCCTTTTTCACTACCTTGAATAATGTTTCAACTGCAGCAATTTGTTTCCTGTTCAGTCACTTCATTCTGTCTCACCAACATTAGAATTCAAGTATTTAAAGTACTAAATTTGCTCTACTTTTTTAGTAAACTTAAATCTTATCCACCTATGCCTTGATTCGTCTAGCTTAACATATTTTATGAATTAAATAACATTCTCTCATTTTATTGTATTAATTTTAATTATTAACTTAAATTACTTTTATTTCAGCTCATAAAAATACAGTATTATACATTAGCCACGGAGGCTTGAACAGCATAAATGAAGCTGTATATTTCGGTATTCCTGTTGTTGGGACTCCAATATTTGCTGACCAACCTCACAATGTAAATATTTTGAAGCACTTTGGTTTGGCTGAAGTAGTAAAATTTGAGTCAATAGGTGATGGAGTAACTTTGTTTAACGCTATAACAAAAGTTCTCAGCAATCCAAGGTAATTATTTTTAATGCAAATTCATTTTGGTACTTAAGTGTAGCTTCACTTTTTAACTTGCAATACTTTTTTTTTATAATTCAGCTCAGCATATTACCTTACATGTTTTTAAGGCAAATACAGTTTATTTTTATTTAAGAAATACCAAATAAAGATCTTGTTTATCAATCGCCAATGTAACGTTCACAAAATTTGCTTTTTACTTATTAGCATATTTTTATCAGTTACAGAGAAAATGCTAAGAAAAGGAGTGCGATAATGAGAGATCGACCGATGCAAGTTCTAGAAGAAAGTGTGTTCTGGATTGAATATGTCATGAAACATGGTGGCGATGCACTAAGACCCGCATCTGTTCGCTTACCTTGGTACATTCTGATGCAGTTGGATGTTATTTTGTTCCTTCTTTCAATCATTTTGTTCATTATCCTCATTCCTATTATTATTATCAGAAAGTGTAGCCAGAAAAGTGTAAAGAGTAAAAGTAAAAAGAAGACTCAATGATAAATAGAGCAGTTATTTATTATTTTGTAATCAAACAATTTCAAAGCTGAAGAATCATCATCACTGGTCCTACAAGAAATGAAACTTATTCTAAATTTCTTATAAACTCATTTAGTCATAGTAGTAAAGAATAGAAAGCATCTAAATGGGATGGACATATTTTTGAAATAAGTAAAGACCGTCTGAGAAGAAGCAGACATACACTAAAATGCTTATAATGTATTTGTAGTATATGAGCACAGTCAAATAACATTAACATATATACAGGGAATAAAGCTACTGTAATGACACCAAAAAATAGTATTGCTCACCAACCAATATCAGAAAAAATACAGATGACACCTAAACAACTTGCCCTGAATGGCTTGCATTTATTCTACATGGATCAGAGGACATACTTTAATTTTAGAAAATTACCAAGTTAATAAAACAGCCAAAACTGATTTTCAAGATACTGCTCCAGAAAGTAACAACAATATTGCTAAGATAGACTCAAAAACAGTTACTAACAAACAAATTTCTCACAGGGTAAAAAAATTGTTATGATCAACAAAAATTTGTGAACCAGACATTTTTGAATTTTTTAACAAATATTCCTTAGCATATGTTTATCTTATTCGAATACTAACTGGGCATGACAGAACAAAATACTACTTTAACTATTTTCAATTAACAAGCAAACGTAACAAAATTTAATGTAAAACTGTACATTGTCAGGCACAAGAAAAATCTTAGCTACTCGAGCAAAAAAGAAGCTTGGGAATGACTTGTTGAACAACAGACTACATTTTACAAATGCCATGTGAAATCATGATATTTCACTATGAAGATGAATGCAATAATTCTGTACTCTTATTTTTTTTGTGATAAATATTTTTTTATTTATTATTTTTTAATATAATAATTAATTTTAATATTTGTACATACTAAAATTAGTCTGAAATATTTCTAGCAATATCAATTGCGTGCTTGTACAAATAAAAATATATGGAATACATAATAATATGTAAAACTGTGTTGTTTATATTTTTTGCATTTTCAACCTTAACCCCCACTCCTACTCATATGATCTCTTTATCTGCCAATGTTTCAAGTTCCGTTTAAATAGGACAATTGTGAAGGGAAAAATAGATTATAGTGTGAAATACAACACAATACATTTTTGGAACTTGTGTAAAGCTAACAAGGAATAAAATAGTAGTAGGTATCAATGTATTTTCAGTAATAAAAAGAAACATGACACAGCATGCAGATGCATCCAGTTGACTTCTCCCCAAATTTATGTGTTAGGTTCAGACTATGTTTTATTATATAAACTAACTACAGATATTTGTCCACATAACAATCAACTCATAAAATACTTAGTCCAAAAAATTGTTCGTGAGATAATATTGGGTTTATTTTATTTTATTTTATTTATTTCCAGGACATAGTAACCCTATATGAAGGGATTTTATTTTTCTACATATCCCATGCGCATTTGCATTATATGTGTATTTTGTCAAAACTTGAAAACATTTCTTATATATATATATATATATATATATATATATATATACATATTAATAAATCTAAATAAAAACTTGCAAATTAAACTTGACTAAACAAATGAAGTCCGTCATGCAGGGGCTTTGTAAACTAAGCAGATTTCCCTCGTGCATCACGTATTAGCATTTATCTCAAGATATAAAAGTTCAATGAAAACGATATTTGGTATTTAGGCTTCAAATAAAGGGCTTCACAATATAACAGCTTATTCTTAATATGACATGAGAAGGAGTGGGGGTTACTAAAGGCCAAAAACTAAAAATGCAAATATTTCGGTTAATAATCATGACAGTGAATAAACGTACACATCAACATTTATAGCCAATTAAATTTACAATAACATTAGTTCTATACAATTTTTTGATCCTATGTAGAATAATGGAGAAATTTCGAATTTTCAAAATTCTCCCCCCTACCCTCTCGCTCTCTCTCTCTCTCTCTCTCTCTCTCTCTCTCTCTCTCTCTCTCTCTCTCTCTATATATATATATATATATATATATATATAATTTTGAATGAACCTCATTTTCGTTTTCTACTGGGTAGGATCAAAGGACATTTGAAGAAAAGTTTCAAAAATCACGTCATGAGTTCAAGCTCAATAAAAAATGTAATAACAATTAAGGAAATAAAACTGATTAAGATATATAGAATAAAAATACAAAATTTTAATGTTATATTTTCGTTAAACAAAGATATCGTAATCAAATAAAATCTAGCTATAATTACCCAGGAGCAGAAGTAGATACTGAACGTCAATTAGTAATGGCTAAATGCAGAATTAGATTGAAAAAAAAACCATAATAAAGTATATTCTAAAAAATTGAACCTAGAAGCATTAAAATACGAAGAAATTAAAATTGCGTTTCAAGGAAAAAGCAGAAGAAATTTTGGCCGATAACAAAGAGTTTTGTAACGGAGAGAAGAAAATTGAAAATGGATTAACACTCGCGGCAGACGAGATCAATGGTAAAAAGAAACTGCTTCCCAGAAAATCTTAGATGACGGATGAAATTCTTGAACTGATAAATCAAAGGAACAAATTTAAAAAGGATAATGATGTCCCAACTTAAAAAGTCCGTCACGCAGGGGCTGCGTAAACTAAGCAGATTTCCTACTTGAAGTTTTACAATAGAGAAATCTGCCTAAAAATAACAGTAGTAGTAAGGAATCTCTAAACCTATTCACGAGGGACAAATAGTTACGAAAACGTCCGACTAGCTCTCGGCGGAGAGTCCCGAACATAGCCGACTCCTGCCGACCACACACAATACAAATGCAAATATCTCGGTTAATATTCAAGACACAGAATACATGCATATAACACTATTTATAGTAAATTTAATTTGCCATAAGATTGATTCTATACAATTTTTCGATCCGACGTATAGTAACGGAGAGATTTCGAATTTTCGAAAATCCTCTCCTCTAAACCCCCCTCCCCGTAGTCAGATTTCAGTCGTTAACGAACTTGATCTTCCTTTTTACATAAAACGACTAAATATCGAGTTTGGTAACGATCAAACAAAAATTTCGACCGCTAGAGCGGTAACAGACAAATATATATATATATATATATATATATATATATATATATATATATATATATATATATATATATATACCGTTTTGAACGGACCTCATTTTCGTCATCTACTAAGTAGGATCGATGGGCATTTGAAGAAAAAGTTCGAAACTCGCGTCATGAGTACGACCTCAATAGCTGATTTCCCTTAAGGGAAATCTGCTAAAATGAGGTCCGTTCAAAATCATATATATATATGTTGCCGCTCTAGCGGTCGCAATTTTTATTTTTCGTACGAAACTCGATATTGAAACGTTTTATGTAAAAAGACAGATCAAGGTCGTTAATGGCTATAATATATATATATGTATATATATATATATATATATATATATATATATATTCAGTTACAGCTTTTCCGGTCGCAATTCTTATTTGACCGTAACCAAAGTTAATATATAAGCGATTCATGTTAAACTAAAGAGTTCGTTAATGGCTGAAATCGAGCCCGTTGGAGGGGGGTTTAGGAGGTGAATTTCGAAAATTCGAAATATCTCTGTTATTAGGTGTCTGATCGAAAAAGTACTTAAAACCAATCTTATTGCAAATGTAATGTTCTATAAATGTTGTCATGCATATTGTTTCGCTATCTTGAGTTTTAACCAAGATATTTCGATTTATTAGTTTTTGGCCTTCAGTAAACCCCCCCACTTTGACTCATGTTATGCTAACAATAAACTGTTACATTATGTAGCACATTATTTGAAGCATAAATGTCAAATATTGTTCTCATTGAACTTTTACGTTTTGAGATAAATGCAAATAAGTGGCACACGTGGGAAATGAGCTTAGTCTACGCAACCCCTACATGACGGGCTTTTAGCAGATTTCCCCTTAGGGAAATCAGCTATTGAGGTCGTACTCATGACGCGATTTTCGAAAACTTTCTTCAAATGTCCATCGATCCTACCCAGGAGATGACGAAAATGAGGTCCGTTCAAAATTATATATATATATCTATATATATATATATATATATATATATATATATATATATATATATATATATATATATCTATATATATATTTGTCTGTTAACGCTCTAGCGGTCGCAATTTTTGTTTGATCGTTACCAAACTTCATATTTAAGCGTTTTACGTAAAAAGAGAGATCAAGTTCGTTAATTTTTGAAAGTTCAAGATATCTCCGTTATGATGCGTCGGATCGAAAAATTGTATAGAATCAATCTTATTGTAAATTAAATTTACTTTAAATATTGTTATATACATTTATTCTGTATCTTGAATATTAACCGAGATATTTGCATTTGTATTGTGTGTGTGGTCGACGGAACCCCGCCATGTTCCGGACTCTCCGCCGAGAGCTCTGGTGGCCGTTTCCAGAACTATTCGTCCCTCGTGAATAGGTTTAGAGATCCCTTCCTACTACAGCTGTTATTAGACGGATTTCTCTATTGTAAAACTTCACGTGGGAAATCTGCTTAGTTTACGCAGCCCCTGCGTGACGGACTTTTATTTAATAGTTGGTAATGGCTGGCAAAGGCTAACAATATAATCTATATATATATAAAATTGTAACCTCTGTCTGTACATTGATTTTTTTCGCGAAATTTCACGATAACTTTTCGTTTCACATGTCATAGACACCATATCTGCATTTTGTTTCTTTCGCGTATGTTTGTTTGTTTGTTTGTTACCTTTTCACGCATAAACAGCTGAACCGAATTTTATGAAACTTGGTATGTATATTACTACTAATCCAACTTAGACTTTAAGCTATATTAATTTTCTCTGAGATGAACAGGAGTGGGGGTTATAAGGGAAGCCTGAAATTAAAAATAGCGATATTTCGTTTGCTATTGGTTTTTCGGCAAATATGCACATAACAAAAGTTGTTTATTTTGTTATTTAGAGTAACTTTTGTTATATAAACTTTTGTCGTATACCGAAGTTTAAATGCGTTATACGCTAAAAGTTATAGCGGGAGTCAACAATATTATTTGCCAAAAAAGACTCAACCGAACTAAATAAAACTCGGTATGTGAATTAGTACTAACGCCTTCATTATAATATGCCATACTAACATTTCTAGGGACGGGCAGGAGTGGGGGTTATAAGGGAGGCCTGAAATTAAAAATAGTGATATTTCGGTTCCTATTGGGGTTTTGGTAAAAGTGCACATAACAAAAGTTGTTTATTTTGTTATTTAGAGAAACTTTGGTTATATACACTATCTTCGTATACCGAAGTATAAATGAGTTATACGTTAAAAACTACTAATTCAAATCTATGCAGAATGCACAGGAAATGGGAAATATGACAATATGGAGGACAGTGAAGTCTTTCATAAAAAAATAATTGTATTATAAACAAATCCACAGAAACGACGGGTATTTACTCTAAACACTGGGACGGGTAAATGTCAAAACATTGTGCAAAGTAAAGCCTTGCCAAAAAAATACTATCACCATTCGGCCTCAAATGAATTCCCGAGCGAAGCCGCGTATCTGAGCTAGTTAACTTTAAAAATAAAGACAAGTAGACTGAAAAATATAGAATACCAGAAGGAATACAAATAATGGGTCCGGCAACTTTGTTTTTGTGAATTCAGGATTTTATCCTATAATATACTCTTGGGATTTTAAAATAAGTCTTAAAAACGTAATTTTACCTGGATTCAGTTTGCAGATTTTCTACTTGCGTCCCATATTTGCATTTATCTCATGACGTAAAAGTACAATGAGAACAATATTTGTTATTTAGGCTTCAAATAAGCTTATTGTTGATATGACATAAGAAGGAGTGGGGTTTTTCTAAAAAACGCAAATATCTCGGTTAATATTAAAGATAATGAAAACATGTACATAACAACATTTATAGATCATTTAATTTTCAATAAGATTGTTTTTATATAATTTTTCGATCCGACGTATAGTAACAGAGATATTTTGAATTATCGAAAATCCTCCACTCTAAACCTCCCCCCTCCCCTTGGTCCGATTTCAGCCGTTAACGAACTTGATCTTTCTTTTTACATAAAACGACTAAATGTTGAGTTTGGTAGCGATTAAACAATAATTGCGACCGCTAGAGCGGTAACAGACAAATATATGTATATATATATATATATATATATATATATATATATATATATATATATATATATATATATATACTAGCAAAGGTACCCGGCTTCGCCCGGGAATTCATTTGAGGCTGAATGAAGATGGTATGTTTTTGGCAAGGCTTTACTTTCCACAATATTTTTTTTATTTCCCTGTCCCAGTGTTTAGAATTTATACCCGTCGTTACTGTGGATTTGTTAATAATAAAATTATTTGTTATTTAAGACTTCACTGTCCTCAATATTTTTATATTTCCCGTCCTCTGTGTATGTAGTTTTTTTATAACGTAATGGACCATATAATTCATAATCCTAGAAAGTATTCTATCTTCCAAACCACGTATGAATAAGTTCCTTCTCCTTCATGCGGTACAATGTCCAACGGTGACAGCTGTTTTAGGTACGTCATAGCCGCTATTGAAATACTCTTTCATAAGTCTCAATTGTAAACTGTGTATTCATATTGGTTTTCAGTAAAGTATATCATAATACATTAACGGAGCAGAGTTAATAAATACCAGAAATACCTGAGTGCACCTCCCCTAGCGTTTATTCTTGTAAATTATTTATTTATAATAATTAAAGAAATTCACATTCCTGAGAATAATAATACATTGCTATAAGCATCAATTAACATGTAAACATAGACCAATATGAGGTCGGAAGGGAAGCGGCAGAACTTATAGGACAAAGGAAGTAGCTCGTCACTTACATAGCCTCTGTGCTCCCAACCTGCAATGCATTTTGGATAGCTATCCTCTAATACAGGGGTCTCCAAACTTTCCAGCCTTAGGGCCATACTGATTACTCCAGTAAGTTCCGAGGGCCAAAATTGAAATAGTCCATTGATGTAAGTTGGATTCATTTCAATAATTTGTTAGTTATCTTATACTGAAGTTAAATTTTCTGCTTATTATACATGTCATTACTCATTCTGTGTAATTCTGTGTTTCTTTATCCAACTTATCACAAAAACAATAACAATAAGCCTACAACAATGTTATGAGTAGTTAGCCCATGACCATATCAATGTAGATGTCATATTAATAATTATTCAACATAAAATTAGAATACTTCAGTAAACTAAATTTAATTTGCTATAAAAAATATGGTCTCTAAAAGGAGTTTTCAAGTTTGCTAGCTCTCCGCGGGCCGGACAAAATCTGTCCGCGGGCCGGATGTGGCCCTCGAGCCGTAGTTTGGAGACCCCTGCTCTAATACATTCAAATATATTAAAAAATCATATTACATTATCTTCACAATTCTAAAACTGTTTCAAATATTTTTCACGTTTTAATTAAATAATGTATTAAATACACTTAGAGAAGGGTGGGGGCAGTATACCTTATTTGGTACAAACTGTTACTGGCGTTAAAAAATAACATAGTTTTGAATTATTAAGGATAAAATTTGAACATGGATTTGAATTAACTTATCCAGGTGAGATACCTGGGTAGTTCATATTGGAATGTATTGTTGAGCATATCAATATTTCTAAGCAAATTACTTGCTTCATACCTTATTTTACAAAAAAAAAAATAATTATAAAACAAAATTTACACTAATTAAAAAAGTAAACAACTTATGTTATGTGCACGATTGCCAAAAAACAAATAGACGATGAAATAACGCGAATTTTTATTTCAGGCCTCCCTTATAACCCCCATTCCCCTTTGAACCTAAAATTTTTAGTCTAGCTTATAATCATGGAAGAATTAATGCTAATTTACATACCGAGTGTTGTTAAGTTCGGTTCTACCGTTAGTGCCCAATAAAATAGTTGACTCCCGCTTTAGTTTATAGTGTATATCTCGTTTATACATTGTTAAAATACAAAAATGAATATTACAAAAGTTACTCTAAATAACAAAATAAACAACTTTTGTTATGTTCATATTTGCCGAAAAACGAATAGAAAACGAAATACCGCTATTTTCAATTCAGGCCACCCTTACAACCCCCACTCCAGCCCGTCCCTAGAAATGTTGGTATGGCTTATTATAATAAAAGCGTTAGTGCTAATACATACCCAATTTTATTTATTTCGGTTGAGTCTTTTGTGCCAAATAAAATTGTGGACTCCCGCTATAGTTTTTAGCGTATAACTCATTTATACTTCCGTATACGGCAAAAGTGCATATAACAAATGTTACTCTAAATTACAAAATAAACAACTTTTGTTATGTGCATATTTGCTGAAAAAGCAATAGGAAACGAAATATCGCTATTTTAAATTTCAGGCCTCCCTTATAACCCCCACTCCTGTTCGTCTTAGAGAATATTAATATAGCCTAAAGTCTAAGTTGGGCTAGTAGTAATATACATACCAAGTTTCATAAAATTCGGTTCAGCCGTTTATGCGTGAAAAGGTAACAAACAAACAAACAAATAAACAAACAAACAAACAAACAGACACCAAAGAAACAAAATGCGGTTATGGTCTCTATGAGATGTGAAACGAAAAGTTATCTTTAAATTTCGCGAAAAAAATCAATGTACAGACAGAGGTTACAATTTTATATATATACTAGCTCAGATACCCGGCTTCGCCCGGGAATTCATCTGAGGCTGGTGATGGTATTTTTTAGCAGGCTTTACATTGCACAATATTTTGACATTTACCCGTCCCAGTGTTTAGGATTGATACCCATCTTTGCCGTGGATTTGCTAATAATAGAATTATTTGTTCGATAAGGCTTCACAGTCTTCGATATTTTTATATTTCCCGTCTCTTATACATGTAAATATGGTGAATTTTTATTTCAGGCCTCCCTTTTAACCCCCCTCCCGTTCGAACCTAAAAATTTTAATATAACTTATAATCATGAAAGAATTAATGCTAATTGACATACCGAGTTTTGTTAAGTTCGGTTCAGCCGTTAGTGCCCGCTAAAGTTTTAACGTATAACTCATTTATACTTAGGTATACGACAAAAGTGTATATAACAAAAGTTACTCCAAATAATGAAATAAACAACTTTTGTTATGTTTATATTTGCGGATAAACCAATAGGAAACGAAATATCGCTATTATAAATTTCAGGCTTCCCTTATAACCCCCACTCCTGCCCGTCCATAGAAATGTTGGTATGGCTTATTATAATGAAGGCCTCACTGCTAATACACATACCGAGTTTTATTTAGTTCGGTTGAGTCTTTTTTGGCAAATAATATTGTTGACTCCGGCTATAATTTTTAGCGTAAAACGCATTTAAACTTCGGTATACGACAAAAGTGTACATAACAAAAGATATTCTAAATAACAAAATAAACAACTTTTGTTACGTGCATATTTGCCGAAAAACCAAAAGGAAACGAAATATCACTATTTTTAATTTCAGGCCTCCCTTATAACCCCCACTCCTGTTCGTCTTAGAGAATATTAATATAGCCTAAAGTCTAAGTTGGGTTAGTAGTAATATACTTACCAAGTTTCATATAATTCGGTTCTGCCGTTTATGCGTGAAAAGGTAACAAACAAACAAACAAACAAACAAACAAACAAACATACACGAAAGAAACAAAATGCAGATATGGTGTCTATGACATGTGAAACGAAAAGTTATCGTGAAATTTCGAGAAAAAAATCAATGTACAGACAGAGGTTACAATTTTATATATATATATATATATATATATATATATATATATATATATATATGTATACTAGATAACCCGGCAAACGTTGTTTTGCCTTATAAATTATTTCTAGTTTCTAGATAAATTCTAGTGTAGACAAAAAGTAACTTACTTATTATAAGTGTGTATGTGGTATATGCATGAGATAGGCATGGAGCGCTATGTACGATAAGGAAATATTAAAATAACAAACGCCAAACAATATAATATTTAAGTTATTATAGTTTATTTCTTAAAATTACATATCACATATTAATTACGACAGTAACACTAACAAACAACATCAACCTTTTAATGCTATAGCGTGAACAATATTTTTTGTTAGCCCATCTTTAGCGAGCACAAACCAACTGGATGGTTTACCCGCTCGAGAGCATGCTACGTACAATTGCTCGTGTGAAAAACATGGTGTACTCAAATCTAAGCCACAAATAGACATCGTTTGGCCTTGGGATTTGTTGATTGTCATTGCAAATGCCATTCTAATCGGAAACTGAATTCGTTTGAATTGAATTGGCACATCTGTAGGTATGATAGGAATCCGTGGTATTAATATATTTTCACCTTTGAACTTGCCATTTAAAATGCTGGCTTCGATAACGTTTTTCATCAATTTTCGAATGACTAATCGCGTACCGTTGCACAGCCACGGTGGGTTTAAATTACGAAGCGAGATAATTGGAGATCCAACCTTCAATTGTAAATTATGCGGTGGCATGCCTGGCAAATCCAGTGAGTTCAAAAATTCTGTGGGAAAATTGACATCTTCGCTGGGCATCGCAAACTGTATTAATAGATTTGTATGATACCAAGTTCCCTGGCAACAACTGTTGTATCTTCAAATTTAAATTGTCAACGTCTGCATTGACGTAAAGGCGCGGCAAATTTTTAGAATCTAAGATTGGTAACACTAAGCATATATCAGGATTAAACTTTAATAATAAAAATAAATGTTTATTTTCATAAAAATATTTCAGATTTGCCATAAGCTAAGGGAAATTTTAAGTCGAAGTACTGTTAAAAAAACTATAATTGATCAGTTGTCGAGGGGGATGATAATGATTAAATTACTATAATGGCTATAAAAAAAATAGGGGTTGGTGATAAAAAAGTAAAAATTGAGGGTTGTATGTATTTTTTAATGCCACATTATAAAAAAATAAAAACAAAAATTTCGTCCAAAAATTAAAAAAAAAATATTAAGGGTGAACAACCATTATCAATTAGGGGTATGAAAAATAGATAGTAGCCGATTCTCAGACCTACTGAATACGCATATAAAATTAGGTAAATCTCGGTAAAGCCGTTTCGGAGGAGTACCGTAACTAACATTGTGACATGGAAATTTTATATATTATATATATATATATATATATATATATATATATATATACATATATATACAGTTTTGAACGGAGCTCATTTTCGTTATCTCCGAGGTAGGATCGATGAACATTTGAAGAAAACTTTCGAAAATCGTGTCATGAGTACGATCTCAATAGCTGCTTTCCCTTAATGGAAATCTGCTAAAAAATCCAGGATAATATGATATTTTCCTTATCAGAATCTTATTTTTCTTCCATAGTTGTTGGGTTCGTTTTTAGACCTTGATTAAAAAGGAGAAACATTTTCTAATGTAACTCTACAATACTCCTGCACTGAACTATTTATACTTCATAAATTAATTTGGTAAATCTCTAGAGCGGTTTAGTAGCTGACTTAAGTGAAGTTTCTAAATAAGAATGACGAGTCTTTGGTTTTGGGGACCAGCTGAGCGAATTACCTCGAGAGAAAAGGTTCGTTAATTGCATTAGGTTTCTTCGCCGCCTGCAATATCCGGCATCAAGCCTGGATTAAGCCATTCTAGTTAGCTACTCAAACCTTTTATTGTTTCTATAATAAATTCTCCCTCTCTCTCTCTTCTCTCTCTCTCACTCCCTCCCTCCCTCCCTCTCCCACCCCCTTCTCCCAACCCTCTCTCTCTCTCTCTCTCTCTCTCTCTCTCTCAGATCCAAATCCCCCGATATTCGACTTCATTGAGTTACAAATCGTTGAGGATCAGGTCTAATCCCTTTCCTATTGGTTCTCCCAGAGCTTGGATATTGCCGAGTCACGGCCTTTGATTTATTGTTCACTGTTCCTCCTCCTTCTTCCTCTTCCTACTATAATCTACTTAGACCTCCTCCGGGAACGCTTCATCAAAAAGGGAAAAAGAAAATCCAATCCGAACCGGAGTTCGTATCGGGTTTTGCTTGTCAAGAACTGGGTGGTTTTAATACTATGTTAATAAAGTGAGTTCCTTTTTTGCCCGACTTCGGGATTAATAATGGACTTCGCTCTTTGAATATTCTGGATTATTTTTCTAAGATGATTATCAATTAACTTAAGTTTGTTTTTGTGCAATTTATATGGCGAATCTCAAAAACAGTGTTCTCTTATATAGTGAAGATCAACCGTATGTTTCAAAATTTACAAAAGTGGATGTAATGCATTTCTATTTTATATGTATGAAGTATTTACAGGCTACACTTGGTAATTGATCTCGTTAACAGGTAAATATGATTTTCAAGTGACCGAACAAGGTAATAAAAGGGCCACGAAAACAAGCGGTGCTTTCCCATTGCTCCCAGCAATAAAGACATTTTGAGGGAAATTACAGAAGTAAAGGCATGAATGTAGAAAATTGTATTCAAAGCCAGAGTTGTTAGATAACCATCCCTCGGTAGCCTGTTGTAGACTATTAGCCAGCTTCAGTATGCACACTACAACTTATATCTACCCTTCAGTCTTGCCCTGCTAACATTTTGTAAGTGAGAATTTAGACAGGGAGGGTGTTATTTATTATTATTTAATATATGACATTCAAAATGCCAAATGTTTTTCTAAATGAAACACACACGCGTGCGCGGGCACACACACACACACACATACTCATACATATATTATATTTGAGAATTTGAGTATATTTTTATTTTAACATACTTAGTGGAAATAATTTAAAATAAGTGCCCTTTTGAGGGCTTTGCTTATACATCGATAACATTCAGCTCACTAAATAAAATCGCTACTCTTACACTGCCTAGAAAAGGTTGGTAACCTGTATACCACCGACTCGGATTATCCCCGCTACTTAAAGGGGACGTTGATTTAATTTAAAATTAATATCCACTTTATGATATCATATTAATATGGGGTTTCTACAAGTTGGCACCCTTTTCAGCCCTGTGTGGACAAATTAATTTTTGTTAGCCAAACTTCTGTTAAAAGTCAATTCTTGACACTGAGGAGAAAATTAAGGTGTCATATATAATTCAGAAATGTCTTAGAAGTTATATTTCAGTACTAAAACATTAAAAACACTCTTAGCAGAGTTTATATAAGTAGGCTCAGAGTAGAGAAAAACCTGAAACGACAATTTTCTTAAGGAAAAATATTTAATAGATCGCTCAAGTTAAGAAATGCTGTGCTTTGTTAAGTGAATAACAAATAAAGTACTAATATTTTTGTGAACGAGTTGACTCAATATTTTGATTTACTTATTATAGAATTTTGTTTCTTGTCTTATGCAAACTCAAATGCAGGATATTTATGAAATAATTTTAAAATTTTAAGTATATAAACTTGTACGAGATGCTAGACTAATGCTTTCAGCAGATTTCCCTCAAGGGAAATCAGCTATTGAGTTCGTGCTCATGACACGATTTTCGAAAATTTTCTTCAAATGTCCATCGATCCTACCTAGTAGGTGACGAAAATGAAGTCTGTTCAAATCTGTATATCTATATCTATACATATATATATATATATATATATATATATATATATATATACACACACATATATATTTGTCTATTACCGCTCTAGCGGTCGCAATTTTTGTCTGATCGTTACCAAACTCGATATTTAGTCGTTTTATGTAAAAAGAAAGGTCAAGTTCAGTAATTCAAAGTTATATTTATAGCTCATTTAGATGTAGACTAATTATGGTTTCATGACATTGGGGTGCTCCGGTGGTAAACCTCACATGGTAAACCTAGAGTGGCGTGTTCGATTCTCGCCTCGGCAAAGGAAATTATTTAGTGACCAAATTCATTAAATAACATCCTAAAATCCCAGCCTGGCTAGAAAAGGGCGGTAGCCTGTAGATAACCCGTCCCAATTAGCCTAAGTTGAAAAAAGTGGGCGTTAATAAATAATAATAATAATAATAATAATAAGATAAAGTTCGTTAACAGCTCACATCGGACCAGTGGGAGGAGGGGTTTAGAGGGTAGGATTTTCGAAAATTCGAAATATCTCCGTTACTATACGTCGGATCGAATAATTGTACAGAATCAATCTTATTGCAAATTAAATTTACTATAAATATTGTTATATACATTTATTCTCTATCTTGAATATTAACCGAGATATTTGCATTTTTATTAAATCTGGGCGGCTAACGGACGGGTGACTTTCCCGCCAAAAGCTAGTTCAGCCGTTTCCTTAACTGCTCGACTCTCGTGAAATTTCTCTATTGTAAAACTTCACGTGGGAAATCTGCTTAGTTTACGCAGCACCTCCGTGACGGACTTTTGTACCTATAGCCCGAAAATTGTTCCCTCGCGAAGGAATTTATCGCTACCACAGAAGCAAACAAGATGAATGCGAGGTTGTCAAGGATATGCGATGGTTTCCTGTTGTCTTCTGCGCGATACTATCAATTGCTCGAGGCAGTGTCGGTGAATCTCACTAGAGGTCAGAATTCTAGAGAGTCATTCGTTTGCTGCAGGAATTGACTAATGATAGGCATTAGTAAGGATGATTATGAAGGCTATACCTTTAATGCCTTAAGACGTCTATGTACAATGTCTATACGGAAAGTTTACATTTTGCTGATATTTAAGAGATAAGACATCCATTTGTCCAACTCCAAGGAGACATTGGCGAGTTTTTTCGGTTTCCACATCCATTCAAGTTAGGGTAGGTTGTTCTGCTGATTACATGGAACAGTAGATTTCATCTTCATGGAATTCCTAACGAGATACATCATTGTCACAATATGTTATTTATTAAAAGCATTGCTAATGTTATCAAAGGCTAAAGTGGGAATTTAATATAGGCCTAATGAAATCGTTGTAGGCGCTGAATGGCGTTCTCAAGGAAACAACGCGAGGCTTGGGAAATGTTTGAAAGTGGAAGAAGAGCTCTTGTTTACCGCCAAGTTAGTAAGGTAAAGGCGGGAACGTGCCGATGGAAATATGCAAACGACATTAATGCCGGAGAAGGCAGAAGGACTTTAGTATGCGCGTAAGGCCCTTGTCTTTAATAAGGAGAGAGAGGGAGAGAGTCTAACCCCATTTGGAGTTATTCGCCTCACGGTCCCCCACCTGGGCCTTAACAACATCATCAAACAACCTCCCGCACCTGAAGAACTAATTGTTTCGCTGAGTCCCTTCGCCTCTTATGGTAATGCCGCGAGCGAGAATTTATACCTAACTTACTTCCTTCTTGAGAAGGAGAGTTGCCCCTTAAGCCCTCATGCGCGGAACCGACTTTCCCAAAAGTGTTGAAACATTGAGATGGAATTTGATCCATCCTTCTACTTCGGAATGCATTGCTTGGAGCACGTATGTCACGCTGAGTTTCAACATTTGGCAGCCGCCTAGAATGGAGGATTTTGATCTACAGTGAAATCAGTATTTATCAAAAACAAACATTTAAATGTTGTTGGGTGCTAGCGATTGTAGAAGGCTTCTTCCGAAAAGTATCCTCAGCTTTGGTACATATAATTAGCGCCAACCAAAACAATGGGCCAAGCAATCTAACGTAATCTATAGGATCTAGTGTACCTATAATCGAACTACGGCAATCAACAATTGATTTGAGTTGTTCATCCCTCTCATAGACGAAAAGTATCCAATTTTTAGATAAAATACTATGAGGATGTGACAACAAATCGCTCAGATTTTAACACCATTGCCTGCTGCTCTCAAACGAGATTGGCCTGTCGCTTCACTTCAGTTAGTTCAGACAAATCAGGTCTGAGAGACACAGGAACGAGTGATTAGAGCTGCTTTTCAATGGACATATTGAGAACCATTTTCCAGTCTTTTATTGATTGAAAAATTCCGCCTTCTTTCGTTTTTAATGACGACTATTAGCTTAAATTTAATAACTTATTTAATTTTTTTTTAAAGTATTGATATGAATATTAAATGAAGGACATTAATATAGGCTAACTAACACCAAAGGGGCTTAGTTATTAGACCTACTTACCAAATTGTAACTGAGGCTTTGAAGAAGGAAGCAAGCTCTATAGAGAGTAGCAAGAAGAGGTGACTATATGAACTCACACTACAAGCAGCACAGTTATGACCTTAGACAATGTCATACGCGTCCATCATACACTGTCTACAATGTGCCCATGCAGAAAGTAAATGATGTATTGTAGATCAAGATTATATTCTATGCATTCCAAAATAGTGCCCTTTGGGGAGGAAAAGTTGTCAATTGCTATTCATGATTATTATTGTATTTATTGAGGTTTGTGAAAGGTGGCTAGTTTGTTATAAGATTATGAAGAAAAATGAAAATTGGAAATTTGGAAGAAAGACTGGAAATATTGGAGTCGTTTTCAAGTAGAGACATTTTAAACAGTGATAAAGAGGAGAGTTTATCAATTATTAATGAGGCGTGTCATGTAAGGTTATACTTCAATAACAATGATTGAAAGGCATACGTGAAAAGACGAGGAAAGGGGAGGATACACTTATCCAAGGGGTGGCAAGTATAAGGTGTTGGTTTTTGCCACCCCCGCTCCGGCCTCTGGGGGCTGTAGGATCCTGATTTCACGCCTCGACTCACCCCTTCAGGGAGGATAATATCACTCGATTATATCTAAAACACATTTCGTGTAAACAGACACCAGCCGCCCCCCTCTTGGAGGACCTGTCTTAATGAAATGGAGTCAGCCTCCTGGAATGATGTACTAGGGGCTCTCTTCATCCGATTAATTTCACAATTGCAGCCGAGTGAAAAAAAATTGATGCGGCCTCACCCCACCCCAAAGCCCCCCTACAAGCCAGCTGGACACAGGAAGGGGTGGCGTATAATGGGAGGGGAGTTATTCGGGTTGTCGGAGGCTTGTGTAAACATTGTTGCTAAGCATACAATATGTTTCATAAGAATATGCGTTTATGAGATGAGACGGTCGTGAGTGACTCAGAGGCGTCTTCTTAACTCCAAAGGAAATATAAATTTAAACAGTCCTCATTATAGAGATCTCCTAGATAGGATTAGAAGGCATTTCAAGAAATGTTCTGAAAGTAGTGTCTTGAGCTGTTAGCAGATTTCCCTTTCAGAGATTTAATTATATATTACAGTATTAGGGAGTGTTATCTTAGTGTTCAGAAGGTGTTCCCTGTAAATAAATAAAATCTTGACTCCAAATAATAAAATTATTTTATTTTTATAAATAATAAATGAGAAAAATAATAACACGAGTTTAAAATTATGAACACCAAAACATATGAATGAATGACAAGATTGGAGTGTAAAGTGAGAGGTTAATGTGAGGCTATCCTGCTGGCCGAGTTGGAGCAGGAAGCCAAAGCTTGGAAGGATGCTTTCTTGCTGGCCGGTATCGCTGTAAAATAAAATGGATTTTACTCAAGATACCGACTCTTGTTTTTAGACTTGTTTTGGTCGATCCTGGTTCTTGTCAGTTGAGTGATTGTCTGGAGGTGGTGCTCGGCTGTTGTAGTTTGCAGAAATAATCAGTTAAAAACAACAAACTCCAGTCTTCTCTTGCATGCCACTAGCAACGGACTGTCTAAACTTTGGTTTATAAGGGTTAGGTTAAGTGGTAACCAGGGGCAACGCGGCACAGCTGCTGCAAATTGTTTTAAATAAAATTAATAAATTATATTCATAGTAATTGTTTTTCATTCAGGTCAAGAATATTTCTTCCTACCTATTCAGATCTGAGAGGTTGGCCGACCTGTTTGTTTACAATTCAGATACTTTTGATTGACTGAACGATTTTTTATTATCATTTGTATTTATTCACTTAATATTCACGGGTGTTTTAAGTGTTACCAGCATGTAGATTTATCTGTGGTAAAACTAAACTTTGGAAATCTGCTTAGTCTACGAAGACCATGCAAATATTTTTAGCTTCCAAATCATTTGCGTGATTTTAATAACCCAACGGAAAGCGTCGGAATAGTAAACTATCAGGTCTGCCAACCTCTCAGAGCTAAACAGATAGATAGAAATATTCTTCACCGTAAAGAAAAACAATTTCTGAAATATATCTGAATATTACATATTAATTTTATTGAATACTATTTACTATATCTAGTACTGTAATTTATAATGAATCAGAATATTTTTTATCTCAATCACTCAAATTTTAGTAATCCAAAAATTTAAGATAGGAGGGAGGGACGGGACACCAGAGCATATTGGCATGCATCTCGTAAAATAAAGGTCTCTTGAAAACAATATTTGATATTTAAGCTTCAAATAAAGTGGTCTATTACATAACGAAGTATTGTTTATGTAGGGGTTTGCAGAATGCTAAAAACTAAAATAAGGCAAGTATCTCGGTTAACAATCAAGATAGAGAAAACACGTACATAACAATATTTATAGTAAATTCAATTTGCAATAAGGTAGTTTCTATACAAATTTTCGATCCGACGTATGTATACGTACCGGAGATATTTCGAATTTTTTTAAACCCCCTCTCCTACTTGTCCGATTTCAGCTATTAGGAACTACATAGTACGACTTAATATTGAGTGTTATAATGATTAAAACAAAATTGCGACCGCTAGAGTGGTAACAGACAAATATATATATATATATATATATATATATAAATGTATATATATATATATAAATGTATCTATATATACATAATTCTACTGAACGTGTGTATGTACTGAACTCCTCCTAAACGCCTGGACCGATTTGAATGAATTTTTTTGAACGTGTTTGCATGACGCCCTGGGTGGTTTAGATTCACAAATCAGCCCGGCAGATGGAGCAGGAGAGGGGGTTGTAAGGGAGGCCTAAAAGTAAATATAGCGATATTTCGTTCCCTATTAGTTTTTCGGCAAATATGCACAGGATAAAAGTTGTTTATTTTGTTATTTAGAGTAACTTTTGCTATATTCACTTCTCTCATATAACAAAGTATAAACGAGATATACGCTACAACATTAAAGTGGAGCCAACAATTTTATTGGGCACTAACCAAGGAACCGAACAAAACTCTATGTGTAAATTAGCATTAATTCTTCCACGATTATAAGCTTTATTAAATTTTTTAGGTTCGAACGGGAGTGGGGGTTATAAGGGAGGCCTGAATAAAAAATTCACAATATTTCATTTTCTTTTTCTTTTTAGGCAAACGTGTAAATAACAAAAGTTGTTTTTGTGTTATTAAAAGTAGGTTTTGTTTTAAACATAATATTATTAAGTTTAATATCCTAATAAATTAATTATTAAATATTAAATTAAAATTATGCAGGACAACGTCTGTCGGGTCCGCTATTATTTATATCCATTTCGCGAAATCGCATCATGAATACGACCACAATAGCTGATTTCCCTTAAGGAAAATCATCTAAACATCAACGATGTGAACATTCCAAATTTCTTCATTGAATTAATCGAAGAATATGAGGGAGAAGGATTAGTTAGTTATAATTGAGGCAATCGCTGAGAAGGTTATAGTTAAATTGAGGGGGCATAGTTGCGCCCCGAGGGCCTATCACTCTGATAGATTGATGCAGGCTTTATGGATGGCTGTAATCTGGCCCCTTCCTCTGATTGTCGGAGTTGGGAGGAATCTCATCCGGGGGATATGGAGACTTTTTGATTAGCGAATAGTTCCCCTCCAGGGCGGGTATAAGCCTTTTCATATGCTGATTCCGAGGCGTCATATTGCTTTCAACGATGAGTTCAGGACAGCAATATGGAGTCAATCAAGTCTAAATGTATGTACGTCGGTTATCTCCATTCATATGATAATAATGACATTTGAATATTCCGTAGAAGGAAGAATTTCTAACATTCAAGGAGTTGGGTACATGGAGACGATTAAAAAAGTCCGTCACGCAGGGGCTGCGTAAACTAAGCAAATTTCCTTCGTAAAGTTTTACAATAAAGGAATTTCACTAGTCCGATTTCAGCCATTAACGACCTTGATCTGTCGTTTTACATAAAACGTTTAAATATCGAGTTTCGTAACGATAAAAGAAAAATTGCGACCTCTAGAGCGGCAACATATATATATGATTTTGAACGGACCTCATTTTCGTCATCTCCTGGGTAGGATCGATGTACATTTGAAGACATTTTTCGAAAATCGAGTCATGAGTACGACCTCAATAGCTGATTTTCCTTAAGGGAAATCTAATACGATATATGTTATTGGTCGTGGTAGTGTAGTTGGTAATTTTCAGATAATTTGAATGTCCTACTTTCCAGTTTTTACACTCTTTGTCTAAATTCACACTTACAACATGTCAGTGGGGCAAGACTGGAGGGTAGATTAAAATTCTTGACTCCATACTTATACTGGCATAATAGCACCACTCTGCAACATTTTTTATGTTTTGATGTTTTTATATTTTCTTTAAGGTATTTTCATCACTGAAAAAACATCATTCTAGAAATAAATAAATGCAGAGTGGTGTAGTTTACCACTAGTCAGCATATGCAGGCTACCGTGTACTGAAGGATGGCTATATAACACCTCTGGCCTTGAATCGAATTTTCTACATTCATGCCTTTACTGGTGTGAATGGAATTTCCCTCATGATGCCTTTATTGCTGGATGGCCTGAGGAGAAGTCAATGGGAAACCACTTGATCTCCTTGTGACCCCCCCCCCCTTTGGTCCTGTAAAAATCAGGTTTACCTGTTCATGAAACTAATTACTCGATGTAGTCTGTAAACAGGGCCCCCGTAAGGGCTACTGGCGCCAGTGTGCAAAAAAAGGATTTTGGAGCCCCTTAAGGCATTTTGAATTATCTCCTTTTTTTTTATGGCAGGTAGGTGCTTGAAATAAAGCAAAGAACTGAACTTTAAAAGTCATATTTATTTGTAGACTAAAATATCAAAATGAAATAAACAGAATAAAATCTAAAATGTTTTTTGGGCCCTTGGTTTTGGCGCCCCTAAAGGATGGCGCCCGTGTGCATTGCACACTGCACTTATGGTAGCGGAGGCCCTATCTGTAAATACTACACACAGTTTCCAGATTATAGGCGGATTATATTCTTTTTAGACGACACAGCGGCATTCTTAGTCCCAAAGCAATTCAATTAAAAAAGGGAAAATGGTAAGATTGTATAATTGGTAGTTAGGTAGAACCTAGGAAGAGGATGTCCCTCTTCAAAGTGACATTAAGAGAAACATCCCATTCCTGTTGGAGTGTATTTTAGTAAATTACTGGGGACCTTCCGTTTGTAGAATACGGAGGGCATAAATACTTCGGGGAGGGGTATATTTCTTTGTGAACGTATCCCATCCGGGGAGTCGTAGCAACTAATTCTAGCAGTATAAACTTTAAATTAGCCCCGGGGTGTAAGGTCGTGGCTATAGAGGAGCTTGGCAGGAGTCTACAAATCCAGGCCCTAAAGGATGTTTGCGGTGTAGCTGGAGGTCCTATTATAGGAGGCGAGCCCTTCGCCCTGCGGTTTTGTTTGAGCTTCAGTTCTCCCTTCCACCTGTCCGACCTTCAAACAACGTTTTCATTACGGTCGCCGTGTGCGGGGCTCGAGTCGCTAAAACATCAGTAGTCCGTTCCGTCTGAGAGGTCTTTGTCAGACGACTCCGAGGGACTACAAAAGATAGTCGGTATGGCTACTGGTGGTGGGAGACTACCTGCCTAAGTTCTAACAAATGTTCTCCGGCTTTTGACAGGTGCTATGTGGGATGCCTACATCTGAACCCTTTGTACCTCATGTTTTACTATTAATCAAGTCAGCCACGTGACCCGGAATTGTATTTTGAAATTACATAGGTCTTTCCTATTTTAAAACAGAAACCACAACAAAAGACCTACTGATTAGAGGGAATTGTCTAGCTTATACTTTTGCATTACCTTTAATACACAGGACAGTTCACTTCTTAAACATTATGATGAACGGCGCATTAGGATCGCCTGTGTAAACTTCATTGGTTTATATCTTTCCACTTACCTTTGTATCATCCTCTATTCGACCCCCTCCCCCCTTCCCTCAAAACAAAAGCAAACAACCTAAAAAAACTAATGATCTCCCAGCTAGCTGCAAGCTCAGTGTATTTCTTGATTATTCCAGCACTGCTATAATTCAATTTGCCATTCGAAAACTGATCTATATATTTTCCTTCCTTCAATATTCTCTGTCTGTATTTTTTGCCTTTTCGTTTTCTTCCAAAACTTCAATTTTGAGTTTTAGAGTAGTGGAAGTCAGACTCCGTAGATTTAAGTGTGGCTGCTCACCGATGGTGAGTTGCTGATTACACAGCTAAATCGTTAATCTCAAGTCATAAAAAAAATAAAAGTAAATGCTAATGAAATAAAAATTGACCTAAAATAAAAGTATAAGTTTGCCATAAAATTACCCAATATAAAATAAAACAATATCTACAAATACCTCTCAAAAAAGAAAAATTAATAATAATTTTAAATTGTATATAAATGTGACAGTTCATTATTCCTAACGAATCAAGATAATCCCATAAGATTCAATACAAATACAATACAAAACAAATCAACGATTAACCAAATCAGTCATAATCTGTCACATAAATGACTCTTGTTGAGACCCTTCAAATGTTCAAACGGTCACCTAAAAACTATTGATATTATGTAAACATTTTTAACAACTGATTTTTAGACTCCTAATTATGGTGTTACATTGTTTTGTAGCTCTGAGGATGGGGATTTAGTCCCCGAAAGCGCTCAGCGTTTAAAAGAAATAAAATTGTGAGGAGCCATATATAGTTTTGTGATTAACCATTCATCACCCTCACCACCAGCTAAAAATAAATATGAGTAAAAAAAAAACATAATTTATTGAGGTACAATTTGACTAGGTTAGCTGCAGGGATTATAGAAAAAAAAACTCCATTTGTGTTTGAGCTACAAAAAAATGTACACAGCACAAATTGTAAGAATAACTTAAGCAATAACATTTGACATACAACATTTTATAAGGTGTTGCTAAAATATATATAAAAAAACATATCCGACAAATATCAGGATTTAATAGGCTGTGGGAAGAAGCTCTTTACAGCTATTTGTTTTCACGTTTAAATTTGTTTCATTTTAATGATTTTTTAAAAATTTATACGAGGAATATTATTATGTATGCTGGCAATATTTCCCCATTCTGCTGGCATTTATATAAATTATTCCTATTGATATTTAATAATATATTATAAATCTGCTTACACAAGTTGTTCATACAGGATTACGCCAGACCCTATATTTTAGAGACATGATAAATTCATAGAACTTATCTCTAGCAAGTGGCACAGTTTCACCAATATTTTCGGCACTTAATTAGTTCATCCCATAAAGTACCAACCGACCTACCTCTGAAGAACCGATCCTTGAATTTATCACTTTCTGTGAGAAGGTTTCCATCCTTATTTCACGGAATTCAAGCCACCCAATGACTGAATCTGACTTATACTTACTCTGGTGTCAGAAAATGTCACTGCTTGTCTTCGGGTTTTCTAGATTCTTAAGAGGCTGTGTCGTTTTCCTATTCGAAGAGTAGTATTGTATATACTTCGTGTGTACCTTTAGAGCATTCTCAGCCTTACCTCGTTCCTTTCCTATACTGCTTCCTCAAAGCAGGACAAGGGAACCAAAACACAAAATAACAAATTTCTTCGTACCCATTAGTACTAAAATAAATGTGCATAGGATCATTTTAGCAGATTTCCCTTAAGAAACATTTGCTATTGAGGCTGTACTCATGATGACTAATTTCGAAAAATGTCTTCAAATGTTCATCGATCCTACCCAGGAGATGAAGAAATGAGGTCCGCTCAAAATTATATATATATATATATATATATATATATATATATATATATATATATATATATATCAGTTAAGCGGTCGCCATTTTTGTTTGATCGTCACCAAACTCGATATTTAATCGTTTTATGAAAAAAAAAAAAAAGATCAAGTTCGTTAATGGCTAAAATTTGACCCGTGGGAGGGAAGAGGTTTAGAGGAGAGATTTTCGAAATATCTCCGTTACTATCCGTCGGATCGAAAAATTTTATAGAACCAATCGCTTAAATTAAATGTACTATAAATATTGTTATATTCCTTTATTCTCTATCTTTATTATTAACCGAGATATTTGCAATTAGAAGTTCAGCCCTCAGGAAACCCCCACTTCTGCCCACGTCACATAAACAGTACTCGGTTATATAATAAACCACTTTATTCGAAGCTTAAATACCAAATATTATTTTCAAGAGACCTTTATTGTAACAGATACATGGAAATATGTTCTGTTAACCCCACCCCCGCCCCGTCTTCTTCTTGGACTCCTAAAATTTAGAACAATTATTATTAAAATAGTCTGAAAGAATTTTTCATTCCCTTTTGTATTTATTCATTTAATATTCACGGTGGTGTTTAGTGTTACCAGTACGTAGATTTATCTATTGTAAAACTTCACGAGGGACATCTGCTTAGTTTACGCTGCCCCTACGTGACGGAATTTTTATCATTAAAAAGAAACTACAAATTAAGTCCAATGATATTTTAGATTCTGTTTTTCCCTCCATTGCAACCCCTGTATAGCTCATTGACCTTCTAATCAAGTAGGCAGGTTATGAATAATAACTTTTCCACCTACCAAGTAAACAAGTTTGAGGGAGGAAAACTTTATAGGACACGATGCTACACTAAAGTTAATAAAATACATTCCTTTGCCAAAGATAATAAATAGCTTACGATCTCGATGTTATAAAGATCTAGTTGACAAGTGTCCTCGGATCGATGGAAGTCATTTTCATTTGGCGATGTATCTCTTTGGCTTAGACTGATAACTATCTCGAGGCAGACATTCTCTAGGGAACTACCCCCTCTCAGAAGACCAGACCTCCACCAAATGGATTAGGGAAGGGGGACATCACATTCTATTACACTCCTTTTTACTTCCACTCATTTCATAAGGGTTCTCGGATAGTAAACAACTCAACAGGATGACGGAGTATCTGGAGATTAAGACAAATATCTGTGAAGGATCTCCAAAAATAAATATCAAAGGTTTATCTCTTTAATTACTTGTGCGAAGTAAAGCAACTAATGTAATCCGGAAAACTTCTGTTTTCAAATTTTAATGAAATTATCCCTACCGAACCTTTCTGAACCTATTTTGGCTACTTTCGGCGTCAAGCCTGTACGTACGTTTCCCGCATAACTAAGAAACTATTAGCCTTAGAGTTTCTCTAAAGGGAAAACAGCTTTTGAGGTCGTACAAATTACCCGATTTTCAACAAATTTCCTGAAATATCCTTCCTAGTAGATGATGACGTCCGTTCAAAATTACATATAAAGTCCGTCACACAGGGGCTGCGTAACATCTAGAAATTTCAGGAGAGTCAAACTGTTACCGAAACGGCCGAACTAGCTTTTGACGGAAGCCCATGACTAGGACCGAAGTTAGCCGATCTCATCTCGTCCATTACGTGCTCACGTATTATATAAATGCAAATATCTCGGTTAATATTCAAGATAGGGAATAAATGTATATAACAATATTAATAGTAAATTTGCAATAAGATTGGTTCTATATAATTTTTTGATCCAACATATAGTAACGTTAAATATCAAGTTTGGTAACGATCAAGCAAAGACCTAGTCTCTCACCTTTCGGGGAGAGGTTAAATCTCAACCCTCAGGCTTCTCATCTCCGGGATTCGGTCAGCGGACGATTTCACCACCTAAGGACAATAGCACGTAATACTTGGGGCATCACTGATAAGAACAGAAGCATTTTATATAAAGCTTTGTTTGTCCCTATAGTGTGCTACGCAGTTCCATCCTGGGCCCAAAAGATGTAGAAAGCGACCATAAACCTTCTATGCTAAGCCCAAAGAAGAGCTCTCCTCATGGTAATCAGGGCGTATCGGACAGTTTCGAGCGATGCATTGCAGGTGATGGCTGGCCAGCTTCCGATAGACCTGGAGGTAGCAAAACGGGTCGCTATGTACCAAGCAGTCAGGGGGTTGCCTTATAAGATAGGAGAGTTTATCTTCACAATAGGTCAACAGGACCTTAGAGAAACACTCCACCATATTGAGAAAACCATCTGGGACATTTGGCAGAGTCGCTGGACCAACTCCTGCAAAGGTAGGATGACCTACAAATTTTTCCCCGATGTCAGGACCAGAACTAAGATGACATGGTACGTCCCAGATTACTTCACCAGCCAACTTATCAGTGGTCAACGGGGACTTCAACAACAAGGTCCATTTCTTCAAGCGAAAGGAATCCCCATTCTGCTTGAGTGGCGAGTTGGATATGGCTGACCTTGTGATCCTCCAATGTCTGCGTTTCAACGCCAAGCGTATTCGGCTAATGAGTGCTTTCTCATATGTGAACTGGCCTCCTAAGAGTTACCATATGTTTGTAAACGACGCTGATAGATTTTCAGCCTTCAGGACCTTTGCCCAAGAGGTTTTGAAAGACAAGTAAAAATGAATTTATTTATAAATTATATGTACAGTTTTATGTGAGTTTAGGTTAGTATTTAGGCTTTAGGTGTGTAGGCTTGTTAGTTAGGCTCTTGCTTCCACTTCTTAAAACAGAGGCAATGGAGTCGCAGCTGCGGGTTCCCCTAGGACTTTTCGGACTTTGTTGCACTTTTATGCGTGCTCGATGAGCTAGGCTAAGTTACCTACCTGGTCGAATTTATCTATTCAAAATTTTTATATCTCTTATTAATAAATGGAGACAGCTCGTATGGGGAAATCCTAAGATACAGTGGGGACAGAGGTGGGAAGAAAGAAAGGAAAAGAAAAAAAAAAGGATTAGAAAATTCAAAATATCTCCATTATAATGAATCGGAAAATGTTATAGAACCAATCTTATTAAACTGCAGATGCTCTGTAAGCATCAAGCGAGTTATTCGTACTTTCTCTTTTCAGCCTTCTGTAACTCCCCCCCCCCATTCCTTCTATTCATTGGCTTTTTACACGGAAAAGGAAAATATGTGATGAGATGAGATCACAAGTGTTTTATACCAGATCGTGGGAAGTCTGATTAGTTCATGCAGTCTCTGCGTGACGGACTTTTTATGGATACAAACTAATTTGTTTAGGACCTTTTTGTTTTAACCAGAAAAGATCTAGAAATTTCTTAGTAGGATACTTTTCGACCCGGATGAATTAAAACGAAGTCATAGTATATGTCTTTCAAAAGAAATCATTTTAAATGAAATATAGCGAAATATTTTCTTTTCTTAATTTAATAGAAGTTTACGGAAATCATGTACCACATCTCCCGCCATAATATAAAGAGTGAAAGACAGGCTGTATGGAAGACATTAATTTTATTTGTTTTAGCAATTAATTGAGATTTTAAACATGAATAATTTTCAACAAAAAATATCATGAAATGTTCATTGATTGTAATTAGGAGAGGACAATAATGAGGAGCGCTTAAATAGCGATATTTATGGAACGAACACAAAACAAACTGCCCTCCTTCTGGAGGGTTTCTCTCTGAAATAACCTTCTCATCTGCCCAAAACTCTGTCATTGATTATATTGTTTTTAAAAAATGTATAGTTGCATTTGAATTTTGAAGTTAGGTTTTGAGAATGCAAGATATGCTTTATATTCTGCGTTTATTCATATAAATGGTGACTGACGAGTCTCACCGGATATTTTATGACAACTCTGGATAACTTTAGAAGATCTATTGTCGATAATAACAATATTTTAAGAATTTTGGCAGTTGTCTTTAAAAGTCGTTGTCAGTGTTTTGTCTTGTATCCACAGCAAGGTTTATACATATTTTTTCCCTTGTATACTTCTGTTGATTGCTTGGTTTCGAACAACATTGTGGATCTAGAATGAGACCTTCCATGTATAGATGCTGAATAACAATATCGGTGATATATTAGCAGATTTGTTTATTCCTTCTTCATAGACCTCCCAGTACTTATGGTATCTTCTGTTAAGTGATCTATGTCTGTTCTAACTTAATGGTGAACAGATAGCCATTTCCAGAACCTAGGGCATAGGGGGTTGCAATCTCACAACAATGACGCCACAGGGTTGGATCATTATTTAATTAGTGGCCGTAAATTTCTTTAATGTTGCCAAATATGATATTTAAACTGTACATGTTATATTATGACTGAATTCGACCCAAGAGGAATGTGGGTTTAGAAAAGGGATAAAATGTGAAATAGAGTCAGGAATAGGAAGAGATCTCATTTCTTTCTGTTTTTATTTACTGCGCCTGCTACATTGTAGAATGAGAGGCAGAGTAATGGGAAGAGAGTAGAGTAGAGAAAGAAGGAAGGTAGACAGTGGGTGTTGAGAAGAAAACTTGACATCCCCCCACTCCTCCCAGCGACTGACCAGCACGTTCTAAATCCAATCCACCCTAATTCTCTCAGAGCCCAGCTCCATTGTGGCCAAGTTTCTGCCTCCAGCTCTTATAACAAAGAACACTACTCCAGCCTTCCTACGGGCCAAACTAGTTTAGCTGGGTTTTTGAGGAATCTTGGAGAGAAAAATAAGGGAAAATTCGTTTCACCGGGATCCCAGGCGATAGCACTATCCAGAAATATAGGGTCTTAATTATCTCGCACTGTAGTCATGTCTGTCGGCGACGACGGACTTCACCGAAAGATTTGACAACAGTATCATCTATACTGACGGTTCCAACTTTTTTGTTTTAATTTATCTCGCACTGTATGTTATACCGCTAAATATACTCGTATATTACTCTAACGCAAACCAGCAAGAAATGCGTCAAGGTTGATGCCTTGTCAGTCCTCACTCGTCAAATCCATCTTACTTAGGTTAATGCTTTCAAGAGAAGGAAAGATGACTGTCTTCTAAAAACCAATAAATAAAAAGTGTTATTTTTTTCACATATCTAATTTACTTTAAATCGCCCATTATTTAGTAACCTGCTATTTTGTTTGTTTGGTGCCACGCAATTCGGAGCGAACTGGGTAATCTGGTAAGAGGTTTATCTCTGAGAAAATGACGCTAGGAAAACGAAAATACCTGATTTCTTATTTCTTCAACAGTCAGAGTATTGATTTTTTTTCCAGAGTGTCAACCCTAATGGTCATTAACATCAGAGTTTTGACGTTGTGGTAGATTAGGAGTAGAGTAGGACTGAGAGGGAAGCTAGACATTGGACTATGAGTAGAAAAGTTTCCTTTCCCCGCTCCTCGTAGTAACTGATATCATTCCATGTCGTGGGTGAACCCCCCCCCTCCCCCCATCATAACATTACTACCCTTAAAAGTGGGTGACATCTCCATTCCTCACAGCAACTGGCATGCGATTCCCGCAGCGACTGTTATGCCATTGTCGCAGTGACTGACATTATCATTCCCCACAATGACTGACTCCCCACCCTTAAAAATTACTCAAATCATCATTCCTTGAAGTGTCTGACACCACCATTCCTCTCAGTGGCTGACATCACCATTCCTCGCAGCAACTGACATCTCCATTCCTCGCAGCAACTGACATCACCATTCCTCGCAGCAACTGACATCACCATTCCTCGCAGCAACTGACACCTCCATTCCTCGCAGCAACTGACATCACCATTCCTCGCAGCAACTGACACCTCCATTCCTCGCAGCAACTGACACCTCCATTCCTCGCAGCAACTGACATCTCCATTCCTCGCAGCAACTGACATCACCATTCCTCGCAGCAACTGACACCTCCATTCCTCGCAGCAACTGACATCACCATTCCTCGCAGCAACTGACACCAGCACATTCCTCGCAGCAACTGGCACCAGCACATTCTTCGCAGCGACTGACGTCACCATTGCTCATAGCAACTGACACCTCCATTCCTCGCAGCAACTGACATCTCCATTCCTCGCAGCAACTGACGTCACAATTCCTCGCAGCAAGTGACACCAGCACATTCCTCGCAGCGACTGACGTTACCATTCCTCGCAGCAACTGACACCAGCACATTCCTCGCAGCAACTGACACCAGCACATTCCTCGCAGCAACTGACACCAGCACATTCCTCGCAGCGACTGACGTTACCATTCCACGCAGCAACTGACATCACCATTCCTCGCAGCGACTGACGTCACCATTCCTCGAAGCATCTGACATCTCCATTCCTCGCAGCGACTGACGTTACCATTCCTCGCAGCTTCTGACATCTCCATTCCTCGCAGCAACTGACCCCTCCATTCCTCGCAGCATCTGACACCTCCAGTCCTCGCATCAACTTACAACACCATTCCTCTCAGTAACTGACACCAACATTCTTCGCAGCAACTGACACCACCATCCTTCGCAGCAACTGACACCAGCACATTCCTCGCAGCGACTGACGTTACCATTCCTCGCAGCAACTGACATTTCCATTCCTCGCAGCGGCTGACATCACCATTCCTCGCAGCAACTGACATCTCCATTCCTCGCAGCGACTGACGTCACAATTCCTCGCAGCAACTGACACCAGCACATTCCTCGCAGCGACTGACGTTACCATTCCTCGCAGCAACTGACACCAGCACATTCCTCGCAGCAACTGACACCAGCACATTCCTCGCAGCAACTGACACCAGCACATTCCTCGCAGCGACTGACGTTACCATTCCTCGCAGCAACTGACATCTCCATTCCTCGCAGCGACTGACGTCACCATTCCTCGAAGCATCTGACATCTCCATTCCTCGCAGCGACTGACGTTACCATTCCTCGCAGCAACTGACATTTCCATTCCTCGCAGCGACTGACGTCACCATTCCTCGCAGCAACTGACATCTCCATTCCTTGCAGCGACTGACGTCACAATTCCTCGCAGCAACTGACACCAGCACATTCCTCGCAGCGACTGACGTCACAATTCCTCGCAGCAACTGACACCAGCACATTCCTCGCATCAACTGGCACCAGCACATTCCTCGCAGCGACTGACGTCACCATTGCTCATAGCAACTGACATCTCCATTCCTCGCAGCGACTGACATCTCCATTCCTCGCAGCGACTGACGTCACAATTCCTCGCAGCAACTGACACCAGCACATTCCTCGCAGCGACTGACGTTACCATTCCTCGCAGCAACTGACATCTCCATTCCTTGAACTGTCTGACACCACCACATTCCTTGCATCGACTGACGTCACCATTGCTCACAGCAACTGACATCTCCATTCCTCACAGCAACTGACATCTCCATTCCCCTTGGAGGGACTGACGTTCCCACCCCTAAATACGACTAAAATCTCCAGTATTTGGAGTGACTGACCCCAGGCATGCAGAGAAACTTTAAACGTAACTGACATCGCCTTCCTTATGACTACTGACATTACCATTCCTCGCAACGACTGCCATCTCCAGCCCTAGAAGTGACTGTTATCACTGTTCTTCGCAGCAACTGAGATTCCCTATATCAGAAGCTAGTGACATAACAACCACTAAAGATATCATGCATCTTTCATTGGATCGAAACGACTAGCATCCCCAATCTTCGGAGAGACTGACGTAACAGCCACTAAAGATATCAGAGATCTTTCATTGCTCGAAACGTCTAGCAACCCTAATCTTCTGAGAGACTGGTCTCTAGAACGTAGAGAAACTCTAACCCATTACTAAAGGTGACGCATTCGCTTTGAAAGTGATCTATGAAAATAATTGTAGGCCAAAATGCAGATTCAGATAGAAATATATTTATGACCAATCTTGTTACAAATTTAATTTTCTACAATTATTGTTCTATGGACGTCTCTAACTCGAATGTTAACCGAGTTATTTGTATTTTTTATGGTTTCAGCCATGAATAAACTTCGGGTCCTCCAAATTTTACATTGAGTAACTGAGTCAGTATACATCTCATGCCCAGCATAAATTTAAAATAATGTTCTTATATTTTCTCTGTAAGAAGTAGGAGGATTAGAGAATAGATGGTGAGATGAGATCACCAGTCTCCTTCCGGCACCTGAGAAATGCGCTTAGTTCTAGGCTAGGCTTACTGAGTGAAGGGCTTTTTTGGATGTGGACATCTAAACAAAGTTAAATTGTCTGAAACCAATGGTATTTTGTATTCTTACAAGATTCCTTTCGGAAACGTTCCACATCTTATCAAAAAATACAACAGTTTAAAAAACAGGTAAGATTTTTAGGGGATTTTTTTCTGTACTAATCTTTGGCTACTTATTTCACTCCCTAACATTAATCCACCCCACAAAAAAAAAACAAAAAAAAACATACAGAATCTTTGAAATTTCAAGAAGTTGACCTTTGAAGTTGACCGATGTTACTCTAAACTAGATTTGATATTTTGAAGTCCCTTGATTATCCATTCGTCCTGTTCGTAAACCACTTTCTGGAACAAGAGAGTATTTTCCAAGAGAGTCGAGTCCACGAGGCTGATGATGTGGACTAGGCCCAATTCCTCTGGGCACAATGGGCAAGACAGAGACAGCCCCCTCCGGACAGCAGCATCACGTCCCAATCCAATCCTGAGACTACAAGCACCTTAATCCGGTTGCGGCCCGTCAAAACGCATTGCGGCTACGTGCGGCTTGGCGGCCATTACCGAGATTGCTCCGGAGAGAGAGCTATATACTGCCCCCGCTCTGGCCACTTTAATCAGTACTGTACAATACGACTTCCCTACGTTGCCTGTAGTATATTTTAAAATTTCATTCTACCTTCTTTCAATGGCATTAGTTTTCCTGATTAATAATGAAGAATGCCATGCGCATATTCAAAAAGTTGGAAGAACAACATTGTCTCCCTAAAGCTGGCCTTCATCTACCGGTTTTGTTTAAAACAACAATGTGTACATCACATGACTTTTTATAATCCTATTAAATAAAATATTTGGTTGGATTTCGAGTGATATGCGATATCTCCGTTCCAATGTATCGGATCACAAAATGTAATAGAACATAATTTTCAGGATGATGAAAAAATGATTTTAAAATTTGTTTGTAGCAGTAATCTTTATATATATAATTCTACTGTACGTGTGTATGTCACTGAACTCCTCCTAAACGACTTCACCGATTTGAATGAATGTTTTCGTATGCATTTGGGTGACGCCCTGAATGGTTTAGATTCACAAATCAGCCAAGCAGATGGAGCAGGAGTGAGGGTTGTTAGGGAGGCCTAAAATTAAAAATAGCGATATTTCGTTTCCGCAAATATGCACAGGATAAAAGTTGTTTGTTTTGTTATTTAGAGTAACTTTTGTTACATTCACTTTTGTCTTATAACAAAGTATAAACAAGATATACACTAAAAAATTAATGTGGATGCCAACAATTTTATTGGGCACTAACAATTGAATCGAACTTAACAAAACTCAATATGTAAATTAGTAATAACTCTTTCATGATTATAAGCTATATTCAATTTTTTAGGTTCGAACGGAAGTGGGGGTTATAAGGGAGGCCTGAATAAAAATTTTCCGATATTTCATTTTCTATTTGTTTTTAGGCAAATGTGCACATAAAAAAAGTTGTTTTTTGAGTTCTTAAAAGTAAATTTTGTTTTAAACATAATATTATTGAATTTAGTATCCTAATCGCTTGAAATATCATGCAGGACAACGTCTGTCGGGGCCGCTAGTACATATACAAAGTTCAAATTGTATTTCCACACCTATCTTTAAAATTTACTAAGTGGGGGGGGGGACAATTTTAGATGGTACTACAGCTCCAAATATGAAATTTAAACATTCAAAGGGTAGTTGTTTTTGAGTTATGCGAGGTACCTACAGACGTAAAGCCGAAAAGGCAAGGGATTCAAGTAAGAATAAATTCGTTGAAATTTAAAAAATTGACACTATTCAAGATTACAATTCTTCCTTGGGCTCCGAAATACAAGGAGTAAAACTGCAACGACCTATACAGAAATTGGATTCAATCTCAACCTAAGGTCTGCTATACATGTGTTGTCATGTAAGACAATGAAATGCCCACTCGCACAAAAGAAATCAAGAAGAAAGCAGCACAGACAGCGCATCAGCATCTCACGCCATCAGCTCAGTCATAAACCAGCAGACTGCAGTGGTAGGGTCATGACGAAAAACTGGAATCCATCAGGCTGTCAAAAAAATAAATGATATATGATACACTATTGGTATGACCATGCAAAGGTGGCATAATGACTTGGAAGTAAATAAATGCGAACATGGATGTCCTCCTCACTGTGGGCTTCTCTGCATTCTGGAAAGCGCTTCATCTTGCAAAGAAACTTTTGCTTTTATTTTAATTGTATTCAAGCTACTGCAATCTTTATGCAACTACGACTAATCGGGAAGGATTATACAGAAGTATCCAATCTTTTCTAACCAGAATGGGCCTAGATAAAAATGGCTGACTGGTTAGACAAAAAAAAAGAAGAGAAATCAACGTTTTAAAAGTTTAAACTTCAAAATGATATTAAATTGTGGAAGAGTGGAGGGGGGGGGAAGTAAAATAGGAGACGATCGTATCCTGCATCTTCGAAACTCTCGTCCTCTACCAGTGAAATGCGTTTTTTTAACCACTCCACAACTTCTTTTAAAATGCGGTAATTTACTACTAATTTGAGGAACCGTCTGGAGAAAAATATTTTGACGGTGAAGAAGAAGAAGGAAAACAATTGATAATAGGAGTAAAATTGCTGTGATTATTTTTAAAATAAATGCTCATATTTATTTAATTATAATTAATAGAGTCTCGTATCATACCAGAGCTTTGGTTTTGAAGTTGCTTACAGGTAGTAGTAATGAGAGAGATCGGTCGGTAGCCTTGGAAGTTGAAGGTGAATGCATATGAGGAAGCGATGTGTGTAAGGTGTGGGGAGAGAGACGAAGGGAACAGGAACCATTAGGAGGCCATATTGATTTGAAACAAAGGGATTAACAAGAGGGAGGATATTCGGGGACAAGTTTCGGGGACGGTAGAGGGCGCCCAATTCGTCCGCATTGATATTCAGAGAGAGTTAATCAATGGCCTGTTGAATTAAACATAGGCTTTGGGGTCGGATTATTGGGGGGGGGGGGCAGTTTCTGTAGAAGGAGGGGGCGAGTTCGATTTTGGCCTTCCGAGCTAGTTTACAGTCGGAATAATTACCATTGGTTGACTCGACCAAGAAACTGTCTCTCCCTGAGGAACTACCCCTGTCTCTCCTACTATGGACCAACTTGTCCCTTGGAAGTCATCCCTTCGCCTCTCTCGTATTATTGGATCTGGCGCTGTTGTTCTCTATTAAGAACTTTTCCAAAACTAACTAAACTAAAAAACGCTTAGTTGCTTTCAATGATCGGCGAGCGCTCTATAGTATTACCATAGTGTACTCTTAGAATTCCACGGCCCTTGTTAGAACTATTAATGTCTTCGGGTATTGACCGTGTCTTTATGATGTTTGCCGACGTTTTGCTAGACGTTTTGAGACTGATGAGTTCTATTTCTCCTCAGGTATATATTGGTGTCTTGTCCGGAGTCTTCCCTTCCAGGTGGTGTCTTCGGTTTCTTGGTCCGGTGCCGGGCCACTTGTGACTTCTGTTTTTTTTTTGTCCGACGATTCTTTCTGGGTTGAATTACTGGTTCCTAACAACATAAACAGAGAAGGTGGCTACAGACTGAGTAAGCTTTGGATATCAGAAAGCCAACCCAGAACCAAGTATCCGAAGACACCACCTGGAAGGGAAGACTCCACGGAAGTCGACCGGAAAGACACCAATGTATACCTGAGAAGAAATAGAACTCTTCAGTCTCAGAGAAAGCCCTGAGAAACCTAGAAGCATTTCTAGCGAAGCGTCGACAAACATCATAAAGGCACGATCAATACCCGAAGACCTTAATAGTTCTAGTATTACCATAGTATATAAGCATACTTGCAGAGGCAACATTTCCATTTATACCTGCCATATCTTTATCAGGAAGATGAGGGTACTACAGCATCCAGGGATCGAACTTGAGCTCGATATTATTCATCTAAGTTGTCATTGTGACTCAACATAGGGTGCAAACAAATACAAAAATAAATCAGAAAAGACAAATCCCAGGAAAGAACCAACATTATAAAATTTTCCACAGTCATTATAGTTACTAATAGATGGCGCTAATAACCTAGTAGTTGAGTGTCTAACTCCAACTGTAATCTAATCAATATAGGAATTCTATCTACTACCCACTCACGAGGCTATTCCTTGAATAAAGGAGAAGATATTCGGCCCTTCAAGTAAATTCAAAACTGCAGGAATAAGTAAACCTAGCATCGAAGCCCTTCACGGGCACTTAAACCGAAAATGTTTTCATAATTATGAAATCCATGAAGGAATAACAAAAGAAACGTCCGTCGCGCAGGGGTTGAGTTAACTAAGCAGATTTCCCCACGTATTTGCATTTATCTGAAAACGTAAAAGTTCAGTGAGAACAATATTTGGTATTTAGGCTTCAAATAAAGTTCTTCATAATATAACAGCTTTTTTTTTTTAAATATGACACGAGTTGGAGTGAAGGTTTACTGAAAGCCGTAAACTGAAAAATGCAAATATCTCCGTTAATACTAAATATAGAGAATAAATGTATATAACAATAGAACATTTCATTTGCAATAAGATTGCTTTCATACAAATTTTCGATCCGAGGTATAGTAAAGGAGATTTTTCGAATTTTCGAACTCCTCCCCCCCCCCCCCTCATTATGTTTTGTTATCATAACCCAATTCCAAAGAAATTCATTTGCAACAGATTTACTTTTTTAAAGATTATTTAAATTCTTTATATGGCTGTAAGTGAAAAATTTAATTTGGGGAGTGTGTCAGTACATTAAATTAATCAACAATAACTTTTCATAAAACGAATGAAAATGATATAAATATGTGTTTTTGAACAGGAAAATGGTCAAGTTTTTAACTACACAACAGTATAGTATAGCTATAGAAATTGTTTGTTAAATCACAATAACAACAACAATTTAGTCTTTCTTATAGCACATTGCTTATATATACTGAAATTAATAAAACCATTTTTCTTGGCATAATATATATATATATATATATATATATATATATATATATATATATATATATATATAAATAATTGTAACCTCTGTCTGTACATTGATTTTTTTTGCGAAATTTCACGATAAACTTTTCGTTTCATATGTCATAGACACCATAACTGAATTTTGTTTCTTTCGTGTATGTTTGTTTGTTTGTTTGTTACCTTTTCACGCATAAACGGCTGAACCGAATTTTATGAAATTTGGTATGTAAATTACAACTGACCCAAAACTTAGACTTTATATTATATTCTCTGAGACGAACAGGAGTGGGGGTTATAAGGGAGGCCTGAAATTAAAAATAGCGATATTTCTTTCCTATTGGGTATTCGGCAAATATGCACAGGACAAAAGTTGTTTATTCTTTTATTTAGAGTAACTTTTGTTATATACACTTTTGTCGTATACCGAAGTAATAAACGAGTTATAAGCTAAAAACTATAGCGGGAGTCATTCATTTTATTGGGCTCAAAAGACTCAACCGAACTAAATGAAACTCGGTATGTGTAATAAATCTAACGCCTTCTTTAGAAAAAGCCATACCAACAATTCTAGCAACGGGCAGGAGTGGGGTTTGTTGTAAGCGAGGCCTGAAATTAAAAATAGCGATATTTCGTTTCCTATGGTTTTTTCGGCAAATATGAACATAACAAAAGTTGTTTATTCTATTTTTTTAGAGTAACTTTTGTTATATACACTTTTGTCGTATACCGAAGTATAAAATGAGTTATAAGCTAAAAACTATAGCGGGAGTCATTAATTTTATTGGGCTCAAAAGACCCAACCGAAACCTAAATGAAAACTCGGTTATGTGTAATAAATCTAACGCCTATCTTTAGAAAAAGCCATACCAACAATTCTAGGGAGGAGCAGGGCTAGTGGGTAGAAGAGGGTGGGGGTTGTTAAAGGGAGCCCATAAATTAAAATTTAGTTGGATATTTCGTTTTCTATTGGTATTTCGGCAAGTATGTACATGATAAAAGTTGGTTACTTTGTTATTTTCAAAGTTAACTTCTTGTTATATACACTTTTGTCGTATAGAAAAGTATAAATGAGACATACACTAAAATCTAAAGCGTGGAGTCAACTATTTTGTTGGGCGACTAACGATTTGAACCGAACTTGGCTAAAACTCGGTTGTGTGAAACATTAGCATTAATTCTTCCATGATTTATAAGCTATTTTAAAAATTTTAGGGTTTTAAAGGGGAGTGGGGATTATAAGAGAGGCTGAAATGAAAAATTCGCTTTTTTTTTTTATTTTCTATTAGTTTTTTGGCAAACGTGTGCACCATAACAATAAGTTGTTTACTTTGTTATTTAGAGCAACTTTTGTGCTGCCACTTCACTTTTGTCGCCAAAATGAAGTGCAGTAAAACGGGATATACGCTAAACGGGAGTCAATAATTTTATTAGTACTTTTTTAAGGGGTTTTAATAAATGTAATATTATGACAAAAATGATGCTATTTTTTCGTCTTATATGATAGTTCAAAGTATGATTCGCGAATTAGTGGAGGTTATAAATTCTTCGTCACCCCCTCTTCATTTATTTATTTTTCACTAGAAAATAACTTTGTTATTTATTTCCCCCCCCCCCCCACCCCCCCCCCCCCCCACCCCCCCCCCCCCCCACCCCCCCCCCCCCCCACCCCCCCCCCCCCCCACCCCCCCCCCCCCCCACCCCCCCCCCCCCCCACCCCCCCCCCCCCCCACCCCCCCCCCCCCCCACCCCCCCCCCCCCCCACCCCCCCCCCCCCCCACCCACCCCCCCCCCCCACCCCCCCCCCCCCCCACCCCCCCCCCCCCCCACCCCCCCCCCACACCCCCACCCCCCCCCCCCCCCCCCCCCCCCCCCCCCCCACCCCCCCCCCCCCCCCCCCCCCCCCCCCACCCCCCCCCCCCCCCCCCCCCCCCCCCCCCCACCCCACCCCCCCCCCACCCCCCCCCCCCCCACCCCCCCCCCCCCCCACCCCCCCCCACCCCCACCCCCCCCCCACCCCCCCAACCCCCCACCCCCCCACCCCCCCCCCCCCCCACCCCCCCCCCCCCCCACCCCCCCCCCCCCCCACGACCCCCCCCCCCCCCCACCCCCACAGAATACAAATGCAAATATCTCGGTTAATATTCAAGATAAAGAATAAATGTATAGAACATTATTTGTAGAAAATTTAATTTACAATATGATTGGTTCAATACGATTTTTCGACCCGACGTATAGTTACGGAGTTTTCGAAAATCCTCCCCTCTAACCCCCCCCCCCCCCCTTCCTCTAGTCCGATTTCAGCTATTAACGAACTTGATCTGTCTGTTTACATAAAACGTTTATATATCAAGTTTGGTAACGATCAAACAAAAATCGCTACCGCTAGCGCGTTAACGGACAAATATACACAGTTTTGAACGGAAATCATTTTTGTCATCTCCTAGGTAGGATCGATGGAAATTTGAGGGGAAATCTGCAATATGAACTCTCAGTAAGGATCCTTCTTGATCCTTGCTTAATGCAAGCTTTGAATAATACCTAAGCAAATACTAAAATTTCTATGAAGCAAGTCTAGCTAATAGTTCCTCCTAAAGGATTTATTTTATATTATTCTATATTTTATTTATTATCCCAGTAAACGTCATCAAAGCAAAATCATGATTTACACTCTTTTGACCACGTCTATATTGTGAATAATTAATACTCGTATTTGGGAAATGCCTTAAATATTGGTCTGTAGATTTTCATCTCATTCATACATTTACTATTGAAGTTATACTCTTGGCGTTATTTTCGAATTCACAAGAATCTTTCGACGTCACACATAATATCGAAGACATTCCATTTTAACCGAACTCCTTTTCGCGACTCTTTAAGGACATAGGCTCTTCCTTCGCGAAGGAAACAAGGAATACTGTTTGTAAAGCAAAACGAGAGCTTATTTTACAAAGAATATCACAACACACAATCATAAAACAAGATACAAATATTTACTTCAACCACCAATCACAAACACAGATATTTTGAGAAAAGCGTACCGTTTCAAGGAGTAAAATATTTTTAACGCACGTCCAGAATGAATTAAATGTATCAGAATATATTCTTTGTTTAAAAATAGATTAAAGAATTTTAAGTCTGAAGGAAGGATGTGTTTTATACACAAGATCATTAATATCAAATATGTTTATGTATTAAATAACTCCCCATCCTCACAAGTCGGTCATAAAGTAATTTATAATCAGGAATATTAACTCTTTAAGGTGGAGACACGTTCATCAAAACTTATAAAGTAAATCATTCTTTAATAAATGTAAGGCATATTATGAAATTAAAAATGCATGATATACATTTAATGCATTAATGTGATTAAGATTGTTATAAGATGAAAAGAAACTTAAGTAATTACATGAATTAATAAACTGAGAGATTCTATGAAATACGTTCATTGAATTCGAGACAAATTTATAACGAAAGTAATATTTAAGTTTTCTATTTAATAATATGTTCGGAAATTAACGAAAATAAGTTTATTTCAATATATTTTGAAAAATTGCGCCAAGAAGATAGTTGATTTTCCTTAGGGAAATCTGTTAATTGAAATTAGTACGAGAGGGAGAGAGTGTGAAAGAAAGGGGGGGAGAGAGAGTGAGTGAGAGAGGGAGAGAGAGTGTGAGAGAGAGAGAGAGAACAGAGACAGAGACAGAGACAGAGACAGAGACAGAGACAGAGACAGAGACAGAGACAGAGACAGAGACAGAGAGACAGAGACAGAGACAGAGACAGAGACAGAGACAGAGACAGAGACAGAGACAGAGACAGAGACAGAGACAGAGACAGAGACAGAGACAGAGACAGAGACAGAGACAGAGACAGAGACAGAGACAGAGACAGAGGCAGAGACAGAGACAGAGACAGAGACAGAGACAGAGACAGAGACAGAGACAGAGACAGAGACAGAGACAGAGACAGAGACAGAGACAGAGACAGAGACAGAGACAGAGACAGAGACAGAGACAGAGACAGAGACAGAGACAGAGACAGAGACAGAGACAGAGACAGAGACAGAGACAGAGACAGAGACAGAGACAGAGACAGAGACAGAGACAGAGACAGAGACAGAGACAGAGACAGAGACAGAGACAGAGACAGAGACAGAGACAGAGACAGAGACAGAGACAGAGACAGAGACAGAGACAGAGACAGAGACAGAGACAGAGAGAGAGAGAGAGTGAGAGAGAGAGAGGGAGAGAGTGAGAGAGAGAGAGAGAGAGAGAGAGAGAGAGAGAGAGAGAGAGAGAGAGAGAGAATGATAGTACGAGAGAAGATAAGGAGGGGAAGTAGATAGTAGATATGAGAGGGACTGCTTGCTGAGGGACCACCTGCCAGACTGAGTCTTTATCGATCTGAGAGCCTGCTTCTCCCTCCCCCTTGCTCATATACTGCGTTATGATTGGCCCACCGCCCTACCCCCACTCCAAGATACATATTTCATATCAGCCAATGGCAAACCGTTATTATCATATCTCCAGGAAAGACTACTCCAGCCAAAATGGCGCTCATATTCCTCCCCACTTAAATGTAGCATCTTTATATCTTCAGGCTGCTCTTTGCGTCTTAGAATGTATTGGCATAAAGTCAACTTGTGATGCCACATGATCAAAACAACAATCAATTTTTTCCTTTAATTATATTCGTTGTTTCAAAACATATCCTTCATGTTTCTTGATTTGTTGAAACGTTTTTAGAGGCTTTCTTTCTAACTTGAAAGAGGACGTGGCGATTATAAGCCACCAATGCCAATGATTAAATTGCCCACCGATGGTGACTTATTTTTTTTTGGTAATCTATGGTCACTAACATAAACACACAAGTAGTACGGCATATATATATATATATATCTATATATATATATATATATATATATATATATATATATATATTAATCTTGAAGATTGTGCTCTCGTATCTGAAGCTTCTGCGAAGTGTACTCGTCGATAAGTCTGTAAAACTGCAATTCTTACCAAAAAATGTGTGCCAATTACACACGTCCCCCTTTGACGGACTTCATAATAGTAACTGACACAACACATTCTGGTTACGATTGTAGTTTTGGTTTTACAAACTTGTATTTTGTCTTAAAACGATGCACTCTTTAGAATGTGTAAATGCAACGAACTCAGTGGGTGCGCACACGCACATCCCGTCGTTTTGTCCAGCTACTTCTCAAGGACATTACTTTTCACAATAAAAGTGTTCTAATTCTCTGGAGAAATTTGAAGGAGCAGGTTAGGCTGCTATTTAAATATTACATTCCCCTTCTTTATATTGAAGATTGTCCCCTAGAATAAGAAAATGTTGTGCCTAACTGTTTCTGTGGATAGTATCTTACTACTCTCTGAGTTATTTACTTTCTAAAATGAAATATGGCTTATAATTATTTATTTTTAGTTATTATTTATTTGAGATGCTGCTACAATGGCGATTCATTTTTTAACATGTTAGAATATTATATCACAAAATTAAATAAATATTAAAATGTTTACAAAACTTCATTTTAAAAATGTACAAAATAAACAGAATGGACGAAACTAAATATAAATTGTTAGTATATTTACAACATGGAGGAAAAATACAAAATAAAAATAAATCACCACAGAAAAAAAGATAAATAAAAATAAAAGAAAAACTATAAATAGTTAAACTGGAAGGAGGCAAAACTTATATTCCACAGTGCTTGCTATATATAACTTTCATAATTGTAGATAATAGGTTTTATATTTCATCAAATAATCCATTATTTCTTAAATAATTAAAAACATCATCTATAAATTGGCTACTGTCGGCCAGTAGTTCGCATACATTTGTGGGCCATGGGTACGTTTTCACTTTTGTGCAGTCTGTTAATATGTGTTTTACAGTCAGCGTTCTGTTGCAGTAGCGACATATAGGTTCATCTTCCCTGCTCATTAGATATGAATGTGTTAGTCTAGCTTTTCCTGTGAGTAGGCGTGTAAGTACAATTTCTTCTCTTCTAGAGTGTCTATTACTTGAAGTCCAGTTTGATTTCTCTAAGTTTACTGTCATTGTTATACCATAAATTATTCCAGTCATTAATTTCGACTTTTCTTATTTGAGAGAAAGCGTCTTGGTGAGGTATGTCCAAAAAATCTGACGTCTGAGACAATACTGTGCACAAAAACCTACATGACTACAATACAATATAGACAACAGAATTACAGGCTATACTCATAGCACTAACGAAATATGGCTTATAGAGGCTGATAATAATCAAAGGACGATATTGCGTGTAGTTATATTATAGCGCCTCCTTTAAGTCTAAATTCTCTCTTAATACATGTAAGTGGGGCAAGACTGGACGGTAGATTAAAGTTGTAGTCTACATACTAATACTGGCTAATAGTCTATCATTAGTCAGCTTATGCAGGCTACAGGCTACTGAGGGATGGCTCTCTAATGTTGTAGGACTTCCTTCCCGTGGGAATCAGTATTATCTCTTCACGGGTACAATTTTCGAGTGTTTCTTGTGGATACAACTACAGCAAAAACAACAATAATTTTGTGATAGTAGATGGGTATGTTTGCTTGTGCGTATAATTACTAAGAAAGCCGCGTAGGGTGCCCTTAGAGCTGAACCAGTCACCAAGATTTTAGCAGTTTTAATGTACTGTAATTTTTTATGCTTTTCCCACATGGGGCTCAGGTTAGCCTTGTGAGTTAAAGCGTTGGTCTTAATCTCAGATGGTAAACCTAGAGTGACGGGTTCGTTTCCCGCTTGGGCAATAGGAATTTATTTAGTGACGAACTCGTTAAATGAAATCCTTAGTCACATCCTAGCTAGAAAAGAGTGGAAACCCGTAAATAACCCGGCCCAATTAGCCACAGTAGCAAAATGTGGACCTTAATAAATAAAAATTTTCCAAAGTCTACATTCTACTTTATAACTAGATTATTAGTGGACATGCGAATTTTAATATAATTTTTGCCACTTGGCAACTCTGCGAGTCTTGACACAATATTTTATATTATATCACAAAAATTTGATGAATCTACATATTTTCAATACTCATACAAATATAGCCAGAAAAACCTCAAGCATATTTAATGCCATAAAATAAAGACTGGATTACATGTTCTAGCTCCAAATCCATTCTAAACAAGACCGGACTGACTAAGGCAAAATATTTATCCTATTAATTGAAAAATGAACTTTTAAATTAATAACATAAATACTTATCATTTCTATGGCGTCTTTATTACTTGTAATTTTCTTTAAGCGAAAATTAATTATTTTCATTAAAATTTCTAGTTTCATCAATTTGTCTGTGAGTCGTTAAATGAATAAAAAGGGATATGCAGAGGAAACTAATAAGAATTCACATAGGGGTGGGATACGTATGGTGAGCTAAACGTTTCAAACGATAAAATGGAATACATATGGGTTGAAGGAAATTAGAGAATGCGGTTGAGGGCGCCTTTTATACCAGGGGTGGGAAGGGGAAGGAATTTCTGGGAGAGGTTATGGCGGGATAGAGAGAGGGAAGCGGTAATCCATAGAATTAGACGGGAGTCGGAGGATCAAACGGCGAGCGGTAGAGATCAAAAACCCAAATGGGGATGATATCAGGGTGTTTAAGCGCGTGAAAATCAGGGGTGCCTTGTGCAAATAGGGGTGAGTCATCCCCCCTCCACCCCCTCTCGCAACCAGGCTCGATCGACACACAGACACACACACACAAACTCGCGCGCCCACATGCACACACACACGAGCAGAACGGGAATCGGCAAACAGTCTCACACTTTGGGAATATATAAATTAAATTCCAGGAGGTTTGTGCAGGCGGTCGCTGACTGCATAAAAAGGAGTACCCCCTCCCTCGCTCTCCCCTCTTTGCCACTCCCTTATGTACATACAGACATATATACATGCTTTCTATTCGTTATACGGGCTATCATGATTATCTTCTATCAGGCTTTACGGTGCAATGACCTACGGGTAGCTCAACTCTTGTACTTCAAGACGTTAGCTACGTTTGAGGAGCGTGTAACAGTGCTTCGGAATGAGATACAGCAACTTCACTCGTAGTTCAGCTTTTTGATTTTAAGTTGTATTCAAAATTCCCACTTATCTAACGTTCTATTCAAAGTTTCCACTTACCTTACTTTGTGAATGGCCTTCTTCAAAAAGGCTAATTAGCAGAGAAGTAGTTTTAACGAGGTTAAACGACTGACTCACACTTACTTATTAGAGAAGAAGAACCCTACTGTCAACACTATAACTGTAGACTTACCATACAACATATACTAACTGACTGTTATTTAGGGACTCACATTAACCTACCATACACTTTGACTGAATTACTACATGACCGTAGCCAGTATATACACCGTTTATCACACTACTCGAACCATAACAACATTTTCAAGTAATGTAGGACAATACCGATTATTTTTTGCAGAAATGAGCATACTTACGTAAATAAGATAAACTGATGAAAAAGATTAACTGATACGTCGCTCAATCGCCCCAGTCGCGAAATGCGATTATTGTAAGAATACATAAATTATCTAAAGTTCCCCTGCAAGTCAAATAAACATATTTGACTTATACCGTTCTAAACGGTCTTACCGCCATTTCTGATTATTCCAGTCACGACTAACTCGTCTTGTGACCCACAACCGCAGTTTATTTCACATTAAATTCTTTACAAAGTGAGAAGACAGCTATTGCATAATTCATAAAATATTTTGACACCCAGCAGAGAGCAGGACCTTTTGTTGAGCAACGCTTTAAAACTCTTTGGACCAAATTAAAAGAGGATTTTGCAAGCAAGCCTTAGAAGAAGGACATTCTGCAGAAATTAAACACTTAAATATCATTCAGAAGTCAATCTCCCACGATATCAAAGTTGTGGAATTTTGACAGGAGCTAGAAGCAATCCAAGAGCGTTTACTCACTGCATACGAATACGGCAAAGGAGGAGACCGACAATGCTATGAATTGCCACTATGAAAAAGGATGCTACAAAGTGCATTCGAAAGTCATCGTAAAGGATGGATAGAGATGGAAACGAATGGTAAAAGTTTATAATGACAACCGGAAAGCTATAAAAGGACTAGTCACGAAGGGATTATGTTTAATGAGAATTGTCTGAATATCACTAAGTTTGCAGACAACGTAATTCTCATACACAATACCCTTAAGAAATTCAGGAAATAATCTCAACATAAAGATAAATGGAAATGTGGATTTTTAAGGTTTAAGGCTAAGAAAAGAAATGTGAAAGCGTAAGCTTTAAGAAAAACCTCGTTATTCAAAACTAGTCTACAAGTTGGTTTTAAGTCTGTTCAAATCTGGTTTTATAAGTCCAATCATAATAGCAGATTTTGACATATGGACAATGGGGTTTTCTCTAATGCGGTATATATCAGTTACAATGATTAATTAATTGACATTTAGAGGTTATGACAAATAGTGTGGCAGTGTGAAATGATTACAAGTGCCCTTGTCAAATACAAAATACTCTGACAACTTAATTATCTATTTTACAATAATAAACATTTACACAGAAGCAAATTATTAGTGATGACGTTGGTGTAATGTAGCACACTACATTAAGCTTAATTTGCTGGCAATCCTAGAGCACATTAGCAGACTGATAGAAAAATCGAACTGTTTGTTAAATATTTTATTTACCCCTATTAAACTACTTCCAAGATATTTAGGGCAAAATGATTTAATTATTATGATCCGTCATGTTGGTTGTTAGAACAAGTTTGGTTTGATATTGGCAAACAAGGTAATTAATGCAATTGCAGGGTTGTGTTAGCCGTCCCCAAAGCTTGAATTGTTAACTACCTGTCATGGGCGAAGTATTTGACAGTCGACATTGACGACGTATAAAAATACGGTTCGAACAAGTACTGTTGGGGAAATTATTCATCAAATTCTATTTTTGAGAACTGAGTATTATGCTCGAAAATAGATTGTTCATTTTTAATCACATTATCTCCTATTCATTTAAAACTCATTGGAATAATAGGAAATAGATAAAACATTTGCCTTCTCTTAATGAGTGCAGGAATTGAAACGTTTATAAAATTGGAATACGCACAACACTACTTCTCAAAATTGGTCTCACAACACTCAAGATTTCATTTCATAATCATGAGTACTAAGGCAAATAAATCCCTTATCAGTGCAATTGAATCACTTATTTCGAAACGGATACATATACGGATCAATGGAAATGTGCTGCAATGTATGGAAATGCACAAGCACCAAAACGAGTTGGGCAAATCAAAACCCAAAGTGGAGGCCATGAATGAGGTAAGTGAAATTAATAAAGTCCGTCCCGCAGGGGCTGCGTAAACTAAGCAGATTTCCCACGTGAAGTTTTAGAATAGAGAAATCTGCCTAATAATAACAGTAGTAGGAAGGTATCTCTAAACCTATTCACGAGGGACGAATAGTTACAGAAACGGTCGCACTAGCTCTCGGCGGAAAGTCCGGAACATACCCAACTCCTGCCGACCAAAAACACAATACAAATGCAAATATCTCGGTTAATATTCAAGATACAGAATAAATGTATAGGACAATATTTATAGTAAATTTAATTTTTCCAATAAGATTGATTATATACAATGTTTCGATCCGACGCATAATAAGGAGAGAAGATATTTTGAATTTTCAAAAATCCCCCCTCCCTAAACCACCCCTCCCACTGGTCCGATTACAGCCATTAACGAAATTGATGTTTCGTTTTACATAAAACGCTTAAATATGAAGTTTGGTAACGATCAAACAAAAATTGCGTCCGCTAGAGCGTTAACACACACACACACACACACACACACACATATATATATATATATATATATATATATATATATATATAATTTTGAACGAACCTCATTTTTGTCATCTCCTGTGTAGGATCGATGGACATTTCAGGAAATTTTTCAAAACCCGCGTCATGAGTACAACCTCAATAGCTGATTTCCCTTAAGGGAAATCTGCTAAAAGTTTGGAAAAATGAGAGTGAACATTGATAGGCATGTAAGGCACAAGGTCAATGGACTTACAAGGGGAGTGCACGGCCTTCCCCCCACCGATTTGAAAGAAATTCTTTTAGTTTTTAGTACCTGATGAAAAACCAATTCTGTCATAGCGAGTGAACGCACTTCTCAAGCGTTCGTATAAAAAAAATTGTTAAAGTTTGTCTGAACGTTTTGTGTCGTTTCCGGAATTTTCGAGATCGAAACTCGCCGGGAGCGACTATTTTTTTTCTTCACTTTTTGCTTCTATGTCGTTTATTTAATATTAATAAATAAATAAAAAGTTTTTTTATTAATTTTTAGCATTTTCCATATATTTAAAGAAAATTTGAATACTTTGTGTCAAAAATTGAATTGAGATAAGGAAATATTTAATATTATAAAAGAAATAAATTATTAATTGAAGACCTAAGTATATAACAATAATGCAGATATTTTATTGATATTTTTAAACGGTTATATCTATCTTTACCAATTTATTTGATATTATTTTATTTTACAATAAATAAAGATATTTAAAATTTTATAGCTCTAGATATAAAAATTGTCTTTAACAGTTTTATATGTTAGAGCTATATTTTAATTATGTTTGGCATTGGATCACTGACGTATATTTCTATTACGAAGTGTACAATTTTATTGCGGATGACAATGGTATTGAAGAGTAGAATGTATTTTAATACAACATGCTATTTTGTGATTCTGTTCAATCAAGTACGAGTAGTTTGGGAGACACTTGATACAATTTTTAACTCGAACAAAATCATGCAGTAAAGGGTTAAGACGTTCAGGCAAATTTTAACAATTTTTTTTTAAACGAACTCTTCAGAAGTGCGTTCTCTTGCTTTAACAGAATTGGTTTTTCATCAGGTACTAAACATTAAAAAAGTTTCGTTCAAAACGGTGGGCGGATGACCGTGCAACCCATTGTTAGGGGAAGAGGGAGGCGTAGAAAATCATTTTTGAAGACTTCATACACTTAAGGTTTCGGTTGGTATAATAATATGAATAGGGCAGCTTCCGTGAGAACACGATGATTTGCAACTACACACAACAACCACTACTACAAGGAGTAATCTTTAGATCATGATGAGTATATACTGGAGCTTAGTGTAAAATGGAAATATGCATTGTACATTTGATGGTTTCGAACCAAACATCTGCAGGTTGTATCACCTTTTCTTACAAAAATAATGTCAGAAGGCTAAGCAGAAGTGGCTGAAAAACGCAATATCATTGAAGGTGCACATAAGCGTTTCAATGGTACATTATTTAGCAGATTTCCCTTAAGGGAAAACAGCTATTGAGGTCATACCCATGACGAAACAATTCCTCAAATGCCCATCGATCTTACCTAGAAAATTACGAAAATGAAATCCGTTCTATATATATATATATATATATATATCTGTTGACGCTCTGGCGGTCGAAATTTTAGTTTGAAAGTTGCCAAACTCGATATTTGAACGTTTTATGTAAAACTAAAAATCAAGTGCACTAATAGCAGATATCCGACAAGCGGGAGGGAGGGGGGGATTTAGAGGGGTATTTCGGAAAATCTTAATATTTCCGTTTTTATGAGTCAAATACAGAAACGGCATAGAACTAATTTTATTGAAAACGTAATGTTTTATAAATCAGGTAAGAAAAAACGCCTCGTTCCTTCACTATTCTTTATTCGTTGTGACAGAGCGCTTTCAGAGCATACGCTCCATCATCAGTGCCCTGCTGGCAAACAAATACCATAAAAACGTTGTACAATATGTCAATTTAATTGAGAAATTTAGAAAATATATGTACATGTCGAAGGTCAAGAGTTAAAAACATACAACTTTAAATTACAACCTAAAAATGTTCTATAAATGTTTCTGTATAATTTTTTTTTTCATTATCTTTATTACTAACCGAGATATTTCTATTTTTTAGTTTTTACCCATCAGAAAACCCCCACTCCTACTCATGTAGGATTAATAAAAAGGTGTTATATTATAAAGCACTTTATTTAAAGTCTAATATAAAAAGAAATAACATATATATTTCTCATTGAGCATTTGCATTTGAGATAAATACACACATGCACATGGTAAATCTGCTTAATTAACGCAGCCGCTGCGTGACGGACTTTTAATATAATTTCTTCATTCTAGAGTGGCTTTTACAGTCTGAATTCCTTCGTGAAACTGTTAACACTTCTCCTTTTACCGAAATTACGTTTTATTCATGTTTAAGCATTTTGAAGTTTATTATTATTACTGCTCACCATTAATGAATATACTTTCGAAATTATGATTTAGCAGTACACAAAACGTCGAAAAATATTGTTTTGAATCAATTTCTTAGACCCCACCTGACCGACAAGCACCACCAGTCTCTTATTTATCTTTGTGAAGACCAACATTGCCTGTGAGTCTAACTTTAGTTTTTCATATCAAGTACATATATCACTTTGGCAGAGATCTTGATGAACCAGGTACTATTTTGCGGTGCTTAGAAGCACTTCGGTCAATGTTACCATTCTCGTTTCAAAGTCAACTTCTCTCAAGTTGCTCTCCGTTTCTATTCCACGTCGATACACACTCGACACAACAATCTCTCTCTCTCTCTCTCTCTCTCTCTCTCTCTCTCTCTCTCTCTCTCTCTCTCTCTCTATCTCCTCTCTCTCTCACTCTTCTCTCTCTCTCTCTCTCAATCATTTAATCCCTACTACCTATAACCTACTACTATATAAATTTAACGTACTACCAGGATTACTATCGTTACTTTTAGTAGCTGCACAGGTGATAATAGGCATATTGAGCTGGATTTTCAAAATCAACCTGAGTCGCCTTGATTATTTATTTAGGTGTGAATAAGCATGTTCTTGATTAAGAATATGAAACAAATTAGCATGTGTGATGACCACAATTTGAACACTTTATTCTACTTGTGTGAGTGTAAGATGCGTGCTTGTGGGTTTGTGTAAAATTAAAGGTCAAGATCCCTAATGGCATACATGAGACCTACGGGGGGGGGGGGGTTAGAGGGAATTTAGAAAGATCGAAACATCTCCGTGTTTATGCTTCGGATCGATAATTTGCAAGGAACCAATCGTATTGTTAATGTAATTTCCTATGAATCACGTTTCATATATACCTCCTCTACCTTGAATGTTAGCTGAGATACTCCTCCTACTCATGCCTTATTAACGAGTTATATCATGATACACATTATTCGAAGCTCAAACATTGTTTTCATTGAACTTTTAACGTGTGAGATATGTGCAGGTAATTTTGGTGTAACGTGATCTTCTAAGATTCTTATTTTAACAAACCACTCTCGATGTCTACCCGATTCATGGAGAACTAGGGCATTGGGTAATGTCCGATACAGGCTTTGGGGAGGAGGGGAGCAAAACTGTGGGTGAAATAGAGAATAGATCGTTAGATGAGATCGGCAGCTTATCATGTTCGAGTGCGTGGGAAATATGCTTGGTTTACGCACCGCCTGCGAAACAGTCTTTTATTCCTCAGGACGAATGTACAACTACGGTTCAAATGAGAAATCCTACTTTAATCCGGCCTCGCCCTCTGATTGTGGTTGTCCAATGCTTCTACCATTCTGTCAGGCGTTACTTCCAGTTCTAAAGGACAGCTTTTATTCGAATTAGCATCTTAAGCCATCCTACTGTAGCTACAGTTTTTTTTCTCCTCATAGTAACTCTATGAGAAGTAACTTATTTGAATGCATGTTTCAATGTCACATGGCATATTACATTTACGATTAAGTATATATTTATCATTATTATTATTATTATTTACTAACGTCCACTTTTTGCAACTAAGTCTAATTGGGACGGGTTATCTACAGGTTACCACGCTTTTCTAGCAAGGTTGGTTTCTAGGGATTTTATTTAATGAGTTCGTCACTAAACAAATTCCTATTGCCCCGGCGGGATTTGAACTCGCCACTCTAGGTTTACATGTGAGATTAAAGGTAACGCTTTAACTCACATGGCTAACTTGAGCCCCTTTATATTAAAAAAGTTCTGCTGTATTAAGAAATATAATTAGTTATTTTCATGAAATAAAATTGAAATGTTAATAAAATAAAATAAATGGATTTTAAAACAATTTTCAGATTTTTTTTGTGATAAATCCTGTTACAATATTTTTTTACTCTATTTGAATAAAATTTCATAAAAATGGTATATAATAAGTTTCCTAATTTTTCTTTCTGAAATGTTATCCAAAATGGATAGAATATTTCATATTTATAAATTTTCTCTAGATTTTAGTAATTTCTACTTCTTTCATATATTCTTCATATTTTATGGCATGGTCTTATAAATTTATCTAATAAATAATAAAAAAAAATTTTTTCGGAGTAAACTGCCCTACATGTTTCGTGGCTTACTTGCCACCTCTTCAAGTAATAAAAACTAGAAAAAGGGCAGTAAACAAAAAAAAACAGAAATCAAACACCTCATTCATATATTCTGTAACGTATTATCTTAAATTAATCGAGTTTAAATTAATAGGCGAAATAATCGAGTTCAAGATTGACTTGTAAATAATCGATTTGTAGGCAGCTGACTTAACCTACCTCGGGAACTTCTGAGTATCAAGTGCCTCCTCTGCGAGGACAGAGATGCAGGCACCTACTAATACAATTAGCAAAAGAATTATTAAGGGATGTGTTAAATTAATGTTATTAATATATATATATATATATATATATATATATATATATATATTTTTGAAAAGGGATAGCCCATGAAGAGGTGGCATGTAAGTCAAGAAACATGTAGGGCAGTTTCAATAAAGTTTGCACCGAAAAAAAAAAATTTTTATTGGAGAACCTTGCCATAAAATATGAAGAATATATAAATAATATTGGGTCCAGAATAAGAAGAATACTTCTTCTACGGTTTTATAATGTCTATCTGAAACTATTTATATCGTCCAAAAACTCTTTATACTTACAAAAACAAGAACAAAATGCAATGATCTTAAATTTCGACATTTCTTTGATTTTGACCAGATATCTCGCACTCTAAAACCAATATTATCGAAAAAAGTCCGTCACGCCGGGGCTGCGTTAGTTAAGCAGATTTCCCACGTGCGTCACTTTTTTGCATTTATCTCAATAATTAAAAGTTCAATGAGAACAATATTTGGTATTTAAGCGTCAAATAAAATGAGTAGGAGTGGGGGTTTACTCAAGGAGAAACCTAAAAAATGCAAATATCTCAGTTAATAATCAAGGTAGTGAAATAATGTACATAACAATATTTATAGAACATTAAATTTCTCATCTCGTCCGTTATCCGTACCTAATTATTAAAAACGTAAATATTTCGGTTAATATTCAAGAATAAATGTACATAAAAATATTTATAGGTCATTTAATTTTCAATAAGAATGGTGGAGATATTAAGAATTTTTGAAATTCTCCCCCTCTAAATCCCCCCTCCCACTGGTTCGATTTCAGCCATTAACGAACTTGATCTGTCTTTTAGTATAAAACGATTAAATATCAAGTTTGGTAAAGATGAAACAACAAAAATTGCGGCCGCTAGAGCGGTAACAGACATATATATATATTATATATATATATATATATATATATATATATATATATATATATATATACAGTTTTGAACAGACCTCATTTTCGTCATCTCCTGGGTAGGATCGATGGATACTTGAAGAAAAATTTCGAAAATCTCGCCATGAGTTCGACCACAATAGCTGATTTCCCTTGAGGCAAATTTGCTGAAATAACATTTTTACTTCTTAAATCTGTAGCCGAATTAATCCTACGACAACATTCCAAGATATCTTTTAAGAGAAGATAACAAGATATCAATAAAGGAACTTTTATCATTTCTAAAAGGCGGATGAATGGCAGGATAAGTGGAATTGAGGGAAGGAGTTATCGATTCGGTGTCTATCTTATCTTGCAGTTTGCTCACAATGCGTGTAGATCTATAGAGGCTTGGCTCCTGCTTAAGCACCATTGAACTCATCTCATTAGCAGTTTTTTTTTGCTTGTATTTCTTTATTTCTTATTATTTTTTTTAGCATGTATTGAGATTGAGAAAAAAAAAGTTTATTATTTAAGTAAAACTCCGCCAAACAGGAGCTGTGTAAACTAAGCAGATTTCCCAAGTGCAGGAATGACGCTAGTAATGCCAAATCAACCATATACTCTATATTTCTAAATCAAATCGATGAGTAGTATTTAGCTGTTATTGTAGCTTGAAGAATGTACTAATAATTCGTTTAATATTTGAGATAATAGATAATGTAAATAACAACAATTGTTCTATAACATTTTTCGATCGGACTCTTTATAATGGAGATATTTTCAACTTTCTGATTCGCCTCTCCCTTATCCCATGTGATATATGAACCATTAACTAATATAGTCTTTATTGTTGAATAAATAAGTTAATACTGAGTTATGGTATAGATGAAATAAACATTTTTGAGTCAAGACATTTATGCATGTGTCGCACATAATAAAGTTGATAACAGAATTGAAGGGTTTGCTGCAAAAAGGAGGAAGCTCCAATTTTTCCAGTTTTTGGGAAACCAAAAAAAAAAAACGTTTAAAAAATTCAAATTTTAAGTTTTGTAAAAATATTGTTGTTGCTTACTTTGAATTATGGTGTTTACAAATAAGAACAGTATTTTCATTCAAAAAATATCATCCAAATGTTGGTGGTACGTGGATGACCCTTGGAGCTACCTCTTTTTTCTTTCTTGGAAAAAGGTGTAAAAATAAATAGAATGTACTATTATTATGTAGTTCTTATTCAAAGAAAACTGAAAATAAAGTACAGCAAAATTATTGGTTTTACAAACAAAAAATAACATCATTATAACGAATAACATAAAATACAAAAATAACATCATTATAACGAAAATAACATCATAACGATTGAAGCTGCATCCTTTTTTTTTCCAAATAAAAGAGGTTTTTTTTTGGCAGAAGAAAGTGTTTATAACTCCCAACAGCTATGGGATGGAGCTACCTCCTTTTTGCAGCAAACCCTTCAATTGGGTATTTTTTTTAATATTTATTCGTTTATTTGCAACAATATTATTAGGTGTTTAAGCTTGAAATAAGAATGTGGCTTATTTTTAATGTGCGATGACTTTAAGTGTGGGTTTACTGAAACTGAAAATTAAATAATGCAATTAACTCGGTTATTATTCGAGATAAAAAAAATCTGTATATAAAAACACTTAATAGAAATTTATGGAGATATTTTATATTTTAAAAATTTCTCCTCGGTAAACCCCCTTCACAGCCCATGTTCAGTGGTTCACGAACAAATGATCTTTATTTTTACATAAAACGTTTCAATATGAATATGGAGTAACCTTCAAACAAAAATTGGAACAACTATAGCTTTAACATTATATATACATAGTTTTGAACGTACCTCATTTTAAGCACCCCCTGGATAGGAACGATGGACGTTTGAAGAAACTTTTCGAAAACCCCTTAATGACTAAAACCTCAACAGTTAATTTCTCTTAAGGGAAATCTGCTAAAATGATTAAAATACAGTTACTATGAGGTGGGGACCAAACGTAACCTAAGCAGATTTCCTAGGAGCTGGCATGTCACTGACTTCATCACATTCGTATTTTCTCTATTTCTACCTCAGTAAGAAACTTCTGTCAACAAATACTGAAATGCAAAACAGCTTGCACATGAAACAAGATTACTGCTATAATATGATAGTTTATCATCAAACAAGTATTTTCCGGAGCAGAGGTTGATAGAAGGTTTAGAACAGACGACTCCTTAAACATTTCAAATAAAGGCAATAACAAAGCTATTTTTATTTCTCGATGTTTTTGAGTAGGAGCTGATAATATTGAGCAAATCATTCCAATCGCCAATTATTCTTCTCGTGTTTGCAACTCCTTTTTTGCTTTGGTGTTCTTGTGGCCTACTTTTTCCTTAAAGAAGCTCCTCAGATTACGTCGCGGGACCAGAGAGTAGATATAAGCCTCAGAATGAATACAATATGACATCATTAGTGGGCAAAATCGAAATCACTGACGCAGAGCTAACTTAAAAAAGAACGTGACAAATAAAAAGATTGGGCTCAATTGCCCAAGAAGTTTGCCCTCCCGGCTGTAATGCAGATGAATCAGAGATACACGATAGCTAACGATCATTTTATTTATTGGAGCCTCGCAGATTTGGCGATGTTGCAATAACAGTCATTAATAAAAGAAAACTTGGGAACTATAGAAGTCAGCTGAATACAATTTAATGCCCAATTCCTGGGTTTGAACTTGGCACCTCTAGGTAGGACACGTTAAATCGAGACCACTCCCCCAGCCATTGAATACAAATGTAACACACATAATTTCTAATTTTTAAATAAAAATATGATATAACAAGAACATACAGTTCAATAAAACAAATGCAATTTTTTAATCAATGGCACCTAAAAAAAAGAAAGAATCCCGAGCGCAGTTAGGAAAAGTTGAGCGATTTTCCACTCTAATTTATCCAAAAAAAATGAAAACATTTTTTACTTCAGAACTAGTGGGGTTTGTTCTTATTCCTGCATCCGATCTCAAGGTCACAGGTGTGAAGCAGTTGAGGAAACTATATGATCTTTGGTTTAGAGACAAAATACTGCTCTGTCAGAGCTTTGACGCATTTAGAGAGAGCTTCGTATTTTTGATCTTTGGAACTTTTTATGTGGCAGCATTTTTGGTGCTTCAGGGTTTTCTCGTAGCAATAATATTCATATTTGTTGAGGCTTGTTGCCATTTTCTATTCTTGTTGTTATTTCATAACATTCATTTTGTGCTACTAAGTTTCGTTGGGAGGGTTTATCTACAGCTTACTGCCCTAAGGATTTTGTTTAAGGAGTTCGTTACTAAATAAATGTCGATTGCCCAGGTGAGAATCCAACTCACGATTCTAGGTTTACCAATGCCTTAGCTCACATGGCTAACCTTAGCAGGAGGAAGGAAGCAACGTCGGCCACAACATTGGTCCAACGCAGTTTGGTCACCCGGTCGTGCTTGTTAGTGAGGGGTTTTCTATATCTCTAGTGCTCATTTTGGCTCATATTTTCGAAGTGCCCAAAGCATTTCGCCTACTTAAAGTGTTTTTATTTTCTAATGGACCAAATAAGACTTTCTTTTTTTTCCTGGGCTGTTATGTACTATAGAAACTGTACCGAATGTTTTAGCAGATTTCCCTTAGGGGAAATCAGCTATTGAGGTCGTACTCGTGACGCGAGTTTCAAAAATTTTCTACAAATGTCCATCGATCCTACCCAGGAGATGACGAAAATGAGGTCCGTTCAATATATATATTTGTCTGTTAACGCTCTAGCGGTCGCAATTTATGTTTGATCGTTGTCAAACTCGATATTTAAACGTTTTATGCAAAAAGACAGATCAAGATCGTTAATGGCTGAAATCGGACCAGTGGGAGGGGGGGGGTTTAAAGGGGGGAATTTTCGAGAATTTGAAATATCTCCGTTACCATACGTCGGATCAAAACATTTTATAAAACCAATATTATTGTAAATTAAATTTACTATAAATATTGTTCTACACATTTCTTCTTTATCTTGAATATTAACCGAGATATGTGCATTTTTATTAAATTTGGGCCGTATCGGAAGACTAAGTTTCCCGCCAAAAGCTAGTTCGGCCCTTTGACGTAACTGTTTGGCTCTCGTATGGAGATTTCTCTATTGTATAACTTCACGTGGGAAATCTGCTTAGTTTACGCAGCCCCTGCGTGACGGACTTTTATTCATCAAGGGAGTCATCTTTCGAATCATGTAAGAAGTACATTTCCTTTCTTTTAATATTATTTAGAAATTCTCCCACTTTATAGGTATGCATTTGATGCACGTAAAATGATTCTGGAAAGCGACTATTTAGTGATAGGCAAATTTCAGGATTTTTAACAAATATCTCTTCCGTCTAATATGATTTCGTAGATTATTAAACGAAAGGTCCTTGTTTCAGTCGTTTTTAGTTTCAAAATCTCTAGAGACCCCACAGCACACATTGTTATTAAATCCAAGAGTTCATTTTCAAGCTAATCCCTAAAATGATATCTCAATGTTTTTGAAACTCCGTGAAATGGCGTTGTCCGCGCCTTGTTCATGAAGTCATGGAAGGTCATTGATGGACATGAGCCCCTACGTTACAGGTTTTTCGTGTCAGTATATTTCCTTGCCAATGAGTATTTCTGTAGTATCCTGGGAAGCCTGCTGGCCATTTAATCTAAATACACATCCACTGAATTATACTGTATATAAACATTTTTAATGTCCGTTAGAATTGTTTTCTTCTGTCTAAAATAATTCTTAGATAGAGTATTAGATCAATGATGTCTTCAAAGCTGACGAACTGCTGAGTAGTGTATTTTATTTCTTCAAAGAACCTTTTGGAATTTGGAATTCTTCAATTTTCTAAGACGACAGTATTATTTGTTTAAGATAAAAAGTTTTTATTGAGCATTCTATGTATTGTGGTTTTCAATATTTTTGGGGTGTAATACATTTTGGCGGTTGGGGTATATAAAGGGTGAGATGTTGAAGGAGGTGTGATATTGCGGTGGAGGCGAAGGAAGACTATCGACCAGGGTCACTCTTGCCTGACCCTCTATTATTTAGTGGGGGGCCTTGGTAGGGGGGGGGGAGACGGTGGGGGGGGGGGTTAGGACGTGAGGGGATTGAAAGCCTTTTTATGACGTCCCCCCCTCCCCCTCCTATAACGACCCGCTGACCCCTGGCCGGCCGATGCGCGCGCACTTTCCTCCTCTTCCTTCCTACAAGGAAGGGAAAGGGGGAGCAAGGAAAAAATCCAATATTAATATCTGAGCGCTAGAGCCGTGGGGGGGGGTGGTTGAAGGAGACCCCCCCGCGCATGCCCGTATGTCCGATTTATGTATCTATAGAGAGGAGGCAGGGGATTGGCCGGTGGGCGGGGCTTCCGCTTCCTCTACCTTCCCTTAATATTACAGGGCACTCTTATGAGGAGGAGGCTGTTATGTCCCCCCTAGCTCTCTCTCTAAAATCTTAATGCTACACACGGCTCTCTTACGACAAGTAATTCTGATTTTCTAGCTCGTTTTCTCCTACCGCTCTCTCGTAATCCTTGAATTAATAAAACCGGTCTTATATCTACAAACTGAACTCTGTAGAACATCTGCTCATGAAGAACAGATAAGCCAACACTGCGGACACTCATGCCCATAGTCAGTTTCAGGAGAAAATGTGTTTCACATTTGACCAAACCCGGACTTTTCAAAGATTCCTCACTCACCCCCTTCCTTACCACTCAGTTTAATAAACTGAAATTATACTCATGGCCATAGACAATTTTAGAAGATTATTATGCGTTTCCCATTTAGGCATTTCTTAACGTACAATGTTGGTGACCTATGTAGGAATTCTTTCTGCATCTATGTTTTAAGTCTAAGATATAGCACATTGATGACTTATATCTATTCTCATTTCACATTCCAATCTTGTGGAAATTTAAAACACATAGACACACAAAACTTAATGTACAGAATACAAGTTGTATTGATTGATTATAATTGTAATAGTTACTACTTAAACCAATATGGACATACGCAATAGTGTGGGGTACAGTAAAACCTTCGAACATCAGACGCATCCAGACTTTCCAATCCAAAGTCCTGCGCTCCATAGAAGGTGGTGCATATTATGTTATAAACTACACCCTCCATAAAGATCTTAATATCCCATTTGTAAAGGACCTAATTCCTTTAAGATTCAGAAAGTTCCACTGCAGGCTCTCCAGTTTTCCTAATCCAGAAGTCCTAGCCCTTTCTAGTATCACTTATCCATATTCCCCTCCACGGCGTCCCAAGAGACAATGGCCCAGAGATCTCCTATAGAAGTGTAAAGTGAAGTGATAGCAGTGGCTATTTTCTTATCAAGTGTCATTCCTCCCTAGCTCTTGACTTCCTTGCCAGGCAGGGAGAGGCTGCTCCTCTCATTGTGGTGAAGGGGTGTAGCTTCTGTCGAGAGTGATGGAGGACGATTGTATTGTTCATTCACATTACCAAATGCATTTATATGCAGACTGTAATATTCTTAATAAAATAAAATATAATAATAAATATACAGTAATAGAAGATATTTTACAAGCGTATTGAGATACAATTTTAATGGACAGCAATTTAATGGGGTATGATGATTAGGATAAGAGTTTACCAGAGAAAATGCATAACTTTTTGGGTACAAATAATGGAAGTGTTGCAATTAAAGCCAAGATAATTCAGAAATTTCGGTAAACCAAAAAATTTATTGAGAAGTGTTTATTGCACTTTGATTGTCTGCCTTCAGTAGACTTTCTTTAGTCCTAAGATTGATTGCGATCACTTCATTCTTAACACAGTTCTCTTTTTCATTAAGCAAGTAACTAATCAACTGTCATTTAATGAGCCACGTTTTTAAATTAAATTCTGAGGTGCTAAAGTACTAACTATACAGTTAAGTAACCTCTTCTTTTTTCTCCTTCTTTTTCGTATTTTTCGTACGACTAATGTATGACATCCTCAAAGAAAACTGAAGCATAATAAAACCTAGAAAGTAAGACAATACATACTTGATTTTCTAGATCAATTTCTAATCTTTAATCGCAACACAATCTTACTCGAGTGGGCATTATACTGAATGAAGACAGGATCAGAGGCTCTAAAGACCCCCCCCATACCCCCCCCCCTCTACCCCCTCCCCTGACTTCCGAAGGACCCTGGCGATGTTGGACGTTTCATTTAGAATCTTGCCTATAACGGCGGTACTCATGATTCCACTAATGAAGCCTAATTATCGCACCCGTACATCAGTACACCACAAATGTAAGACTTAGCAAAAATGTTTTTAGTACTCATGCTTTATATGTTTATTAGTTAAAATACTCCTTTTGCTTTGGACGACGTCGTTAGCTAGTGCTAATCTTCTCTATTATCATTGTCTTCTTTCACTATCATGATGCCTTTCCTAGATAACAAAGCTCCTTCACAATTTTCAAGATAAGTGTTTCCAATTTTAATATTTATATTTCCTTGTCTTGTTTTTTCTCTACTTCCAAAAACCTACGACCAATGACCTAACCTCACTAATGAGGACTTGTGTGTTGTTGTGCTAAAGATTTTAATTTTTTTTCGAGATGACCAGGGAGCATCTTCAGTTCGTAGCTAATGCTCACCACCAATTTAGACGTTAAGAAAAAACTGACCTTATCAGCATATTAGGGACAAATAAAATAGACAGGAAAGACGACGTCATTGGATGTCATAGTGTATAAGTCTCGGCTACATTTACCTTCTTTATTCAACTTATTCTCTTATCTTGAGAGGGAAGTAAACAATATACTGTATTTTGTTATATTGTGTAACATCACAAGTGATTTTAATTTATTAACCACTTTAATAAAACATCCATCTAAGTTGAACTAGCGTGAATTATAAATAATAACGTAATTTTTTGTATATAAAAAGTTACTAATGATTTAATATTACTTTTTGATACTATAACCCTAAAAGATTTATTTATGAAACGTGTTGGACGTATTTGAAAGTTTCAAAGGAATCAAGTTGTCACGTTGCAAAGGGCGTTAAAAAGAGAGCATTGACTCTCTAATAAAGAAGACATTATTTTTATACATTAGATATATATAAATGGGGATGAAGAAAAGTCCCACAATGAAGATTTCACTTTATTGAAGTAGGCCTTTTGGCAAATCTTGAGCCATTTTCAAGTGCTAAAACAAACAAACGTGTAATAAATAATAAAATGTATCAGGATTAAATTCACATAAAAATATTATTGAATAACTATACAACATATTAAAAGAAGCTCGTCCATTTACAAATAAAATTATAAATTTGATTAAAAATTAATATACATATATATCTAACTACCCGTCATATATTAATATATATATATATATATATATATATATATATATATATAATAACAATAAATAATTAGAATATAATATTATCCATTATTTTATCATCATTTTTATATAGACATAAAAAAAAAGATAATAAAGATCTCAGTAGAAGTAGTTACCTATGAGAAATAATAGATGTTTCTGCTATATATATGTATTATTTGTTTTATCGTTACTGAACCCAGTATTTAAATGTTCTCGTAAAACTAAAGACTAGTTTGTTAATGACGAAAATTGGTTTATGAAGGGATTTAGAGATTTTGTAATTTCTAAATTCGTTAATAACTTCATGGAGTTGGTTCAAAAAATGTTATAGGGTTAATCTTATTGAAAAGTATTTTCCTACATTGTTCATTTCGTACATTTATTCTGTATCTGGAATGATAACGGATTTATTTATATTTATTTCAAAATAAGGATTTGCAATTTGATATCCATGACGTAAAAGTTAATAAGCCGCTTTAAAAAAGAATTGTATGTCCGTCATTTAATTCCATAAAAATTTGAAAATTTTCACTATTATAATTGCGTTACTTTTGATGATGAAAAATGAGCAGATTTCCCAAGTACTGGTATGACACAGTACTGAAACCATGTCACCTTACTTATCTATTTCTGTATAAAACTAAACTGCTAAAAAATTCCAATGAGAAGGAGGAGGGGGTGTTACTGAAGGCTGCAAAACAAGGAAGTACAAAAAACTCCCATAATATTTGAGTTGCAAACCAATGCATACTATAATAATTCTAGAGCATCACTAGTCTAAGTAGGTCATATAGCAGTTTTTCATCAGACCGAGATATTTTGAATTTTCCGATTCCACCACCCTCCCCGTCTAACCCTCCCCCCCTGTTCACCTCTTATTTGAGTCATTAATTAATATGACCTTTACTGAAAAATAAAAAATTTAAATATCGAGTAAGGTATAAATGAAATCAACATTTTTTAGTCGCATGTGTTAATCTCATCTTCTAAAGACCTGTTGAAAACAGGTATTTAAGGTTGTAATAAGATGTTCCATGATATGTTGGCTTATTGATAAAGTACGATAACTAAGAGTGGGCGTTTACTGAAGGCTGAAAACGTAAAAAAAATAAAAAAATAATATTTGTAAAAGCCAGATCAATATGCGAGATAGAGAGAAAGTGTGTAGAACAACATTTATAGATATACAATTTTTGGAATCGACTCATAGTAACAGAGATATTTATAATTTTCGATTTCCCTCCTTTAATCCCTCCTCCCACTCCTCGCGTATAATTAGGATATGGTATGGCTCAATCGAACATTTCGACAACAGATATATATATATATATGTGTGTGTGTGTGTGTGTGTGTGTACGTATAGATTACATATCCCATTTTCGTGTTCTCCTTGGTTGGATCGATAGGCATTTAAAGTCATTTTTCGAAAATCGCGCCGTGAGGTGACAACCTCAGAAGCTGATTCCGCTTAAGGGAAATCAGCTAACACAGTTTGACGTGTTGTGATAATGAGCCAGGGAGTTACCAATACCGAGATGTGTTTGCCAACTTCCATCCAAGGACCCAGAGCCTTCTAACTAGTCGTGGAGGTCTCGTTCCTCCTCGAGACTGGACTCTGGAAAGAGCTAATCCCCTCCCGGAACGACTCCAGTAATTATGGAGTGTCTCAGTAAATCAGGGTTAGGAGTACATTCACCTTATATCGATCCAAACACACACACTCGCTCTCTCATTCCCTCATTCCCTTTCACTCTATCAGCAATGTCTTACCATTCTGAGGGGGGGTCGGTGCTCTTCCATCTTTTAGCAGATTTCCCTTAAGGGAAATCAGCTATTGAGGTCGTACTCATGACGGAATTTTCAATGTCCATCTACCTAGTAGATGACGAAAATGAGGTTGGTTCAAAACTGTATATATATATATATATATATATATATATATATATATATATATATATATATATATATATATATATATATATATCTGTTAACACTCTAGCATTTCAATTTTTGATTGATCATGTCTAATGGCTTAAATCGTTTTATGTAAAAATTCGAAATATCTCCGTTACTATACGTCCGATCGAAAAAGTACAGAATCAATATTATTGAAAATTAAATTTACTATAAATATTGTTATATACATTTATACTCTATCTTGAACATTAACCGAGATATTTGCATTTTTATTAAATCTGGGCGGCTAACGGACGAGAGTGGCTTTCCCGCCAAAAGATAGTTCGACCGTTTTCTTGACTGCTTGGCTCTCGTGAAATTTCTCTATTGTAAATCTTCACTCGGGAAATCTGCTTAGTGTAGGCAGCCCCTGAGTGACGGCCTTTTTTTAGGTCCACTGAATTCCGTGCATTACCTTTTAGCAGATTTCTCTTAAGGGAAATCAGCTATTGAGGTCGTACTCATGCCTTAATTTTCGAAAAAAATCTTCAAATGTCCAAACATCCTACCCAGGAGATGACGGAAATAAGATCGGTTCAAAATTATATGCGGCCGCAATATTTGTATGATCGTTACTAGAATCCATGTATAAACGTTTCATGAAAAAAGAAAGATCAAAATAAAATCGGTTTAAATTAATTATACATATATTAGTCTGTTACTGTAATATATTTGTAGATATTTATGAGTTTCTGCCATTCCTTTATTTGTGTTAGAAGCCCTTATTTGTGCTTGAACATTTCAAAAATAAGTATTTAAACGTTTCATATAACACTAAAGATCATTAGAGATTCGTTAATCAGACCAGTATGGGTTTAGAAAAGGGGGTAACAAAATCAAAATATCTCCGTTACTATGATACAAATCGAAAACTGATTTATAATCAATCTTATTAAAAAATATTATATTCTACAATTCTTTTATCTTACTCGAATATTAATCAGATTATTTTTATTTTTTAGTTTTAAGTCTTTAGTTAATTCCCGCTTTTTCTCACGCGATTTTTACTTACTGCAACTGTGTCAATAAACATTTGTCCAGTGTAAGTTTCAAGTCCCATTTGCATAGACTTCTTATTAAGGGAGAAATTGAGAATTGAAGATGAGGCGACGTAACCAGTCTGACACAAATGTGTGAGAAATCTGTTTATTTTACGCAGCACTTGCTTGGCGTAGTTTTTCTTTTCACCATGTGAGATTGTTTATAAGGAAATAACAATAGATAAGGATCAATAAACAGATAATAAGGATTAATAAAAAGATATGGATCCTTATCAATTGGTTCCTCTACCATCCAGCATAGTCCAGTGATAAAATAACAATATGCATGTTGAACAAGAAAAAAATTATTTGTTTTCTTTATTTTGTTTAGTCATTAAGAAATTAAATTTTTCTCGAATCTTGCAACGTTTTTGCATATATATTTTTTTTCACTAAATAACTGTTAACCAAACATTCTAAATAAATTGAATGAAAAAAAAAGTCGGCCTGATTGGGCATTGTATTGGGCCCAAATTTATTCTTCTCAGATAAGTAATGACTTAATGTCACTGGAAAATATTCTTCACATTGAGGACATTTATAAATTGAACTTGATTTATATATATATATTCTTTTTGTGAATTACTTGTAAGATTACTAACACTAAATGGGTTAGACTCAGGCTAAAATATGTACATATTAGACAATAAAATCTATCTATCTGTATTCTTCTCAGATAATGTACTTTTACCTCAGAATAATTTACATACCTACTAACAATTGTGGAGTATTCATCTTTCAACGATATATATATAAAACATGTTTGAGCCGAAGTGTAACAACTGATATATTTGAGAATTCACAGTTACGTACATTGAAAAATACTTCTAGTCAGGTATTTCGAAATTATTTGAGTAGATTTCTATTTTTATGTACTTTTAAGTATCGAATTTGGATTAAATAACAATTGCAGTTGCTACGGCGTAAATGATATTTTTATAGATAACATAATTTAAAAGATCTGTTCTCTGTATTTACACTAGAAAGAAATCGACGTAAACAAGACCTGAAATATAAGCTAGGAAGAAATATTTTATGGTCAAAAAGCTTAATGTGTAAATTACAAATTGTAAGTAGAGATTTACATTATGCTGAAAACGAAAAAGTACTTATAATTCCTTTACATTTCATGTTCACTTTAACCGTTTTTCCCATAATAAGTGGTTTTTATTTTTTAATATTACATTATTGAAATAAAGTGTGCGATTAGAGTTTATTGAATGATCTTCTGATAAAGGTTTACCTTCACCATCTTGAATACAACTTTAAGTAACTGTTTGATAATTGTCTCTGATTTTCCATCATAGATTTTTTTACTCAGTGTTTGCAATTGATTCTATATACACAATACATTGAATATATAAGATAAGAGCAAGGGGGAACAAAGAGCAGCGATCTATCTCGAAAGGCTGACAATTTTTTCTCTCTTCGTGACAACTGACTATTACTGGAAAGATTCTTTTTATTGATAAAACAATGTTATGTTTTTTCTATTTTCTTTATGTGTTTGCCGTGTCGTAGTCGTTCTAAAGAGGATAGCCTTGTTAGCCATAACTACCCCTACGGATCGGTTATTTCTTTTAGTATAGATATCCCCCCCCCAAACATACATATGTTTTGTTGTATTTATTTATTTAATTATTCAGGAGCACCCGCATCTTGGCGATTGGGCTCAAAGTTTCCCAATATAAAATGAAAACAAAATTATAGAAAAATAACAAAAACTGAAACAACAAATAAAAAATTAAATACAACAAATTATCATTAAATACTAGTAATAAAGACAATTAATAAACATAAGACATAAATAAACATTAGATAAACAAACATAAAAGAACATTAGACTAGTAATAAAGACAAAAATTTAAAATGGTTTTAATAAAAAAAATATGTTATTCGTATATACTAGTATATTTATATTATTATCATTTTTTTTATTTAGTTTTTTACCCTACAGCGATGGTGATTTGCATTATTAGGATGATATATTTTCTCCTTCATGTGCTTACCTTTTTTTGTACTTTTATATTATGGAAAATATTTCTTTAATATCTGATTCTTTCTCATATCCGTGCTTTGTCTAAAGAATATAATAAAAGTTAACCCTTTTAAATCTTTCTAGGCATGCTGTAGACCTATTCTATTTTGTATTATATGTTTTTATAAATGTTGATGTGTTTTAGATATGTTAGTATTTGTGGAATATATTGGCTGCTGTCAGTTAATAGTTCTGTCATATCGTGGGGTATGTGAAGGTTTTCTCGTTGGATGCAGTCTGTCAGTATGTGTTTTATCGTTAGGTGTTTGGATATAGGGTTATCAGTCCTTGTCATTAAGTGTCTATGTGTCAGGTATGTGTGGCTGATCCTGAGTCTGGCAAGAACAACTTCTTCCCGTCTAGTACTCCTATGGCTCTATGGCCACTCCTTAATATTACTTTTGTATTATTAATATGTTTTTAATATTGTATTTGTATTTATTTAATTTCTCATAAATACGGGAGTTTGTTTCCTTTGTTTTATTATTTTGATTAAGGTCATGAGGTTTTTTGACTAAGAGATTTTTTTTTTTTTTGAGTTGAAATGACTTTATTATAGTATGCATTAAGTTTACCATATGGCAGCCTCAAACGTATATTATATTGATTAAATGATAGGCTTTTGGTGAACTTGACACCATATTCATCTGTAACATTATTTATTGACACATTTATTAACAATTTAGTATCAGAGGGAAAGGCAATAACGCAGACACAGCCTTCTGGTTACATCATTGTAGGAGCCCTCAAGAAAAAGTCCGTCACGCAGGGGCTGCGTTTACTAAGCAGATTTCCCACGTGCGCCACGTAATTGCATTTATCTCAAAACTTTAAAGTTCAGTGAGAACAATATTTGGTATTTAAGCTTTAAATAAAGTGCTTCATAACATAATAGAATACTTTTTAATGAGATGAGTAGGAGTGAGGCTTTACTGAAGACTGAAAACTAAAAAAATGCAAATATCTCAGTTAATACTCAAGATAATGAAACAATGTACAAAACAACATTTATAGAAAACTACATTTGCAATAAGATTAGTTCTATACAATATTTCGATCCGACGCATGATAACGGAGATATTAAGAATTTTAGAAATTCTCCCCCTGGTCCGATTTCAGCCATTAATGAACTTGATCTTTCTTTTTGTATAAAACGATTATATATCAAGTTTGGAAACGATAAGACAAAAAATGCGGCCGCTAGAGCGGTAACAGACAAATATATAGATCTATACAGTTTTGAAGGGACCTCATTTTCGTCATCTCCTGGGTAGGATCGATGGACATTTGAAGAAATATTTCGAAAATCGCGTCATGAGTACGACCTCAATAGCTGATTTCCCTTAGGGGAAATCTGCTAAAACGACATATCACAAAATTAACATATGCACAAATTCTTTAGATTCCCTTCATACACTACAAAATATTTACACATATCACCCAATAGCCCAACTAATAAAACGAGGGCTTATCAGTCTTGATAAACACACTACATTCTATTGGTCCCCAGGACGCGAAAACTTAGGACTGAGTGAAACTGCGTACTTAGAAGAAAGATTTGAATATGAACAAATAGACGTAGAAGACATTTCAAGACAAACAAATCGCCCCATTTTAGAAATATTGCAACCGGCTGTACTGACAAAAAACTACGAACTATTAAGAACACTATTTGCAATTTGCAGTCAGAAACACTAGGAGAGGAGAAGTAGTTCTCTCGAAACTTAGAATCGGCTAAACCAAATTACCTCACTCATATTTAATGAATGACAAAGAGATATATCCGACTGGACTAACACAAGTACTGAAAAACTACGAACTGTTAAGAACACTATTAGCATGTGGCCATCAAGTACAGAAACTCTAGGAGAGAAGAAGTAGTTCTCTCAAGACTTAGAATCGGCCACACCAAATTAACACGCTCATACTTAATGACAATGACTGACAGACCTACTTGCTCAACTTCTAACATTCTCTTGACGATAAAACGTATACTGACAGAGTGCCATAAACGACGACATCAGGACTTCTCCTATGACTTACAACTATTGACGGAAGGGAGCCCATACGTTAACAACATATTCTCATACCTTCGTAATTTTTTGCAAGATATTGTATTATAAAGTGTCTCCTTACATGATATATTTATTAAATCTAATTACAGATTGCTACTTACACTTCTGAAGTGCTCATTCGTTGCTACTGTCCCTTCCTCACAGGAGAGGTTGTTGACACTGAGGTTCCCGAAGTAGGTTACGTCAGCTGGCTACAGATCGATTTTTTACACGTTAACCTAGAACTCGATTATTTATCAATTAAGCCACGATGCATGTATGGCAGTATCATGAATAAAGTTTGTACGGAAAAAATGTTTTTATTCGTGACGCTTGCTATGAAACTTTGAAGAACATATAAAAATATTGGGTTCAGAATAAGAAGGATATATATATATATATATATATATGTACAAGCGGACCCTGCTGACTTTGTCCTGCATGATATTTCAAGCGATTAGGGTATTAAATTTAATAATATTATGTTTAAAACAAACTACTTTTAATAACTCAAAAAATAACTTTTGTTATGTACACGTTTGCCTACAAAAAAAAAAAAAGAAAATAAAATATCGCAAATATTTTATTCAGGCGACCGTAAAAAAATTAATATAGCTTCTAATCATGGAAAAATTAATGCTAATTTATATATAGAGTTTTGTTAAGTTCGGTTCAATCGTTAGTGCCCAATAAAATTGTTGGCTCCCACTTTAATTTTTTAGTGTATATCTCGTTTACACTTTGTTATACGACAAAAGTGAATGTAAGAAAAGTTACTCTAAAGAACAACATAAACAACTTTTAACCTGTCCATATTTGCTGAAAAACCAATAGGAAACGAAATATCACTATTTTAGCAGATTTTCCTTAAGCTATTGAGGTCGTACTCATGACGCAAATTTCGGATATTTCTCTATTGTATAACTTTACGTGGGAAATATGCTTAGTTTACGCAGCCACTGCGTGACGGACATTTTAATTTTAGGCCTCCCTTACGACCCCCACTCCTGCTCCACCTGCCGGGCTGATTTGTGACGCTAAACCATTGGGCGTCACCCAAACGCGTACAACAAAATTCATTCAAATCGGTCCAGCCGTTTAGGAGTTCAGTGACATACACACGTACAGTAGTAACATATACATAAAGATATGAGAGGACCTCATTTATGTCATCTCCTACGTACGGTTGTAGGACATTTGAAGGAATACTTCGAAACTAGCGTTTTGTGTGAAACCTCTGTAGAGAAATCTGCTAAAAGTAATATTTGCATTTGGTCTTATTATACGATCTACAGAAGTAACGTTTCTCGTTGAAACCAGAATTAAACTATATCCATAAAAAGGAGTAACATAAAATGAGGGCGGGAGAAAGTGAATTTTCTCATCTTTCTCTTGGGTTGGCTGTTTGAAGTTATATTGTCGAAGTGTAATCTGGCGAGGAGCCCCATAGATAGCGGGCTGCTTTGGAATGATTGAACAGTCATCCACATCCAAACCATTCTTACATCCAAATCCGAGACCCCGCTTGTCTCCGCCAGGCTCATCTCTCTCTCTCTCTCTCTCTCTCTCTTTCTCTCTCTCTCTCTCTCTCTCTCTCTCTCTCTCGCTCTCTCTCTCTCTCTCCTCTTATTCTGTTTTTATTTAAATCACATCCAATATCCACAGCGTGATTCTTCCCTCCAGAGTTCAGATTGACGCCGGATGACGTCCCGGGGAGTATTGAACCCCTTGATTATTTTCTTTCTGGATGTTTGACAATTTTCCTTATTTATTCTTGCCTCTCGCGGTTGGTCGAATGAGTTCTGTGTATCTTTCAAGTAGTTTTGATCCCAACGAACTTCGATATAAACGTTATAACTATTCAAACGGTCTATTCGTTCTATAAGAATATTTTTTTATGATGGTCCTTTATCATCTATCACGCCACGATATCATCGATGGGTTGGTCTATTTATTTATTTATTATTACGTAGAGCTCCGCAACTAAGGCGACTTTGCTCTTCTTAGACATGGGGGAAAATAAAACAAAAACAAAAAACAACAACAAACAACATAAAAAAAATAACAGAAAATTGAACACGAAATAATATATAGAACAAAACTAAGGGAACGCAACACAAAACAAAAGAAGAAACACGAACACAACATAGAAATAAAAACAGTCGGTAAATAAATAAGTGAAAAGAAAACTTGGTAACTTTGAAACAAAAACTAAACTAAACTAGGTCACACACACACACACACACACACACACAAACATATAAGTACGCACACACATTAAAAATTTTAAAATATGTAATTAAATATTCTCAAACTGCCCTATTGTTTTTAAATATGTCAGAATCGTGGCAATATGTGGGCTACACTCAGTCAGTAGTTCGTTCAAGTCATGTGGAATGTTTAAGTAAGCTCGTAATCTGCATTCTGTTAGTAAGTGTTTTATAGTTAGTCCAGTGCTGCAATGAGTACAAGTAGGCTTGTGTTTTTTGTTCATTATGTAAGAATGTGTCAGGTATGTATGTCCAATACGTAGTCTTGTGAGCACGACTTGGTCTCTTCTTGAATCTACGTACTGTCTCTTTGACCATCCAGTGACATTGCGTTTTATTTCCAATAGTTTGTTGTCAGTACGTAACCAGTGTATTTGCCAGTCTTGGAGTATTTTTGTTTGTACAATCTTGTTGAGGTCTGTTGGTGTTAGTGTAGTTATGTCGGTAGTTGTCATTTTTGTTGCTAGTTTTGCATGATTGTCGATATCAGTCATTTGTTTAATGTCCTTGTGTCCGGGTAACCACAACATTTTAAAATTGCAAGTGTTTAGTGCGTGAATTAGTTCTAGTATTTTTGTAATTAGTAGGTGATGGAGTAGATGTTTCCCATGGAAAGTAAAGAACTTAAAGAGTCTGTGCATAAAATTACTTGGTGTGATCTGTTTTCTAATTTTGAAAGTGCTAGTATGATAGCCTGTAGTTCTGCAGTATAAGTACTTGATTCATCGTGTAGAAACTTTTATCCAGGAATGCTGTTTCTAATATTGGAGACCACTGCCAGAAACAAGTTTTTAATGTTAGTAATAAGCCCAAAATTAGAGGACGTTAACGCTTGAGTACAACTGCCATTACACTTAGTACACTGAAAATAAAAAGTCCGTCACGCAGGGGCTTCGTAAACTAAGCAGATTTCCCACTGGTTTACAATGAATGTTAAGGGAATAAATGCAAACTTTAATAAGAAATCATTCAGTCAATTTACAAATTAATACTATCTACAGCGGAATGAGTCTGAATTGTAAACAAACAGGGCAGCCAACTTCCCAGCGCTGAATAGACAGAGTTATTCTAGACCGGAGATGTGCAATTAATGAAATATAAGTGAAAATAACATAACAATTTTGTTGAAAATTATTTACTATAGCTAGTGAATTAATTTGGTATGAATCAGAATAATTTCTATCTCAATCACTCAGATTTTAGTAATCCAAGAATAAGAGAGGGGGGGGGGGTCAAATGAACGTATTTTTTTGTATCTCGTATAATAAAGCTTTATTGAAAATAATATTTAGTATTCAAACTTGTAATGGAGTGGTTCATGATATTACAGCTTATTATTAATATGACACTAGTAGGAGGGGGGGGGGTTTAGTGAAAGCGTAAAACTATAAAATCCACATATCTCGGTTAATACTCATTATACGGAAAATATGTATAGAATAATATTTATAGTACATTTAATTTGCGATAAGATTGATCCTACACAATTTGTTATCTGAGGTATAGTAACAGAGATATTTCAAATTTTCAAAATTCCTCCCCTTTAATCCCCCTTCCCCTGCTCCGATTTCAGCCGATAACGAACTTGATCTTTCTTTTTACATAAAACGACTAAATATCGAGTTTGGGAACGATTAAACAATAATTCCAGACAGAAAAATTTCGAAAATCGCGTCTTGAGTTCGAACTCAATAGGTCGATCCACGACGAGCTAGAAATTTAGTTCACGTGTATAATAGCGGTAGTGTCAACAAGGATTAACGATTCAAATAAGTAGTTGCGGCTGACATGCCATCAGGATGACTCTTGTGGATCCGTCCACTGGCAAATTGCCCACTTGTCAACTAAACTCTGACACCTGGACACAATGATGTGATGATCGTCAGTCACATCATTCCAGGTTCTTTTTGGCTAACAGGGCTCTACGTCTAAGCAACCTCTTTCCTACTAAAACGAATCCACCTTAGGAATGGCTAAAGATCTCCAAAATCTACAATAACAGCCGAAGAAAATACCAATAAAATCCGCCACGCAGGGGTTGCGTTAACAAAGGTGATTTCCCACGTATTTGCTTTTATCGCAAAACGTAAAAGTTCAATGAAATATTTGTTATTTTGGCATCAAATAAAGTGCTTCATAATATAACAGCTTATTGTTAACATGACATGAGTAGGCCGAAAACTAAAAAAATGCAAATATCTCAGCTAATAATCGTGATAGTGAAAATACGTACATAACACCATTTATAGAACATTATATTTGCAATAAGATTGGTTCTAAACAATATTTCGATCCGACGCCTAATAATGGAGATATGAAGAATTTTCGAAATTCCTCCCCTCTTCCACCGATCGGATTTCAGCCATCAACGGACTTGATCTTTCTTTTTACACAAAACGATTAAATATCGACCTGGGTAACGATTAAACGAAAATAGTGACCGCTAGAGCGGTGACAGACGTATATATAAATAAAATTTTCGTCATCTACTAGGTAGGATCGATGGACATTTGTAGAAATGTTTTGAAAATCGCGTCATGAGTCTCACCTCAATTTTCCATTAAGGGAAATCTGCTAAAAAAATTATTTATTAACGTCATAGGAGGGATTTTCTTACTGGTCAACATCCTTTGTTTTACGACTGTACGGACCCTCGAGATGAAATTGAAAGTGAAATAAATGTTAAAAAAAAAACAAAAAAAAAACAACTTATTGGTCAAGCCAGGTTGAAATATTAATATTAATCTAAAAAATTACACACAATCATTCATGCTGTTATTCTTCATACGCGAGTTATGATCGCCACTAAGACAGAAAAGTGAGTGAGGACGACTGGAATAAATGCACGAGGACAGAAGAAATCCACTGAAATCACTCCTCATATTTCTTAAGCATTCTTAGGACATTAGAAATATTATGAAATAAAATTTGGAGAAGAACCTTCCTTGAAGGATTAGCTTGAAAGTAATTCTTGGATGAGAAAGTCTTTTATTTTATTATGAAAGGCGGGAGAGAGTTAAATATTACTGGAGAGGTTTAGAGGTCTGCAAATGGTCCCCAATCTCTCGCGAAAATCCTCGAAAATAGTTGGATTGGCCAAGTTAAATAGAGTATATCGGAGTTCAATATATTTGTCATATTCCTTTTTAGGACTCCAATATATAACAGCTATGATCAAATATTCAGTTCAATTTTTTAAACGGATATATATAATAACCGGTTTTCTCTAATAAGAGTTTCAACAACAGTGAATTTTTCTTTTTTTGTGAAGATCATTATGTATCCAACTGGACGACTTTTTATTTCATCACCATTTCATTTTTGCCTTGTAATTTATTTTATATTTTGAAGACGATTTAAACAAAGTTTGAGTAAAACATATTATATCTAAATTTGGAAGTATCAAAATAATATCTTTCCAAAGGTCCAATAAAGATTTTATGACATTGACATTTAAGAATCCTGTTGCCAGAGCTGCTGTAAACTTCGTTTGATGCTATGTAGGAGATTCATTTGCTTTTCTTTTCTATCGGTTTGCTACGTGTTAACCAATTATCTAGATTACCATCTATGCTTCTATATCGGGAAGCACCTGAATCCGTTTTGGATATATTATGATAATGGCTCGGACTTGGTCTTAGAGCTCGTCTTTCAAATCTGACCTGTGCCGACATGACCTCGCGGATCCAGCTTGTGACAGTGAACTTCTGAACTTGTATTGACATGAGCCGAGCAATTCTGTATTAAACCTCCAGGGGTAGATCTGAAGTACTCGTCGGAGCGAGAGAGACTGGAGATAGAGAGAGTTAATAGAAGCAGCCGTCGCAAACGCACACACATACACACTGAGGAGAAATCTTATTAAATCTCCTCAGTTTCAGCTCAAAGCAGCTCATTCCAGCAAAGACCCTGTATATCTGCCAATTACCGACCACAAAAGGTGGATCTCATCCCCTTCTCCGTCTTTTACAAAATAAAGAACTACCCCCACCCCCCGAGAATGGCCTCCCAATCAAAGTGACATCCTCAGAATTCCCCTCCAGGTGGTGGTCAGTCTCCCCACTTCCTTCCAGAGCTCTTTGTGGGTTCTATTGATTCCACCTGTCTCTCCCCACTCCTGGAGGTCAAACACAGCTTTACCGCTATATCTTTTTCTTACTCCAACAATAAGACTTCTTTTCTTTGCTCCCTCTTCCTTCCCCCTCCCTCCGGAGTTTCCTCCTTTCTAAACTTCACCACGATTTATCCTCCCCACCCTCCTTCATCGACGAGACCCCTTCAAGTTTTCCTGGCTATCTTTTCTACCTCTAAATACACCATTTATTTCTTTCATACTCTATTGACCGCTCTTGTCTACTTTCTACACAATATAAATCTACCCTGCTATTCGACTCCCACACCTACTTAATATATAGCTGTAGAAATTAATTCCTCTCCTGCTTTTGGCCTGGCAATTTATCTTTTATCTCTACATCATCATTTCTTGCTGGTCATCCTTTCAACGGACTCCCCTACATACCACACAATTGTTATTTAATACTTCTAGAATACATTATATACCTTGGTTCATGAAAATTAATTTAATTTTTTTTTTTAAATTTTAATAAAATATATTATAAATAAAATTTGCAGTGTATGTGTACGCCATTTGCAATTTCCTTTGCTAATCTTTTCTCAAGTTCGTTGTCATAGGATAACTACGTGTGCTTTGATCCAACAGAAGTATACTGTAATTATAGCTTATTGTTACGAAATACTATGCACAGATTGGGTTCAATCTTTCAATTTCAGTAATGCTGCCCTACTTAACGTGGCTTACGTCCGAAGGTAATGGTCCAAACAAATTCATGGCACCTTAGTACTTAATATTTTATTAATTCCTGCCAAATGACTTTTTTAGCTGCACCGAATCCTTAAATATGTATATATTTTTTGGGAAGCCTAAAATATCAGTTCGTTGGGCTAATTATGACGGACGTAGGCTGTACCGAATTCTGCAAGAGACGAAAAGAACAAGTAGGACTGGATGAAGGCTATAGTTGCAAATCCTGAAACAGCTTTTTTTCCCTAGCTTGTTTATAGTTTAAACATTCTGTGGTAATATATTCCGGAAACGGTTTCGAAACCCATAGGAGATTAAACCGCATTTATAAACTGCGGATGGCAAGTTGTGTCCTTGGTAATTGGACATCGTCACCTTTCATTAGTCCATCCATAGAATTGGACTGAAATTGGAGCGGTAATTCGCACGCCATTGGCAGGAAACCGATTTCATTTGACCTGTTAGTGAATCTGTAAATTATGCATTAACTCTATCAAGAACGACTAGATAGTAGTGATTTTGTATAATTTAATTACAGCATATGATTTTTTCGCCGGTCACATACGTTGTGCTCAGTGTGTAGTAAAAAAATAATATAAAAAAATAAACTAGCTGTAGTAGCGTGGAAAATCTCCGTAGTTGAACCGGACAGTGTAATTATTATTTCACCTATAGACCGCTAATGTGAAAATATTGGAATCCATTAAAAGAACATTCGATCGATTTATTTGGAAAAAGAAAATTAACATCTACCATTTTGCAAACATTTGTTAGTATACAATTGGGGAGAGGAAAAAAATGTATTCCGTGTTTTCTTTATTTAACATGGCGCCTGTATAAAACCTACTGACTCCATTACATCAATCTTGTATTCTGTCAAAAGTGAATGTCAGGAAATCAGCCATTGCTATGCATAATGTAGTTCTGTCGCCATTTTCACCCTTTTACCTTTTATCACCTCACCATTTGTTACATCATAAGATTTTTAATTGTATTTAATTTAATTAAACGTAGTTTCGATTTTTTTCCTTAGTACATAATACGTAAGTAGAAGTTCTTTGTTACTTAGAAAATTATCCTTAATGTTTCATAGAATTCAAATAAAATTTCGTTAAAGGAATAATATGACATCTATAACTCATTTTTAGGAAAATGACATGGCAGTTGCCTGGAGCTGGAAACTATGAGTTTAAAGATACTATTATAATGTCAAACTTCCTTGTTGATGTGCTATTTAATATTCTAATCTTATACTCTATTCGCCATCACTAAAATGTCCAAATAAATAAATTTGTAAATTTTTCAGGATTGAAATCAGTACAGAACATGAAATTTTAAACTGTATATTAATGTGAATTTAATTATTATTTTGTTTTAAATTTGTAAAATTCAGTCTTGAAAGAGGGACTAAATGTCGTTTTCATTTCTGAAACTAACAATCATACAAATTTTAATAAAAAAAAGTTTTCATTTAAATAATTCTAAAAAAAAATATGTCTAGAAAGGAAGTTATGGCAGAATATAGGAGATTCACTTTTCGCACTGGGGTGACGATAGCTTGTAGAAAAGATTCTGAAAAGAAATTTTCACCATTCTTTTTTTGTCCTTCTAATCAAATACACTACTTTATTTTCATAGTAACACAATACAATAATTCATTCTTTATATAGTCGTATAATGCAATAATTCATTCTTTTATTTTACACATGTGAATTTATCATACGTTAACTAGAAATTTTTAGAACTTCTCAGCTATTAAGGTCGTTCTCATGACGCGATTTTCGAAAAAATCTTTCAAATGCCCATCCTACCCTGGTGATGACGAAAATGAGGTCCGTTTAATATATTATATATATATATATATATATATATATATATATATATATATATGTGTGTGTGTGTGTGTGTGTGTGTGTGTGTTTGTGTTTGTGTGTGTGTGTGTGTGTGTGTGTGTGTGTGTGTGTGTGTGTGTGTGTGTGTGTGTGTGTGTATTTCTGTTAACGCTCAAGCGGTCGCAATTATTGTTTAATCGTTACCAAACTCGATATTTAGTAGTTTTATGTAAAAAGAAAGATCAAGTTCGTTAACAGTTGAAATTGGACCAGGGGGGTTTAGAAGAGAGGAATTTCGAAAACTCGAAATATCTCTGTTATATACGTCGGATCGAAAAATTGTGTTGACACAATCTTTTTGCAAATTAAATTTACTATAAATATTGTTCTATACATATTTTCCGTATAATGTTAATTAACTGAGATATTTGGATTTTATAATTTTACGCTTTCAGTAAACCCCCACTCTTGGATTTCTAAAATCTGAGTGATTGATATAGAAATTATTCTGAATCATTTCAAATTACTCCTCTAGCTATAGTAAATAGGTTTCAATAAAATTAATATGTTATATTCAGATATATTTCATTATTTGTTCATCTTTCCGGTCAAGAATAGTTCTATCTATCCAGCACAGCTAAGTTGGCTAACCCGTTTGTTTACAACTCAGACGCTTTCCGTTGTAGAATTATTAACTTGTAAATTGACTAAATGATTTTATGTTGGTCAATCATCTATAGCCATAATGATTTTGTTCACCAAGGGAAACCCGAGAACATGGGGGGAATGTTACTGGAGTGAGTTCCGTTTGAAGATGGCTATTCTACACTACTATTATTAGCAATAGTACTAGATATCGATTTACAAAAAAATGTATTTATTTTAATTACCTTGCGTTTCATGAATTCCTGCGAGGCTGTTGGGTGAGATATTTTGAAACGGACAAATTTAGTTTGTCTCATTTAGACGGCTGCGTAAATACAGCTGATTAAATTCTCTAATGCATTACTGCATCCCAGTTTATTAGTTTTTTTTTTATCCATCGTGAGGGGGAGGTGAAGCTAAAGCCCTACGTAGACATGATTAGTTTCATATTGAAGCCTTGTTCAATGTTTGGATGTAATTACACTGGCAGGAGTCCCTACAAGTTCCATCTGAATGACTGGTTAGTGGTTCTAGCTAGTCTTATTTCATATAATCTCCCGCTATCGATGTGTCTGCTAATCGAGTTGGACGCCAGCTGTAAACACACCACCAATACAAAGAGGTTAGAATTAGTTTGCCCAGATGATCGTGTCTATTGTGTTTGTTCTTACTTTGTGCTCAGCAAATACTGTATCATTTATGATTGCGGTCTGTTCTTTAATGTGTAATAAATAAGTCTATCAAATGTTCAGAGCGAATGGAACAACAATTCCAAAAAAGTTTCTTTTTTTTTAAATTAAGACATTATTTAAAGAAAACTGCTGAGGGCCCCACATGACTCTTTATACTCCTCTTGAATTAAACAGACACAATTTTCTGTTGCATTTCATTTTATATTATTTCATTTGAAGTATTATGTGTGATTATTATTATTTTACTAGCTAAGGTACTGGGCGTTTCCCGGAAAATCATTGTTGACTGAATGATGATTTTATTTTTAAAGCAAGGCTTCTTGAATAACTCTTTAAACAATCGTATTGAGTTTAAACTCATAAAAGACTATTCTTCATAATGACATTACCAAGTATTGCTTAATAGATATAGATAGAGCATAGTTATTTCAATAACTTTAACATATCGGACGAAATAAGATAACATATAACAGAATTAAAGACCTTGATTCTCCACAACTTCCTCAGTCACACGTTGTGCAAATTCAGCATGACATTGTGTAAATAATACATTATAAATATGAAATCGAAATGCTCTCATATTTGACATATCTATCGGAAATAAATAACAGAGCTATGTTCTAGTGAAAATAAACAAAAAATGCGATGGGAGGGACCTCACTAATCCTAACCATACTTAGAAGTCTAAAAACATAACATAATTAATAAACATAAAAATAATATGCCTATGTCTAATAAACTTTACTATAATAAAATTCTACTTTACTACAGTTAACTTAGTAGAAATCAAATTAGTCTCCTGCAATAGTATTTAGTGTTATCGTGTTTATACAGCGTTACACGAGTAATGTGTATATAACAAAAGTTACTTTAAATATCAAAACAAACAACTTTTGTTATGTGCACGTTTGCCGAAAAACCGACAGGAAACGAAGTTTTGCGATTTTAGCAGATTTCCCTTTTGGGAAATCAGCTATTGAGGTCATACTCATGACGCGATTTTCGAAAATTTTCTTCAAATGTCCATCGATCCTACCCAGGAGATGACGAAAATGAGGTCCGTTCAAAATTATATATATATATATATAAAGTAGTTCGGCCCTTTGCCGTAAATGTTCGGCTCTCGTATGGAGATTTCTGTATTGTATAACTTTACGTGGGGAATCTGCTTAGTTTACGCAGCCCCTGCGTGCCGGACTTTTATGTACAAAGAAAGATCAAGTTCGTTAATTTTTTTTTCTTTTTTTTTTTTTTCTGAGACTCAGCTATGAAAAGAGAAAAGACTAACCTATTAGACCTACAGACTAAGTAACTAAAAACTAAGACTAAAACTAAGCTAACCTAAGACAGAAAAAGATGATAGTCATGTGCTTCGGCACTTGGTTGAGCGGAGAGACTCCTTTCTCTATATCAGGGATATATTTTAAGGAGAGGATGAGGTAGGGGTTAGGTTTGTTTCATTTATTTTGTCTGTGAGCTTTGAGGGTAGCTGGTATACCCCGTAGGATTGGAGGGTCAAGGAAAGAAGAGGAAAAGAGATAGGAAGAGAGGAGGTCAGAAATCGAAAAGGAAAGGTGGCCTTCCGGCCGACAAATTTATATTTTATATTGGTTGTATTTTATGCACATGTTTTATTTACATATATTTACATTATTTACAGAATTTTATGTACTTGTTTTAAGGGGGGTCGGCAAGTTCAATGACGTCGACCTGCTGTATGCCGCCTCTTCCTTGCCAGTTTTGAGGCAGTGGTGGGGGGATGAGTGTATTGTATAGAGGGTTTGGCAAGGCTCGGGCGGCGTCAAAGAACTTGACGTGTCGTTTCTTGATGGTCTGCGCCACAGTATCCAGATTGAGGGTCTCTCGGATGAGGGTTTGAGGTTTGTTGGATAAGGAGGTGTGTCTAACAATCTTCCGAATTACTCCGTTTTGAAAAGATTGTAGACTGGAGAGGGAGGTTTTGGTGAGGAATTTGAGGAGGGGGGCTCCATAGAGGAGGGCGGGTTGAAGGACGCCTCTATAGATAAGGAGTTTCGGCCTGAGGCTGAGGTTGGGGGAGAGGAGGAGGTGTTTGAGGGAGTTATACCGAGTCCGAGAGTGTTTGAGTTTTCTTTGGATATGGGTGGAGAACCGTAAGTGGCGCTGCACGTGGACCCCTAGGTAGGTGATAGTAGCTGCGATGGGGATTTGAAACCCATTTAGGGTGAATGTTTTGGGGAGGCGCCGCTTATATTTGTAGAAGGAGAAAATGAGCCCGTCCGTTTTGGAGGGGTTCACTACTATGTTGCGGGCTAGGAGGCGGTCGGCGATATCTTGACAGGCGGCTTCCGCGTAGGTGAGGGCTCTGGCGGGGTTTAGGGACGTGCTAGCTATGCCTATGTCGTCTGCATAGGCGTAGATTTCGGCGTTTTTGTACTGTCGACCAACAATATCCGCGGTGTAAAGGGTAAAGAGGTGAGGTGAGAGGACGGCGCCCTGAGGGACACCGCAGGGGAGGGATTTGGTTTGGGAGAGACTTTCTCCTACTTTCATCTGGAAGGTCCGGTCTTTTAGGAAGGAAAGGATGAGGGTGTATAGTTGCTCTCGGCAGTTTAGTTGGCGGAGGATGGATAGGAGGGTATTGTGGTCGACAGAGTCGAACGCCTTAGTACAATCTATGGAGACGAAGGCGGTAGCACGATTTTGCCTGAGCCCGTTTGCCGCGTTTAGTTGTAGCCTAGCCAGGGGGTGAAGGGTACACAGCCCTTTCCTAAAGCCTGTCTGCTCGTTGGGGATGAGGTTAGCCTCCTCACAGAAATCTAGGAGGTATTTGAGAATCACTTTCTCCAATATCTTCGAGATATGTGAGAGGAGGCTGATGGGGCGATAGTGCTCGGGGAGTGAGCCGTTTTTATTGGGTTTCAGGAGGGGAACAACTATTGCATGCTTCCACTGCGCTGGGAAATGACGGAGGCGGAGGCAGGAGTTAAGGAGGTGGGTGAGGTAGGCGAGAGACTTCCGTGGAAGCTGGCGCAGGAGTACATATTGTACTCTGTCCAGACCAGGGGATTTACCTCCCTTGGTGCGACGGAGTATGGCAGAGAGCTGCTTGGGTGATACGAACATGAAATTTCTTTCACGTTCCATCATCTCAGGCGCCTCTCCGGAATTTGTGGTCCTGGACTGTGAGTCTGTCGACATGTATGTCGCCAACTCTTCAGCCTGGTCCTTGGTGTCCATCACATGTCTGTCAGCTTGGAGGAGCACGGATCTCCTCTTTGTTACTCTTGTCTTTACTAGCTTCCAGAACTTGCGATGGTCACCGTGTAAATTCCGGAGGGTTTCGTGCCATTCCGCCGTCTTCCACTGTCTCATGAGGGAGCGGATTTGGGTGGTTAGGGAATTTATGATAGGGCGAAGCGCAGGGTTGCCGGTGCGGAGCCAATTATTTTTGATATTGTTCCTTTGGGCTATAAGGGCTAGAATATGTTTGGGGGGTGTTTTCAACGAGGGGGGCGTTCGTTAATGGCTGAAACTCAGCCTTTTATAATAAGCCCTGGAATATTTCCGGTGCTGCATGATGTAATTTTGCGTCATTCATTTGATACTAGAGGCAGTGATACTGCATTGATTACAGTTATATCTACGTTGACGATATGTGTGCGGATGTAAGGCCATAGAGATTCAAGTTACCCGAGTGGCTAATGGCTAAATTGAAACGGCTCGAGAAGGGAGGAGGTTCAAAGACTGAGGGAGGATCCTGTAGATTGAAGGGTACGCAAGGCAGGGGACTCATTTTAAAAGCGTCAGCTGCAGCTTCGGCCCAGTAAGAGATGTGTGTAATGAGGCAGGATTAGCAGAGCTGGGGAAAGGGAAGGGAATTGGAAAACTTACTAATGGCAATGTCACTCTTCTTAATACAATAACCCATCTACTAACTACTTCCAGCCGCACTTTCTTATCCCTGCCTCCCTCTGCAGGAGTCTCCTAACAGTGTTCATAGTGGCTTTCCGCCAGTTCCTCTGCCCCGTAATGATGTGGTCAGAAAAAGCCAGATTCGGCAATGTTAGCTCCTTCGACCCCCAAACAACTTCAGGTTCGGAGACTCCTTTAACTGAATTAATGAATGAATCTGCAAAGAGTATTGGCATGGATAGGCTTCTGAGAAATATTAATTCATAGAAATACTATGAAGGTATATTACGAATACCTCTTCTACTTTAATATGGTTAAAATATTAACACTCATCATTATCAGTTTCCAGCATTGTGTCAGGTTTTTATGAGTTTGTAAAAATGCATATGGAGACAAGCTTACCATATATTGATCTCCTTTTCTAAAGCTCAAGTAACTGTTGTCAAAGGACGGACAATAAGAATATGTAGAAAATGTGTCAGCATCATAATTCCGTTCAAGCATAATTCAGGCAATGTGACTGTTCCGAATAGTTATTTTTTTAGCACGATTTTTGTCAAAGTTTCTTTTAGTGAAGTCTGTGAGAAGTGTCTTTGGAAATCTTTCCCTACGGTGTGGCATGTAAAAAGTAATTCGTAAATATTTGTATATGCCATTGGATATGAATGAGTTAAGGGGGTAGTTGGTAAGGGGTTATACGCAACAAATAACTCTTTCAAGAAGTAAATGATGCAAATAGTATATTCAGTATTAATACTTTTTTAGGAAAGGTATCTGTGATTTTATAGTTCGGTTAAGAAATCTGTTTGGAATTCAATATGAATGGACTCTCAGAATTTTGGACTAGCTGTAAGGGGGATGTAGTATATGATATATATAGGATTGTAGTCTTCACGTACTAACTCGTAACAACTTCACATACTCGTGTACGTAATAATTTCTTAGCAATGCATAAATAATTAATCTGCGAGTGATAATCCGTTTAGAAAATACAAACCTCGTGACAAGCTGTGTTACCAGAATGAAAATGTGTACTCAAGGTCCTTGCCACTTCGAGTAACGAATTTTTGGAATTCAAATTATATGTATTCTGAGAAAAAGGAAGTAGTTGTAAATCGTTTCTTGAAGCAATATGAGCGAACTTGTGTAGAAAAAGTCCGTCACGCAGGGGCTGCGTAAACTAAGCAGATTTCCCTCGTGAAGTTTAGTAATAAATAGATAAATATGCATACTGCTAACACAACAACACCGTGAATAAATACAAACGGAAATAAATGTTTCATCCAATTTCAATAACCTGCCGACAGGAAGCGTTAGGTTAGAAATGTAAACAAACGGGTCGGCCTGCCTCAGACCGGAAAGAAAAACAATTACTGAAATATATCTGAATATAACACATTCATTTTATTGAGAACTATTTACTATATCTACTAGTGTAATTTATAATGAGTCAGAATAATTGTTATCTCAATCAATAAAATTTTAGTAGTCCAAAACTTTAAGATGGGGGGGGGGGGTCATCAGGGCATATTTGCATGTATCTCGTATAATAAAGGTCTCTTGAATACAATTTTTGGTATTTAAACTTCCAATAATGTGATTTATTATGTAGCAGAGTATTGTTTACGTAACATGAGTAGAAGTGGCGGTTTGCTGAAAACTAAAAAAATGCAAATATCTCGGGAAATATTCAAGATAGAGAAAAAATGTGTATAACAATATTTATAATAAATTTAATTTGCAATAAGATTGGTTATATACAATTTTTCGATCCGATGCATAATAACGGAGATATCTCGAATTTTCGAAAATCCCCCTCTAAACCCCCCCCCCTCCCTCTGGTCCGATTTCAGCCATTAACGAACTTGATCTGTCTTTTTACATAAAACGGTTAAATATCGAGTTTCGTAACGATCAAACAAAAATTGCGACCGCTGGAGCGGTAACAGACAAATATATATATATCTATCTATCTATATATATATATAAAATTGTAACCTCTGTCTGTACATTGATTTTTTTCGCGAAATTTCACGATAACTTTTCGTTTCACATGTCATAGACACCATAACTGCATTTTGTTTCTTTGGTGTCTATTTGTTTGTTTGTTTGTTTGTTTGTTTGTTACCTTTTCACGCATAAACGGCTGAACAGGATTTTATTTTGGTATGTATATTAGTACTAACCCAACTTAGACTTTAGGCTATATTAAAATTCTCTGAGATGAACAGGAGTGGGGGTTATAAGGGAGGCCTGAAATTAAAAATAGCGATATTTCGTTTCCTATTGGTTTTTCGTCAAATATGAACATAACAAAAGTTGTTTATTTTGTTATTTAGAGTAACTTTTGTTATATACACTTTTTTCATATACCGATTTATAAACGAGATATACGCTAAAACCTACAGCGGAAGTGAACAATTTTATTTGGGACAAAAGACCCAACCGAAATAAATAAAACTCGGTATGTGTATTAGCATTAACGCTTTCATTATAACAAGCTACACCAACATTTCTAGGAACGGGCAGGAGTGGGGGTTGTAAGGGAGGCCTGAATTTAAAAATAGCGGTATTTCGATTTCTATTCGTTTTTCGGCAAATATGAACATAACAAGAGTTGTTTATTTTGTTATTTAGAGTAACGTTTCTTATATAAACTTTTTTCGTATACCGAATTATAAACGAGATATACGCTAAAACATATAGCGGAAGTGAACAATTTTATTTGGAACAAAAGACCCAACCGAACTAAATAAAACTCGGTATGTGTATTAGCACTAACGTATTCATTATAACAAGCCAGACCAACATTTCTAGCTACGGGCAGTAGTGGGGGTTGTAAGGAAGGCCTGGATTTAAAAATAACGGTATTTCGTTTTCTATTGGTTTTTCTGCAAATATGAACATAACAAAAGATGTTTATTGTGTTATTTAAAGTAACTTTTGTTATATACACTTTTTTCGTATACCGAATTATAAACGAGATATACAGTAAAACTAAAGTAATTTGCGTAGAAATATTGATATGCTCAACAATTCTGTCCAATATGAACTACCAGGTACCTCACCGGGAAAAATTAATTCAAATCTATGTTAATATTTTGTCCTTAATAGCTGAAATCTATGCATAATGCACAGGAGACGGGAAATATGACAATTTGGAGGACAGTGAAGTCTTACAAAAAAAAGCGACGGGTATTAGCCCTAAACACTGGGACGGGGAAATGTCAAAATATTATGCAAAGTAATGCCTTGCCAAAAAAATACCATCACCATTCAGCCTCAAATGAATTCCCAGGCGAAGCCGGGTATCTGACCTATATATATATATATATATATATATATATATATATATATATAGATATAGATAGATAGACAGATATATAATTTTGAACGGTCCTCATTTTCGTCATCTCCTGGATAGGATCGATGGACATTTGAAGAAATTTTTCGAAAATCGCGTCATGAGTACGACCTCAATAGCTTAAGGGAAATCTGCTAAAACCAAGCCATTCTCTAGCTCATTGGGGGCAATTGTAAAGAGTCTGTTCAAGGTCATTACCACTTTGGAATTCCTTATACATCTAATATCTAATGTGTGGATATAAATAGGAAGGGACAGTTAGAGAGCTAGGAGGGCAGATTATAAACCAGCACTTGTACTGTATTTTCATAACAATAATGGAGTACGTTGTGAACGAGCATTTGTAGAAAAACAAAGGATGGGTCCTAACTCTTTTGGGCTGAATGTGAAGTGTTTATAAAAGGTCAATACGCAATCTTTTTGGAATCCATTACTAATTAGGGTCGAGAAAATAATTAGGGCATATTAGGCAGTTAAAACGATATACTTTTTCCTGTGCTTACGGCATGGTAATAATTGGCAATGAACCATATGAAGCATATGTGTACAAAAACAAAAGCCAGTTTCTAGCCTTTTTGGGTTGATTGTGAAATTTGTATTAAAGTCCTGTACCTCTTTGAGAAAGAAATCTCTTTGCAATTAGTTTTGAATGTTCATTGTGAATACATGTAAGGAGGAAATACGAGGGCTAGAAGGGTGGATTTTTGATCAGTACTTGGCAATGGCATAATAACAATAATTATTAACTACTCTAGCGAAGAAACAAATATAGAAAAACATAGCTCGTGTCCCGGCCTTTATGGCTGAGAGGAAAAAGTTGATTCAAGGTCAGTGCCTCCTTGAGTAAGGAATCTCTTTGGAATCCAATGTAAATGGAGTGTGTGAGATGTGACGTAGGCCGTAAGTGGGGAGAGAGCTAGGAGGGTAGACTATTGACCAGTACTTGGTAATGTCATAATAATTAATGACCCTACAGCTCCTCTCGTTTAGTCTTTCTCCCGCCATTTCTACAACACGTACTTCAGCTTAACCATTTCCAGAATTCCTTTGTAAATTAATGCTCACAAATATATTTAGTTACATTTTTCAAACGAATTCCATTTACAAATTAAAGAGTTACTTTCTCTCAGCTTCTCTCAAAGGATTTTCAAAATATTCCTTCGTGTATAACTCTGTTTCTTGAGTTTTCCTTCTTCCGACATAGTTGTAATATTAATATAGTTCCGTGCCACAATTTGTTGGAATGAGCTCCTAGATTGTCTATCCATGCAAATATGATGACTTCAAGCGAGAGGACATATGAAATTCTTCAATAAGGAAAACCAGATATTCATCCTGATTTATTGGTCAATGCCAATTTCCTATATCAAAGTAATAGGAATTCATTATTTAATTAAACATGGAAACAATTCTACTGAAGTTTGCACATATTTCCGTCGGAGGAGATTGAACACTAATGATTTTTCCCTTTGACAGAGTTAAATCGTAGATAATTCCTAGAGGTTTAGCAATCTTAATTGAAATAGCGAATGTTGAAATTCTCCTTTTGAATTAAAAGCCCGTCATTTTGAAACAAATGTGGAATATATTACGCTATAGACAGTTTGGCTATTTAACGAAGCAGCTTCTTACTGAATTTGATAAAAAAAATCGGTCAATACTTTCGTTCTTGAACACTAAATAATACCCAATACCGAATGGTCGAGTTCTAGATATTATTTCAGGGAGTACGGTTCTTGTTGATAAACCAAAAAGTCCGTCACACAGGGGCTCCGTAATCTAAGCAGAATACCCATGCGGCTTACAATAGATAAATATACATACTGGAAACACCACCGCGAATAACTGAACAAATACAAACGGTAATGAAAAATCTTTCACCTAGAATAAATAACTCTACAACAAGCGTCTGAATTGTAAACAAACAGATTAGCCAACCTGAATTCTACACCGGAAAGAAAAACTATTAATGAAATATATCTGAATATACAAAATTAATTTTATCGAAAACTTTTACTATAGCTAGTGCTGTAATTTGTAATGAATCAGAATAATTTTAATCTCAATTACATAAATTTTAGTAATCCAAAAACAAAAGATGGGGGGGGGATCAACAGTACGTATTTGCATATATCTCACAACGTAAAAGTTCAATGAAAACAATATTCCTTATTTAAACTTGTAATAAAATGGTTATTATTAATATAACATGAGTAAAAGTGGGGATTTACTGAATGCAGAAAACTATAAAACCCAAATAAATATCTCAGTTAATATTCATGATACAGAAAATATGTATAGAACAATATTTATAGATCATTAAATTTGCAATAAGATTGGTTCTATACAATGCTTCGAGCCGACGTATAGTAAGGGAGATATTTCGAATTTTCAAAATCCCCCTCTGAGCCCCTCCCCTCCCACTGGTCCAGCTATTATCTTGATCTTTCTTTTTACATAACACGATTACATATGGAGTTTGGTAACGATCAAACAATGATTGCGTCCTCTAGAGCGTACAGACAAATATATATATAATTTTGAACGGACCTCATTTTCGTCATCTCCTGGGTAGGATCGATGGATATCTGAGGAAATTTTTTAAAAATCGCTTCATGAGTACGACCTCGATAGCTAATTTTCCCTTAGGGGAAATATGCTAAAAATGAACAGCAGTTAATAGAAGTAACACTATTTTGTTTTGTGTTAACATAGAACAAATGTTCCGTCAATGCCGGATGAGCATTTAATGTCAGTAGGGTATCTACTTGAATAAAAGTGTAGCCAATGATTTTCTTTAATCGTATCAATGAACGGTCAGGGATGCGTCAGGACTAGCCCCCGCTTATCAGAGCCATATGACAGTTCTTCAATGGCTGCTAGCCAAAGATTTTCCATTTTTTACCTGATTTTGTAATCTGATTCTTGGACCTTGGTGTAAATAGATGAGATACTAGACCTAGATGAGATAAAAGAATGTTTGGGTTGTTTGAGAAATAACCGTACTTGTTAACATTGCATTATGGTTTCCAGAAGGCCCCTTACCCGATCCGAGACAATCTTTCCTTGCAATATACATTGGCGGATAAGACATTTGTACATTTTTGAAGTTCCCATGTCTGACTAAGTGGGAGAGTAAGCCTCCCTGCGAGACGACACTGGCCCAAGAAGGGGGAGTCCTTCTAAATATTTGAGGGGGGCCTGATCGGGGAAACATGAATTCATACATAATGCCGAGCCGTGTAGTTCCTACTTGAATCATGTATACTATCCCTCGACCCTTACCTCTGTCCACTTGCTGCTAACACTGATTCCCGGAGGAACTCTTCACAGTTACAACTGCCCTACTCCCCTTTCCCCGTCGGCTCCTTTTGCATTATTGAATTTACAAGTTAGTTTAGCCCAAACGGCCCTTCGACCAGCCCTAAAAAGTGCTTTTCTCTCGTTGGATTCTAGGGTGTTGTTACGTTCAGTGCTGATCTCTTCATCGCTACTTTTACGTTATTGAGAGCAACAGTAGGTGGATTAGGATTAATAAGATTTCGGCAATCAACAACTAGGTTATTATGCCATTTATAGTAGTATACTGCTGTTTACAAGTCCCTGTTTTACTCTATGTCTTAAATAATATCAACTGATATGTTTTAAATACCGCTCTTGTCATATCTTAAGGGTATTAAATATACTAATTTTCTATAAAATTATTTCTTAACTAAATCTATAAATACATTTCTATTTATTTATATTTACTCAAAGATGTACTTACGTTGTACCTTTTTACACTTCTTACTACTGGCTTAATATTTCTAACTGCCTTCATATTTGGCCAATAATTAATAATGTTATAAATTTTTTAATACTGGCAATATACTTACTTATATAATAGTATATACACTTTTTCCATTATATATTATATTACATAAACATATATTTTCTCCCTTACAAGTATATATTTTCAGCTGGCATAATTAGCCAATATTACTGTTAAATGACTTACTTTTAATGTATGCACTTTTCATTTATTTATTGCAAGTAATTAAAATCAATTTATTAGACACTTACTCATACATACACTTACTGCATTTTTTATATCGCCCTTTTATTTATGTTTTTTTTTTTTAGATCACCCTTTTATAGGCTGAGCCGATGTCGTACTTTGCCTCCGCCGATCAAAATAGGTTCAAAAAGTATATTTAACGTGAAACTGTTATCGACATTCATCCGGAGTATTAACTAGTGTATCGACTTTGAGAGTGAATGTTATTATAAAAATCCATCGGCGTTATCTACTAAAATACCAGAGCACATAGTGACGTAACTCCAAATTGGATAAAACTCTTATTTACAGGTAAAACTAGACATTTAAGTATTCATAAATAAGCTAGTAGAGGATTGTTGGTGTAGGCTAAAGAGTGGTTTCTTAATTCCTCTTTTACAGAATTTTATTGGAAGTGCTTACAGTTTCGGACACCATTGGTCTCCTTCTTCAGAGCTGAATAATGAACAAAGCAAAAGAAGTTTCTAATTTGTGAATAATTGTGGAAAAAAACAACATAGTATTCTCTTTTAAATGTACAATGACCGTAAAATTCAAAGGCATTATTTTATATGAGAAATGACTGTTGGCTATAAAACAAAAACAAGGTGGGGGTGGATGTATACACTATACCAGAAAAATAAAAAATAGATAAATTGAAAGAATTAGATGAGGTACATTCCAGTTTCATATAGAGGAAGAGCTGAGATGTGGTTTGTGCTGTCTGCTTTTCCTCCATATGAAACTGGTATGTAATACCAGTACTTTATATAATTCTATCAATTTATCTATTTTTTATTTTTCTGATATAGTGTTTACATCCACCCCTAATAAAATTCTCTATAAGAAGAATTAAGAAACCATTCTTTAGCCGACAACCAACGATCCTCAACTAGCTTGCTATATCCAAGGCTAACAATACAACTAATTATTAAATCATAAATAATAATCTTAATGAGCTTTGTGTTGGAATTATTAATAAAGTCCGTCACGCAGGGGCTACGTAAACTAAGCAGATTTCCTACGTGAAGTTTTACAATAGAGAAATCCGCCTAATAACAACAGTAGTAGTAAGGAATCTCTAAACCTATTCACGAGGGACGAATAGCTACCGAAACGGCCCGCACTAGCTCGGGACGGAAAGTCCCGAACATTGCCGACTCTTGCCGACCACACACATGCATACAAATGCAAATATCTCGGTTAATATTCAAGATACAAAATAAATGTATAGAACAATATTTATAGTAAATTTAATTAAGATTAATTTTATATAATTTTTCGATCCAACTCATAATAATGAAGATATTTGGAATTTCCAAAAATCCCCCCTCTAAACCCCTCCTCACACTGGTCCAATTTCAGCCATTAACGAACTTGATCTTTCTTTTTACATAAAATGCTTAAATATGAAGTTTGGTTACGATCAAACAAAAATTGCGACCGCTAGAGCGTTAACAGACAAATATATTATGTATATATATATATATATATATATATATATATATATATATATAATTTTGAACGGACCTCATTTTCGTCATCTCCTGGGTAGGATCGATGGACATTTGAGGAAATTTTTCAAAACTCGCGTCATGAGTACGACCTCAATAGCTGATTTCCCTTAAGGGAAATCTGCTAAAAATATAAAATATATGGTCAATGGAGACTTTTAATAACTGAGGATCAAGATGGACGTAAAGTTTTAACTGCTGAGAACTTGTTTGATAATAAATATTCCCCTTCTCTCAAGGTCTTTCCTTTTCTCCTGACTTAAATCCTACTAAGCAGTTGGAATAACTCCTTTAAAAAAAAGTAGCTCTACTAAAAGCAAGTTCCTCCGGCAACATGTGTATTTTTTTTGGAACCTCCTTTAGTCCCCACTTCTTTCCCGAAGTTGTACAGATTGATTTCCTTTAAACTTTGAGAGCGTGAGAGAGATAGAGGAAGAAAGGGCCCGGAGGAGGGCCCCCGGGGGCAGTAAGCTCTCCGAAAGTGAAGCCCCCGCCCTGGGCCTCGAGGCTAAGATGAAATAACAAATAAGTAAAGGGATAGAGTAGACACTAGGAGTAATCCTTTGTTTGGGCCCGGAGGCTTGGTAAGAGTGGACAGTGGTCGATATCCATCAACCAGGGGCAGCCTTTCTCTCACACAACTAACTCTTATATATACACCTTACTTTTCTCTTTCTTAGCCGGCGCTCACTCCTCTATAAGCATTCCTGTCTGAGGCAAGTCCCTTTTGTCAACAATCCACTCATATATATCAACTGCAACAAGAAGGAAACTCTTTTCGCTCAAACGCCTCCACTGTTCCAGATGAAAACGCAACCTTATACGATGAATGTAGTCCAAATGGCATACGATTGAACTGTTAATGTCCTCTCCACGAGTAGGAGCTTTAAGCTGATTTACCTGAAGGGAAATTAGCTATTGAGGTTGTACTCATGACGAAATTTTCGAACTTTTTCTTCATATGTCCATCGATCCAACCTAGTAGATGACGAAAATGAGGTTTATATATACAATTATTAGTCAGTTACCGATGATTTCCCAGGCATTGTCGGGTATATTACCTAGATTGTATATACAAAATACGTACATTATAGATGATATTTAATTATAATAAATGCTATCCATGATTAAGATTTGAATTATTCACGGTGTGTCAAACAGTGGAGAGGGAATGATTAGAGACTTACTTTCATTTATTTTTCAAATCTAAATTTTTTTTCCCCATAAGTCGCCCAATTAACCCTTACGGGGAAAAGTGAGCCCAGCCGGAAGAGCAGTTGTACACATAGAAGCATTGCCAAAAAGAAAATAAAATCTTTCCATCTCAAATGATTTCCCGAGCGAAGCCGGGTACCTTGGCTAGTATAAATATATATTTGTCTGTTACCGCTCTAGCGGTCGCAATTTTTGTTTGATCGTTACCAAACTCGATATGTAGTCGTTTTATGAAAAAAACAAAGATCAAGTTCGTTAACGGCTGAAATCGGACCAGTGGAAAGGGGGGGGGGTTTAGAGGATTTTCGACAAATTCGAAACATTTTCGTTAAGTACTATATGTCGGATCGAAAAATTGTATAGAATCTATCTTATTGCATATTAAAGTTACTATAAATGTTGTTATATACATTTATTCTCTATCTTGAATATTAACCGAGATATTTGCATTTTTATTAAATCTGGGTGGATAACGGATGAGAGTGTTTCCCGCCAAAAGCTAGGTCGTTCGTTTCTTTAACTGTTCGGCTCTGGTGAAATTTCTCTATTTAAAACTTCACGTGGGAAATCGTCGGGACGGACTTTTTCTTCCACACAACTAACTCATATATACAAATTAGCTTTCTCTCAGCAGGACCTCATTCATCCCTGTAAATGCATACCGTTCTTCCAGACGACGTTTGCCAATAATTCACTTCTATATCAACTGCAAGATTAAGAAAATTTTTCTTATAAGGAAAACGTTTCCGAGTCGAACACTTTTTGAAAAACGAATATTCTTCTTGTTCCCACTTCGAGGTGAAAAAAAACAAACAATTTCATTGGTTGACCAATTTAATCTCTGCCGCAACATCACCAATTCAATAAAATTGTAGAGGTGATCCAAGAGAGGCGAGTTCGATTCTCGCCTGGGAATTTATTAAATAAAATCCTCAGACCCACCCTGGCTAGAAAAGGGGTGGTAGGCTGTAGATAACCCGTCCCAATTAGCCTTAGTTGCAAAAAGTTGAAGTTAATAATTAATTTATTCAATGAAAACACATTGGTTATTAGGTTATGTTTAGCTTACTTCTCGCAAGGCCTAGTTCTGCTATGTATTCATTAAAAATTTTTTTAAATAATTATTTAACAAAGAGCGTTAATGTGGTGACCCTGGCGTAATTTGGTTATGCTGTCGCAACAAGTCCAAATGGTATAACATTGAACTGATAAATATTCAATTTAACATATCAATCAGAGGGGAGGAAATACCACTTACATAATATTCATATTTATTATGTATATACACTAATAGAACTCAACATAGTAGTAATTATTATTATCATATATTAATGTTCACTTTCTGCAAATATGTCTGATTGGGACCACCTTTTTCTTGCTAGGGACTAAGGATTTTGTTTAATGAGTTCGTTACTACATAAATTCCTATTGCCCAGGCGAGGATCGAACTCTCTACTCTAGGTTAGCCATGTGAGATTAAGGCCGACGCTTTAACTCACATGGCTAACTTGAGTCCCTTTCAATCAGGAATCCATTAATATATCCACCGAGGCAATGGGAATTTTATTCTTGTTCAGATGTCCCGCTATTCCTTTGATTAATGTATTGTTTAATATAAATAATATCACTCATACTGAAAATGATATGATATATTCTCTCTAGGTTGTCTGTGCTAAATTGTTAATGACCTTGTTTTTATAAAATATTTTCTCCTGGGGAATGGAAAACAACATAGATAACTTAAATTTCTTTGTATTATTTGTTGTGAAAAAATATTTTTAATCCATGCTCAAACCACTCCCTCCGCAGGATAAGCTCAGTTTCATTACAAATATGGTAATGATAAGCTTAACCATAAATGGTCATATTGCTTACAGTAAAAATGCCAGAGAGGTTAAAAGTTTGGTTCAAACAGTATTAAAAAAATAAGATATGACCTCAGTTACAACTCCTTATTTCTTAAACCCATTTCAGCGACGTTTATACGAATTTTAGAAACATTATGCTTTCGTAGCTGTGGAAGCATTTTACAATGTGGTTCTCGCAACTTGGAATTGATAGTGCCGAAGGTTGTTATTGTTCGTTATGAATTAATCTCGTGTTTATTGTATATTTTTCTAGTAGTTATGATGTAATGTTGGTATGTTTTTTCCATCTACTGAGTCTATTTCGGGTTTGTATTTATTTCAGTTGTTTTTTCTTTTGAAGCGAAAATCAGGACTCGTAAAATATATAACTGAGTTCCTTTGAATCAGCCATTGTAAACAAAGCCTAAGGAATTCCGGCAACACGCACCCAGACTGAAATAAATGACTTTGAAGACTTTTGTATTTATATTGCTCTCAAATAAAGGGGAAGTTAGGGGGAAAAAAAAAAAAAAAAGAAACAATGAAAGGATAAAGAATGAAAGCGGTAAAAGGAAGGTGAAAGAGATAAAAATCCTAGCGAGTTTTATACACAACAATAAGTTTTCCATTAGGTTTCCCCGGAGGGCCTATATAAATCAGGTTGGGGCCGAAATTACGGTGGCCGAGATAGGGATGAAAGAAAGGGCTATATATCGGGGGCGGTGGTGCTAACTCCAACAGCCAGCCAAAGGAGTTTTGGCAGGGCAGCTCCTATATTATGGCTCTCTCTCTTTTGGCAGAGCGAGAGGGAGACGGAAGAGAAGAAAAGGCTTTCATAAATCTAGCGAGGATACTGTGGCTCCCTCTACGTGCAGATTGCAGAAATTTAAGCTGTTTATACCCCTCCCATCCCAGCTTCCATCTTCCTCAGCCCTTTAAGAATATTCGTCTAGATAGGGGTGCGGTAGTAGTTGGGGGAGGGGGCGAATTTATGTTTATGTAGCAGAGATAATACAGACAATGCCTCCCGCTCGGCGATTTACGGGCCCCTGCTAAATCCTACCTCCCTCTCCTCAAGGGAGCAGCGCATAACACAATTATTTCAACCCTCTCTCTCTCTCTTTCTCTCTCTCCCTTCTGCAATTAGATATTCACCTCGCATTTGCGTTAATCTTAGGATTAACTTCGTGAATTTATTTCTTTCTCTTCATTAAAAGGCCCGGCATAGCTAATTTCAATAGTAAAGACTCGATTTCAAATTTATCTTCCTAAGCCTGGCAATTTCCCAAAATGCTATGAAATTTGCATGGTTACACATTCATTCATATTCATTTACTACTTTGTGCAAGCAATTTAAAACTTTTCTGAAATGTGGTCCTCCGGGCCGGAGTAAATTGGGCATCTATAAAAGTAAAACCTGTTCTTGAAGCACTTATAGTTTATAAACGAAGAGACAAATCCATCTTATATTTCAGCGCATAAGTACAATTAGTAGAAAAGATCAACTCTTTTGTTTCATCCTACCACACGTCAAAATAAATTGAAAAAATCTGAGACATCAATTATAATCCAACAATAATGCTGGAAGTCCAATCTTAAATCATTGCTAAACGCTATTATTACACTTTAGAAAGGGAATGTGCTTTCAAATTATATAAATAATTAATTGTAAGTGTTATCAGGAATCTGAAGAATAATAGTGCGTTATAAAAATCAATGTTTTTGTATGATTTGCAATACAGAAAATAAATATGTATAAATATGTCTGTGCTGATGGAAATGAAAGTTTTTTTGTATACGTGAGCACTATGTTATTTTGTTTTCAGCTGTTATCCAGAGTACAAACTAGGTTGAAGCTTACCAGTTTTACAGGATGTGGTGTTTACGATTGTACTCCCCAAAAATTGCTTGATAAGAGCTTGATAAATTGAAGTGGTCGGATGGTGTTCTGATAAGTTTACTATAAAAAGCGAATGAGAGAAGCGTATAAAAGGAAACATAACTTCTTGTTATAGGGGTATTAAGGAAAGAGCATACACAGTTAATTGGATCAAAATATTAAAGATTTAATTGAAATATGCCTATTGCGTGCCACTACAACCCTGGAAAATGAAAAATACATGATGGAATTATGCAACTAGTAATAGATCAGCCGCTAGCAACACTCGCTGATTTCAGGCACACGACGTGAGCTTTCGGCAAGTTTTCTTTTGTATATATAGAGAGAAATATCTCAAAGAGTTTTGCGTCAAGAATGACTTTTTTGAAGTTCCATTACAGTATAAATCGACGTGGGTTAGCTCGGAGAACGAAAAAAAAATAAAATAAAAATATATGCACATATGGTATATATATATATATATATATATATATATATATATATATATATATATATATATATATGTATATATACATAATATCATTTATTTACATATAAGCACTCATGACTAGTCGATTTTGCTCAAACTTCAGCTAAATAAAATTAAAAACACAACTATAAAAAGAAAAAAAAATGAATTCAACAAATAAAGATTAAAAAAAAGTAATAAACATTAAGTACAAGCAATAAAGACTCTAAATAATATTTATATTAAGTAATAAACACCATATATTATAATTAGGGTCTTTTTCGTTTAACGCCCGCCAGTGACTACCTTCAATAACTTATTACTAAGAAAATAACATATGATTAAGAAATCAAATTATAAAAGGTTTTATTTATGAACTGTTATATAGAAAATAAATTTAAAATATATTTAGAGGATTAAGGAATTTATAATTACAGCTTCCAGAAAGATGTGATGTCCTTTAACATTGTCTGGAATAAGTCTTTGTCCTTATTACGTCTGCGCCACATGAATTCACATAGGTAGGAATCTACGTGGTTCCTCCTTGTTCCACATTCTTTTTTATTGCGTATTTTCGCGTTAGCCCAGAGTTACCCTATTTTTTGTGTATGAGCTCCGGTGACTGGATCAACAAAGTTTTCCGAGTGGTTTACTGTGAAGTGGGTGTAGTTATATTCTGCGATTGCCTCTATTCCGCTATACGCACGCCACAAATCGGACATTATTGTCTTGCCTGGGAGGATGGAGTCCTTTATGCAGCTTAAGAGTGTACCTGCAGTCCTGTCTGGCACATCATAAATGAAACATTCGCTTGCTTCACGACAAATCCCGCCGAAGACCCACTGTTGCGGATATAATCTTCCTAACTGAATTTTCTCCTTGTAAAGCAGGACTCATATATTTCCACATTACAACCGGGACCACCTATTTTTTTGGGTTTTTCAGAAGTGAATCCGCACACACTTGGCGTAAGTAATTCTTCCAATAAGTCACGGTTTCTGGAGCCATGCCTAGCTCCTCTTGACAAAATGCTGTCGTTGTGTAACCCTTGGCCCATTCATAAATAAATACTATTATAGTTCTGAAGGATATTTTGGAATTCACAAACCACGTACCTTCTCTGAGACCAATGTCCCTACGGCAGGTTCTCTTATAACACCTCCAGCGTAAGGTATCACTTTTCTTAACCAGGACCATATCATGCCCTTCACAACATTTCCTTCCTTGATGAAGTAGTCCATTTTTTTGAAGGAATTTAATACATTCATCGTTGGAGCTGAGTTTATTGTATAGAATAAACAACGCCGTTTTTCAATTAACTTTGCAGGTTGAGGTTAAATAGATCAGGTGGAGCCAAAGATAATACTAAGATGTGTGGTAACAGGTTACACCACGTGCGGGCGTTAAACGAAAAAGACCCTATAATTATTTAAAATTGTCAAAAAAAAAGAAATATATGATTTTTTCATAATTATCAAAATTCACTCCATCTAAGCCACCCCCCTTCTACTGGCCCGATTTCAGCGATTAACGAGCTTGATATTTCTTTTTACATCAAACGACTAAATATGGAGTTTGATAACGATCAAACAACAATTGCGGACACAAGAGTGGTAACGGACAAAAATATATATATATATATATATATATATATATATATACAATTTTGAGCGGACCTAATTTTCGTCATCTACTAGGTAGGATCGATGGACATATGAAGAACAATTTTGAAAATCGCGTCAAGAGTACGACCTCAATAATATATAGATATATATATATATATATATATATATATATATATAATTCGACTGCATGTGTGTATGTCGCTGAACTCCTAAACGGATTATAACCTGTTTCCGTCATTATTCATTTAACAGTAGTTCTGCTATTTAGGTAAAAAGGCTTACTAGTTCGTAAAATATTTCTTGGTGGCACGACAAAAATTAAAAACAAAGGATCAGTAAGAAATTTAAGTCAAAGGTGCCATTTTGGAAACTTGTAAGAAAAAGAGAGATCTCAAATGTTATTATTGTAGAGTACCGAAATTTAACCTTTTTGGACGGTTTTCTCTTTATGCTCTACGCTTCTGTCAAATGCTTAGCATTCCATTTTAGTTTAGCGATATTCAAATGGTCTTAGAGAAATAGGCAGCAGATAAAGAAGTCGATAAAAAGGGAGGATGATAGAATGTTCCCTGCGTATCGTTATTCCCTTTTCCCAGCTGGGAAAACAGGCTGACTAAAGAAGATTACAATTGGCTGCAGCGTTCGGGATCTCATTGGCAATTCCGGGCACGGCCGACACCTCTCCGATCCGTTTAGGCCCCTGGACCGGGCAGCAGCCGGCTATAAAGGGTTGGCCCAACAAACCCGTTATCAGTATGTAGGGTGAGGGCTCATAGGGTATTCCGAAGGGAGGCCTCCAAGATGGATGGCCCCTGGCTCGTTATGTTCTCCCAATCAGTACATATCTGGAAACCTTGTCTATGGGGGATGGGGTGACTACTGGAGAAATTGTATGGGAGAGGGGTGAATAATAGAGAAATTGTACACAGAGTAGCTTATTGGGCATCAGTTGTCAAATATAGAACCATGTAATGCCTACTGGACAACTTGTATAGAGAGAACATCATTGGGCATCAGTTGTCAAATGTAGGACCATGTAATGCCTACTGGACAACTTGTATAGAGAGAACATCATTGAGCATCAGTTGTCAAATGTAGGACCATCTAATGCCTACTGGACAACTTGTATAGAGAGAACTTCATTGAGCATCAGTTGTCAAATGTAGGACCATCTAATGCCTACTGGACAACTTGTATAGAGAGAACTTCATTGAGCATCAGTTGTCAAGTATAGGATCAAGTGATGCCTACTGGACAACTTGTATAGAGAGAACATCATTGGGCATCAGTTGTCAAACGTAGGACCATGTAATGCCTACTGGACAACTTGTATAGAGAGAACTTCATTGAGCATCAGTTGTCAAATGTAGGACCATCTAATGCCTACTGGACAACTTGTATAGAGAGAACTTCATTGAGCATCAGTTGTCAAGTATAGGATCAAGTGATGCCTACTGGACAACTTGTATAGAGAGAACATCATTGGGCATCAGTTGTCAAACGTAGGACCATGTAATGCCTACTGGACAACTTGTATAGAGAGAACTTCATTGAGCATCAGTTGTCAAGTATAGGATCAAGTGATGCCTACTGGACAACTTGTATAGAGAGAACATCATTGGGCATCAGTTGTCAAACGTAGGACCATGTAATGCCTACTGGACAACTTGTATAGAGAGAACTTCATGGGGCATCAGTTGTCAAATATAGGATCAAGTGATGCCTACTGGACAACTTGTATAGAGAGAACTTCATTGAGCATCAGTTGTCAAGTATAGGATCAAGTGATGCCTACTGGACAACTTGTATAGAGAGAACATAATTGGGCATCAGTTGTCAAACGTAGGACCATGTAATGCCTACTGGACAACTTGTATAGAGAGAACTTCATTGAGCATCAGTTGTCAAGTATAGGATCAAGTGATGCCTACTGGACAACTTGTATAGAGAGAACATCATTGGGCATCAGTTGTCAAACGAAGGACCATGTAATGCCTACTGGACAACTTCTATAGAGAGAACTTTATTGGGCATCAGTTGTCAAACGTAGGACCATGTAATGCCTACTGGACAAATTGTACAGAGATGTTAGCTGTCAAATATAGAACCATGTAATGACTGCTGGACTAATTGTATACAGAGAAATTCATAGGCCATCAGTTGTCAAATGTAGGACCATGTCATTCCTACTAGAGAAATTGTACACATAGAAGTTCATTGGGCATCAGTAGTCAAATATAGAACGACATTATGCCAAGTGGACAACTTGCATTCACAGAAGTTCATTGGGCATCAGTTGTCAAACGTTGGACCATGTAATGCCTACTGGACAACTTGTACACTTGGAATTTCATTGGGCATCATTTGTCAAATATAGAACGAAATTATGCCAACTGGACAACTTGCATTCACAGAAGTTCATTGGGCATCAGTTGTCAAACGTGGGACCACGAAATGCCTACTGGACAACTACTGGACAACTTGCATTCACAGAAGTTATTTCATCTTGGGACCAATCAACTGGACAACTTGTGTACAGGAAGTTCATTGGGCATCAGTTGTCGAATATAGAACCAAGTACTGCCTACTGAAGAAATAGTACACAGAGAAAATGAGGTCCGTTCAAAATTATATATGTCTGTTGCCACACTAGTGGCCGTAATTTAAGTTTAATCGTTACCAAACTCAATATTTAATCATTTTATGCTAAATAGCAAATATGAAGTTTGTTAATAGCTGGAATCTGACAAGTGGGAGGGGAGGGGCTATAGAGGGTAGGAAGTTCGAAAATTCATGATATCTCCGTTATTATGCGTCGCATCGAAACATTGTATAGAATCAATCTTATTGTAAATGTTATGTAGGGGCTCAGGTTAGCCATGCGAGTTAAAGCGTTGCATTTAGTCTCACATGGTAATCCTAGAGGGGCGAGTTAAATTCTCGCCTGGGCAAGTGAATTTATTTAGTGGAGAAATTCATTAAAGTGAAGTATAAAGTCCCACCCTGGCTAGAAAAGGGTGGTAACCTGTAGATAACCCGTCCCAATTAGCCTAAGTTGCAAAAAATGGACGTTAATAAATAATAATAAATGTTATGTTCTATAAATGTTGCTATGTACGTTTTACACTATCATGATTTTTTTTTAATTTACGTCCACTTTATGCTACTAGGCTAATCGGGACGGGTTATCTACAGGTTACCACCCTTTTCTAGCCAGGGTTCGATTCCCTAGGTCTACCACGCCAGATTAGGACCAACACCCTAACTCGCACGGCCAACCTGAGCCCCTATCATGATTATTAATCCAGATATTTGCATTTTTTTACTTTTCGTCCTTCAGTAAACCCCCACTCCTACTATTGCCATATTAAGTAAGTTGCTATATTGTGAAGCACTTTATTTGATGCCTAAATACAACCTTTTGTTCTCATTAAACTTTTGGAAATACGTGACGCACGTGGAAAATCTGCTTAGTTAACGGAGCCCACGCGTGAAGGAATTTTTTATCACAAACTCGTTTATTAACCTCCTTATTCTCATACATTCATAACCTTTCATAATACATCTACTAAAAAACATAAGATCTACCAAACATCTGAACAGCAAAACATCTGTTCTACAACAGTTACATAAGCAATTTGTTCAACTGTACCCCAATATTTGTTTTGCTGTATCAAGGAGCTATATAAGAAACATCGGAGCCAATTTGGTGGCTGTAAGGTATTGTGGTGGTGTAGAGGAGAGAGACAGGGAGAGAGACTAATATAATTTGCGAGTTGGTCGTCTGATGAGGTCGGCAGCTGGCCGGTAACGGGGTTAGGCCCTGGCTCACGTGACCACCCCCCGTCCCTTTCATTGTCCGCGCTACTGCTTACATCTGTCTCCTGTCTCTCCCGATTCTGCCGCTTTCTGCTAAGCAACTTGAGACAGCCCAGAATTTCATGTCCAGTTAGCCGGGCTGAGGTGGCAAATTAGAGCTGGCATCGACTGCGATTCTCTTTGTTAACTATAATCATGTCAAGAGAAGCATTTTGTTTCCACTTTTGCGCAATGCCCCAGTGTATCAAATCTATTAAAACGTCCGTCACGCAGGGACTGCGTAAACTAAGCAGATTTCCCAAGTGAAGTTTTACAATAGAGAAATCTGCATACTGGTAACACAACACCACCCTGATTAAATACAAACGGTAATGAGAAATCTTTCAGTTAATTAAAATAAATTCCCAACTGAAACGGCTTCTGAATTGTAAGAATAATTTATATTTTAATAACTCAAATTTCAGTAGTGGTAACTAATGAAGGGAGGGGGGGGGGCGGATGAACAGAACGTATTTGCATAAATCTCACAAAGTAACGTAGGTAAGGTTAGGAACGACAGGTAAGGATAGAAGAAGCCTCCCACCTGAGCCGACGGAAATGGCCGACCTAATCCGAACTATACCCGACCACAGACTTTATTAAAAATACAAATATCTCGGTTAAATATTTATAGTAAATTTAATTTGCAATAAGATTGGTTCTATACAATTTTTCGATCCGAAGTATAATAACGGAAACATTTCGAAATTTCGAAAATCCCCCCTTTAAACCCCCCTCCTATTAGTCCGATTTCAGCCATTATCGAACTTAACCTATTTTACATAACACGTTTAAATAACGAGTTTTATATATATATATATATATATATATATATATCTATATATATATATACTAGCTAAGGTACCCGGCTTCGCTCGGGATATCATTTGAGGCGGAAAGATTCTATTTTGTTTTTGGTAATGCTTCTCCTTGCACTTCCCGTCTAAGCGCATTTTTTCCCGTAAGGGTCAGTTGGAAAAAAAAATTAGAATTGAAGAATAAATGAAAATAAATCTCTAATCATTCCCTCTCCACTGTTTGATACACCGTGAATAATTCAAATCATAATCATGGATAGCATTTATTATAATTAAATATCATCTATAAAGTACTTATTTTGTATATACAATCTAGCTAATGTACCCGGCGATGCCCGGGAAATCATCGTTGACTGACTAATGATGGTATTTTTATAGAAAATCGTTGAAAAACCAATGGGAATCGGGATATCGCAATTTTTCATTTCTAGCCTCCCTCATAACCCCCACTCCCGCTTGGGCTTAAAAATTTTAATATATCTTATAATCATGGAAGAATTAATGCTAATTCACATACAGTTTTGTTAAGCTCGGATCAATCGTTAGTGCACAACAAAATTGTTCGCTCCCGCTCTAGTTTTTAGTGTATATCTCGTTTATACTTTGTTATACGACAAAAGTGAATATAAAAAAAGTTACTTTAAATAACAAAATAAACAACTTTTGTCATGTGCATATTTGCAGAAAACCCAATAGAAAATAACGCTATTTTTAATTTCAGGCCTACCCTACAACCCCCACTTCTGCCCATCCCTAGAATTATTGGTATGGCTTATTATAATGAAAACGTTAGTGCTAATACACATACCGAGTTTTATTTAGTTCGGTTGAGTCTTTTGAGCCAAATAAAATTATTGCCCCCCGCTATAATTTTTTGCGTATAACGCCTTTATACGTCGGTATACGACGAAAGTGTATATAACAAAAGTTACTCAAAATAAACAACTTTTATTATGTTCATATTTGCCGAAAAACCAATAGGAAACGAAATATCGCTATTTTTAATTTCTGGCTTCCCTCCTGTTCATCTCAGAGGATATTAATATAGCCTAAAGTCTAAGTTGGGTTAGTAGTAATATACATACCAAGTTTCATAAAATTCGGTTCAGCCGTTTAAAGGTAACAAACAAACAAACACACATGAAAGAAACAGAATACAGTTATGGTGTCTATGACATGTGAAACGAAAAGTTATTATAATTTTGAACGGACCTCATTTTCGTCATCTGCTAAAAGTACATCATTCGATTGAATGTTCCAAAGTTATGGTAGCTGGAGAAGTACTGGAGGTAGAAGGTTGAATATGAACTGAAAAGAGCGCCGTGAGTACCACTTCAATAGCTGATTTCCCTTAACGTTAATCTGCTAAAGATTGTCGATTCGATAAAAGGAGACTACTAACGACTATACATACCATAAATCCAAAGCGATAAAAATATAAGTCAGCGAGATATGAGATATGAGGTGTTGTGGCACTTGTTGATGGGGTCGAACATGAGTGGGGTAGTAATTGACGTCATGCTACGTCATGATAAGGCCGGTGCCAGGGGGAGCCACCTACCGTGACGGCCTAATAGCCCCACTTATCTTCACAATAAGCCGCCTAGCTTCACAATTACCGCTTCCTCTTCGCCACTCGCTCTTCGCCATAAATCATATACACCCTCGCCGCCCCACTTCATCAAGCCAGTTTACCCTACCAAAGACTTATTGCCTCCAACTTCAATCATGCACGCCATATTCCATTACAAAGAGGTAATCATGCCACTTGAGGTTCGAATTATACTGACAGCTAATTATAGTGTTGCCCATAAAACGTCTTCGCATGACTCTTAATAGAGCACTCATGATTAGTCTGTTGCTCCTGTGACCTCTTATACATTCTGATGTTTTTATTTATTTTGTTTGATTCCTCGCTGTATTGACGATTCGTATGCTACATTTGAAATCTGTAGCTTGCGAATAACGCCTTCTACGAAGTGGGAAGGGTTAACGAATATAAAAATCGAAATATTCTTCCTACCTACTACGAAAATATTCAAACTCGAACTCATTTTTCCGAACAAGAACTGTTCAAATTCTTTTAAACATATATCATTTAAGAAAATCAGCTATTAAGGTTCTAATTTTCCAAATATTTACTCAAATGGCCATCTATCTCAACTTAACGAAACGAGATAATGAAAATGCGGTCTGTTTAAGTTTAGAGGTGGTGCTCAGGTTGGCCGTGCGAGTTAAGGCGTTGGTCTTAATCTCACGTGGTAGACCTAGAGAGGCGGGCTCGATTCCCGCCGTGGGCAGTGGAAATTTATTTAATGACGGACTCATTAAATTAACTCCTTGGGCCCACCCTGGCTAGAAAAGGGTGGTAACCTGCAGATAACCCCGATTAGCCATAGTAGCATAAAGTGGACGTAAATAATAATAATAAGCAATAAATTTAGAGGCATATGACATTCTCGTCTCAATATATGTATCTTCAAGTCACCCACAGCAAACATAATCTAGGAGAAAGCAGGTTAGTACTTAATACTCCAAAAATTTGTATTATTATGGGGCGGGTATTCCAGAGGTTCTTGCCAGAGTGGGACTTAGGATTTTATTTAGTGAGTTCGTCATTACATAAATTCCTACTTTTTCAGGGGGGGGGGGACCGAACTCACCACTCTAGATTTACCGTATGAGATTAAGGCCTACGCTTTTACTCAGATGGCAAACCTGAGCCCCATAGTTCCATTCATTATTCTTTAAATGATTCGTTTTAGTCGTTTTGTGTTAAGATTTAGAAGTGAATAATTTTAAGTAAAAAGTAAATCTACATGGGCTCTGAATTTTAGCAGATTTCCCTTAAGGGAAATCAACTATTGAGGTTGTACTCATGACGGAATTTTCGAATTTTTCTTCAAATGTCCATCGATCCTACCTAGTAGATGACGAAAATGAGGCCCGTTCAAAACTGTATATATATATATATATATATATTTGTCTGTTACCGCTCTAGCGGTCGCAATTTTCAATATTTAGTCGTTTTATGTAAAAAGAAAGATCGAGTTCGTTAACGGCTGAAATCGGACCAGTGGGAGTTTAGAGGGGACGATTTTCGACAATTCGAAATATCTCCTTTACTATACTTCGGATCGAAAAATTGTACAGAACCAATCTTATTGCAAATTAAAGTTACTATAAATATTGTCATATACATTTTGTCTCTATCTTGAATATTAACCGAGATATTTGCATTTTTATTAAGTTGGGGAGCCTAACGGACGAGAGTTACTTTCCCGCCAAAAGCTAGTTCGGCCGTTTCCTTCACTGGCTTGGCTCTCTATTGTAAAATTTTACGTGGGGAATCTGCTTAGTTTATGCAGCCCCTGCGAGACGGACTTTTTGATTAAGAGTGTTATAAGATCAGTTTGATTCAGTGTTAAGAGGCATGAAGCTGACCCAGCTGAGATATTTAGAAGGTTAATTAGTGGCATGGACGTATATAAGTGTGGACATAGTGGTCGGGGTTTTATGGTTGTGGTTAGGGTTCGAGACCTGAATATAGGTCAACAGTTTTCTCTAGATTTTCCTTAAAGGAATATGACTATAATTGAATTCTATTATCATTGGTCGGTGTTAAATTGAGCATGTATTACTCCTTTGTTGCAGGGCTTGCATGTTATGCATTTTACCTGAGGAGTACAAAGCTCTCTCATAATGTTTACAATAAACGGAATCCCGTCTCATTCCATACAGTGGTTTCCCGGAGCGAAGCAATCTGGAACAGGAGGAACTGACTTGAGATAAAGGGAATATGCAGATTAGGCGGATTCAGAGGCATAAAGCTGACCGAGGCTAGATAGGGTAATTAGAAACGCGGGCATATATAAGGGTGGACCGGGGAGCTGAGCCGGGGGTTGCTGGTTGAGGGTTCGAGTTGCCCCTAAAACCGACGGGGCTTTAGCCCAGCGCACACTTACCAAGTCCCGTCTGACAGTTATATATATCGCAGGCTAACTTTGAGGATTTGTGAGAGAGCCACCTTGTTATCAAATCCCTCCCTTACAACTCTCTCTCTCTGGGCCCCGCCCACCTAAAATCTCTCTCCCTCATACTCTCTTCTTCCCCATCTCTCTCTCTCCCTCTCTGTATCCGTATAATTATACGCTCAAGTCTAACACCTTAATTTAACCTAACTCATGTAGCTCAGTGGTTCCGACCTTCCGTCTAGTGAGTCCTCTATCATGGAGTTATATATGTTGCATTACCAAATTGCTGTTTGTAATTTAAATGCATGCTTAGTAATCCTGAAATATATATATTCTGTGCAATAGATGACCAACTTCTCAAATTATTTAAAAGTGAAGCCATTCATGGCAAACGTCAACTATTTTTCTACTTTAAAAAATCATATTTATTTACATCCCCAACGCTTTCCAAGCATTGCCGTTCATTATCAAGGATCTTTAAATATATATAAGTTCTGCGGGGGCGCCTTGCGAGTTAAGGTGTGTGCGCTCTACCACTACACTTAGTATCCTGAAGGTAAAAAAAGTCCATCACGCAGGGGCTGCGTTAACTAAGCAGATTACCCACGTGCGCCACGTATTTGCATTTATCTCAAAACTTAAAAGTTCATTGAGAACAATATTTGGTATTTAAGCTTCAAATAAAGTGCTTCATAACATAATAGAATATTGAAAATATGAGATGAGTAGGAGTGGGGCTTTAATGAAGACCGAAAACTAAAAAAATACAAATATCTCAGTAAATAATCAAGATAGTGAAAAAATGTACATAACAATATTTATAGCCTTTAACGAACTTGATCTTTCTTTTTGTATAAAAGGATTATATATCACGTTTGGTAACGATAAAACAAAAATTGCGACCGCTGGGCGGTAACAGACAAAATATATATATATATATATATATATATATATATATATATATATATATATATATAATTTTGAACGGATCTCATTTTTGTCATCTCCTGGGTAGGATCGATGGACATTTGAGGAAATGTTTCAAAACTCGCGTCATGAGTACGACCTCAATAGCTGATTTCCCTTAAGGGTTCGATCTCCGCCAAGGGAGAACATTTGACCAAGCCTCTTGGGATGACTAATCGTTACGGCTCTTGTTCCCATCCTCAGGCTGGCTGAAAGAGAGTGGACTGACCACAAACAGCACCCCACTATGATGAGGCCCTTCAGCCTACTGATAGCAGTATATTCCAAGTCCTTCTTGGTTAACGGGGGCTGGTCGTCGAGTTGATCTCTCTCTATATAAAATAATGATCACGAATCTCTGGAATCTTTGGGGCTAAAGATCTCCAAGGTCTATAATCCCAAATGAAGTATATATAAATGCCAAGGGTTGACCTTTATGAGTTTAGACCAGAAAGTGGTATCCTCTTTAATTGCTACAAAAAATCCTGAAAAACATTTGGTTGGTTAGATGGCAACTATAAAATTCTGCAATGTTTATACGTATAAAATAAAGAAATTATTGTTGAAGCGAAATTTGAGCTAGAAATACTGACTAGCTTTTAATGGATTTTAAATGTATTTCTCAGGCTGAAAATTAGAAAAGAAACTAGAAAAATCTATTATAATTTCTGTCCCCGTCCCCCAATTGTGTACAGAATAGCACTTGGGGTAACACAGTAAGTGGTGAAAGCCCGATACTAGATACTGTGATAACCATTTTTAGCAGATTTCCATTAAGGAAAATCAGCTATTGAGGTCGTACTCAAATTTTTCTTCAAATTTCCATCTATCATACCCAGTAGACGACGAAAATGAGGTCCGTTCAAAACTGTATATATATATATATATATATATATATATATATATATATATATATATATATATTTGTCTGTTACCACTCTAGCGGTCGCAATATTTGCTTGATCGTTACCAAAGTCAATATATGGTCGTTTTATGTAAAAAGAAAGATCTTTAATGACTAAAATCGGACTAGAGGGAGAGGGGGGGGGGGTTTAAAGGGGGAGAATTTTAAAAATTCGAAATATATCCTTAACTATAAGTCGGATCGAAAAAGTGTAATGAATTAATCTTATTGCAAATTAAATTTACTATAAATATTCTTAATACATGTATTCCCTATCTTGAATATTAACCGAGATATTTGCATTTTCCAGTTTTCAGCCTTCAGTAAACCCCCACTTCTACTCGTGTTACGTAAACAATACTCTGTTATATAATAAATCACATTATTCGAAGCTTAAATACCAAATATTGTTTCCCAGAGACCTTTATTATACGAGATACATGCAAATATGTTCTTGTGACCCCCCCGCCCCGTCTTAAATTCTTGAACTACTAAAATTTGATTTATTGAGATAACATTTATTCTGATTCATTATAAATTACAGCACTAGATATAGTGCATAGTTGTTAATAAAATTAATATATTATATTCTGATATGTTTGAGTTATTGTTTTTCTTTCCGGCGTCGGAATTACTGAAAGCCGTTGGCAGGCCTGTTTGTTTACATTTGAACCGGTTTCCGCGGGGCTGGGAAAAATTTCTAATTACCGTTTGTGTTTATTCACCTAATATTCACGGTGATACTGAGTTAACAGTTTGTAGGTTTATCCATTATTAAAATTCACGTGGGAAATCTGCTTAGTTTACGCAGCCCCTGCGTGACGGATTTTTTGAATCCACAATCATTTCAACTTTTCAATTTGTTTTATTAATTTTAATTGAAATATTCAAATAACATTATAAAACTTTAAAAACTATACAGCCCAGCAGGAGATACAGCACACTCTGGATTATTATTATTCTTTCATATTCTCTTTTGTAGGTTCATTTATCATACATGTATTTGTTATTTGTTGAATTTTTAACGTTTTATGTGTTCGTTCGTGTCCGCGCATTCTTTCAGTATATTTCTCCCATTAAATTGAAATTATTTAATCTTGGGTATATTCGCAGTATGTCTCTGAACACTGAAGAAGAGGCAGGTTCCCAAGAAAGTTCTGTGTCTAGGGCCTATGAAGGTTGTTGATCATTTGAAGTCCTTCCGTTGTTTAAAATATATATATATATATTTCCTTTGCTGGAATAGAGCTACTCATTCCTGAGATTTATGGCGATTAAAACGGAAGAGTAGGCAAAACTATTGCTTATTTAGTATTTTTATGAAAACCCTAATAAGACACATATAGTTTGTACTCTTTACGACTTCTAATTTATTTGGTCTTGATTTTCTTTTCCAATATGATTTTTTTTTATCTAAAATATCTACTAATTCAAAACAAGATTTTATTCTATTCTTTACGAATGTGGCGTCTGAGACATCTTTTATAATCACGTATCTATATATGTGTTTGTGAGTTCTTACATTTCTTACGTAAAGTCCTTAATCCTGGGTTCTTAATCTTTAAACGTTTAATGTAAAACTAATGCTCCATCACTAATGCTCAAGTGTGTAAATGGGTGGAACACGATCCGGAGTTTAGAGAAGTCATTAAATAAATAAATCCTAATATAGTAATTATTTCGAGTTGAATTTATAAATCAATACTAAACAGTTAAAAGAATAATATTAAATTTAAGATAATGATTAAAAGTCCGTCATGCAGAGACTGCGTAAACTAAGCAGATTTTCCAAGTTAAGTTTTACAATAGATAAGTCCACATACTGGTAACACTTACAACCCAACGTGAATATTAACCGGGTAACGGAATGAGAAATCTTTCAGACAATTTTAATAAGCTCCCAAAGCAAAGCCTCTGAATTGTTAACAAACAGCTGCTAACCGCTCAGAGCTGAAGAGATGGATAGAAATATTTTTAACCCGAAAGAAAAACAGTTACAGAAATATATCAGAATATAACATATTAATTTTATTAAAAACTATTTACTATATCTAGTACTGTAATTTATAATGAATCAGAATAATTTTCATCTCAATTATACAAATTTTAGTAGTCAAAACAACAAAAGAAGGGGGGGGGGGATCAACAGAACGTATTTGCATATATCTCACAAGTAGAAGTTCAATGAGAACAATATTTGGCATTTAACCTTGGAATGAAGTGGTTCATAATATAACGGCTTATTATTGATATGATATGAGTATAAGTGCACTTGCTGAAAGCTGAAAAATGCAAATATTTCGGTTAATATTCAAGTTAGAGAATAAATGTATATATCAATATTTATTTTACATTTAATTAGCAATAAGATTGGCTTTATACAATCTTTTGATCCGACGTCCCCCCTCCCTCCGAATTCCTTCAAAACCCTCCCTCCCACATGTTTGATTTCAGCCATTAACAAAATTGATCTTTCTTTTTCATAAAACGAATTAATATCGAGTTTGGAACGACAAGATAGATTGAGTTGGATCAAACAAGATTTGCGACCGCTAGATCGTTAACTGACAAATTATATATATATATATATATATATATATATATATATATATATATATATATATATATATATACTAGCTCAGATACCCGGCTTCGCTCGGGAATTCATTTGAGGCTGACTGGTGATGGTATTTTTATGGCAAGAATTTACTTTGCACAATATTTTGACATTCACCCGTCCCAGTTTTTAGTGTAAATACCCGTCGTTTCTGTGGAATTGTTAATAATAAAATCATTTTTTTATGTAAGACTTCACGGTAGTCCTCCATATTGTCATATTTCCCGTTTCCTGTGCATTGTGCATAGATTTGAATTATTAAGCATAAAATATTAATATACATTTGAATTAATTTTTCCCGGTGAGGTACCTGGTAGTTCCAAAGAATTGTTGAGCAAATTTCTCTAAATAACAAAATAACCAACTTATGTTATGTGAATATTTGCCGAAACCCCAATAGGAAATCATTATTATTAATTTCAGGCCTCCCTTATAGCCCCCACTCCTGCCCGTCCCTAGAAATGTTAGTATGGCTTATAAGGAAGGCGTTAGTGATAATACACATACTGAGTGTTTTATTTAGTTCGGTTGAGTCTTTTGTGAAAAATAAAATTGTTGTCTCCCGCTATAATTTTTAGCGTATAACGCCTTTATACTTCTGTATACGATGATAGTGTATATAAAAAAAAAAACTTTCTCTAAATAACAAAATAAACAACTTTTGCTATGTGCATATTTGCCAAAACCCCAATAGGAAACGAAATATCACTATTATTAATTTCAGGCCTTCCTTATAACCCCCACTCCTGCCCGTCCCTAGAAATATTAGTATAGCTTATTATAATGAAGGCGTTAGTACTAATTCACATACCGAGTTTGGTTTAATTCGGTTGAGTCTTTAGTGCCAAATAAAATTGTGGACTCCCGCTTTAGTTTTTAGCGTATAACTCATTTATACTTCCGTTTACGGCAAAAGTGCATATAACAAAAGTTACTCTAAATTACAAAATAAACAACTTTTGTTATGTGCATATTTGCTGAAAAAGCAATAGGAAACGAAATATCGCTATTTTTAATTTCAGGCCTCCCTTATAACCCCCACTCCAGTTCGTCTTAGAGAATATTAATATAGCCTAAAGTCTAAGTTGGGCTAGTAGTAATATACATACTAAGTTTCATAAAATTCGGTTCAGCCGTTTATGCGTGAAAAGGTAACAAACAAACAAACAAATAAACAAACAAACAAATAAACAAACAAACAAACAGACACGAAAGAAACAAAATGCAGTTATGGTGTCTATGACATGTGAAACGAAAAGTTATCGTGAAATTTCGCGAAAAAAATCAATGTACAGACAGAGGTTACAATTTTATATATATATATATATATATATATATATATATATATATATTGTCAATATATCAATCAACAGTTCTATCTGTATATAACTTATTGAGTTCGGAAAGGATAAAGTATTATTAGAAATAATTTTGAATTTTATTTTTATTCTATTTAATTTATTATTTTATTTTATATTTATTTGTATTTATAGTTGCATTACTTTACTTTGTATTATTTTCGAGATCAATAAAAAGGCCTATTTCACTACTAGTGTTTTAATTTATGCAAAGTGTACTTTCATAGTAGCGATCCATCATCAGTGTCTGCTGAAAAACAAAAATCATTAGAATAAATAACAAAATTTGCATGATCAACAGTGTAAAAAAAGTCATAAAACAATAAAAAACAAAACATGTATAGGATAAAAACCAATAGAATGTTTAAAAAATAGTCAACTATCAAAAATACAAACCATAAGCGTGCATCATAAAGATGACCAGTTAAAAACCTATAAACATTCTAAATTAAAGACAACAAATTACTAGGTAAAAAACATGCTACGACAAGGAGGCATTTTTATTGATCCTGATCAAGTGGTTTCTCTACCGTCCAGCATTTCGGGAAAAGTTGTATTATTTTATTTATCTATTAATTTATGGAAGTGTGGTTATGAATGCATGCATGCATTCAGTTATATTATTTGTTTTTTTATTTATTTAATTTTTTTTTTCAACCTAACATTATAACTAACAAATATTATTCAAGTTGAACTTCTTTGCTGAGAGGAAATCCTGTAAGGCAAATGAACTATAATACTTTCTATTAATTATTAAGGGATTGCATCAGCAGCATGCCATAGGAGGAAATGAGGCATTTGAGGCAGCACCGGGAATATATGTAATAGAAATTTGAGATGACTAAATGTTAACTGAGTTATAAAAAAATGTTACAAACTGTGACTGGTAGAGAGTGTTAATGATTTTCTAATAACAAAGTTGTATTTGGTCCACGAGGGGTGAAAAATAAATGGAAGTAACCTCGATGTGGAGGTCGAAGGGGAGAGAAACAATTTCTAGCTACTGTTTGTAAAAGACGGAGAAGGGGCTAAGACAAACGGACATGCCAATAATCCCGCCAAAAGTCCAGTGTTTTCCCGCGAACTTTAATAACAGGCGCGCCAATCACCTGGCCACGGTCAGACAACCAGCTGTTTGCACACTTCTGCCCTTCTCTACACATCAAACTTTGATTAGTTCTTCTTCCTCTTCGTCTGCCCTCTCCATCTATCTCTTTCTCTCTCTCGTTGGATCGAAGGAGTAGAAGGAAGTTCTTCATCCTCTCCCCCCTGTTAGACAATAGTTCTTGGCCCGATAGTAATTGAATCTTCCCCTGTGGGCAAGGCTCATCCCTAGAGAGAGAGAAGGAAAGATTGCGCGCGTGTGTGTGTGCGAGAGAGAGAGAGAGAGAGAGAGAGGGGGGAGGGAGAAAGAGAGGGAGAGAAAAGTTCTGAAAGGTCATTATGAGACCCTGCCCTCCGTGTTTAGTCCGCCGGGGTTCCAGTTGATGGAAAAGGTTTCTTTGCTACTGACCTACTAGAATTTCTTGGAGGCTTCTCCTTTTCTTGACTTATATAACTTTTGTAATTATAAACAAGCCGAAAGGAACGGAGATTTTATTCTATAATTGATTTTACATTGAATATGAATTGTTATTACTTTCAATGATTGAGTTCGAAGACGTCATATCATCATATAGTTCCCTGTAAAACGAACAGCGAATTTCGTAGTTTGCAAATGGATTTCCAATATCGATACAATAGGTGGAATATCTGACAATTGCATCATTTTACGATCTAACCATAAAGTCAGTTTTATCCCAGAATATTAACAATAAATAATGGAGGCAATATAATATATCTTATAAATAGCGTTGGGAGACAGCGGCCTCAAAAAATAGAGCAAATATTGAGTTTGGTACATTACTTAATATTTTCATAAGGATCAATAAAAAAAGTCCGTCACGCAGGGGCTGCGTAAACTAAGCAGATTTCCCACGTGAAGTTTTACAATAGAGAAATCTGCCCAAAAACAAGTGTAGTAAGTAGTAAGGGATCACTAAACTTATACACGAGGGACGAATAGTTACGAAAACGGCCGCCAGAGCTCTCTTCGGAAAGTACCAAACAGCTCACTCCTGCCGACCAATGCAGAATACAAATGCAAATATCTCGGTTAATATTCAAGATACAGAATAAATGTATAGAACAATATTTATAGTAAATTTAATTTGCAATAAGATTGATTTTATACAATGTTTCGATCCGACGCATAATAACGGAGATATTTTGAATTTTCCGAAAATCCCCCCTCTAAACCCCCCCTCCCACTGGTCCGATTTCAGCCATTAACGAACTGTATCTTACTTTTTACATAATACGATTAAAATCCGAGTTTGGTAACAATCAAACAAAAATTGTCACCGCTAGAGCGTAAGCAGACATATATATATATATATATATATATATATATATATATATATATATATATATATATATATAATTTTGAATGGACCTCATTTTCGTCATCTCCTGGGTAGGATCGATGGACATTTGAAGAAATTTTTCGAAACTCGTGTCATGAGTACGACCTCAATAGTTGATTTCCCTTAAGGGAAATCTGCTAAAAGGCCTTGTCCTCTACTGATTTTTAATATTATGCAGAGTGCACTTTCGGAGTCAACGCTCCATCGTCAGTGCCTGATTATAGCTGTGTAGTCTGGACCACGACCGCCGGGTGACAGGACTAGTCGTTTTTATTGATCATTATCAATTGATTCCTCTACCATCCAGCATATTCCGAAGATGACTTAATATTTTATAGAATAAAATTAAAAGAGTAAAATTCGTTAGTGAAAGGTATAAAAATAATATTCCAATAACGTTTTTCAGGTTCACCATTAAAAATGTTGATAGACAGGAATCCAAGGGACATATCTTAAAAAAAATAAATATAAACTTGTTTTAATAGTTATTACAAAAAAGGGCTTTAATTGCTATGATATTTAAATTACTAGCGAAAAAAATTATGTTCCATTAAAGATATGAAAACTCACGCCAAATCCAATGATTCCTTTAGACATTTATTGGGATTCTACCTTTTTAGCAGATTTCCCTTAAGGGAAATCAGCTATTGAGGTCGTACTCATGATGCGAGTTTCGAAAAAATTCTTCAAATGTCCATTGATCCTACCCAGGAGATGACGAAAATGAGGTCCGTTCAAAATTATATATATATATATATATATATATATATATATATATATATATATTTGTCTGTTAACGCTCTAGCGGTCGCAATTTTTGTTTGATCTTTACCAAACTCGGAATTTAATCGTTTTATGTAAAAAGAAAGATCAAGTTCGTTAATGGCTGAAATCGGACCAGTGGGAGGGGGGGTTTAGAGGGGGGATTTTTGAAAATTCAAAATATCTCCGTTATTATGCGTCGGATCGAAAAATTGTATAGAATAAATCTTATTGCAAATTAAAGTTACTATAAATATTGTTCTATACATTTATTCTGTATCTTGAATATTAACCGAGATATTTGCATTTGTATTCTGCGTGTGGTCACCAGTAGGCTATGTTCGTACTTTCCGCCGAGAGCTCTGGCGGCCGTTTCTATAACTATTCGTCCCTCGTGAATAGGTTTAGAGGTTAGGTTAACTGTTTTTTGGGGCTAGAAACTTCTGGGTTATTACGCCCTAAATAATGTTTTAGGTTTAGAGGTTTCTTACTACTACAGTTGTTATTAGGCAGATTTCTCTATTGTAAAACTTCTCGTGGGAAATCTGCTTAGTTTACGCAGCCCCTGCGTGACGGACTTTTTTATCTTGGAAACATAACCTGCCCAGCAGAACTTGGTAAATTTTATTGTACATGCTATATTTGATTTTTTTCAAAGCTCAGTATGGTTCTTCGTTCTTCCAACAAATTCATATCTTTCCAACTTGAACTTGCCCAAATTTTCTTAACTCCTTTCAATGATATAGAATCCTTTCTATCGGACTTGGGGAGAATTGAGGATTGTCATGCATCAGGTCATCAAGAGTCACGACTGGAAGACTAAATCCGTCATGTTGCATATACTTTAGTAATGAACCTAACACCGGTGCACCAATCATTCGCCTTCATTGGTGAACAATGGACTTTTGCAATGACCTAAGATCCAAATTATACATAGTTCGACACTTCATCGAAACCAAAAAGAATCCTGACTTTACATCAGGCTAAGCTGGTTCTCCAGTAAAAATATACTTCTTTCCAGAAGATTTCACAGGAAGGCCCAACTGCATATCAGCCATGAGTCCTTAAACACAGAGTTGCAGTGATGCACTGCTTTGATGAAATTAATTACTTGTAAATAGTCTTTTCTCACTAATTTGTGTAGTATGTAGTGTAACTTATATATATTTTGGTTGGTCCCACTACCCTATTTTCATAACCATGACCATTGACTGATATTTACAACCAGAATGCATATAGCCAGATGGATTTGACCTTTTGTAACTCTCATCCGAATAATGTTTGGTTAATCTGCATACGACGGCATTTAAAGCTTCAGAAAAATGGCTTCGTTTGAGTGCTTCTCAGATTGGTAAGGGCTGGTGGAATGAGCCATTAGACTGTATACAGGAAGTCCATTTTTCTTAATTAATTTGGAAATTATTTCTGTTCATAATTTCTGTAAGTAAATTAATCAATCAAATCAGTTCTTATGCTGAATTCCTAAGTATGTAAAAGTTTCAACATTTTTTAGGTTGATTTTAGCATCTCCAAAAATTATACTATCATTTAATCTTTTTTGACTCGATCGTGATAACAGATCGAGATATGGGATTATTTGGTAATTGTGGAACTCCACTGGAAACCAGAATGCGTATAGCCTGAGGGATTTGAACTCTAATCCGATTAACGGTTCCATGTTTAATATGTTCTATCTTGATAGCACCAAAAATGTTGTTAACCAAGAAGAGTTATCAATCATCTTAGTCAGAGAGAGTCTTTCTTTTATTCTTGTGGAAATATTTGCTTATTTGAGAGTATGTCGTCTCCCAAGTTTGTTTCATGAAACTACAACTGACCGATAAACTAAAATACAAATACCGGAACTATGTAAAGGCCTAAAGCATGAGTTGGAAAATTAGGGGATACAGATAGCTCTGGAACAGCAAACTGGTTTAGACAATTTGTGATTGTGGAAGGGGGGGGGTATTGTAAATCGGACATAATAAATTCAGGCCAGCGCCGGACAAACCCTTGGCCGAGATAGAGTTTGGACAATATAAATAAATTTGTTTCATTTACTTGTCATCAGCGGGGTAAATATTTGGGGTTCCCTCCCCTGCGGCCTGGGACGAATCAGTTTTTCAATTAGCCCAGCTTCCGTTTGCCCGATAGTCGTGTACACAGAGAGCAGCACTAGTTCCCCTCCGACCAAATGTTTGGTGACCGACCAAACTATCTGCAGGCCTATGTGTTTTGAGGGCTTCCATGTAGAAAGTTCTCGCGCAAATTCGGATCGCTGTAACGAACTGTAAACTTCATTTGCAGGTGGGGCATTTGTTACTAAGTCGCCATTTGGGGCGCATTCAACAGAGGGGAGCAGTTGATTTCCCTCATCTGCTTGTAGTGCGCACACTAAAGGTGATAACAGGGTTAGCAGGATTGATGCAATGTATACACTGTAATTGGAAAAATATTTACAGTGTTTTTGACCGCTGTCTGAAACACTAGGAAAAAAAAAATCCATTATCAAGAGATGGATTAAGAATTGCAAGGCATGGATAATGGGCTGCCCAAAAAAATGGCAATCATTTTTGGTGTATTGGTTTATAACTAATGCATACAGTATTTGTTGAGAAAATTCCCCTCCCCAAATAAAATGTATCTCAGGGTGGCAGGCACAACATTTTTTAATTTTCCCTCAGGGAAATTACCTATTGAGGTCGTACTCATAACGTGGTTTTTTAATAATGTCGATCGATCCTACCAAGGAGATGAGGAAAATGTGGTTCTTCAAAATTATATATATATATATATATATATATATATATACATATATATATATATATATTTCTCTGTTTCTGCTCTAGTGGTCGCAATGATTGTTTGATCGTTACCAAAATTGATATTTAAACGTTTTATGTAAAACTAAAGATCAAGTTAGTTATCGACGGAAATCAGACAAGCGGGAGGAGGGAATTTCGAAAATTCAAAATAATTCCTTTATTAAAAGTGGGATCGAAAAATGTTATAGAAGCAATATTATTGAAAATATAATGTTACATAAATTTTATCATATACATGCTTTCTCTATCTTCAATATTAACCCAGATATTTATTTTTTTTTTTTTAATTTCAGCCTTTAGTAAACCCCCACATTCAGTTATCGCACGTTAAGAAAAAGCTAATATATCACGAACAGTCTATTTCAAGCCGAAATACCAAATATTGTGTTCAACAAATCTTTTTTAGCGTGTTACCACCGCATGAGAAATACGGACGTTCGTTCTTTTACTCCACTTTATTAAACATTTTTTCTTTATGTTTCGGGTTTTTTAACACCTCTTCAGGAATATAGTATAAAACTAACACAATGTTAGCCAATAGCCGAAGGATACGTCCTTTCGAGAAGCCAGTTTAGTTTCAGTTGTTTCCTACTAGTGATAAATAGTAGAAGTTTGTCAAGTTACCATCACATCAAAAAAAGAAGAAAGAAAGCGTTTAAATTGTTTTGTTTTTTTAATTTTATTTTATTTATATTTCATTTAAATTTATTTATAATTAATTAATAATTAATTTATTTATTGACGGAATTCATTAAATAAAATCCTTAGACCCACCCTGGCTAGAAAAGGGTGGTTACCTGTGGATAATGCATCCCAATTAGCCTTAGTTGCAAAACGTGGACGTTAATAAATAATTTAATTTAAATTTTGAAATTTGGTGAACGTCTTTAATGCCTCATTTATAAGTTATTAGTTTTATAAATATTTTATAAACCTAATTTTGGGTATCAATTTATTTCCAACAATTGTCAACCTACACATTCATTTCATATTGCCATTATAATAGAATTATTTGTATTATTTCTGAGTTAACATTCGACCTGTTCTGAAGTGATATTTACTCCGTGATATATATTACATTACATTATATTTCATGTCCATCTTAAATATTAAATTTTGTTCTCTTTGGTTTCTTACTTATATTGGCAATATAATGTGGGTCATGGGAACTCTGCAGGAAGGCCAGGTTTATTGAAGGCTTTGTTGTTTTTTTCTTTGATGGCTGTGTTATTCCCCTAAGCTCCTAGATCTTGTAGAACTAAATAGTGGGAATTGAACCTCGCGTCATATAACATATTATTTATTTAGAAAATTCCTTAAATCATAAATAAACTGCAGGTAATTATGCATTAAGTTGTGTGAGAGTGGCTGGTCATATATAAATAAATATGAAGAAGCAGCATCGTATTAGATGACCTGTCATCTTCCTCAGTATTTCTATATAATTACACCTGAAGTACAAATCGCACTAAGTATTCTATTAGAAGTAGGAGTATAAAGAAAACCATGTACTTTTTTATCAGCACAATTAGTAATTCTTAACTTGCTGAGTCAATGGAAGCCTCGCTAATGTGGTTTCTCTGAGGTTTTGCCGAGTTGGGAGTTCTTTCTGTTCCTTTTTATTGAGAACTTTTGTATGTCTTTAGGTAACCATGGAGACACTCGGGAATCCAATCAAACAGAACAGAATCAGCACTCGCTTAAGTCCACTCATTGCCGATTAATTAAAGTAACCCAAATAAACAAAATCGGTATCGGGGAGCAAAAACTGTGCCTCCCGTAGGGAAAGAAGATGGGCTTTACTTCGGAAAGTAACGTCATTCCGAAGGACACACAACATACGCCGAGTAAATTCTTGATGATCCTGACAAAAAAAAAATCTTAGGTCCTTCTGAGCCCGATGGGAAGGAAAAGCAATCTCCTCCTTTAAATGGAGCCGGGGCTGTGGGAGTATGTTTACAGATGTAGTACGTGTTGACGGAGGCCCGCTCACAAAGGGCTTCTGTCCAGCTGACCGGCGTCCAAGAGAGAATCTCCAATGTCCTTCGGGCATTAACCTTTCATACGGGCCTTCTGGCCAAATCACCTTAGCCGCTTCTCTTTGAGTTTGATATTCTCCAGGCGATGTGGGGGAGATACTCTCTCTGCCCATTAGGGACCTATGGGACCACTCATCTTTTTTCCCCCTGCGTCCTTTCATAAACTTATTTTCTGGCGAGATTTCTTTCAAGTCGGCTCACATGCACTTATCGGCTGCACCTCTGCCTACAGAATATATGTCGCAACTCTCCCTTCGCCGAGAATTCAATTCATTATTAATGTGAACCAATATGGGTTTCTTAATTCCGTAGAAAGTGGTGAACAACTTCGTTTGATGCCTTGATCCCAAAGAATTTCCACAAAAGATAGATTAACACACATTTAGTTTTACAGGGAACATTTAAGTATTGAGTTTAGTTATGATAAATAATAATTGCGGCTACCAGAATACTAACATATTTATATAATTATATATCTGGAATATGGGGGATGGTAGAGGAACCAATTGATAAGGATCAATAATAAGGCCTTGTCCTCTACTGATTTTTAATATTATGCACAGTGCACTTTCGGTGTCAGCGATCCATCGTCAGTGCCAGCTGATTATAGCTGTGTAGCCTGGACCATAACCACCGGGCAACTCCCAGTCGCAGCCGGTGGTTATGGTCCATACTACTCAGCTTTAATCAGCAGGCACTGACGATGGAGCGCTGACTGCGAAAGTGCACTGTGCATAATATTAAATATCAGTAGAGGACAAGGCCTTTTTATTGATCCTTATATAATTATAGACGGATCTCATATTTCCTATCTACTTTTTGGAACGATCGTGCGAGCAACTACGAGAAATTAATTTTATTACATTTAAAATTTCTTATAAGTTTCGTTACAGTAGGCAAAAAAAAAATTAAATGATTTTGTTATAATTCGTATAAGTGAAATTAGAAGCTCATGTATTTTTTATTAAAATTTATATTAAATGTCATGATTTTCTCTCCATGTTAGTATCAGTATGTAGTGGTACTATAATAAATGTAATTAATAAGTAAATACTAATTACTATAAAATAAAGTGCGTTTTCCCTGTTATAAAATAAGTATTAAATACTGTCCTGTCTATTTTATTTTTTTAATTCATTTTGCCCTTTTGCAGTATATTTAGCACTTTAAAATGTTTTAAAACTTTATGTTAGTATTTCAAGTGTTAAAAAAGTTTTTTTTTTATCTATTGACAACAGTTCCTGAGGGATTTAAGTAATGACAGGTTTACCCGTCCTTTCTGATCTGTGATATTTAATTTTTAATCTGAACTTCATATTGTATTTTAATTGAAACCTTACATCATATTATAATCTACAGTTAAATTATGTTTGCTGAATTTTGATCAGCTTAAACATTTTTGTTGTTTGACATTGAAGGGGGTTTTTGTGCCAAGAGGCATTTAAGATGGAGCTGGTGTTATGAAAATCGCTCTGTCTTTACAAACGTATTGATTAAGAAAACAGTCCTAGTTAGTTCCCGCCATGTGGTTAGTTAAGTAAATTTATATACATCGTTGTTTCATAATATTACACTTTGTTTTGGTCATTACTACTCTGCTTCCAAAGAATTTTGATTGGAAAACTATTTTGCAGACTTGAGATATAGAGGCTATCGGAAAAGGTGGAAGACAATGACATATGTCTAGAGAGTGATTTTTGGAATGTGGGTCACTACATGTGTTACCTATGGGGGAAATCTATCATTAGTATATTTTCTCTGTAATTGCATAGAATAACACAATAGTCACTAAAAGCAATTTATTGTTAAAGCATTCAAAAGCTATTAAGTAATTAACTAATCTGTTTAAAATAATGCCGACATCGTTAGTCACTAGTTGCTAAGCTAGTTATAGAAAAGTGTGGGACGAAGGTCAACAAAAGAGGTTATCAGATTTGCTTATATTCCAAAACTTAAGTTAAGTTAGAGGGTCCGTTATCACAGTTGACAGAGCACAGAACAGGTGGTTTCAAATAATAATTATTGTTGCATGAGAGAGACATTTCATTGTCCACTTATCAAGTTCTTCCCACGAATGGTGACAAGAATGGAATCATCCTGGAAAGTACTGCAGTTTTGGAAAATGGCCAACATTGAACTCCTCAGTTCCAGATTTAAGCACACTATCCTCAGTTATGTTTTCTTTGTTGCGTGAGATTAAAGACCCACTTCACTTCCTATGACACTTAGCTTTTTAAGGGCATCGCTGAATTAAACATTACAGGTGAGAATCCTCTCTTGCAACCCAATCAACAAAAACATAGAAGGTGGCTAGTAAACAGTGATCAAAAATTAATGATGCTATAGTCGTTTGCAAATATGTTTTTACATAAGGAAACGGATGAATAGTTGCTTATTTTTATGGTCAATAACAAATCTAATCAGATTACAGATATTGTCTTATTTTATTAAATGTACAAATACTTTAACTAATTTATCTATAAAGGTTTTTCTTAAAAGCAATAGAAATTTCACATAAGGTTCACATATTATCATTGTGACTAATGTAAGTGGTCTGGTACATTAATAAACTTCAACCTAAACACTAAGACCGTAATTAAAATGAACAATGTAAGAAGAAGTTATAGAGAAAAATTGAAAAATGTTTAATAACATATAATTTATTTTTACAGAAAGCAATTATACAATTATAAAATTACCCACAAACAATAAACATGACTAAATTAAAAAAATACGGTTAAAGGTAAAATAGAATAATAATTATTATTATTTATTAACGTCAACTTTTTGCAACTCAGGCTAATTGGGACGGGTTATCTCCAGGTTACCACCACCCTTTTATAGCCAGGATGGGATTTTATAATGTTATTCAATGAATTTCGTCACTAAGTAATTTCCTTTGCCCAGACGAGAATCGAACTCGCCACTCTAGGTTTGCCATGTGAGATAAAGGTCAACGCTTTAGAATAGAAATAGAAAAAAATAGAAAAGTCCGTCACGCAGGGGCTGCATAAACTAAGCAGATTTCCCACGTGAAGTTTTACAATAGAGAAATATGCCTAATAACTGCTGTAGTATTAATACTTACTTAGGTTACTTAAGTAACCTCTAAACCTATTCACGAGAGGGACGAATAATTACAAAAACGGCCGCCAGAGCTCACGGCGGAAAGTCCGAACATAGCCACTGCTGCCGAGCACATGCAGAATACAAATGCAAATATCTCGGTTAATATTCAAGATACAGAATAAATGTATAGAACAATATTTATAGTAAATTTAATTTACAGTAAGATTGATTCTATAAAATTTTTCAATCCAACGTATATTAACGGAGATATTTTGAATTTTCAAAAATCTCCCCCCCTCCCACTGGTCCAATTTCAGCCATTAACGAACTTCATCTTTCTTTTTACATAAAACGAATAAATATGAAGTTTGGTAACGATCAAACAAAAATTGCGACCGCTAGAGCGGTAACAGACAAATATATATATATATATATATATATATATATATATATATATATATATATATATATATATATGTATAGATATATATATATAATTTTGAACTGACCTCATGTTCGTCTTCTCCTGGGTAGGATCGATGGACATTTGAGGAAATTTTACAAAACTCGCGTCATGAGTACGACCTCAATAGCTGATTTCCCTTAAGGGAAATCTGCTAATAAAAACAAGCCATAAATTCTAGATAGCCTTACATTATAGCCAATTTAAGTGTTTTTGCAAATAATCTTTGCTGTATATTTTTTTTTTTTTTTTTAAAGAAAAATACATTGTAGAAAATTGGACAGTTAAAAGGTTACTGTATGGATCAAGAGGAGTTATACCCAAGAAGGATGCACAATATCTTCAAGACCTTAGTATAAAGACAGAAAAAATAAGGAAAATGTCAATTAACATTCTAAAAGCATACATAAGAATAGTGAATCTCCATTAGTATCGTTATTCTGTTTAACTTAAACTGTTCTCTTATAAAGATACCCAACAGAAAGAATATTTATGCAATATCAATATACAATGGAACTAATTGCATTAAATTAGGCAGATCACGAGGCTGACCTTGATAGGGAGCTGACCCCTAAAAAAGAGTTCAGCTTAATTTGTTTGTTTTATATATATATATATATATATATATATATATATATATATATGTTGTAATGTAATAATAATTAAATAATACATATTATATATGTAATGTATTTTTTATAATTAAATATATATTGTAAATATGTATATTATTTTAAAAAATTATCAGGGAATTACACTTTTTTTTTCTTTCATGGGAAAAGATTTGAAAATTTATTTTCATTCAAAATCATTTGTTTTCTCTTTTTTGAAATTTCCTCTTTTCCCCTTGAGCCTTTCGAATGTTTTGCATTGGTTCATCTGCTTATGACGTCTTTTAAAGCTTCAGAAAAATGACTTTGAGTGCTTCTCAGATTGTTAAGGGCTAGAATGAGATCGTATACAATGCAATTCCATTTTTCTTAATTTTCTCTCAAATTATTTCTTTTTGGAACATCTGAAAATAAATTAGCTACTTAAATGAGTTTTTATGCTGAAGGCCCAAGTCCGCAAATGTTTCAACATTTTTTAGGTTGATTTTAGCAGCTACAAAAATTATGCTATCAATTAGTCTCTTCTTCTAAGTGACTTGGTCGTGATAAGAGAGCGAGAGAGTGTGAAAAGAAAGATTGTGTCTGAGAGAGACAGAGTGTACTCTCATTATGATTGTGTGTGTAGGGAAGCACCTGTGTGAGTGAGGGCTTATCATCATAAGGCCTGGGAGTGTGAATTTAAAACGGTGCATCTTTAAACCAACACCTGTTGAATAAATTGCACTTTGGGGGCTAATTGATAAAATTAAGTTATTTAGGCTCCGTTTCTCCCGTGGGATGTTTTTATATATATATATTTTATTTTCATGGAATTTCCCGCTTAAAGGTTTCACTGGCACATCGAGTCCTATTAGTTTGGCCGCAGCTAATGGCCCAATGACAAAAGACATTAACCTCAGTAATGTTGAATTAAACGAATTCGGTTTCATGAATCCTCAATCAGTTTGAATTCTGTTTAAATTTAATTTATTATCTAACGCTCGAGCGATTAAAAGAACTGTTGCTACCTGGAAGCGCTCTGAAATACGTGAATTTCTTTAAGAATTTATTAGCTAATCTGGGGAAATTGTCCTCTATTTTTCAAAGTTAATTAATCATTGTTGTATAATCATTATTAGATATTATTTAATAAAAACATTCAACGGCCTCGCTAAATTATCTTGTATATATGACGTTCCAAAAACTATGCTATTAAAGTTCTGCTTACATATTTTGCCAAAGAAATATCATTCAGCTACTATTAAAAAAAAGTCCGTCACGCAGGGGCTGCGTAAACTAAGCAGATTTCCCCTGTGAAGTTTTACAATAGAGAAATCTGCATACTGGTAACACAATACCACCGTGATTAGATAATGAGAAATCTTTCAGTTAATTAAAATAAATTCCCAACTGAAACGGCTTCTGAATTGTAAGAATAATTTATATTTTAATAACTCAAATTTTAGTAGTCTAAGAACTAAAGAAGGGGGGGGGGCAGATGAACAGAACGTATTTGCATAAATCTCACAAAGTAAGGAAGGTAAGGTAAGGTTACAAACGACAGGTTAGAAGAAGCTTCCGCCTGAGCCGAGAAATGACGAAGATGGCCGACGTAATCCGAACTATACCCGTCCACAGAATTTCGTGCTACCTTTACCGTTTTTGACGTCTACATTTAATTTCATGTTTTTATTAATATTTCAGTTCTTATTGATTTTGGAAAGAATAGAATTTTCTTATTTATTAACGTCCACTTTTTGCTACTATAGCTAATTGGGATGGGTTATCTACAGGTTACCAGCCTTTACAAGTCATGGTGGGACTAAGGATTTTATTTAATGAGTACGTCGCTAAATAAATTCCAATTGCCCATGGGGGAATCGAACCCGCCGCTGTAGGCTTACCATATGAGATTAAGACCAACCCTTTAACATATATGGCTAAACTGAGGTCCCAAGAGAATTTTATTAGAAATAATTTTATTTAATTTACTATTTTATTTTTGGGTTATTTATTTGTGTTTACAGTTATATTACTTTGCTTCGTATTATTTTATTTATTTATCAATTTATAGAAGTGTATTTATGCATTCATTTATTTCTTTTATTAACAAATATTATATTAGTTAAACTCTTTTGATAACGGGAAATTCTGTAAAGCAACAACGTGAACAGAAGAGTGACTGAAAATTAGCTGTACTATGGGTTAGAAGACTGCTCTAGTAGAAAGTCAAAGCTACAATAGGCAATTGTTTGTAAAGCTCTTGATAATGTGCCATAACGCCATGTTACATTTGGTGGGCAAGTTCGAAATGACGGATAACGGACAACAAATAACCCTCAACTAAGTTATTCACGAAATTTGCATGGAGTTCTCGGCAAGGTTCATTGCAACTTGAGCACCTTCTTCCATGAAAAGTGATATACGGTCCGACACTTGCTCGAACGACGCACAATTATATGTTGAATCTGAACGCTTGGAAATATGAGGCAAAATGTCAAGCAAAATGTGAATTTCGTCACTAAATAATTTCTTTTGCCCAGGCAAGAATCGAACTCGCCACTCTAGGTTTACCATGTGAGATAAAACTCGCATGGCTAACCTGAGCCCCAATAAAAAATTAAATACAACAAATAATCATTAAATACTAGTAATAAAGACAATTAATAATCATTAGACTAGTCATAATGACAACAATTTAAAATGGTTTTAATAAAAAAATGATGTTATTCCTATATACTAGTACATTTATATTATTTTTATTTTATTTATTTAGTTTTGTGTCCTACAGCGATGGTGATTGGCATTATTAGGATGATATATTTCATGTTCCTACCTTTTTTGTTGGATCAAAACATTGTATAGAACCAATCTCATTGTAAATTAAATTTACTATAAATAATATTCTATGCATTTATTCTCTATATTGAATATTAACCGAGATATTTGCATTTTTATTAAATTTTATCCAATAACGGGCGACTAATTTTCCCGCCAAAACCTAGTTCGGCCCTTTGCCGTAACTGTTCGGCTCTCGTATGGAGATTTCTCTATTGTATAACTTCACGTGGGAAATCTGATTAGTTTACGCAGCACCTGCGTGACGGACTTTTACGGAAAATATTTCTTTAATATCTGATTTTTTCTCATATCTATGCTTTGTCTATAGAATATAATAAAACTTAACCCTTTTAACCCTCCGTTAGGCGCGTGGCTACGGTTATAGCATGACAAAGTTTAAATGTTGGTAGCAAGGGCATACATGGGCTGGGAGCTTTCGGCGAGCTAATACCTTCCTAGGCAGGGCATGTCTATTAGTCAGTATGTAAGTGACTTTGACCATCCTTACAGCAGATCTTTAATTCCCAGTGTGTTACCGGTGTAGCCAACGGGCACAACGGTGTTACAGCTATGAGAACTGGCAATTTCAGTTTATCGTTTGTTGTATTTTCAAAGTTATCATAACAAATAAAGTTAAGATGGCTTTTTCCTCGAGCCAACACAGTTCTGTGAATATTCTTCAGATATTCTTTCTCAATGGTTGCGAGAAGTTTCATCGGGTGAGGAGTCTGAGGTGGAAGATCTACCAACAAATTTGAAGCAATGTGGGAAGGAAGTCTTGAATTTGCCAGAAGATGCCCAACCCATTATAATCCCTAAAGACACTTTAAGAAGATGCAATTTCTGTGAAGGACCGGAAAGAAAATGAAAACATCCAGAAACACGTGTGCAAAATGTAAAAAATTTATATGTAAAGATCATGTGTGGCAAATTTGTCTTGACTGTTTATAAAAGCAGCTGTATATGTATTTGTAATATTTTGTACATAGTGTTTTATTTTCCATTAATATGTTTTAATAAAATACAGTTCCATTACGTTTTTTTTGCTTATAGAAAGTATATTAATGTGTTTTAATTAGAAAAATGTTATTCACTTCAATAAAAACTGATTTCGATTTTTCACCGATATAATTGCTTAGAAATTGTATAGATTAAATTGTTTTATAATAACAGTTCATTACATTAGATTTTTTTCTTATGTAAATCATTTTTAAGTAATGGCTACACCTGTAGCCAACGCGCCCAAGTGGGTCATTAACTAGGGCGCGCCTGTCAGAGGGTTAAATCTTTTTAGGTATGCAGTAAACCTCTTCTATTTTGTATTATATGTTTTTGTAAATGTTGATGTGTTTTATATATGTTAGTATTTGTGGAATATATTGGCTGCTGCCAGTTACTAGTTCTGTCATATCGTGGGGTATGTGAAGGTTTTATTAGTTAATTGTTGAAATCAGACCATGTGGGAGGGAGTGGTTGACCATGAATAGGAGGGAGGGTAGACGGAAGGGGAAATCGAAAACTCAAAACATCTCAGTTATTAGTTGGATCAAAAAATGTTATAGGACAAATGTAAAAATAGTGGCGTTCTACAATTCTAGTTCTATACACTTTCTCTTTACTCAAATAATGAGCAAGTTATTCGTACTTCTTTGTTTTCAGTTTTGAGTAAACCCTTAATTCTACTCTTCAGATTTTTATTTAGAATAGATATTATATGGTGAGATGAGATCTGTAGCGTGTCGTTCAAGGACTGGGGGAACTGTTTAGTTTATGCAGCCCCTGCGTAAGGGACTTTTACCATCATATGAGAAGAACTATCCAGAGGTTCTTTAACGATAAGAAATTTTGTAATGACCCCTTGAAGTGATGTCGGAGAATTACGATGTATGAAATAATTTTATGGTTATAATTGGCTGAAACCGCAAGATAAATAAATTGCAAAATAAAAACATTTTTAATAGAGACTAAGAAGAAGTTTAGTTTCTGGAAAATAACATCGAATAATTTAATCTATATAAAAATATTTATCAGCTTTAAGTGGTTCTATGACCCATTTACTCTACAATTAACAGTATTGCCTTATTATTTATTTATTGGATATTATCTTTATAGAACACTGAAATAAAGCACCAGAAATAAGTAAAACTTCAGCTTAGGGAGAGAGTGAAACGTCCTCGCTTAAGAGAAGTAAAAGACATGCTAAGAGAGAAATAGCAGCAAAAGCTCAAGATGAAAAGAGGTGATCCTTGGTAGGTTAGGAATAGGCTATGGACTTTTCAGCCACAACCATTTTATCCTAGGAGATCAAAATCCAACCTATTTGCACTGCAACCACGCCCTTGTGTGTGTGTGTGTGTGTGTGGTGTGTGTGTGTGTGAAATACATAATAAAAAAATAAGTATTTATCTAGATATATATTGTAAATCTATATATAAAATTCCTTCATTCCTAGAAACATTTATAGTCCATAGTAATAGTAGTGAAGTAATATTTAGTAACTCAATCGGATTTCTAAACAATATAATAAATTCGACATTAGGATGTATTTTATACATATATATATATATATATATATATATATATATTTAATGTTTTTTTTAGCCATAAGGTCAGAAAAATAAAGTTACTTCATATAGTCATTTATTTCAAATGACGTATTTTTGCGTTTCGAGTATCACCACTCCTTCTCAAGGGGTATTTAGCAATCAATTCCATTAAAATAAAATCCTTATGTTATAATTTATGAAATATATTTTATAATATATTCTTCTTTATAGCTAAGCTATATTTAGCTAAAAACTTTATAGCATGTCGTTTAAATAAATAGAGCGTGGTAATTATAATTTTCTGTCTCAATTGAGTCAAACGAAATCCTAAAATATCCTAAAGACGAATATATTATGTAGTATATTTCATATATTATAATATACGTTTTTTTTTGTTTTTTAAAAAAATTGGAACTGATGGCTAAATAACCCTTTGAGAAGGAGTGGTGAGACTAGAAACGCGTCGGAGGTGTAATAAATGACTGTATAAAGGGATTATTATTTTTCTGACGTTAAGGCTCAAAAAACATTCTTAAATAATAAATGGGCAGTGTATAAATCTATTATATATTCACAGCCAGTCAGTGCTTTTCTTCAATTTAAAAATTGAAGCGGTAATAAAACTACATCAGCCCCATCTGTTGTCAACTAGGCCAACCAAGGATGCCCCATGAAGAGCTCTATTGCCTACTTGTCTAAACACTACCTGAGAAGACATCCTTGGGTTCAATGGGCAAAGATAAGGAACAGGATCAGAACAGTCGAGTGAGTAGAGCCTCTCCTGAGTAGCAGCAGTTTTAGTTCCTTTCTCACACCCTTTGTAACAACCAACATGAGTGAGTAAACGAAGGAGCATCCAGGGGGATTCCAGGATGGAGGGAGAACACCAGAACAGCATCGAGAACAGAATCACAATTTCAGCAGCAACCCTTGAAGTAATCATTAATCTATTAACATACTAACACATATCTGCCCTGCAATAGTCCAACCCCCAAATCATGTAATTATCCATAATAATATGATAATAGTAATAACCGTCTTATACACCAACATGGTCCTCCGGTATTAAATCATATGCAACTTCCATGAACCAGCACCTCTCTTAAAAAAAAAAAGTCCGTCACGCAGGGGCTGCGTAAAACTAAGCAGATTTCCCTCGTGAAGTTTAGTAATAGATAAATCTACATAGTGGTTAACACAACACCACCGTGAATATATACAAACGGAAATAAGAAATGGTTCATCCAATTTCAATAACCTGCCGACAGGAAGCGTTAGGTTAGAAATGTAAAACAAACGGGTCTGCCCGCTTCACACCGGAAAGAAAAACTAATTACTGAAAATATATCAGAATATAACATATTAATTGTATTGAGAACTATTTACTATATCGACTAATGCAATTAATAATGAGTCAGAATAATTGTTATCCCTAGCAATCAAATTTTAATAGTCGAAAACCTTGGATTGGGGATCTCCAGGACATATTTGCATGTATCTCGTATAATAAAGGTCTCTTGAATACATTTTTTTTTGGTTATTTAAACATGGAATAATGTGATTTATTATGTAGCAGAGTATTGTTTATGTAACATGAGTAGAAGTGGCGGTTTGCTGGTGGCTGAAAACTGAAAAATGCCAATATCTCGGTTAATATTCAAGATAGTGAATTAATGTATATAACAATATTTATAGTAAATTTAATTTACAATAAGATTTGTTCTATACAAGTTTTCGATCTGACCTATAGTAACGGAGATATTTTGAATTTTCGAAAATCCTCCCCTCTAAACCCCCCCTCCCCCTGGACCGATTTCCTCCGCTCAGATTTACTTGATCTTTCTTTTTACATAAAACGACTAAATATCGAGTTTGGTAACGATTAAACAATAATTGCGACCGCTAGAGCGGTAACAGACAAATATATATATATATACAGTTTTGAACGGACCTCATTTTCGTCATCTCCTGGGTAGGATCGATGGACATTTGAAGAAAAATTTCGAAAATCGCGTCATGAGTACAACCTCAATAGCTGATTTCTCTTAAGGGAAATCTGCTAAAATATTGCAAGCCGTTAGCGAGTAAGGCCGAAGGGCTTGTAAATACAGCTTTGCTACCAAAATATCAATAAAGAAACATGCCAGCACTTAAGGATACGCAGAGACTGCATGAAGGAATTATTTATTTTTTATCACTTTTGAATAGATAAATATTTTTTTAATTTAATTTAAGAGGAGTAGAAGAGGTCTTGAGCTGCCCGCGTCAGATTTCTCTAATCATATCTCTTCAATTGATGGCGGTGGGCACGTTATCGGAGAAATGACTTTTCAAGATCGCTTTTACAGTAGTATTGGATAACCAGGAATATCATAAGTGATTTCATAAAAAGAACAGAAAACATAAATATTCAAGAAATTATAGAAAGTGAAAATTTGTATGCTCCTTCATATCCTAATGCGGGAACCTCCGCAATACACCCATTGGAATTGTTTAAAGTATTTTCTGTTGGCAGATCATCAGGAACCCAAGGGGTCAGCCGAAACCATTGTTAATTGAGGTTCCTCTTGAGGACATGGAAGGATGGAGTATCCACAGCTCTAATCAGATCGACACCGGACATCGGATCGGGAAGGTGACGGACGTCTCATGTGAGGTCACTCTTGTATTATTCAAGACGTCGACAGACCCCAAGATCACCTAAAAATGTGATGAACCCCAAATGTCGAACCCTCTTCTGATTAGGATTCGTTACTCGACGCCCCATTAAATAATGGACCCCTAGAAGGGAGTGACTTAGACTGAAATATCGGACTATTATTAATGAGACTTGTGAATTATTTTCTTCTTGACTTATTTTGTTAACAATGCCTGAAAGGTTTTCTCTTCTAGTGTCTCACTATGCAGTGTAAAGATTTTCAATTAACTATTTCTTATTGAAGATGTAGAACTTTTGTTGTCTTATGTATTCTATTCATTAATATTTTAATTCCTTCATTCAGATGGCCATTTACTTCGAAAGAATTTTTTTTCTTCCACTTTAACATTAATAGTGTTCATGTGACAAAATGTAAGGTGTCGTTGGTGCATAAAATCGGTTAAGACAGCTGTCTTACTATACAAAGAGGACTATACATCTTTCGTCAACAAGTTCTGAAACAAAGGCTATGTGAACTCTCTTGAAGCATTCCAGAAGCGCGAATTTTGGCTGAGTTATAAATCTTACTAGGGACATAAATATATACACACATACACGTGCGTTGATGGGTACACGGAAGAAAAGGCTCAGAGTTTAGAACGTAACGTTCTCAGAGCCTAAATAGGCGCAAAATGTGAATGCCACGTATGACTCTGGAGAACAAGGACAAGGGTATATATTTAATTTGGGACAGTTCATTTAACACTGCGTGAAAGATAAGATGTTTTAGGTGGGACGTGAGGCAAGAAGTAATTCATACACCTTCTTGCACAGAGCAATGAACGCGATAGAGTTGGGGGAGCTGAAAACGAGAGAGACAGAACACAAGATGGGTTGGGAGAGTAAAAAAAGACTCTGTGAAGTTTGGCGAGGACTGAACGTATCAGGAAACTTTGTGACTACCGACAGTAGGAAAAGGCACTTATTATCTATGCTATTCAACCTTGCACTGGAAAAGTTAATCAGAAAAATCTTCTCGAAACCTTATTGATTTTACTCAATAGCTAGCTGGTAACATCGAAACATGTATTTGCATGATGCGGAAAGTACGTTCGAACTGCACTCTAACAATTCCAGAGACAACTGGCAATGACTGGAGGGGCATACTCTATCACATCCATGTACTCGGGAAGGGGAGGTCACAAAGAAAGCCTGGAATCGGGCCGGTCTTCCCAAAAAAAGAATGGATACATAAGGTTGTACAATAAGGAAATGCTGGTCCAAGCGGAGAGGTCTGGGTGACCAAAGCCGATTATAGCTATCTCTAGACAGTGGCAAAAGTTCAGGTAGAACAATAATTATAGAGCATCAATAGTTTAACAAGATAGGTTCTATAATATTTTACGTTTGGATTTCTAATAACAGAAATATTTTGAATTTTTGGAATCCCCTCCCCCTCTATACAGCCACTAACAAATATGTTCTTTAGTGATGACAGAAAAGGTTAAATATGGAAAATAGTATAGGTCAAACAATGATTTTCGAATTGGAAAATAAAATCTTAATTGATGATGTATCTTGTATAATAAAGGTATCTTGAAAACAATATTTGGGTATAAGCTTAGAATAAAGTGGTTCGTTATGCAACAACGTATTGTTAATATGATATTAGTAAGAGCACTTAAGAATGAATACTAATCCAAATATCTGGGTTAATATTGATGATAGAAAAAAATTGTATATAACCACATTTATAGATGATTAAATTTTCAATAAGATTGGTTATATACAGTTTTTCGATCTGACGAATAGTCTCGGAGATTTTTGCGATCTTCGAAATTCCCTCTTCCATTGGTCAAAAGATTGAATATCGAGTTTGGTATAAAAAAAAAAAAAAAAAAAAAAATGTGACCGCTAGAGCGTTAACAGACAAATAATATACATTATTTTGAAAGGACCTCATTTTCGTTATCACGTAGGTTGGATTGATGGACATTTACGGAAATTCTTAGAAAATCGCGCCAGGAGTACAACCTCAATAGCTGATTTCCCCTAAAGAAACGCAAGTATTAAGTGAAATTCTTACATATATTATATTGGTATCTTACGATTGCTTAGACTTTTACAAAAAGTTATATTGTAGGACAGCTTGGAATTCATATTGAATCTAAGGTGGTAAGGATTGATGAACAGGTGCTGCGATCGTATAGGCGTATAATACAGCATGTGTAGACAGATGCTGTATATGATCAGTATATAATATTGTCGGTAATAAATGATATTTACTTGAAATCCTTTTTAAGGCTATTGCCGAACGTAAAGTACTGTAAGCACTAAAAGTAATAGTATGAGCACATATGTGGTATGACATATTCATATGATTAAAGTGGTTAAGTTCTGTTTTTAGTATATCTTCAGAAGCAAGAGATTGTTTTAAGAAAAGAAAAATAAAGCGTCGAATGAAAGCCGAGTTTTATACCATGGAATGGGAGGGATATTGGAAGAGGGCCCACATACTTGAAGATATAAATTGACCAAAAGAGAGAGGGAGGGTGAAAGTGAGCGGCGAGGGAGGTTTGATGTGTGTGTGGGGGGGCGAGTGTGTGTGTGGTGGGGGGCAAGTGTGTGTGTGCGAGAGAGAGAGAGAGAGAGAGAGAGAGAGAGAGAGAGAGAGAGAGAGAGAGAGAGAGAGAGAGAGAGAGAGAGAGAGAGAGAGAGAGAGAGAGAGAGCATATAAGGGATATGTGGCAGGGTATGCGTGTGTAGCAGGGAAGAGGGATATTCAGGGAGAATGAGAAGGGAGAAAGAGAAGGAATGGACGGAGAGCGAGAGAAATGAAGAGAGAGAGAGAGAGAGAGAGAGAGAGAGAGAGAGAGAGAGAGAGAGAGAGAGAGTGAGAGAGAGGGCGAGAGAGAGTTTTGGGGGTTGTGGGGGGGGGGAGGTTAGAGAGGCCCTAACGTCAATATTGTGTGTTATATGGTGCGGTGGGACGGACCGGCGCAGACCCCTTGACCAGGCCGCAAATCATCCCCTCTCCTTCGCAGCCTCCAACCGCTTCTTACGCATCACTCATTTTCCCCGTCTTCAAAGAATTTTCTCCCAGGAGATACTTGCTGCGAGTAGCGAAGCTGAAATCATACACGCCACTATCATCACCGTGAAAAGCTGTCCTGACAATCATGACTAGTATAGTGTGGTGATGTCAGTCGTAAGGAACCATACTTAGACCACAGGAGACACTATCTATACGCGAATTGCTGTCCTTACTACCAAAGGATAGTACGGTGTTTTGGTCAGTGTCAGTCATAAGGAAGCATTCTTAGACCATACACGACACTATCTATGCGCGAATTGCTGTCCTTACTACCAAAGAGAGTATGGTGTTTTGGTCACTATGTCATTCATAAGGAAGAAAACTTGGACAACAGATGACACTATCTATGAGCGATTAGCTGTCCTTACTACCAAAGGATAGTATGGTGTTTTGGTCACTATGTCATTCATAAGGAAGAAAACTTGGACAACAGATGACACTATCTATGAGGGATTAGCTGTCCTTACTACCAAAGGATAGTATGGTGTTTTGGTCACTATGTCATTCAAAAGGGACTATGCTTAGACCACGCATGACACTATCATGCGTGATTAGCTGTCCATACTACCAATGCTAGTATGGTGTTTTGGTCACTATGTCATTCACAAGGGACTATGCTTAGACCACACATGACGTGCCCCCTTGGATACTCATTACTAAACTTAATATAAATTTCCCTTTCTAAATATACTTAAGAAGCCCCCCTTTCCACTACTAAGTAAGTATTAAGTACTAAGTACTATTATTATTTATTAACGTCCACTTTTTGCAAATAAGGCTAATTGGGACGGGTTATCTACAGGTTACCACCCTATTCTAGCCAGGGAGGGATTTAGGATGTTATTTAATGAATTTCGTCACTAAATAATTTCCTCTACCCAGACGAGAATCGAACCCGCCACTCTAGTTTTACCATGTGAGATAAAGGTCAACGCTTTATCTCACATGGCTAACCTGAGCCCCAAAAGTAATATAGTAGAGAAATGAGCAAAACAATTATCTGAACTTGAACAAATAGATTTTTTGGACGTACCTCTCCAAGACTCTTCCTCTGAAATAAAAGAAAAACTCATAATTAATGATTGAAATAATTTATGGTATAACTCTGACAGTAAACTTAGAGAAATCAAATCAAATAAGCTCAACTGGATTTCAAGTAATAGTCAGTCTATAAGAGAAGAAATTGTACTTACACGCCTACGCACAGGCCACACTAGACTAACATATCTCATATCTAATGAGCAGGGAAGATGAACCAATATGTCGCTACTGCAACTGATCGCTGACTGTAAAACACATATTAACTGACTGCACACAAGTGAAATGGCCTCCCTTGGCGCAAAAAGTTATGCGAACTACTAGCTAACAGTAGCCAATTTATAGATGATGTTTTTAAGTATTTAAGAAGTAATGGATTATTTAATGAAATATAAAAGCTATTACTTACCATTATGAATGTTATAATATATATTATGCTATTATAGCATGCACTATATGTGGAATATAAGGTTTGCCACCTTCCAGTTTAACTCTTTATAGTATTTCTTTTTCTCCCTCATGTTCACCGAAGCTAGAATGGTGGTTTGGTCACTACATCCTAAACAAGGGAACATGACTAAACTACAGACACCACTGTCGTGACATGTTCATATCTTTCTAACGTGGCTAGTACGGTGTTTTTTCCAAGTCATACTTAAAGGATCATACTTAAAACCACAATCTTAAGGACTTGCTGCCAATCCCACACAATAATTAGCCCTGTAAACTATTTATTATTCAATAGAAAGATACGTATCTCAATAGAATGTGAGGTCGTGGGGGATGTTCGGAAACGTTTAGCAACGAGAACACGTTCTCAAGGAGGCACAATGCTCAAAGCGAACTCTAACACCTCAGCCTCAGATTTACAGAGCATGTTTCGTCGGCCTTAACTGTATATAAGAAAAGCTTCTCAGGACAAAAACTACATTCCAACAAGTCGTAGCTGCAACTAAGGGAACGATAAGATATTGATAAGTTCTTGGCTTTACGCTGTTTCTCCATGGGAGCATCCAGATTATAGCGGACTGCTCTTTGTCACAGACAATGCTAACGTTTTCTTAGAAACATATTGTTACGTTTATTACAAAAATAATGAACGTTGTTTATTTGAGTTCTTTTGGATTGCAAAATTAAACACACACTAGCTTTATTACTGCACAATTTATTTGATAATGCACAACGCGCTTGGTAAATTATTCTTAACTATTACTCACAGGATGCACTGATGGTTTCGCTGTTCTTCTTATTACACAGTGCAATAACTCACTTACGATCACTGAAGTTCACAAAAACAAGGGGCTGCACTGATCTTCGCAAAAACACGGCGCTGCACTGATCTTCACATAAAAACACCGCACTGGAACTAAAACACGCTGTTCACTAAAGCTGCACTGAACGCACACTTATTCACTTGAAGAGAGGTGAGAACAAACTAACTCGTTTTTTTTTTTTTTTTTTTTTTTTTTGTCCCTACACATGACTAAAGAAGAAAGACCAAAAGAAAAAATCATGCGTAGAAGAAGGATATGTGAAGAAAAACGTGCAAGCATGCAAAATAAAAGCAGGTACCACATGTACACATGATATACACGGGATATACGCATACATATCGGGCTGTGATGTAGGATAGGATAAGGATTTTGGGTGAGGATTGCCTTTTTTGTAATTTATTTATTATCATTTTAAGGCGGTTTTGTAGATAGGAATCCGGGTACTGGTTGTCTGAGGAGACGTGCTGAAGATGATCGGAGAGTAGGCTAATAGGAGAAAGGGTTGTTTATGTGTCAGAGTAAGCATTGTAATTGAGAAGACTGTGTGTAGGTGTGTCGTCTCTTTTGTGTCTATTGGTCCAGTAGGTCTACTAGTCTTGTAATGAGGTTTGTTGGTCCTTGCTATCGTTCTTCTGGTCGTACCGGTCTTGGGAAGTCCTCCAACAGTTGGTTGTAGGTGCTTTGTAGTCCGTCGTAGAATTTGTGGTAGCGTCGTCTGATGACAGAGGCGATTGTGGGCATGTTGAGCAGTTGGTGTAGTTGTGGTGCTTTGGTTTGTCTCAAGGATGTATTATATGTGATAGTTTTCAGGATAGAGTTTTGAAACTGCTTGAAGCTGTGTAAGCGTATACGGAAGAAGAAAGTCTAGATCCCGGACGGTATTGCCGAGAAGGTGCTAGACTATCAGTCGGCCCCTTTCATTTACTTCGTACGTCTTAAATACGTGATTAACTTTGTGTTAATTTTTCATGTACGTAGCTTTCGCAACAATATGAAATGGAGGCACTGAGACTTTTTATTTATGAATACGTTGATTTCTCAATTACCACATCGTCATTAGGACTACCAAAAAGGCTACATGGTTTATGTTATAAGTACTTACTGACATTGTCTATGCAGAACTTAAATTCATTATGGACTCAAAATGTAGAGATATTTATTTCATATTTTGACAGAATTATGGCAGCCATAGGAATTGGAATATAGTCTTCAGCATACCAGAGCGATGTCTCCACTATACCCATTGGGAGCTGGACGGTGATAAACAAGACTTAGCTCGGCTTGTCCATAAGATGAATGAAAGAGCCCAGGGCGAGGGATTCTACGTCAGGACAATGCCCTTACCCATCGGTCAGTAAAGGACTCCTAGACAGTCGTTACCACACAGCGTCTCTCCACCCCACTTCCTGATGCACGGATCAAATTATGATTACAATTTAACATCAGCTGATCATGTTTGATAACAAACACATCTAGTTGTTCTTGTATTCCGATATCGTTAGCCCATCTTGTAATTTTAGATAAATTATGATTTACATTTTATTCCATCCATTATTGCTATAATGTTACTACTACGATGTTACATAGAAAGTTATGAAAATTATTTGTACAACTAGAAAGTACATAATTTAATAACAAATATATATATATATATATATATATATATATATATATCATAATACCCTTACTAGCATGTTTTTAATAACAATATTTATAATTGAAATTAACAAAATACGAGCTGTTGACTTTGAGGTTATAAAATGCGCTTATATAACTCATACAAATGTTTATCGTAGGATTGTAGGGTATTAAAAAAATTAATAAATCTAGATTTACTTGTGATAATAATTCAGGACATTAGTTCCTTCCAAAACATTAGCAATTTAAAAAAACAAAAACAAAAAAAACTGTTGGAATAGCATAAATTGCAAAATACAATTGTAACAATTGCTAATAGAAGTATGTATCAGCGATATATTTACAAATGCAAATCAATTTTATTTGGGGTGTTAATTAATAACAAAAATAATGCCTTTTGAAATTTAGTTTTTTTTCTTTTTTTCGTTTGATGCCCGTGGGCCCCCTAGGGCTGTGCATTTGCCGACCTGGCCAGTCTGGTGCTGATTGTTAGTATTTTTGAATAACGCCCATGTGGTTTTAAGTGTTAATATATTTTATCCTTTTATAACATTTGTTAATTTGGAAATAAAATGTATAGCTCATTTTCACTAATTCGTTTTTAGTTTAAAAATTATTTTTGTACGATTTCTTTGTTTTTTCTCCTTTTCAGCCTGTTTATATTTTTCTGTTTAGTGTGATGTTTTCCTGATCAAATTAACATTGATGTGGGGCTCTAAATGCGTAAATAAATAAAATAAAAATGATAGTTGATTGCTCAACTTTTAAAATACTTATACAACTAAAGCGATGGACAACCGCCGTTCTATTTGTACTTTCTCCAAGTCAAAAATTACCTGAGTTAATTTAAGTGCCTTATTTTTTACACTTCTGTTCGTGTGATTTTCGCTTTATGCTATTAAAACACTCAACACTCATAATCAACTTATGTATCTAGACGTATTAGAGTCCATGGAAGGTGTAAGTGGAACTAGCAAGGAAGATGAGATTATTGGCCCTGAATGCGTTATCCAATGTTAAACGAATTCAGATGGAATTCGCATATTTGTTTGAAGTATACATAATTTTTAGTCGTGTTTGGATTGGATCATTACAAAGGAAGAAATAAATATTAAAAATCCAGATAACATCATCAGTTTAACATTCTTACGGGTAGAAATCTGTTTAGTTTACACACTCCTTGCGTGCCAGGCTTTTTTTGAGATGTTAAGTACTTTATATGAATCTCAAAAGCTTTGTAGTTCCACGAAAATTCTTCGATAACATTTGGATGAGTGTTTAGTACATTGGGAATATTTTGTGTTCGATAAGCTAAACCATATTATTTTTTGTTTGGCAGTGTATGTATGAGATATGTATTGATCATTTATTACCATGATAAATATTTATTAAACTAATAAAGGACTATTTGTCATAATAATGAAATTATGTTTGAGTGATTTTTCATGGGGTGCCTAACTCTTATATGTTTATATCTAACAGCTGCTAAAACTGAGATATAACCTGCTCCTTACTTCCCCTAAGAGACACCAGTTATTGAGGTTGTGCCCATGACGTGGTTTTCAAAAAATTGCTTCAAATGACCACAGAGGAGATGACGAAAATTAGGTCCGTTCAAAACTGTTAAACATATCAAAATATCTGTTAACGTTCTAGCGGTCGCAATTTTTTTTTTCATTGTTACCAAACTAGATACTTAAACCTTTTATTTAGAACTAAAGATCAAGTTCGTTAATAGCTGAAATCCGGACAGTTCGATGTGGAAGTATAGAGAGGAATTCGAAAATTCAAAATAACTCCGTTAAACGCATGGAATTGAATAATGTTTTAGAACCGATCTTATTCCAAATGTAATGGTCTATAAAAATTGTCATTTACTTTTTTTCTTTATCTTTTCTGTTAACTGAGATATTTGCGTATTTTAGTTTTTGGACTTCAGTAAACCTTCACCCTACTCATGTCTTTAAAAATAAGCAGTTATAAAATTACCATTTCATTCCAAGATTAAATACTAAATATTGTTTCTATTGGATTTTCACCTTGTGAAATACCCCTAAATACGTTAAGCGATGACGTAATAAATTTAAATTTGAGAATTCAAAATATGTTCAGTTGTCGTATCGTAAAAAGTTATAAAAGCCATCTCGTTAAAAAAAATTGGTGCTCTACAATTGTTGTTCTATGTATTTTTTCATATCTTGAATATTAAGAGAGTCATCCATGCTTTCTTGTTTTCAGCCTTGAGTAAAATCTCACTTTTACTCATCGGATTTGTATTTAGATATAAAAAATAGTGTGCTATGTCAGCACATGAGAAATCTGCTTAGTTTATATATATATATATATATATATATATATATATATATATATATATATATATATTCGTCTGTTAATGCTCTAGTGGTCAACATTTTTGTTTGATTGTTACCAAACCCCATATTTCAACGTTTCCTGTTAAAAGAAAGTTCATGTTCGTTAATGGCTGAAATTGGGGGGGGGGGGTTAGAGTTAGTCGAAATATTTCTGTTACTATAAATCGGATCAAATATTGCATATATCTCTTCTTATTGCAAATTGTATGATCTATAAATATTTTCTATATCATGAATATTAACTGAGATATTTTGATTTATAGTTTTCGGCTTTGAGTAAATCCCCTCTCCTACTCATGTCATATTAATAATAAGCTGTTATATTATGAATCATTTTATTTCAAGGTTAAATAGCAAATATTGTTTTCATTGCCCTTTTACTTTGTGAGTTATAAATTCTGGTGATCCCCCCCCCCTTCTTTTGTTCTTGGATTACTAAAATTTGAGTGATTAAGATAAAAATTATTCAGTTATAGCACCAGCTATAGTTAATAGTTTTCAATAAAATTAATATGTTATGTTCTGATATATTTCTGTAATTGTTTGTCTTTCCATTCTATCTATCTATTCAGCACTACAAGCTTGGCTGGCCTGATTGTTTATAATTCAGCCGCTTTCCGTTGTAGAGATTATTAACTTGAATTGTAAATTGACTGAAATATTTCTTATTACCGTTTGTATTTGTTCACTTAACATTCACGGTAGTGTTACCTGTATGTATATTTATCTGTTGTAAACATTCGCGTGGGAAATGTGCTTAGTTTAGTCCCTGCGTGAAGGCCTTCTGTTTCTTTGAGCTCTGATATTGCTGAAGGAATAGTAAATTGTTCAGTAATTATTAATTAGTCTAGGCGTCCATTAATAACTTGGCGAGTTATTGATATCGTCAATTTAGTGGCGAGTTAAGGAAGACGGGAGAAAGCGGAGGCAGCCGATTTGTCTTCATGATTAGGGAGGCCTTGGGAGAGGGAGGTTGCGTGCAGGCTTACCTGCCCACTATAGCAGGTTATGAATTGCTGCCACTTACCCCGGAGGCGGGAGACCGCATGGGGCCATGGCTGGGGGAGCCTCTTCCTAATTACACCGCCTACGTCATTTCTTCCCGAAACCCTGCCCAACACACATGCACACACACGCACTTCAACCCTTAACTTCCCTAAGCCTGCTACGTCTCTCTCTCACACACACTCACATACTCCCAGAGCCTAAGCGCACATACTCCGTGGCCGTTTGGGAGGATAAACAACCCGCCTTAATAGCCTCACAATTATTCATTCCTAAGGTCCGGTACGTGCTTTACCTGCTTAGGGGTGGGACTTAACCGCTGTAAGTGCCCCAAGCTCTCCTCTCATTAAAATTGTATCAAGCAGATAAATGGGGAAAATTAAACTGAGCATAATTGATACTCCCGGGATTTGTTGGCCGAACTCGAGGGGAGGGAAATTCATTTTGTCCCTTGTTACTATCTCAAGGTCATTTGTTATGGCTACCTGGGATTTCAAGTGTATTGCTTTCGTCTGTTTATTTAATGATGCGTACTCAATGTTGATGGTTTTATAATTTAACAAAAAGGAGGCTATGGATATGTTCCACGATTAGTAAAGAAAAAAACGATATACATTAGCACAATTCTAGTAGTTATCCTATTAATATTCATGTCTATTATAAAAAAAAAAAAAAAAAAACTAAGAAAAGCTACAAGAAATATACTTTTCCTTATCCCCTTACTCTCTCCGACATTACTTGACGGGTCTAAAATGTTTATAGAACTTTTTATTGAAAATACAATTTCCTATATATATGTATATATATATATATATATTCTCTATCTTGAATATTAACGGAGGTATTTGTTAGTATGGGTTGTTTCATTTTTTTATTTTTTAGATGTTTTCAGTTCCTCTGGTTAGAGTTTCCCACCCACTGTGATATGTTTTCCTATCTGTAATTTGTGTTGATTTTTAGTTTTTTTTAATTTTATTTATAGTTTTAAGTTTTTGACATACGCTTATCGTTGTTCACTTCTTTAATTTTTATTAGTTGACTTTCTATTGTTTTTACTCTTTAATTTATGTGTTTGTTTTTGTGACTGTTTTTTATTTTTTCTTTGGCCATGCTATGATTGTTATATTGACTCAAGGTTTTGTTTGTCAGCAGGCACTGAAGATGGAGCGTTGACTCCGAAAGTGCACTCTGCATAATATTAAAAATCAGTAGAGGACAAGGCCTTTTTATTGTTCCTTATCAATTGGTTACTCTAACATCCAGCATACTCCAGAGATATCAGGGAGATATTTGCATTCATAGTTTTCAGCTTTCAGAAAATCCCCACTTCTTCTCATGTCATATATACAATAAGCTATTATGACATAAAGTGCATTATTTGAAGCTTAAATACAAAATATTGTTTTAGTTGAACTTCTTCTGTACGAAATACGTACATATATTGTCAGTGTAGCATCATCATTTAAGATTTTACATTCTGAATTACATTATTTTTATTAGATCAACACCTCAGCCGATATTAAAGTGTTTAATTGAAAAGTGAAGATTGCATTAAGTAAAGGGTGAAATCGGCCTTGTGGGATGAGTGGGGGTGGAGGGCTTAGAGGGGATAATTGAAATTTCAAAATTTCTCGGTTAGTATGAGGTGGATCAAAAACTTTTATATAACAATGTTTTTGGAATTTTAATTTTATACAACTATTGTTGTAATATTTTCTCTATCTCGAATTTCAAAAAAAATATTTGTATAATTTTCTTTTCAGCCATTTGTAAGCCCTTCTTCAACTCATCTGATTTTCACTTTAAGTACCTCAGTCACCAAAATCCAAGTCCAACCAAAAGTTTAATTCTAAGTTTGATGTACAACAACTCCTGCAGGAGGAGTGCACCGACAGAGTTCATAATATTCTGAAAACATTTATAGAACATTAGTCAAAGAGAATTAAATTTTCAACAAGAGTGGTTATATAACATTTGGGTAGGACGCTTAACAACGGAGATATTTTGTATTTTCGACTTCCCAGGTCCATTAAGGAACTTGGCCTTTAATTTCACATGGAAGCCATAAATTCCGAATTAGTAATGATCAAATAAAAACTGAGACCACTAGATTATTTAAACACAAACGCATCTATGTATTTATTTGAAGACATTTTTCAAAAATGGCGACACGAGTGCAACCTCAATAGCTGATTTCCCATCTACAGAAATATGGAGCCAGAAAATGAAGAAATATTAATTCTTACCTGGGGCGATTGAGCGACTTATCAGTTTTATGCAAGTATGCTCATTTCTGCAAGTATTAGTATTGCCCTACATTATTTGAAAATGTTATGTTTCAAGTAGTGTAATATGCGGTGTATATACTGGCTACGGTCATGCAGTCATTCAGTCGAAGTGAATGGTAGGTCTATGTGAGTCCTTAGATAGCAGGCAGTTAGTATATGTTTTATAGTAAATTTACAGTTACAATGTTGGCAGTAGAGTTCGTCTTCTCCAGTAAGTAAGCAAGTTTGACTAAGACCTGAATGGACAATTCATAACCTCGTTTAAACTACTTCTTGTACTCTAATTAACCTTTTTGAGGAAGGCCATTCACGAAGTATATGTTTCAGTTTTCGAAGTTTGCTTTCAGTTGTGGCAAATCCAGATTTCTGCCAAGAGTTGAGTGTCATATGTTTTGCTTGGGATTGAATATCTTGGTGTGTGCAATGTGTTGTCGTGAGTTCTTTCTTTTAGTAGCTGATTTGGCGAGTTCGTCTACTTGTGTGCTTTGTCTAATGTTTATTTTTCCGGGTAACCAGTACATAGTTCTTCTTTTGTTCTTAGTGAATTTTGTGTAATATAGGGTTGGGAAACGCATGTTTTTGACTTGCGTAGTATACAGGGGATTTCGTTCGGCTACGGCAGGAAGTTGTTGCGCTGTGGAGGGGGGAGTGTGCAGTTTCAGTTGTAGCCGAGATGTGGAACCTTGATTATCGTACGTTTGTCATGCAATTGTTTTACGGAAATGGTGAACCACTCACTCAGACTCAGCGAGACTATCGTGTACATTTTAACATTGCAAGGCATGGTGCTATCCCTGATCGTAAAACGATATTGCCTTGGATACATAGTGTTAACACAACTGGATCTTTGCTTAAGAAGAATCCACCTGGCCATTCTTAGAGATATGTTAGCAAAATCCTTAACAAATTTTAAAGAACGCCTTCAACACTGTATCTAAGCAGAAGGCGATCACCTTAGAGATGTAATTTTTAAACGCTAAATTGTAAGTAATTTTATTCTGAAATTGCAAATTTTGTACAATGTTTTTCCACTCATATATACATTTTTTGCTCTGAATTGCCTGAGTACTCGTTATTTGAAAGGACCCGGTAATCACCTTGTATGTAAGAGATGAGTGGATGTGAACTATATATGTTTTTAATGAATGTAAAGAGCCGAAAGAGTCATTGCAAATTATGATGTCTATGTCTGTAGTTTCAGGAATGAGAATTCTCTCCACCAGAGAGTGAGAATTTCTCTCTGGACACATTCATTATACAGACCCTTCTTAGCTTTTTAAAATCACATTAATATCATATATATATAGCTGGCGTTGGAAAAGGAAGTATTATCTAGTTTTATACCTTCTCAGGAGGAAATGCTTACAGATAAAGAGGAAATAGTGTTATTGTGTGGAAGGAGAAACTGCGGCTGTTCCGCCCTTGCGGTTGGTTGATATCGATCAGAACGTTAGCCAGTAATAATGAGAGTGGTCCGTGAAGGAAGCAGTAAGAAGAGGAAGAATAAAGGGAGAAGAAAAGAGAGAGAAAGAAATAGGCTCGCAAGAAAGATGGAAGCTATCCTCAGCAGTGCCGGCCATTCTGAGAGGCCCCCACAGTTTTGTAGCCACATAAATAAGATTAATGTTGGTGGGGGAGGGGGGGCTTCTCCGGCGGGGGAGGGGATAAAAGGAAAGGTTATAGTTCTTGGGGGGCATCACTCTTGCCAACCCCCACTAGCCTGAGGGCGAACAGTGTAGCCAACACTCGGACAGGATTAAGGCGCTACCTACCCCTTCCTCTCATTCGAATACCACATCCAGCTCAATGCGAATGGCCACTCAGACATAAGTAGGGCAGTATAAGTGGATTTACGATGGACACCGCCAAGGAGGAACCCAGCAGCTCCCTTCTCTAAGGAGTTAACCTCTTTCAAGCAAAACTCAACTTTTACGCCTAACCAATTGACATTTAGAGCCTTAGTGAGACCTAAAATTACACTCAATCTACTTCATTTCATAATAAAACAACAGGTATTGACTGAAGTTCATATAAAATCAAACGTTTACCACTTCATTTAATGCCCTCTCTTCGTCTTAGCAACAACCTCTTCAGGAGTAATGATTCTTAAGTATCCTAAAAGGAGTTAAATCTCTTAATATGAGAAGTTCCCCACTAATAATGAAAAGTACGCCCTGGAGCAGAATTCCCACCTGCTGGAGTGAGTCATATGAGGCCATTTTCGGATTTCAAGTGCTACGATTTCAGGTGGATTGATGGCCGAATGCGGAAAAGTAATCACATTATCACACTAAAATAACAAGCAATGTGTAAAGAGGCTCTTTAATGTGTAAATTTCAATGTGTGGTAATTGCCCAAACCAAACTGTCTGACACTCTGAAACTGTGCTGTAAGCAATTTTCCATAGTATTACAGAGTGGAAAGGTACATCATTAATCACTTATCATATTTAGGATAAAGGGAGTTTAACGTTCTTCGTTAAATAATTAAATAAACGAAAACATGGAACAAGAACACGAACTTAATCACATCATAACAGCCTACATATTTACACTCTGGTCTCTGCCATTGAATGGTCTATATATTTCAAAGGTAACCTAAAAATTGTTAAAACATTTCCCTAGCACACCACTCTTGGTATGTTATCTTGTGGTTAACTCAAGAGAGTATCGTGGGACATGTTATTACTGTTATCCAAGCGTACCTCATCCTCAAGAAACTTAAAAAGAAATCTTCTACACAAACAAATATTGAAAATTACTAAACTGAAATGGTGATGTTAAATTTCAACTAACAAATTGGCAAACGAATGGAGATACTTAGATATTTCTAATGCTTTTATTATTATCGGATAGTTTCAAGCAGAAACAATTGATGTAGCAATGCCTGTAATTGTGACCTGTCTTCTTCTCTTCTTCATTTTTCCTAATACCAGGGTTCATGGTAACTGCCACCATATACCACATCCTTTTCCTGACTGTGTGAGAGTTTAATTTGTAATCAATAAACTCAGTTTTATTGCTAATAATATAGTTATACATGGTGACTCATGTTAGCGATGTGTGTTAAGGTATTGTTCTTAATGCTATGGGATATGCTTTCACTTGGCCCCTTTCCGGGGAATAAAAGTAATCGAGCAACAGTAGCGGCGATGACCTGCACGAAGAAGACACCCGAATAGTTGCCGAAAATTAACTTCCCTATGGACGAGAAGACGGCTGGAGCAGAGTGCCGGTGCAAGTCAGAAGAAAGTTTTTCTCAGCGAGGAAGTCTACGAAAGTATATCCATCTAGCTTTGATAGTGTACCTTGGTTAATGGGTTCATTTTTAAGTGTTAGATTCTCGAATATAATGAAATTACCCGCAATGAACCTTCATTTTTATCTACAGTGGAATATATCTTCCTAAATAAATCTTAAATGACAGAAAACCTCAAAAAAAGAGGGGGGAAAGAGGGAAAACGAGAATGAGGGCGGGATTTCCATAATTTAAAAGATTCACCTTCAGTAGGGGAGTGGGGTTGGTTATTCCTTCCTGGAGAAAGTCCTTTAGAAATTAGTCTCCGTGCTATTGGGGGAGGGGGGCAGTAGAATAAATTATTGGATGACATCTTTTACATGAATCGCTAATGAAGGAGATAAACTTTTTAATTTTTTTCCTCGCCCCCCGACCACTCCAGCCTCTGTATCATCTGAATTTAAAATGAGTTAAGGAGGGCAAACTTAAGCCTCTTTTAGGATTTTACTCATTTAAAGAATTATTCCGATACACCTCTATAAATACCGGACTTTTTTTCTTCCCCTTTTGCCCTTCTTTTTTTTTTATTTTCTTTTTCGGCGACAGGAAGTTCTGTATTTAAATCAGCTTCATTAAAAATGTAATCTGGGAGAAAAATTTAGGGAGAACCACGGAAATGGACGTTCTTATAAATCTTATCTACACTGTGTTTTGCATGGAAGATTAATTCATGAAGTGCTACTGTTTATTCATAATATTAAAATTTGCTGTTATAGTTCTTGAATATATATTTCTTAAATTTAAGAGTGATTTTATACCGGCCCAAATTGATTAAATATATATCACAAACAGGCTATAATTATTAAAATTCAACAAGATTAAAACAGCTGGTATCAGCTTGTTATGAATCTCGCCGAAGGCGGCTTAGAGGATGGCTCCCCAGGCCGTGGCTGTCCTTGTTCTTCAGTCTAAGTTTTTCTGAAGACAACCAGAGACACGTACAAACAATTCTTAATAAAGTTATAAAAGTATTGAAAATTTTTAATAATTAAATACTCAGCCTTGTAGTGATATAGTTGAAGAGAAGTAGCTAATTTTACATGAATTTAAAGAACCTTATGAGATAATAAATTTGGATCTACTGGGTTTAATTATTGCTTTATTGTTGATTTTTTTCGGGACTCAGGTTAGCCATGTGAGTTAAAGCGTTTACCTTAATCTTACATGGTAAACCTAGAGTGGCGAGTTCGATTCCCGCCTGGGCATGGAATTTATTTAGTGACGGAATTCATTAAATAAAATCCTTAGTCCCACCCTGGGTAGAAAAGGGTGGTAACCTGTAGAGAACCCGTCCCAATTAGCCTTAGTGGTAAAAAGTGGACGTTAATAAATAATTTAATTTAATGTTGATTTTAACTAGTGAATTCCGAAAGCATAAAGAGCTCCTTGTTACATTAGTGTTGTAATGCCGAGAGAAGAAAAGTCCGTCACTCAGGGGCTGCGTTATCTAAGCAGATTTCCCATTTGCGTGACGTATTTGCGTTGTACCTCAAAACGAAAAGTTCAATAATAACAATATTTGGTATTTATGCTTCGAATAAAGTACTTCAAAATATAACATCTTATTGTTACTATGACGTGAGTAGGAGTGGGGGTTTAACAAAACCCATAAAATAAAAATATCTCGGTTAATATTCAAGATAGTGAAAAAACGAGAATAACACTTTTTATAGAAAACTACTTTTACAATAAAATTGGTTCTATACAATTTTTAAATCCGATGTATAATAACAAAGATATTTCGAATTTTGTAAATTCCTCCTTTCTAACCCCCTCCTCCCCCCGTCCGATTTCAGCCGTTAACGAACTTGATCTTTTTTTTTTTTTTACATAAAACGCTTATATATCGTGTTTGGTATCTATTCAACGAAAACTGCGACCACTAAAATATAATTTTGCACGGCCCCCATTTTCGTCATCTCCATGGTAGGATCGGTGGACATTTGAGGATATTTTTCAAAAATAGCGTCAACCTCAATAGCTGATTTTCCTTGAGGTAAATCAACTAAAAGGGAAACCTCTTTTTTTGTATTCTACGTCAAAATGAGTTGTCATCCATTTATTGCAAGGTCCTTACGGGTCTATTTACAAAAATGTGTATGATCCATTACCAAATCATTCTGGGAAAATTAGGAGATTATTCGAAGACAATATGGACATATATTGAATTACATCAAAGATCTGGCATATCACAAATTGTTAATCATCCTCTCGAACTCACAAAAAAACATTTCTTGTCAAAAAATAAAGAAAAAAGATAAAAAATCTTGAATCTATATAACTCCGGTTAAAACAAGTTGTTCTTATATTTTAGAGGAAGGATATCTTAAAAAAAAGGCAATGTAACGGGGCAATTATAAGGCCAGGTTTGGATTCAGCATACAACAAATATTTTCAAAAGTAACCCGTCTCTAGAGTTCACCATTGTCATTGATACCTGTTGAACTCTATTATAAGATTGTATACATTTCTCGTCAACGACACAGACAAATGTTTAAAGAGATACATGGGTATTTACTTGGGCTGAGTAAATTTTGTAATAAATTCCATAGAGTTCAGTTGAGAAGCGGGAAGTGAGGGAGGCCGGGGGAAGCTATGTAACAAAGCAATGGAGTTTGCCAAGTTGTATTAAAGTATTTCAGAATTACAGTAAGTTGCTCAGTAAAGGGAGGGGGGTTAAATTCTTTACTGTCATCAACCACCCCCCCCCTCTTCTACTGTTCTAGAAACTCCATACTACTATAGCTTACATGCGTGTCCTGTAAACTATAACAGTTGGGCCCATCCCAAAAGTCATTCACCCCTTGTAGATGATATGGGCACCTAGTAAACGAATTAAGGAGGACGCTTAATGTATGTAGTAAGAGTTATCAAGTTTCCTTCATTTTACCTCACACCTCTCTTCCCAAATTAGATATTAATGCGAATTTCCCGAAAGATGGTCATTAACAACCGTGAACTACAATGTACAAATGTTCACTTGATTTCTTGAACAAATCTTAAATCACTATAAATATAAAACAACTGTGGCAGAAGCACAGATCCATACTGTGTGATGAGACACGTTCAAAAAAAGAAACAAAAATAAACGAAAGTATACTTCCAAGAAAGTATTCTGTTCTGTTTTAATATTTAATATTTTTTAAAGGACTAATTAAAAAAAAATTAGAATTCCAGAAGTGGGAGTTTACGGATACAGGGACGAAAAATAAAATATTCTCACAATCATGTGGCCTTTCAGCACATCTGTGTCATTCTCCAGTACTGAGAGGAATACTTTCTCTGTGTAAATATCACTGAGGTATTGTTGTGTAATATTTTTTTAAAGTGATTCGGGGGGCGATAATAAGTTTTGCAAATAAGGTATAAACAAACTTCAAACCGATAATCCTTCATTTGTTCTTAGTATTGTATTTATCAAGAGTAGACATGCCCAAAATATGACTCCTCCGTTCAGTTAGTATTTAGCAGTGCGTTTACAAACATGTCAGTATCCAATGAGCTCAAGTTTGAGTACCGAAACGTCTTTAAATTATTGTGTAAAGGAGAGACTAAAGAGAGTTTACGCCCGTGATTACCTCCATTTTTCTACTTCCACTTGTTGTTTCAACGAGTTGAAACGCGGTTGTGTGAGTATTGAAGACGACGGAAGATCCAGGAGACCAACAACCACACCTGATGTTGATCGTGGCTCATGAAGGGTCCTTGATCTTGGATAATCATCGATAAAGGTGTCTGAAGTTGCTATGGGATTTGGCCTTTCCTATGGTAGCGTTAGCACTACCATTATCTACCTTTAGGAATGTTTAAGGTATCGCAAAATGGGTTCCCAGAAATCCAAGGGTTTAAGATCGGCATCATCTCCTCTCGTCATGCCAAGAGCGGTTAGAACGCTTTAACCAGGACACAGAGGACTTCATGGCCCGATTATTATCAGAGTATGAGATGTGGCTGTACCAGTAGGACCCAGAGACGAAGCAGTGAGACATCAATCAATGCAGTGAGACATTCAGACTCACCCCCTCCAAAAAAAAATGCACACCTTAGCATTCAGCGAGGAAAGTTATGGCAACAATTTTTTGGGATGCAATGGGTATTCTGTTAATTCATTACCTCGATATCAACAGGCCAGCAATATGCTGAGGTTATTAGAAAACTCATTGGTCATCGTGGAGAAACGTCGGGGACTGCTGAGTAGAAGTATCCTCTGATTGCATGACAATGCGCCAGTCGACAAGTCTCGCATTGGACATGCTGCTATTCGTGGCTCCAGATTTGAACAGCACGACCACCCTCTCTATAGTCCAGATCAAGCCCCAAGTGATTTATTCCTGTTCCCAGATTTAAAGAGGTTCTTAAAAGGGACAAGATTTAATGACTTGAATTTCCTGAAATCAGCGACAGAAGAATGGTTTCAAGACCACGTAGTTTTTCCCAGTTGAATCAGTATGTTGAAGGGCAGGCCCACTTATATATTGTACTCCTTGCTGTCATAAGTGCATTGATGTTAAGATTATTATTGAAAAACAAAATATTTTTGGAATTGTGTCTATTTTCTTTTTAGCTTAGTTGCAAAACTTCTTGATCGCCTCTCGTTCAGTACTCTCGGGGTCTTACCAATACCAAGATTTTATACTTTATCAATGTGTAAAACGAAATACTCTTTCTTATGCAACATACTCTTGAAGTGAAGGAGCAATGGGCTTTCGAACAAAATCTTATAGGGTACAGCATTTTGAATGTTTTAGACATCTATATACGGCTGGAAGGTTTGAAACACTTAATATTTGTAAGTCAAGCATCCCAAAATACAACATTGTCTTCATGAAAATAGAATATTTCAAAGTGGAATTAGGATTTATTTTAAATCAAATTATTTGTCAGTCTTTGTAGTCAGATATTTGTTTTATCTTACACTTACTATTGGTTTATTTTAAGTCAAATTATATATTTACAATTCCTTTGTTACTACCTGTTTTATTTTTTTTAAGGATATTTGATTATTTTATTAAAAATATTACAGTCTGCATTTAAATGCAATTGGTAATGTGAATGTACAATAAAAAATCATCCTTCATCACTCCCGAAAGAAGCTACACCCCTTCACCACAATGAGAGGAGCAGCACCTCCCTGCCTGGCAAGGAAGTCAAGAGCTAAGGAGGAATGGCACTTGATAAGAAAATAGCCACTGCTATCACTTCACTTTACACTTCTATAGGAGATCTCTGGGCCATTGTCTCTTGAGGCACCGCGGAGGGGAATATGGATGAGTGGTACTGGAAAGGGCTAGGACTGCTGGATTAGGGTGATAGGATAGCCTGCTGTGGAATTTTCTGAATCTTAAGGGAAGGTCCGTTACAAATGGGATATTCAGACCTTTATGGAGGGTATGGTTGGTGAAATTATATTGAGCATCATCTAGATATCCAAACCCGTTTCGAATATATAGTATGCCAACATTTAAATTCATCAGCATTACGGGAGTTATTAGTTTTACAAAAATATTTTTACATCACTCTGATCTGAAAGTAGTTACTTTCGCTACCGTATGTAAGTATGGAAAGTGGGTATTTACGCTAAGCTTGTCGGTATTTGAAAGTTTTTCTGGAAGACGAAAATCTACATTTCCACCCTCTACCTCTGATTACCTTTAATTACTTCATATTTCCGTGAGTAGGTATTTCAAGACATTTAGTTAAACAAAACTGAATGTCTGTTTATTTCAAGATCTAAAACTGGCCATATAGTTTGTTACAACTATTTTTCATACACAAAGAATTCATGAGATTATTTATGAGATGGAAAACGGCATTCTGGCCATTCTTTTCTCTTGTCCTTAATAATAACCTTGAAAACTAGTGATTAAATGTTGACCTCCTAACATATTAATAATAAGCGTCACTCTTCTGTTCTCTATGGTCTTGACGCCACTTTTACATCCAGTAAGATCATTTAGAACTTCCCAGATGGGTTTACGTTTGCGGCAATATAATTTTGTTATAAAAATAAATTTGTTCATTATGAATTAGTTTAGACAGGAGAATCATTTTATAGAAATTAATGATCAGCGGTCATTAATTCAATAAGGAGGATAAGGGACGTAGATTTAACACGTTGACTGCGGAGGTTTTCAACAACATTTTTTAGTGGGGTGGAAACTTTTTTTTTGTTAATTAGTTTTGTTTTACTTTACTTTAACTGTATATTATAAATTGTATCATCTTTTAATTGTTTTTCGCTAAAAAACCGCTGAATGACACGTTGTCGTCAACCGCACCGGGAAAGCACTATATTCCCTAGCCGTAGTCTAATAATGTAATCGTTGTTTTTAGGTATTATATTTTTACTTAGAAAACCGTAAAATTAAACAATAAAGACATTGTTCACAATCACTGATTGATGAATTATTATTCAGTAATTTATAATGATTTTTATTTATATTTATTTATATTTCATAAAATATAAATCAATTTGGAATTATAAATGGGGGGTTGAAATAATATGTTTCCAACAAAATAGGCTTGTTTTAATTCATTTACCTACTTTTTAAATAGATATTTATCATTAGCGACTATTATTAACGATAAATTTTAAAAAAATAATCATTTAAACATACCTTTTTGTGAAATAGTCGAAAACAATTAAAAAAAATAGGGAATCTTGCGGCGAAGAAGCAATTCTCTCAAGGACCTCTTTCACAGTGCTAGAGTCAAATACGGAATGGTTTGGGAAAGGCTGGAGTAATGCCCCACCCATTTAATTTTCTATTATGACCTGACGACAACCTGTCGGGGCCCGCCCCTGGGAACAACTCACAAAACCGACGTGTCGTCAGCTGCAGTCAAAGTGTTAAGGAGTTTAGAATTCCTACTGTTAAAATAAGCAGACACCACGCAAGTGTTAATATTTTATTATAACCTAAAATTTCGTAACATATGTTCATATTTCATGACAACATCAACCTCAACACCTACCTCTCCTCGAATCAGCCAAACACCAATGGAATTTTTTCGAACTTCAAATTTTTGTATGTACATTATGGTTATAATATCTAGTAATTTATGACAATCTGTCTTTGAATAAAGGCGGTAGTTTTCTAATGTTCCATTTAATGAAGATAGTTGCAGGCATTAGTGCCTATTAGGATGACCCAGAGCCCGTGGTATATATATACTTGGAGAATGTGTCAGAGCTGTTGGGAGATGAGTTACTGGTGGAGAAGATCAAAGAGATAGTTGCCTCCAAATGAAGACGGACGGCCCTTGGTGTACACCTCTGTATTTCCGTCTGCTGGAGTCTCTGCTTTATATCTACCTTCCAGCCCTATTTATAATACCTAACAGCCCACAAATTAGTACTCTTTTCCAGGGCTTATGGGCTCATCTCTCTAATGCATAGCTCAAAATCTGTTTATCGGCAAAGGATACCGTTCTGTGGCGAGATTATTGTTGTGGAAACTTGTCCGGTGTTTCGAACAGCGTCCAGATTTCTCTACACAATTTATGAATAATGCACAATTCATTAATAATTATGAAATTAGAGGAACCATTCCAACACTGAATAATAGAGGCAAACTCATAATCAGAACTTCTAATAACGCACTACTTCTTCAAAGCTATTCGTCCTGTCCTGCCAAATTTGGTGACCAATTTGCCTACACCAATACTCAGAGATATAAATATTAAAAGCTAGTTATGAAAACATTGATACGATATGTCATTTAATTTAAAAACGTTTTATAAGAGCGAAGCCTCTCACTTTTAGAAAACTTTTGGTCGTTTTTCAACATTCTCTTTTTGGAAGGAACCCTGACTAGATAAAAAGGATTGTTTCAAATTTGTTTTTGTCTCCATTTATGAGCAAACATTTTTACACTTACGAATTTACATAACACTAATTACCATTTTAATTATCAAGTATTGTTTCATTGGGTCAAATGTTGAAATGTTCTCTCTCTCTGTTTTATATTTTTTGGGTTTCGGTGCATTTATTTAAACATATTTTAATAATATATATTGAGTTGTTCTTTCATTGATAATATTTGACTTACTTGTAGGTTTTAGCAGATTTCCCTTAAGGGAAATCAGCTATTAAGGTCGTACTCATGCCGCGATTTTCGAAAAATTTCTTCAAATGTCCATCGATCCTACCCAGGAGATGACGAAAATGAGGTCCCTTCAAAATTATATATAAATGTGTGTGTGTGTGTGTGTGTGTGAGTGTGTGTGTGTCTGTTAACGCTCTAGCGGTCGCAATTTTTGTGTGATCGTTACGAAACTCGATATTAAACTGTTTTATGTAAAAAGACAGATCAAGTTCGTTAATGCCTGAAATCGGACCAGTGGGAGGGGGGGTTTAGAGGGGAGGATTTTCGACAATTCGAAATATCTCCGTTACTATACGTCGGATCGAAAAATTGTATAGAACTAATCTTATTGCAAATTAAATTTACTATAAATATTGTTATATACATTTATTCTCTATCTTGAATATTAACCGAGATATTTGCATTTTTATGAAGTCTGTGGTCGGGTGTAGTTCGGATTAGGTCGGCCGTTTCCGTAACTACTCGGCTCAGGTGGAAGCTTCTTCTAACCTTACCTGTCGTTTCTAACCTTACCTTACCTTCGTTACTTTTTGAGATTTATGCAAATACGTTCTGGTCATCCGCCCCCCCCCCTTCTTTAGTTCTTGGACTACTAAAATTTGAGTTATTAAAATATAAATTATTCTTACAATTCAGAAGCCGTTTCAGTTGGGAATTTATTTTAATTAACTGAAAGATTTCTCATTACTGTTTGTATTTAATCACGGTGGTGTTGTGTTACCAGTATGCAGATTTCTCTATAGTATAAATTCACATGGGAAATCTGCTTAGTTTAAGCAGACGCTGCGTGACGGACTTTTTTTCAATGTTCAGACTGGATGTTAAAGCTGTTCTATTTTGCGTATATATTTTTTTAAATGTTCACATTATGTCACATAGAGCTCTGAAGATGAGGGTGTATCCTTGGACCAGTTCTGCAATAATGAAAATAAATATTACCAAATATATAGACAACTACCTCAAATTTAAATGTAATTCTTGTGAACCAACATAAACAAACAGAGAATTGAATTACCTTATTAATTATCCGTGTGTTGTTCCATTATGTTGGACATCTGCTTAGCCTAAGCAGCCTCTACGTGATTGACTGATTGAATACAGGAATATGATGTTGTACGAAATATGAGTCCAGGTGGCTACTTATTGCAGAGTTCTCAGACACATTCACACTTAACTATTGGTCAACGAGCCATGAACATGGAATCAGAGAATAAATAGGTCTATTGAGTGTGGTAGGAATCGTAGAATCCTTTCAATATTACAGTCTGGCTGTAATTTCCATAAACTTTCGTTGATTTTGCAATTGGCATCATCACGTCGTTGTGGGTCAGCAAGCTCCGAAGGCCGGGTTCCCCTCCGTTACGTCTCTCTTCGTTGGTCCAACACCGCAGTAAACAAGAACACCCGTAGAAGGCAAATCGAAAATTGGCGTTTTTTTTATGGGTAATGCTGCATGAGGTAGACCGTACTCGACAACTTGCATGATTTTAGGATTTTTGTTTTAGGAGTCTAAAACAACCTTTGAATACTATTATTATAATTTTTTGTGTTAGGGGGGGGGGCGAGGAATGATTGGTCTTCTTGAGAAATAGCGTCTGAAAAAGGTTTTAGCTGTGGGACTCTGAAATTGAGAGGAATAAATCCCGAAATACCACGGCGTACCCATGCTGTAAGACTATTTTGCAGACTTCCCTTAAGAAGACGTATAAGGGCTAGGAAAAGTTAGTATATTGAATAAGATCCATTACTTTAAATAAGAGACGTTGCGAAGTTAAATTATCAGAGAAAGTTAGAGTTTGGCGGAAGTTGTCGGGGGTGGAGGCCGGGTGAGGGATGTGCCGTCAGAAGGCGGGACAATGAAGCGATAAAGTCCCCGGGATTGGATTAGCAAGTAGAAGGGAGCAACTGTTATTAGCGGGGCCTAACTTGCGCCACATAAGGGATATATATGTGCGAGCGCCATGTTGTTTATTAGCCGAGGGCTCTCGCTGCCTTTTGGATCATTAGAAGTGGGACACTAGCGACCTCTGCCCGGACTCCCAATAACGAAGATCCATGGGGGGTCTCGGGAGCTTAGATGGATGGCCCACGGCCTTTCCGATAATGACAATCAGCCTTCGAAGGATCGGATCGCATCTGTCTTAATACGCCATCCCAACCTCGCGCACATCTTTCTTTATTTACAAACTAGACCTTTCTTTTTGTCTCTTTCCCAAACTTTAAATAGGCAAATAATTCAGTTTATTAGGAATGATTTCTTCCTTAAAAAATTTTAAAGAATGTTTATAACATTATTGGCTTAAAATGTGTTGAGCAGATATATTTTTAGGAGGATATCTAACACTAAAACCAGTTCGTACCAAAGGGAATTATCCTTTCAAATAAAACTATAACCATTACAGTTCATAATAAAAAAGTCCGTCACGCAGTAACCTAAGCAGATTTCCCTCGTGAAGTTATATAATAGAGAAACCTCCATACGAGATCCAAACAGTTAAGGAAACGGCCAAACTAGCTTACGCGATCATCTTGTACACACTTAAAAAAAATTAAAATATCTATGTTAATATTCAAGATAGAGAATAATTGTATATAACAATATTTATAGTAAATTTAATTTGCAATAAGATTGATTCTATACAATTTTTGATCTGGTAAAAAGTCCAACAAGTAGGGACTGCGTAAACTAAGCAAATGTCTCACTTGTTGAATGACACACTGGTGATATCATTTTCTTGGTTCTATTTTTCCCTATGTAAGAAGCCTATGTAAACAGAATATATATGCCGGGGATGAGATGGCTAAAACTAGGAGTTTATAGAAAGCTAATAACAAGAAAATACAAATAACTTCCTTAATACTCGAGTTAGAAAAAAAATAAGTATTTCACTATAATGATTCTAAAACATTTCATGACCCAGCTCATTATAAGATATTCTCAACTATTTACCTCTAACCCTCCCCCTCTCTCCTAGAGAATACGGTGGATGATCAGTCATCTGGCGCCATTCCAGCTTGGGAAAAACTTACTTGAATTACTAACTACAGGCAGAGGATGGTTCCTTTTCATGAGAGAATACTCTGAAAACGTATTTTTTTTTCCCATTTGAAAAATATATTCAGGTGTTATTCTTGTTTAAATGATATTGGAAATTGAGGAATTCAAAATTGGTTCAGGTTCTACTTGAAATATGGGTAATTTGGTACTCTTCATATCCTGTCTGGTCTTCACCCAACGATCAACATTCTGCCGGTCAGATTTCGTTTTACGACAAGAAACAGGTCACCATAAATGAAGGGAAAAAACATCTCATTCCATGACGTCTTCTCACTCCCAATATAGTCCAGAATACTTGGTCTTTCATGGTGTAAACATAATTCCGCATGAGCCAACCGGTTTTTTACGAGGGAACCATATCAGAGATTGGTAATAAGCGACTCCTCCTACGAAGAAAGTCCATGAGTAAGCAGAGTGACTTATCTTCGGCTATTGAGTTTGAAGAAGATGCTTAACCCTCTGACTGCTATCTTTGTAGCCAGTCATAAACCAGCGGGAGAGCTGTAACTTTGTACGCTTCGATACAGCCAGCAGAGAGCTCTACACTTAACGTCGTAAAAACCTTCACTCTCTTCCCTCTGATACTACATCGCTCAATCTCTTCTTAGATATTTCCTCTCTTGGATCTGATGGATATGTCGAAACAAATGTTCTTAGCGCTGGAAAGGGGAAAATTTGAAAAAAAAAATAAATAAAAAAACCTTTCAAATTCCAACTTTGTTTCTGTTCTAAGCATCATGGAAATAAATGTGCAATTATTCCAACAGATAAATAGGGAAGTGATGAAATCGTTAATTGTTCCATATATCTTCTTAATTAGTTGGCAGGGTCAGCAAATAGAAAGCTGCCTCTTCGTTTTAAGATCTCTTTAGTGTCATAAATTATTAATGAATGAGGATTTATTCCAGGTATGGGCAATCTTTGACATGTTGTGGGTCAAACTTTGGTGTGCTGCTTTCAAGAGTAGTGCATTTTAAAGTAATGTTCATGACTTATAACGACAGATATCACCATGTAATTATAATACAATTTATTAAAATAACAAGACGAAATGAAAAAAGTAGGTACAATATTATAATTAAATTTGGAATTATTACTGACAACGAAAGTTAAAAAGCGACACCCAAATCAATGAGACACTTGAGCTTGAATTTGGGAAACTAATCCATCGATGTTTGGATTAATTCCACTGATGCAAAGATGTAAAGAATTTTCCAAATTATCGTCAGTCACGATTCGTCTTGAACGATGTTTTGATTTATTAACTTTCATCATTGAAAAGAGCTGTTTGCATTTATAAGTACTGCCAAACGCACAAATCTCTCCTCATTTTCCTCATTAGGAGTAAGTAGTGTAATATATTTGTTTAATTGGGTTTTTAAAAATGTCTCGCGGGCCAGATCAAATCACACAGCGGACCGGTCGTTGCACACATATCATTTATGCAATGAATATTTTACAACTTTTGCGAAGATTTGAGCCACCAAAAAGGTGGGTTTATAGCGCCACGAAACATTCAGGGTAACAAATAATAAAGAGATATTAAGATGAAGAAAAACATTTACTGGCCCCACCAACCATTCAAGGAGAATTGTCAAATATTTGGGTCAAAAATAACCCGTAGAATAATAATGCTAATTGTTCAGGTTATGAAAAGCATTATGGTGGTCCCTTCACAAAATATTGTTAAGTTTATTACAAAATCAGTAATACACGTTGTTTATTAGAGTTCTTTTGGATTGCAAAAATTAAACACACACACAAACACACACAAGTTTCAGAGTTTTTACCACTGCACAATTTATTTAACAATGTACTACACACTTGGTTAATTATTCTTAACTACTACTCACAGTATGCACTGATAGCTTCACTGTTCTTGATATTACACAGTCCAATAACTCCCTCACGATCACTGAAGTTCACAAAAACACGGTACTGCACTGATATTCGCGAAGTTAACGGCACTGCACTGTCTTAATCACGGCACCATACTCTTCTTTACTGAGTCCCGGCACAACACTGTTTTTCACAAAAAAACACTTTACCGCACTGCAACTAAGTTGTACTGTTGCACTGAATGCACTGATGATCACTAGAAGACAGCTGAGAACAAACTAACTGAACCAGGGCATGCTGCTTCCCTTTTTTAAAGCTTGTCGGAAAATATCAAAGCGGAATTGTCTGGACTCTTCGAGATCAGGACTAGTATTGCCGAGGACGAGCGGGACCATATGGCGGCACCCTTTGATCTTCCCAAATACGTGACTATCTCTGTTTAATTTTTCATGTTTTCAATTTTCGCAACAATATTTTTAAGCTCTAATCAATCTGCTTTCATTCAGAAATCTATACGTTTTATTATAATGTATTATCGTTTATACGTTATACCCATTTAAATTTTAAAAAATTTTACACGAGTAAACACCTCTATATTTTATACTTCTCATATCTCATTGGTTTTAAAGTTAAACCACTTTGCTTACTATATCCTTGTTTATTACAATTAATATTTATTAATGTTCAATTTTTGCATATCATTGTTTTCGCATAGCAAAAAGTTATTAGCTCAAATTTACTGGCTCACTCCAATTCAGTTCATACCTTGTATAAAACAACAGCAAAAAAAAAACATTGACTTTAATTTATGTAACTTTTGGTTATTTATATAATTAATCAACATTGTAGCGGAAATTTAAATTAATTAACATAATGTAATTAAAGAAAACAGTTTTCTCATTAGTTATGAAATTCTTTAATTCTTGATAATTTAAAATTTGGTATTTTGGTTAAATTAAACATAAAATTAAAATTTACAGTTAGTGTACCGACGTTGGGCCCACGCAGAGAGATGCTACTGTGGAGAACTCCGATGCACAGAAAGCGAAGCGATCCGTCCAAGCCGCTAGGGAGGGGGCAGACACCTCTGGACATGAAGGATGCCTTTATATCCGTCTGCACATTCATATTGTTCCTTCCTTTCTCCAGTTTTATTTCCATACACTCCTCCATGACCATCAAGTAATCTCTGACATCACTCTGGAGTAATTTGATCTGATGTTGTTCAATCCATATTGACGAACCATTAGAACTACCATTAGTTGCGTACTCTGAGGTGGGTATAAAACCTTGCCTGATTTCAAATGGTCCTTAATAGTTGTCGACCTTGCTGGCTATTCTTGTAACTTGCTTAATATTTTAGTTACGGAAAAAAAATTATAAAACAGTTATACAAAATCGATAGTTTAACAAGATTGGTTCTATAACATTTTTCGATTCAACTCATCATAACTGAGAAATTTTGAATTTAAAATCCACTCTCTAAACATCCTGGATTCCTGTTCCGAATTCAGCCATGAACTAATATTACTGAATTTAGGGAATGGCATAGATCAAATAAAGGTCAAAACGTCCGTCACGCAGGGGCTGCGTAAACTAAGCAGATTTCCCACGTGAAGTTTTACAATAGAGAAATTTCACGAGAGCCAAGCAGTTAATGAAAAGGCCGAACTAGCTTTTGGCGGGAAAGACACTTCGTCCGTTAGCCGCCCAGGATTTAATAAAAATGCAAATATCTCGGTTAATATTCAAGATAGAGAATAAATGTATATAACAATATTTATAGTAAATTTAATTTGTAATAAGATTGATTCTGTACAATTTTTCGATCCAACGAATAGTAACGGAGATATTTCGAATTTTCGAAAATCCTCCCCTCTAAACCCCCCCTCCCCGAGCCCCAATTTCAGCCGTTAACGAAGTCGATCTTTCTTTTTACATAAAACGACTAAATATCGAGTTTGGTAACGATCAAACAAAAATTGCGACCGCTAGAGCGGTATCAGACAAATATATACAGTTTTGAACGGACCTCATTTTCGTCATCTACTAGGTAGGATCGATGGATATTTGAAGAAAATTTTCGAAAATTCCGTCATGAGTACAACCTCAATAGCTGATTTCCCTTAAGGGAAATCTGCTAAAAGCGGAAATCTTAATTAATGAAGTCATCACACAACTTATTTACATGTATCTCACGATTAATGGTTCGTTAAAAACATTATTTGATATTTAAACTTGATATATATCAAGCTGCTTCATGATATATAGGTTAATTGATAACGTTTAATGACTAAATGTGGGGGTTTGCCAAAGCCTGAAATTATATTCAAACGTGGAAAAAAAATGTGACATCAAGATTAATCATTTCAATCAAGCTTTGTTATATAACTTTTTCCGTTGGAACTCATAATAGCGGAGTTATTTTGGATTACTGATTTTAGCTGATTTGCTTATGGGAAATCAGCTATTGAGGCCCTACTAATGACGCGATTTTCAAAACTTTTTTTCAAATGTCCATCGATTCTACACAGGAGATGACAAAATGAGGTCCGTTCAAAATTTTATATATATATATATATATATATATATATATATATATATATATATATATATATATGTCTGTTAACGCTCTAGCGGTAGCTATTTTTCCTCGACCGTTACTCGATATTTAAACGTTTTATGTAAAAATAAAGATCAATTTCGTTAATGACTGGAATCGGACCAGTGGGAAGAGGGGAAAATTTTCGAAAAATCGAAATATCACTGTTACTATACGTCGAATCGAAAAATTATATAGAATCAATCTTATTGAAAATTAAATTTACTATTAATATTGTTGTATACATTTATTCTCTATCTTGAATATTAAGAAATATAACGGGATATTTGCATTTTTATTAAGTGTGTGCGGATAACGGACGATATGAGATCGGCTGACTTAGCCAAAAGCTAGTTTGGCCGTGTTCGTAACTGTTGGGCTCACGTGAAATGTAATGTTTTCTCTATTGTAAAACTTCACGTGGGAAATCTGTTTAGTTTACGCAGCCTTTTATCTCCTCTCTAAAACCCTATTCTTCAAGGCTTATTTCAGACAATAACCAAAACGAGTTTTACATTTGCATTAAATGTTTTAATAACGACTGGACTAATATTCCTACCGCTGGCTAGGATATTGTACATATACATAAATTGATCGATACGACTTTTTCAACACCTCCTCTTCGGCAGACATTTGAAGAAATTTTTCTTTAATCGTGTGAGGAGTAGAACGACGAAGATAATTTATCTAATGGGTAATCAGTTAAGAAGTATGTTTCCATTTTGACAAGAGAGATGGAAGAGTTCTTCTTCCATATTTAGGATAAGTATATTTTTGATCCATGAAAAATCTAAATATACACCCATTCGGCTTATGAACATATCATTGATAAAGCGGTAGACGCCAACACTGCATTTATTTATACGGAAACCGGCCATTGGCTGGACAGCGAGACCAATCCCATGAAGGCTCATTAATGTGTATCTACCCACATATGTTTTGATAATGCTTGCATAAATTAAAACCTAAATCTGAAATGATTACTATCAATAATTCAGTGATATGGCTGTCAACCAGTTCGCGTCAAGCTCCGCCATTAATTCTGCGTAGATGTCAGTGTTCAGACAGTTTAAACTTGACAAATATAAATTGTGGATTGAGCTCATGTTAAATCATTCCCAAAATCTATATTTGTGTATACATTTTCGTGCTCTGCGTAAAAATAGTCACAGAATTGGTAATAAAATTAGTTTAGTTTATTTATCTTTCGCACGTTTTCGAATGTTACTTTTCATTATTTGATACCAACATTTGGGTCAAATTTTACTCAGTAATTAAATTCCTTAGTCCAGATTTTGCTAAAATAATGTGGTAACCTAAGGTAATAAGGTCCTTTCCAATTAGCCAAAATAGCATAAAACTAATGTTATTAAATAATTTTTTCTCAGGAAGGGTTGTGCAAAGTAAGTGAGCTTCCTAAGTGCAAAACGTCACTTTAAAAAATAGTTAAAATTTAAGATGAACATAAAATATTTTATGAATAATAGACATAAATGAATATCACCCTTAAAGTGAGGGGGACTGAAACACTAAAATACTATAAGTGTAAAATAATACTCCGTTAATATTGGAATTAGAGAAAACAGATGTAGCACACTATTTTATCAGTATTTTAGGCCTTATAAAGGTTTTGATCCTATCAACAATAATGTCGACACTTGCGAATGTAGATGATCTTACTCCTTCTAAAAATCCCCCTTCTGTCTAATTTCGTTTATTAATGGTTTACCTTTAGTCTGAAATGAAACGTTTAAAACAAAATAACATGTTTGATTGACTTCTTTAGATAATTGGTCTTAAGGTTATCACTCAAGAGATTTTGTTTAGCGAATACTTCATTAAATTCGTTTTTTTACTCGAGATTTTTACTTAGGAAAATGATATAAGCGTACATAAAAAACAACGTCTTAATTAACATGTTCAACTTGAGCCCATGTCAACCTGTATCAGTCATGAGAAAAACGTCATGAGTATTTGACTTTTTTGTTTTCCTTATAGAATCCAGAAGAAAATGATTAATCTGTACAATATTCTGAAATTAAATTTCTTCCCGCCTTTTAAGCAGATGATAGCCGTGGGCTATGGGCACACTCTAGACGGTTCATAAGAAACGGACTATATGAATTGGTCGTCAACCACACATCAATTCAAAATTATGAGTATTATTAAGAATGGTTGGAACATTTTTTTTTAAATTTAAATATATACTTTTCTTTTTTACATTACTTTTTTTCTAAATTAAATTATATATTTATCTTTTTTCACTTTTTAAATTAAAATGTGTATTTTTCTTTATTTCTACAACTTATTTTTTAAAAATTAAAATATATATTTTTCTTTTTCTTTTCAATACTTATTTTTTAAAAATTAAAATATTTATTTTCTTTTTTTTTTTCAATACTTATTTTTTATAAATTAATATATATATTTTTCTTCTTTTTCACTACTATTTTAAAAAAAATTAAAAACTATATATATTTTTACTACTTGTTTTTTAAAAGTTAAAATATATATTTTTCTTTTTTTTTCATTACTAATTTAAAAAAAAATTAAAGTATATATATTTTTTACTACTTGTTTTTTAAAATTTAAAATATATATTTTTCTTTTTTTTTCAATACTTATTTTTTAAAAATTAAAATATATATTTTTCTTTTTTTTTTCAATACTTATTTTATAAAAATTAAAATATATATTTTTCTTTTTTTTTTTTCACTACTTATTTTTTAAAAATTAAAATATATATTTTTCTTTTTTTTTTCAATACTTATTTTTTAAAAATTAAAATATATATTTTTCTTCTTTTTCACTACTAATTTAAAAAAAAAAATCAAAAATATATATATATTTTTACTACTTGTTTTTTAAAAGTTAAAATATATATTTTTCTTTTTTTTTCGCTACTAATTTTGAAAAAAATTAAAATATATATTTTTTTTACTACTTGTTTTTTAAAAGTTAAAATATATATTTTTCTTTTTTTTCACTACTTATTTTTTAAAAATTAAAATATATATTTTTCTTTTTTTTTTCAATACTTATTTTTTAAAAATTAAAATATATATTTTTCTTCTTTTTCACTACTATTTTAAAAAATATTAAAATCTTAATATATATAAATATATATATATATTTTAATTAGTAGTGAAATTTAGAAATATATATATATATATATATATATATATATATATATATATATATATATATATATATATATATATATATATTTTTACTACTTGTTTTTTAAAAGTTAAAATATATATTTTTCTTCTTTTTCACTACTAATTTAAAAAAAAATCGAAATATATATATATTTTTACTACTTGTTTTTTAAAAGTTAAAATATATATTTTTCTTTTTTTTTTCAATACTTATTTTTTAAAATATATATATATATATATTTTTCTTTTTTTTTCAATACTTATTTTTTAAAAATTAAAATATATATTTTTCTTCTTTTTCACTACTAATTTAAAAAAAAAATCAAAATATATATATATTTTTACTACTTGTTTTTTAAAAGTTAAAATATATATTTTTCTTCTTTTTCACTACTAATTTAAAAAAAAATCAAAATATATATATATTTTTACTACTTGTTTTTTAAAAGTTAAAATATATATTTTTCTTTTTTTTCACTATTAATTTAAAAAAATATTAAAAATGTATATTTTTTCCACTACTTATTTTTTAAAATTAAAGTATATATTTTTCTTTTTTTTCACTATTAATTTAAAAAAATATTAAAAATGTATATTTTTTCCACTACTTATTTTTTAAAATTAAAGTATATATTTTTCATTTTTTTTTTGTTATTTAAATACACATTTTTCTTTGTTTTCACAACTTTTTTTAAAATGAATATATATATATATATATATATATATATATATATATATATATATATTCATTTTTTCTTCACTATTTTATTAAATTTATTTATAAATTTATTCTTTTTATTCACTACTTTTTTTAAAATTTAAATGTATATATTTTTTTTCTGTAATCGTTGAATAATGGTAATATTACTAAACTGAAATGAGTGAAGAAAGTGAAACATTTTGCAATAGAGTGAAGAAAGTAATCACTTGTGAAGAAAGTGAATTACCTTCTTAATTAGTAATAAGTATAAATTAAAAAATAATTTGAAGTTGGAAATTAAATGCTTTTAAATGTTTCTTAACATTGTAAGAATTTATTTTAACAAAATAAATTGAGATGTTAATGAATTATTGGTGGAAATAATCAATATATTTTAAAATTTAAATATAATAATTATTACATTCCTTGTTTATAACCTCCACTTGTTTATAACTGCACCACTTCACAATCATCACTAGTTGTTTTAAAACTATGCTTATAACCTTTCACAACCATGCTTATAACCTACGAACAACCTACCATAATCTACACACCATCCTAATTTTGTTCATATTCTGGTTAGATCTGATCATGTATTACACGATTACAGAAAAAATTTAATATTACACTCATGACGAAAGTAGAATTTACAACTCTCGTGAAATGACCACACTCGCTTCGCTCGTGTGGGTAAACGTTTCACTCGAGTTGTAAAATGATCTACTTTCGTCACTTGTATAATAAATAACTATTTTCACTACTTATTTTTAAAAAATTAAAATATATATATTTTTTTACTACTTATTTTTTAAAACTAAAGTATATGTTTTTCATTTTTATACAATTTTTTTAAAAATATAAATAGACATTTTTCTTTGTTTTCACTATTTTTTTTTAAAATTAAAATATATATTTTTCTTTTTTTTCACTACTTATTTTTAAAAAATTAAAATATATATATTTTTTACTACTTATTTTTTAAAAATTAAAATAATATTTTTCTTTTTTTTTCACTACTTATTTTTAAAAAATTAAAGTATATATTTTTCATTTTTTTTAAATTTAAATACACATTTTTCTTTGTTTTCACTACTTTTTAAAAATTAAAATATATATTTGTCTTTTTTTTCACTACTTATTTTTAAAAAATTAAAGTATATATTTTTCATTTTTTTTACAATTTTTTTTTTAAATTTAAATACACATTTTTCTTTGTTTTCACTACTTTTTTAAAAATTAAAGTATATATTTTTCATTTTCTTCACTATTTTATTAAATTTATTTATATATTTTTTCTTTTGTTTAAAACAAATATATATTTTTCTTTTTTTTCACTACTTTTTTTTAAAATTTAAATATTTATTTTTCTTTTTTTTTTCTATTTTTTTTTAAATTAAAAAATATATCTTTCCTTTTTTCTATTTAAAAAAAATTAATATATATATATATATTCTTTTTTTCACTACTTTTTTTCTATTTAAATATATATATTCTTTTTCACTAATTTTTTTTTTTAAATTAAACATATATTTTTTCACTACTTTTTTTTAAAAAAAATTATCCAGATACATACAAGAACTTACACTAATATATACCTATTTACATCTTTATATATATAATTCTACTGTACATGTGTATGTCCCTGAACTTCTAAACGGCAGGACCGATTTGAATGATTCTTTTGTATATTTACGAACCAGCCCGGCAGATGGAGCTGGAGTGGGGGCTATCCTCCAAATAGCAAGGGAAACTGCTATATTATTGGAAATACTACCTACTTTTTTTTTTTTTAAATACCAAATTTTTCCTAGCTGTGGAATTTAGAATGGTGTTATTTTAGTTTAGGTTAGAGAAAGGGAAAGTGAGCCCCGAATTAAATTTTCCCTAAATAATTCCCGATGATAAAGAGGGTTTAGAGTTAGGGCTGGATTAGAAGGCTCCTACAGGGCTATAACCCCGGGGGGGCCAAATATGTTTATACCGCCCCCCCCCCCGAGGGAGGAACTTTATAGCGACGATTTGTAACGCTAAATGGCGCTATGAAACTGAATTTTCCGCTTACTTAAGTCCCTCCTACTCCCCACCCTTTAGGCATATAGAGATTAAAGACTTAGCCCAGTTATATAATTCCTTAAATTATATCGCCTATCGTCTAACTTTTACTTAATTTAATTTAATCGCTTCCCGAAATTTAATAGACCCCCCACTCCTTTTTGGAAACTTATATAATTATTTTAAGGACTATCCTCCCCCTTTGAGTCGGAGCGTTCTCGTTAATTGCTTTGGGAACTTCCTGTTTAATCGAAATTTAATTTAACCTATCTGGAATTATTCCGAGGCTCTTAATTTCAAATTTTAATAATTATTCCCTTTAATTCTGCTAATGAGATAGTAACTGGAAATATGTATTCCATGACATATGTATTCCATGAAATATGTAATTAAGCATATTTTCGATGTCCAATAGACATTTCATAATTTCATGAGTCACGTAGATCATATCTAATGCCATTGACGTTAGTCTACAAATATGGAAATACGTCACACGGGTTCAATATATATATTTATTCTCAATAAATGAAAATTGGTATAAGTCATTTAAGGAGTTCAGGAATGTTTAATATTCATCTGAAGTATAGCCTTGTGAATAAATGAAAAATTATTTATTAACATCCACTTTTTGCTACTATGGCTAATTGGGACGGGGTATCTACAGATTACCACCCTTTTCTAGCCAGAGTGGGGCTAAGGATTTTATTTAATGAATTCCGTCACTAAATAAATTCCTCTATCCAGGCAGGAATCGAACTCGCCACTCTAGGTTTACAATGTGAGATTAAAGCCAACAACTCACACGGCTAACCTGAGCCCCGTTAATAAACGAGACTACAAGGAGATTTGATATTAACACGACTACTAATTCGGATCACTCATTTTTGATAGAAAAAAATGGAACTCTTTCCTCGAATGAACTCCTTTTCGTATTTTGTCTGGCTTGAAATAGTTCACTTAACTGTTAAGAACATACTTTCTGAATGTGTTCAACTAATACTAATACTAAGTGACTTATAAGAATTACTGAAGAAGGGCTGACTATAAATTATTGTAATCCTTCAACACCATAAAACTATACATTTTTATTTAAAAAGTCCATCACGCAGGGGCTGCCTAAACTAAGCAGATTTCCCAGTGTGAAGTTATAAAATAGAGATATTTCCATACGAGAGCAGAACAGTTACGGCCGAAGTAGCTTCAGGAGGGAAACTCACTTGTCCGTTACCGGCCCACATTTAATAAAAATGCAAATATCTCGGTTAATACTCGAGATAGAGAATAAATTTATAATAGTTATTTATTATACAAGTGACGAAAGTAGATCATTTTACAACTCGAGTGAAACGTTTACCCACACGAGCGAAGCGAGTGTGGTAATTTCACGAGAGTTGTAAATTCTACTTTCGTCACGAGTGTAATATTAATTTTTTTCTGTAATCGTGTAATACATGATCAGATCTAACCAGAATATGAACAAAATTAGGATGTTGTGAATATTATGGTATGTTGTTGGTAGGCTATAAGCATGGCTGAGAAAGGTTATAAGGATAGTTATAAAACAACTAGTGATGATTGTGAAGTAGTGCAGTTATAAACAAGTGCAGGTTATAAACAAGGAAGGTAATTATTATTATATTTAAATTTTAAAATATATTGATTATTTCCACCAATAATTCATTCACATTTCAATTTATTTTGTTAAAATAAATTCTTACAATGTTAAGAAACATTTAATTTCCAACTTCAAATTATTTTTTAATTTATACTTATTACTAATTAAGAAGGCAATTCACTTTCTTCACTGTAGTAGTAAGAAACCTCTAAACCTATTCACGAGGGACGAATAGTTACGGAAATGGAGGCCAGAGCTCTTGGCGGAAAGCCCGAACATAGCCGACTCCTGCCGACCACACGCAGAATACAAATGCAAATATCTCAGTTAATGTTCAAGATACAGAATAAATATATAGAACAATATTTATAGCAAATTTAATTTGCAATAAAATACATTATATACAATTTTTCGATCCGACGCATAATAACGGAGATATTTTGAATTTTCCAAAATCCCCCCTCTAAACCCCCCCCCCCGCCCACTGGTCTGATTTCAGCCATTAACGAACTTGATCTTTGTTTTTATATAAAACGATTAAATTCCGAGTTTGGTAACTATCAAACAAAAATTGCGACCGCTAGAAAAATACAAAACAGACAAATATATATATATATATATATATATATATATATATATATATATATATATATATATATATATATATATATAAAATATTTTGAACGGGCCTCATTTTCGTCAACTCCTGGGTAGGATCAATGGACATTTGAAGAAATTTGTCAAAACTCGCGTCAGGAGTACGACCTCAATAGTTGATTTCCCTCAAGGGAAATCTCCTAAAACTAAGAGTTGGTATAGCCACCTTAAAATAAAAGAAAAATATCTACAGTCGTAGGACGGCACGGTTACATTTTCTCCACTGTATATTAATGGTAGCAGATTCTAATTCTTTAAGTTTAGGTTTGGTAAAAGTTTTAAATGTAGTTGAAAATATGTGTCAGTTGGAGGTGTTTCGTGATTGTTGCGATATGACGGCTGTTGTCGTGTAGTAGTTCTGATAGGTTCGTGGGTAAGTTCTTGTCAGTTATTAGTCTGCAGTCTGTAAGTAAGTGTTTGATAGTTAGTTGCGTATTACACAGTATACATAAAGGTGGTTCAGTCCTAGTCATGAGTGTTCGTGTGTAATCCGTGAATGGCCGTACCTCAACCGAGCAAGGACTACTTCTTCTCTTATAATGTCCCGATTACTTGGCTGCCATTCACGAATAGTGTTTTTATTTCTCGTAGTTTTATATCTGTCTGATGCCATTCCCCTTCCCATTTTAAGGTGACTTCTCTTTTAATAAGTTTAATGGCGTCATGTCCAGTAATGTGATCAGTGTGTAATGTGTCAAGTACAGTCGCTTTAATTTGCATGTCTGTCAGCCAAGATATTTTCCGTGATGTCTGCGTGTATCCAATGAATAGTTATTATTTTATTCATTTGTGTTTGTAGGTCCGGAGCGCTCCAGTGTCCTGAAATCACAATTAGTCTACATGCCATTTAAAGCTTGGGTTTATTCTATTTTTATTACAGTGTATAAAACATTCGTCATAAGTTAGCTTATTGGGAAACCCAATTAGCCTTAATTGCAAAAAGTGGACGTTAACTAATAAAATATTGTGATAATCCTATTCAGTAGGATACTCTATATTATTTAACATTATTGAGGTTGAAGAGAAACTCATTTTTAACTATTATAAACCTTTGATCTCTTTACTTCCTTGTACGAAGTAAAGGAAATATTGCAATTTCGATAATCTTCGAATTTTGACTACTTTTGGCGGCGTTATCTGTTCGTACGCTATTATATCACATACTCGAAACCGCTTAACATTAGCATGTTGATATTTCATACTTGGGATTGTAATGTTTAGTTGTGCACCTCACCTGCTGATAGAGATAGATCAAGGGGGAGAGGGATTTAGAGAGGCGCGATATTATAAAATTGACAGATTCTCCGTAACTGTTAGAAACATAAATAATGTATAGGCCCTTTTTTTGCTTAAAAATAATTATTTTCACAAAATGTCACCCCTTTTCTTATTAATATAAAAATATTATCCTCGCCACAATTCTATTTAGTTTAATTCAATTAGTTGTGTTTTTTAATATAGTACATTGAAGAAATTCATTTTATATACACAAATTTCATTTTTATAATTGAAACAATTTAGACTACAATCCATTTTTTTAGACGGATCCATTTTTGTAAACGCCCTTTGACAGTTCTTTGAAGCACAGTAGTAAATGTAGGTACATCTAGTGCTGGATACAATATATATGACAACCCAATAATAAAACGCATCCGGCACCATCCGAAATAAGTCATTTAAAAATTGATAAATTCCTCAAAAGTTAAAAACCGGTGTGTGTAAATTCTTTTGCGGGTAAGTATGTTAGTTTAGGCTATCTCGACCAATATTTTCAATTGATCGTTACGGAATTCGATATTAAAAATCTCGAGTTCATTAAAGGCCGAAATCGTTCTAGGAGGTGAGAGAGTTTAGGGCATTTTAATAGCAATTTAATATATTTAATAGGGGCTCAGGTTACCCATGAGAGTGTGTGACCTTAATCTCGCATGGTAAACCTAGAGTGGCGAGTTCGATTCTCGCCTGGGCAAAGGAAATTATTTAGTAACGAAATTCATTTACATCAAATAACATCCTAAGTCCCACCCAGGCTAGAAAAGGATGGGCACCTGTAGATAGCCCGTCCCAATTAGTCTGAGTTGCAAAAAGTGGACGTTAATAAATAATAATATATTTAATAGAATTTTAATATTTAAATTTGAAAATTTCTCCATAATTACACTTAATTAATTAATTATGTTACCAATATTTGTAATATATTCAAGTTTGTTAAACAACCTATTTATTACAATTTACAATAAAATAATTTTTATCAACTCGTACATAAAGAGAGCTATTAGTTGTATCAAGAGAGCTGTACCTGCTATCAATCAGTAAACTCCCAATGTACAGCGCGGTTCACACTTAAATATCATTTTACGTTCTACTTTAAGATTGAAAGAAATGTCTCGCTTGCTTAGGATTCTTACGCATGTGAGAAGTAGAGAATAGAATTTGAGATTATGTCATCGATGGTTCATTCCAGTTCAGGGTTGACTGAATCAATGAAGAACTATTAAGAAAAACGTGAAATAAAATAGAAAATAGTTAAATATCTAATACAAGACAAGCTATTAAATCTGAACAAAAAAAAGTGTTGAACATCGTATAGTTTAAGAGAAAATTAATTGCGTACTTATGTTTATCTTGTCTCTCAGAATGGGAAACATTATCAAAATATAATAGCATATAATGGTTCATAATTAATTATACGGGGCTGTCGTCGGGTCCCTTTGGCATTAGCCGACGAAAGATGGTGATTATTTTGATAAAAATGCTCCACAACTCATCGGACTATGAGAGCCTAGGCGGCGAGAGGTGTAGCCCAGATCAAAGGCGGTATTATTTATGAGTCTCCTTTATGTTGGTAGACCTGCCTTTATGAGTTATCATAAATAGGATAAGGGTGCTCAACCTGTCATAACATAACGCCACTTTTCAACTCTACAGCTATTTCTGTTAATGTCCACTTAGTAGAGATTCATTTTATTTTGTGAGATTTTTTTTTTTTATTTCTCAGCTGGGCACTAGATTAATCGTACTTTAGATAATGAACTTGGGTAACAGGTATTCTGCCAGTTCATTTGGTTCGGGAACTGTATCTTTGCCCAAACATACACAAGATTCCGTCAGTTCAAAGACGTCGGCCGGAAACATTATTGATATAAATCTTTGGAGGTACCTTGTCAAATTTCAAGGTGAAGTATAAAAACTCCAAAGTTTAGTAACAGTGGATCATATTCAAGGTTTACCAAGGAAAATAGATAATTATTATTAATTCAATCTTCAGTAATTAAACCTTAAGTACTTTTCTTAAATCAAACGTCAGGTCCCATTTTCAAAAACGTATGGCTATTTACGTTAGCTCTAATTTTCTTTTAGCTGACTTTCCTTGAGAGAAAATAGCTATTGAGGTGTACTGACGATTTCATAAAAATGCAAGTGTCTGTCGCACACACAACACACACACACACACACACACACAACACACGCACACACACAACACACACACACACACACACACACACACACACCCACTCTCTCACTCTCTCTCTTCCCTCCCCCCCCCCTCACTCTCCCTCCATCTCTCCCTCTGTCAGTCTGTCTCTCTCTTTTAGGAGATTTCCCTTACGGGAAATCAGCTATTGAGGTCGTACTCATGACGCGATTTTCGAAAATTTTCTTCAAATCCCATCGATCCTACCCCGGAGAGGACGAAAATGAGGTCCGTTAAAAATTATATATATATATATATATATATATATATATATATATATACATATGTGTATATTTATATATGTGTCTGTTAACGCTCTAGCGGTCGCAATTTTTGTTTGATCGTAACCAAACCTCATATTTAATCGTTTTATGTAAAAAGAAAGATCAAGTTCGTTAATGGCTGAAATCGGACCAGTGGGCGGGGGGGGGGTTTAGAGGGGGGGGGATTGTGGAAAATTCAAAATATCTCCGTTACCATATGTCGGATCAAACAATTGTATAGAACCAATCTTATTGTAAATTAAATTTACTATAAATATTGTTCTATGCATTGCTTCTCTATCTTGAATATTAATCGAGATATTTGCATTTTTATGAATTTTGGGCCGTAATGGACGACTGAGTTTCCCGCCAAAAGTTCAGCCCTTTGCCGTAACTGTTCGGCTCTTGTATGGAGATTTCTCTATTGTATAACTTCACGTTGGAAATCTGCTTAGTTTACGCAGCCCCTGCGTGACGGACTTTTTTATTTGTTTGATAGTGAGGAAATTCGATATTAGAATAGACGTTCTATGTCGCTCACGGGGATCAATTTGGCTAACTGCTGAGATTTGACCAGAACTTAGAAGGGAAAAAAAAATCAAATGACTCCATTATTAAAAGTCGGAAAAAAAATATTTTATTACTATTGTGTTCTATTGTACAGTTGTTGTTCTCATTTTCTTCATAACTCGTGTATTATTATTATTTTCAAAATCCCACTCCTAATTGTCTATTTTTTTTTTTTAAGGGAGGGAGTCACAAAAAAGTTTAATTTATGTTTATATAGGATTCTTACTACGGAAATAAAGAGCTTAGATAATGATTCAAGGGCACTGAAAATCAGCTATGTTTACGGAGCGCTTTCGTGATATATTTGTTTTTCGTATTGCTTAAATATATATGAGTGTGGGATTTAACATTTTCATTCCATAATTGTATATCATCATTCATTGAAAACATCATATTCAGGGACTACCTTTATTTACAAATTTGATCTATTTTTCAATTTAAATTAAGTAAGTGAGTCAATTTGACTGCATGATAGAAACACTGAAGATGCTGGTAATCGTCTTTAAAAGTGGTAAACATTCACCATGATAGGCATGAGTTTCATCATAGAAAATTGGTGTAAGCACATAACTAACTAGTAATGTATATGGATTAGATTAATTAACGGAAAATAATTTTTTGATATTCAGGTTGATAACAGGCAACTATTGTTTACAAGCATTGCTTTATCATCAGATTGAAAATTATTACTCCAATTTGTTTTAGTATCTCAGTAATAATATTCTTAGCAACAACTTATCCAATGTGCATTAGCATGAACGATAATTTCTGTTCATTCGAAATGAAATAAAAGTCAGAAACGGAACAATAAAAAAAAAAGCGATTTATTACAGAGACAACAAAATAGATAAAATGAAGGCTAAATGTCAAGTGACTAAAAGGACAGACGATGAATGACCTTTCTAATTTTTTTTTTCAGGTGATTGAAAGTCCCATGAAAGAATGAATGATTTGTGACAGCAACTCTGGAAGCGATTGAACTCTGACCGATTCCATGAGATTGGTCCGTGTTCATTTCTGACTTTTATTAAATTGAAATTTCATTGATTGTTTCTCATCTTTTGTGTTCTTCTCTTTTGAAATTGGTTAATTGAAAATTCATTTTTTTTTAAATAAAAAAATTTGAATTATTACTATCAAAAGCTGAAGAATGATCTAATCCAAATTATTATCTTCGTCAAAGGTAGGGCATAATCTCCAGCAGGCAGAAAGTCACTAGCTCGGAAATGTAATAATAAGAAAAATTATTGAATTGGAGTTGGTAGAAAAATTCTGATTTTGAATTTATTTTTAATTGTTTCATTATTATATTTCTTTACAACTCTTTAATCATTTTTAACAATGAAATTAATATTCGTCCAATACCCATCCCAAGCTTCAAATTTAAAACAATATATTGGTTGTAATGTGATGAAAATGAAGGTATATATAGAGAGCAGAAATCGACCCAATCAAGAAACCTTTTATATTTTAACGAGGGGTAACACGCTTTATAAATGACCATTAGCCATAATGCTTTCTGCTAAATTTCTGTTTTGTTGGGGAGGGTGGATTAGAAACATTTTGTAAGTAACTACAATATTGTAATGCATTTTAGGAAATAACTTGTTAAGTATTATTCAAAGTATCTAGATTTTTGTCCAAGTTGACGTATATTTGGAGGGCCTAATTTAGGATTTTTTGCTCTTTTATTTGCCTGCATTCTATTATCTATTAGAAACTCTTTATTGAAAATTACATATATAATGTAGTATTTACAAGTAGCATAAGTACACTGTTCGAAAGTGGCAGTGTTCTTCGTTGAGACATATTCAGTACATTTCTATAATAATAGGATGTTCATAAAAACCTTCTATAATAAATACGATGTTCATAAAACAACACATTTAAACTCACTTTAACTAATATATAAAATTCTTTTTAGCAGATTTCCCTTGAGGTATTGAGGTTGTACTCATGACGAAATTTTCGAAGTTTTTCTTCAAATGTCCATCGAGCCTACCTAGTAGATGACGAAAATGAGGTCCGTTCAAAACTGTATATATATATATATATATATATATATATATATATATATATATATATATATATATATATACTTGTCTGTTACCGCTCTAGCGGTCGCAATTTATGTTTGATCGTTACCAAACTTGATATTTAGTCGTTTCATGTAAAAAGAAAGATCAAGTTCGTTAATGGCTGAAATCGGACCAGTGGGAGGGGGGGTTTAGAGGGGAGGATTTTCTAAAATTTGAAATATTTCCGTTACTATACGTCGGATCGAAAAATTGTATAGAATTAATCTTATTGCAAATTAAATTTACTATAAACATTGTTATATACATTTATTCTCTATCTTGCATATTAACCGAGATATTTGGATTTTTATTAAATTTGGGCCGATAACGAACGTTTCGAGATTCCCGCCAAAAAGTAGTTCGGCCCTTTGCCGTAACTGTTCGGCTTTCGTATGGAGATTTCTCTATTGTATAACTTCACGCGGGAAATCTGCTTAGTTTACGCAGCCCCTGCGTGACGGACTTTTACATGTTACGCATCTTCCAGAGCACTCTTACATAAAAACCAACGTTGGTTAGCAAAAACACCTTGCTAGAAAAGGATAGCAACCTTTAGATAGCTGAACCCAATTAGCCATAGGAGCACAAAGTACATGCCAATAAATAAATAATAATAAAACCAGCACAAAAATAACAGAGTCAATCTCTTGCCGGGAAGGCCACGTCTCAAGAAGACAGCAGAAATGTGTTTGTGATGACTTTTGTATGGCATCAAAACTTTTAGGTGTAACATAAATTAGACTAGACATCGAGAATTTGTAAGAAAACCATTTGGATAAGGAGGTGATTGCGCCATGTTATTGGCATATAAATGTGTTTACTAAACTAATTTTATGAATTTAAAATAAATGTTGCTGTGGCTAATTATCTGTCATTTTATAAAGCATTTTTAATGGATTTATGATCTCGGGAGGTTCCCCGCCTTGATTAAGTAAAGCTTGAGACGAATGGACCTTCACCAGCCATTGACTATTATTAATAAAATTTCACTATTTATTTTGTTTTAAAAATTCAAATAGGATATTGATGACCTTTTTGAACAGCCAACAACAGACGCAATATTCCTAGAGCATTTGGACTAGTAGTGCTACCGTTTGAAAGTAAACCATATATTCATGGCCAATGTTTATTTCAATTATACGCTGTGTGATATAGATGTGTGTTCATTTACTCACTGGTTTCCTAGCAACTGTAATACTTAGTTTTTTTAACACCAACATTTTTCCTCTTTTTATTTAATTAAAAATGGGGCTCAGGTTAGCCATGCGAGTTAAAGCCTTGAACTTTATCTCACATGGTAAACCTAGAGTGGCGAGTTCAATTCCCGACTGGGCAAAGGAAATTATTTAGTGACGAAATTTATTAAATAACATCCTAAAATCCCACCCTGGCTAGAAAAGGGTGGTAACTTGTAGATAACCCGTCCCAATTAGCCTGAGTTGCAGAAAGTGGACGTTAACAATTATTAAATATTTTCAATAAGCCAACCCAGATTTAAACCTTCGAATAAAAATCTGGTTTAAATAATGTTCAATCATTAAAATTCTAGTTATTTTTTATGATTTAATCAATAGTTGTATTGTTAGCCGTTGGATATAGCAAGCTAGTAGAGGATCGTTGGGTGTCGGCTATAGAATGGTTTCTTAATTCTTCTTATAGAGAATTTTATTGGAAGTGCTTACAGTTTCGGGCATCTGAAACCTTTCACATTAACATAGACCCCAATAGCATAAACTGCAAAACAAACAAATAATATTTCCTACCTATGCACACATTTTTAAAATACTTCACGCTCCTTGACCGTTCATCTTTTTGGTCCCCCCTCGCCCTATCCCCACCTACCTCTACCTTATCCTTCATTCGCGTAGTCCCCACCAAATGCAGTTTGTGCTCTCTGCTTTTCCTCCATATGAAACTGGTATGCACCTTATCTAATTCTTTTAGTTTATCTATCTCTATTCTTATCTTATACATCTCTGCTATAGTGATTACATCCACCCCCACCTTTTTTCGTTTTATAGTCACCTTTCATTTCTCATATAAAATTATGTCTTTGAATTTTACGACCTTTGTACATATAAAAGAGAATATTATGATATTTTTGTTTTCCACAATTTTTCACAAATTAGTTCAATTCTTTTGTTTTGTCATAAGTCAGCTCTGAAGAAGGGGACCAATAAAATTCTCTATAAGAAGAATCAAGAAACCATTCTTTAGCCGACTCCCAACAATTCTCTACTTAATTGATTTAATATTATTTAATCATTTTAGCAGAATAATTTATTGTGTAAATTAGTTGTATGTTGTTTTCTCTTCATTATGTACTCATTTGTCTGCTTCTTAGCGAGAATGTTTTTTCCATTGATTTCAACATTTCAGTAATGCCAGTCTCTTATCACCAAAGCCCTAGAACTGATATCAGCAATTGCCTTCTCTCAATGGAAGAAGAGAACTACTTCAATTTAACTTGGGCTACTGTACATTCATGGGAACTGATAACGCATAGAATTTATGTACTACGGTAACATTTCCGCGTTATTCGTAGCCACATATATACATGGCTATTGTATGTATGGTGCGGGCTCCGTACGCGTCTGTGTGTGTAACCGACCACGGGGGCTTGAATAAATGACTATGATTTGGGGGGAGAGATAGAAGCCGGACCCTCTGAAATACGGGGAGGGGGGCTATTTGTATTGTGTGATATAGCACATGCACACACACGGGCGCGCACGCACACATAGACGGCGAGTGAGGGGGCCTACATATCCAGGGATAAATTGCGAGGGAAGCCCAGATATTGGGCCCCATAACTCAGAGGCCCGCTGCTGGTGGGCCTTCTCTGAAATGAATAAATCGCCAAGAGCCACGCCCCCTCACCGCCCCCACCTCAACCTTTTACAGCTAGAAATTCTCTCTCTGCCCTTCTCCAGCTTGATAGCTGTCCGACTTATCCTTTCAGTCTTGGACATTTTGCCTCCTTTTTGTACCATCTCAAAATTTTACTGAGAAAAATGTTATCTCAATATAACTTCGTTGAAGACCCCACACCTCCTATGAAACCCCCAACACAGTTTTGATATCGATGTTTTTGAAAACATAGTTTTCAGTTCTCTATGGCGGTGAAAAACACCAATTACAGAATTTTATTATTTTTCAACATGATTAAAACTTTCTATCAAATCTTAAGCTTTTCCCATTTGAAGTTCTTTAATAAACACCTTTCATCTATTTATGAATGACAAATGGAAGATTTTTGGTCTACTGAAATGAAGACAAATTTTCTTGAATCCCATGTTTCCTACTTGTGAAAACCATTTGTAAAGGACCCCCCTTAATATTCAGAAAATTCCACAGCAGGCTATCCAATCATCCTAATCCAGAAGTCCTAGCCCTTTCCAGCACTACTCATCCATATTCCCCTCCACGGCGCCTCAAGAGACAATGGCCCAGAGATCTCCTAAAGAAAATTCATTATTTAACAAAAAAATTAACCGAGTTTGGTAAGAAAAACATTTTTGTAGAACTAATAACTCCCGTAATACTGATGAATTTAAATGTTGGCATACTATATATTCGAAACGGATTCGGATTTCTTGATAATATAAAACAAGTAGATGCTCCATATTATTTTACCAACCGCACCCTCCGTAAAGATCTTAATATCCCATTTGTAAAGGACCTAATTCCTCTGATATTCAAAGAATTCCACAGCAGGCTATCCAATCATCCTAATCCAGAAGTCCTAGCCCTTTCCAGTACCACTCATCCATATTCCCCTCCACGGCGCCTCAAGAGACAATGGCCCAGAGATCTCCTATAGAAGTGTAAAGTGAAGTGATAGCAGTGGCTATTTTCTTATCAAGTGCCATTCCTCCTTAGCTCTTGACTTCCTTGCCAGGCAGGGAGGTGCTGCTCCTCTCATTGTGGTGAAGGGGTGTAGCTTCTGTCGAGAGTGATGGAGGACGATTGCATTGTACATATCGCTTTACAAAATGCATTTAATTGCAGACTGTAATATTCTTAATAAAATAAAATAATGTAAATCCTTGTGAAAAGTCCAATGAAAACAATAAATAGCATTGAAGCAGTGGAATACATAATTCGTTGTACATTAGATTTATTTAATTTGCATTTTTTGGTGTATTGCCATTTTTCGACGCCACACAAGTATTACAAAAATTGTCCGATTTTTGACACTAATAATCTTGGCCATTAGTGCACATGATTGTTATATATCTTTTTTTTTAACTATGCAATAAAAATAATTTTATAAACGAATATTACTAGACCCACGAACGCACAGGCACACGCACGCACTCTCTCTCAAGCACACACACTAGGGGGACACTACATCTTTATGGGGGTTACATTCCTGTGCATAGTGAATGACTGGTAAATAATTTCCAACTAGCAGAACAAAGTCTTTCTCTGCTGTTGCAGCAAGGGTTAAACGCTTTATCTAAAGAAATAAATATTCCGAAGGGCCTGCAATAATAACGACCGAGATGGGGATATGACAAAACCATTTTTATATTAGTTTTATTTTTTTGTATCTTTATGTTTATATGGTAAAATTTTAATTTAATTTATAATAGTTTAGTTTAATTTATAAATAGTAAAATAATAAACATACATGTCAGTTGTCTGTAATAGAGGATCATTGGTCCTATGACAATAAAATCTATCTATCAATCTAACTGAACTAGGGCAAACAAAATCACATTTAATTGGACCACATTTTCGTCATCTATTAACGTTCTTCCTTTGTTCTAGTTTTTTTTATCGTTAAAAGGTACCACTATAAGTCACTCATGCAACTCTTCCAATTTTGGACACATTCTTAGATGGCACAGAATGATCAAAGTACATACGCGACGAGAAGCGTATGAGATAGCTCACGTCAGGAGAATGTCTCATGCTGAATACACATTGACAATTTGCCGAATACCTTATGAACATCTCACCATCATTATAATATGAAGACCAAAACCTCAACTGGTCAACTTGCATATCAAACATAGACAATGTAAGGAATGACTGTTGAAATATTCTTCAATGAAATAATTGGAGAATTTAGTACTATAACCCTGCTGACATATAAGTTCCCAAAATATGAGCTTTCTCAAAATATAAACACAAGATTTCCACGCTCCGAAAATTCTCCCAGCAAAGCATTCTTGTTCAAGTTGGACAAAAGAGAAAATAGTATAAAAATATGATTAATCTAAACCCTTCATTATCTACCCCTCAATTCACTGAATATGGACGAGTTTCTGCAAAATGCTCAAGGAAGAGTAACAATAGTTGGCTCGAAAACTAGCCACAAGGAAACTGTAAACGAAACGCAGACCTGCCAGAAGTCTAGAAATACCAGTTGACTGCTCCAAGCCATATGTGCGAATGCTCATGCTGTCGAGGTACAAAACAACACCAATCAGAGGCTAGAAAACAGCACAATTCCTGCCTCAAAGACTGGGCAATCTGGAGCAACTTCAATATGCATAGCTACGGTGAATTGAAAAACGACAGTCTTCAGCTGCAGCCAACCACACACTTGTTTCATCTGTGATAAATATGCACCAATAAAAAAGTCAACTTAACAGATCAACTGCGTGAACTTAACAGATTTCCTACGTAAAGTTTTACAATAGGTAAATCTACATACTGGTAAAACTTAACACCACCGTGAGTATTAAGTGAATAAATACAAATGATAATGAGAAAGGATTAAGACATTTTATTTTAATAAATTCCACAACAGGAAGCATCTAAATTGTAAATAAAAAGGTCAGCCAATACCTTAGAGCGGAATAGATTGATAGAAATAATCTTGATCGGAAAGAAAAACAATTAAGTACTGAAATATATCTGAATAATATATATTAATTTAATTGCAAACTATTTATTATATCTAGAACTGTAATTTATAATGAATCAGAATAATCTCAATAACTCTAATATAATCTCATCATGTATCTTATCTAGAAAAGATTTGTTAAACACAATATTTAACATTTCGGTTTGAAATAAGATGGCACATGATATATTAATATATTCTTAACGTGCGATAACTGAATGTGGGGGTTTACTGAAGGCTGGAATCTAAACAATGCTAATATCTTGGTTAATATTGAAGATAAAGAAAACATGTACATAAAAACATTTAGAGATTGTTAAATTTAATAATATGAATTTTCGTATTTCCCCCCTCTAATTCCCCTCTCCCACTTCTCCAATTGCAGCCGTTAACGAACTTGATCTTTAATTTTACATAAAATGTTTAAATATCGAGTTAAATAACGATCAAACAAAAATTACGTCATGGGCACGACCTCAGTAGGTGATTTCCCTTATGGAAATGTCGAATGGGACCACTTGCTTATCAATAATTAACAACCCTCATCAGTCTAGCAGCACCCAATCTTTCGAAACCCAATTCCTGATGTAATCAAAAGAGTCTTCAGGGAAGTGCTCAATGCTAAAACTCCGGCTCGCAAAATGTGCTAATTCATTTTGCCTTAGTGTATCTAGTCTCTGACTCATGTCATATTTTCTTAATGCATTAGACAGCTGTACACGTAGGTGGTTCACCTTTGTCTTCAGAAGATGTCATGACCCTTGTACTAATGGTGTCCTTGTGCCCAATGCTACTGAAATCCAGAGATCGAATTCCCTTGTGGTGTTCAGACTGAACCAAAGTTCAAAATGTTTTCCAGTTGCTTCCACAAATTTCACTGGACCAATAGGAAGCCTATACCAAGTTTATGAAATTTTGATACAGTATTAAAATGAGACCTGCAAACCTCAGTAAAATCTTCTTTCATTGCATTTTGCTAACATTAAGAGAAATGGAGTTTAGGTTGTATTCGACATACTAACTAGTTATAGCTTAATTTCTGGCTCAGTGCGCCAAGTAATTATAAGCCTTTAAAATATCTTAAGAATATTTTTCTGAATATTGAATTGCCCGGGAGATAACAACAACTCAATCTCTCTCAAAAACAAAGCTTTTTATTTAAGATGTGCTAATATTGTTTCTCTTTATTAAATGTAGGTTTGGTTAGAAATATGTGTTCTTAGCTAATTCGAACTTTTGGAAAGTTCTTGCCAGATGTTTACATATCACAACTTTGGTATAGATAGAAATTAAAATACAGAGGTGTTAGTTGTACAATTTATTCGTAATTCATACATATTCAATGATTATAATTATACGGAAGACTATTTAAGTCCAAGCCATCACCGACAGGGGCAAAGCTAGTATTTAAATGTTTCCCGAAATTAAGTTCAGTAGACCAGCATTGCTTCCAATCTACTGTTCACCTGAAAAGATTTTGTTTTAATCTTATTTACATTACTTTCATTCTTTTATTTTCCTTCCACTTTATACCTCCAGCCTTGTTTAATTCCTTTCAGAAAATAAGGTCTCCTCCCGTTCTCCATTTACATTTCTGATTTTCCGCAACGTCAAATGCATACTTCCAGGGGAACGCTGCGTTCCGCGACTAATTCCAGACTTTTTTTCTCCCCTCTCTGTTTGTTCCTTTCTTTTTCTTAAATTAAAACTTAGCCAAGACTCATTTTATACAGGTAATTTATGTACTCCAGGGAACCTCTGGAACTGGGGGAAAGGCTTAAAAAGAGAACTTCTGGAATTTTCGGGATATTTATAGGCCTCTCAAGAGTGGGAGAATTCAAGATAACTTCTTTTAAGATTTATTTAAATTTATTTCACTCACCTATTTTATTCTTAGTGCTAGAATACATTTTCCTATGAGAATCAGTGCAGATTTTTATTGACCAAATCTACCTATTTTATTCTTATGGAAAAATCCCAACAGTAGAGGGTTTAATTAATATAGATATAACATTACATTACCAAAATAATGAATGAATCATTTCATTCTTTTTATTCAGTTTTTGATATAGGGAAAGTATTTTTCTGCCTTAAACTTTTCTAACTTCAACATAATTCCATAGATTTACCACTCACACATTTCGTTTCGTTCGTCCAGATATGATTTGAATCCCCTATAATTCTGATGAAATGAACGGCTGTAATTAATAATTAAATTTTTTACTCTATTTTCAATTCATTGTATTTATTCGTGTAATTATATAACTATTTAACTAACGTTCGACGCTAAAAAAATTCATTGAAGCAATTAAAAAATGTCTCCCACTTTTATTTTGTATTGATGACATTATATTTTCCATTGATGTCTAATCCAGTTTATGTATTCAGTTATAAAACTCAATTATTAATGTTTTTACTTATTAATAGTATTTTAATTACTAATTTGAATTCCAAAGAAATTGGTATATAAGTTCGATTCTCATTATTTCTGATTGTTTGATTGAAATAATTAGCTCCTTACTATTTTCACAGTTACAGCAACAGAACTTGTTTATTCTTGTTAATTTGTATAACTGACAATTTATATACTCGCCTTGGAGGGGGAATTGCACTATAAGGAATATTTCAATCTAGATTAGAGTCTAATAAGCGAGTATTGTGTTTTATAGATTAGATGATTTGTTGCGAGCTGAATACGACAGGTTTTTTTTTTTAAAATTGTAACTTAAGTCTCGTTACAAAATGTTCTGCTTACGTCTCCTTAAACGTCCAGAAAGTGTTTCTTTATTAATAGTCCAGAGTGCGCCTTCGATGTGACTGCTACCCTCTTGGCGAAGCACTGCAGTCATGCGGTACAGCATCATCTCCCTTAACATAGGATTCGGAATTATTTATAACCACCCCCACCCCCACCACTTTTTGAACTTTCTGAGATTTCTTTCTGGTTCGATGGAAGCTTAAATGCAAAGAATCAAAGCATTAATCTGATATCCTTTTTAAACAAATTTATAGACACACTATTTCTCCTGCCTTCTCTTTAGTGTAATATAGTATATATTCTTCATATTTTTTTGCAAGGGTCACCAATAAATAAAACATTTATTTTGGTGTAAACTTTATTGAAACTGCCCTACATATTTTTTGGCTTAATTACCACCTCTTCAGGGGCTATCCCTTTTCAGTTAAAACAAAATATGAAAAGTTAATAACATTAACTAGACAAAACCCTTAAATTTTCTAGGTATTGTATTAATAGGTGCCTTCATCAATGATATATTTATTAAATATAATTATAGATTGCTACTTACATTTCTGAAATGTTCATTTCTCTCTTACATTGGTTGCGACTGAGGAGGTAGTTGATACTAAGGTTCCCGAGGTAGGTTATGTCAGTTGACTCCAAATCGATTAATTTAAGATAAAATTATTTAGAATATATTATTGAGGTTTTCTGTTATTTTTTTTTTTTTTTTATTGGTGACCCTTGCCATAAAATATGAATAATATATATAAAAAAATTTGGTCTAGAATAAGAAGTATTATATATATATATAACTATATATATATATATATATATATGTATATATATGTTTAGATTGCAAAAATGTTTACATATGAGGAGTCTGGGCAATTTTTAAAAATGAGTCTGAAGCAACATTTTAAAAATATTGACGATAAAGAAAATAAAACATCCCTTATGGGGCATTATCTTAAATTTGGACAAAACCTTTGATTTTGACAACGTATAAATCTTGAAAAAAGAGAGGACATATAGAAAAAGAGTCCGTCACGCAGGAGCTGCGTAAACTAAGGAGATTTGCCTCCTGAAGTTTAATAATAGATAAATCTACATTATGGTAACACAACTCCACCTTGAATATTAAGTGAATAAATACAAACGGTAATAAGAAATCTTTCCCCTCTAGGCGGGAATCGTCTGAAATGTAAACAAACGGGTCTGCCATCCCAACTCTTAACGGAAAAACACTTACTGAAATATATCAGAATATAACATATTAATTTAATTCAAAACTTTTTACTATATCTAGTACTGTAATGAATGAGAATCATTTTTATCTCAATCAATCAAATTTAAGTAGTCCAGACTTAAAACGGGGGGTGGGTGGTCACCAGAACATATTTTCATGTATGTCCTATAATAAAAGTCTCTTGAAAACAATATTTGGTATTGAAGGTTCGAATAATGTTGTTTATTACATAATCAAGTATTGTTAGTTTAACATGAGTAGAAGTGTGGGTTTGCTGAAGACTGAAAACTAAAAACTTCAAATGTGCAGGTTAATATTCATGTTATAGGAAAAAAATGTATACATCAATATTAATTTTAATACTGGTTTTAAACAATATGTTCGATCCGACTTATAGTAACGGAGATACTTCGAATTTTTAAAATCCCCCTCTTAACCCCCTCTCCCACTGGTCCGATTTCAGCCATTAACGAACTTGATCTTCCTTTTTACATAATACGATTAAATATGGAGTTTGGTAACGATAAAACAAAAATTGCGACCGCTAAAGCGTTAACAGACAAATATATATATATATATATATATATATATATATATATATATTCATACATCATTAATGTGTGTGCGTGTTTGAAATATATACACCTCTTCTTAGAGAATTTTTCTTTATATTAACATAGTTTGTAAAGGCATATTATAGAAATATCAATTGTAAAAATGTAAGGATTTTGATAGCATTTGGTGCTAGGTTGTGTCTTCTTATCAGTATATACAAAGCCGATCTAGAAATAGGATGCCTCTCTTGGCCATGAGATGAGTACGTTTTTAGGAGTAAGGTTACTGTACCCCTGATGCGGCGTTGAAATAAAGAACGTGAAACATGTAGAGTTATAATAAAGTGAATGAAGGATAAATAGTATTTCAACAAATTCTAACTATTTGCCTGCAAGTGGTATCAGATTTCTGTTGCTTGGTCATTCGTGGACCAAAATATCGTCCAATGAATGACAACATTCTATCTGAGTATGGCCCTAAAACATTCCTGAAAGAAAGAGTTCAGGAGTGCAAAATTTGTCAATTTTTGGCCGAGAGCTTCAGGATAAAGACCAATATTTATTTCATTTACTTTTGTTTTTTTTTAGGGAAAGCAAAATTGCGCTAACTTGAGAGTTTTCATGATATACGAGGGTAAAAGAGCGAGAGAGCCCAGCCTCCCCTTGCCAAAGAGGAGATGAAAAATAGTTTGAACAAATGAGACTAAGTGTCAGCCAACCGGTGATAAGTGGCTCTGCGGCATTTCCAAAGGTTCACCCCCTCACTCTCTCTCTCTCTCTCTCTCTCTCTCTCTCTCTCTCTCTGCAGAGGAAAATGGGGGAGAATTTGAGGGGTTGTGCCTTGTTTATACAAAAAACCTTATTTACATAAACGCTGTGATAAATTGGTTGTCGTCATTTAGTGTCAGTTTATCGGCCGCAGTTTTGGGAGTGCTTACTTTGTGCGTCAGCTCGGGCATCCATCAAGTAAATGATAGCACTAAAGTCCCCTCCAAGTCTCAGGACATGGAATATCTCTCAGTAAAATTTCGGCGGTGGGGTGACTCCGCTCAAGTACTTGAGTAATGTCCTCTGCACTTTTTGACTGATCAGAACGAAAGACCTTGTGGAAGGTGATTGACTATGAAGTTGAATTGCAGGTTGGCCTAAGCAGGTTTCAAACATGCTGGTATGGCACACGTACTACTCTTGCTATATATTCTCTTTTTCTAAGAGAAAATCCGGTGAGTAGAACTTGGGGGAGGGGTAAAGGTTGAAAAAGTAAAAAAATCAAATATTTCTTATAATAATCAAGAAATTGAGAAAAAATATATAACAACACTTATAGACCATTAGGTTTATGATAGGAGTAGTTCTATACAACTTTGTCATTCGGATGTATAATAACGGAGGTAAATTCAAATTTTCGAAATTCCTTCTATAAACCCTCCTCCGACTTCAGCCATTAATGAACTTGATCTTTATTTTTACATAAAAAGTTTAAATATGGAGTTTGAAAACAATCAAACTGAAATTAATGAAAAAAAAAATATGAAAATCACAAAAATATATCTGTTGTTTGTGTGTGTGTGTGTGTGTGTGTGGGGGGGGGTGTAGTTTTGAACGGACTTCATCTCCAAGGGAGGATCGATGAAAATTTCTTAAATCGAAAATCGTGTCATGAGTACAACCTCAATAGCTTATTTCCCTTAAGTGACTTCTGTTAATAAAAGTTGTCGTACACCTATCAAGTAATAGTATCAAAATTCAAATAATACCATTCATGTGTCTAATATATTTCTAAATTAGAGCCTACCAATGCAGATACATTCATGAAAATGAATTTATATCGGCAAAGCACATCAAAGGGCTTCTGTTCTATTTAAGGTATTTCGCCCAAGGTCAAGGCTTCTCATTTTCGTAGAACGAATATTTTCGACGTGGTTCGTAGCTAACTTAAGAGTAATTGCTAATTTTCCTTATTTATGAAATTAACAGATTTTGTTGGGCGTCCATTTATACGAAAACTCTCTTCAGTGAATTTTGTGTCATTGAGTAGCTAATTGAGTAAAAATATTACACCGTTTGATAATGAATATAATAAATGTAGAGGGTGCTTTTATATGACTACGTGACTACCACCAATAGTTGTGGATGGCTCAGATAAATCATTTCTTTTCTATCAAGAAAGAAAAGAATAACAACATTGGCGCAAAAAAAAAATTTAAAATAATTTTAAGGGCATATGAAATCATAGGAGAGAGGGCCCGGAAGTTAGTCTGGAAGAAAAGAGCTATACGAATGTTTTCTTTTTTCTTTCAATGTGCTAAGATTATAACGCAATGTGTCATGCTAACTGAATATATTGGAATACCTGACAAAGTACTAGCTATGAACTGCATATTACGACGGTTGTTACGTCAGCAATTAGTGACCTATCAAGTCTGATATAAACCTCTCAAACGGTAGTGTAATTTGTACCATGATTGTGTCATTTATCAGTGCTTTCAAAGTTGTTTTAATGTCCGTGTAACTAGTAATATAATAGTGTTTTGTATGATTGGGGCGTATATTTGATGAAATGTAAGTATTGGCGTTTTTTTAGGCTGATTATTATTTCATAGTCATCCAAGTCTAATCTTTTGAATGCCAATCAGTTCTTCTTTTCTAAAGAATATAAGAGTGCAGCCGACATGTTACTCTTTTTGATGCCCTCAGTAACTGAATGAAAATTCCTTCAGCAAAACATTTTATATTTAGATAGTTCCAATAGAAAGCTAGTTAAACAATATTAAACATTTTTATTAATTTCTCGGTTGAGCTAGACCCAAATCTGCTAAAATGGTGAACTTCATTTATGAAATACGAAAACAATTACGTAAAAATAAGGCATAAATGCTACGATAGGAGAAAAGGCTGCACGATACAGCTGTTCGACAGCACGATCTTCGTGAATGAAAACTTGTAGGAGATTCTCTAAATGTGCAACAACGGACACAAATCCTACATGAACTACATGAAATGCGTTTTGTATGCAAATGTTCACGATGCAATCCCAATAGGTTACACTTATCTGCTTCCTTTACAAATCACTATTACAACACAATAAGTTGTGAAATGTTTATATATGTTGCTCGAAATATATTGTGTCTCGATATTGCCAAAACAATTTCCCTTTCCAAATATAAGGACGAGATAAATTCGAAAAATTGTTTACATGTAGTGATTCTATGTAATTTAGTGCAAAACAGTTATTTCAGCATTCGAACACGTGAGCTTTATTCCATTTATTTATACAGTTTCATAAGTTACATTCCTCTATTTAGCGAAACAGTTATTTTTAATTTTATACCCAGTTTATTAGAATATCTTCTTTGGGAAACAGGTCTTAATAGCAGTAGTTGCCCCAAAACCGAAGCGCTAGCATCCATTATACAGCAAAGGTAGGATAATTGATAATTTATAGAAACTTGTTTATAAAAGAAAGATGTCTTTAATGTTCAAAATATATATCCACGTTTTATTTGATTTTAGCTACATTTGTAATTAATTAAACAATAATATATATTCATTTTATGTTTGACTACGATTTTAATATTTTTAAGATAGGACTGTTTAGTAAGACTGATGTTAGTATGTAATTCCATTTTTGTTAAAACATTTCATTATGTAAGCTTGGCCTAAGCATGTTTCTTGTTTGTTTGTTAGCACCTAGTGATGGCACGTTAGTGCCGAAAGGCCTTGTACTTTAATAAAACAATTGGCGGGAAGTCTCTCTTTTATTTTGATTTTGCCTTAGTGAGAAATTTATTATAATTGTTGGATAATTTATAATAATGTAAATGTGCTATTATATAGGGATAACATTTGTTTTCTTAAAACCATTTTAAATTGTTGTCTCAATTAGTAGTCTAAAGTCTTTATTACTTGTATTTAATGTTTAGTTATTGCGTTTCATTTTTTAGTTGTTAGCTCAGTTTTGTTATAATTTTGTTTTATTGTACATTGTTAAAATTTCCCCCAAGTCGCCTAGTAACGGGTGCTCCTCAATAAATAAATAGAACTTTGAATTTTTCTTAAACCGTTTCATAAATCAACGTCAATTGCTCATTTTCCTTAAGGAAAATCTATTAATAATGCTTACAAGGTGGTGTTATAGGAAAATTGTTATCGAAGTAGAAGGTTAGGGTGAGAAAAAGAGAGCGAGTGGGTGAGTTAGAGGGGAAGGGAAGATCATTATAGATAAGCCAGGCTTTGATTACTCGGCAAGTACATGTCCTGGGTTCTGATTCCATCCTTCCCACCCCTGGGCATCGGATCTACAGCTTCTCAGATTCCAAGCATCATTGAACCAGGAAAGAAGGCCAGCATTTTCTTATAGCCCTTATTAATAAATATTTAGAATTTTTTTCATTAGTTTTAATGAAATAAAATAAATTACTAAACTCAGTATAGAAATAATTCAATTACACCTTCTGTTGTACCTTACAGAAATTGTATTTATAAGATAGGCGCTTTCGCCGAATAAGATTCAACACACGAAAAGAGTATACCCTAACCAAAAAAAGTCCAGAGAGTTATAGGTTTATTCAGTTATATAAATTACTTGTAGGGTGCAAAGGAAATATTGTGATCGAAAAAATATTTCGTTTTAGCAGATTTCCCTTAAGGGAAATCAGCTATTGAGGTCGTACTCATGACGCGATTTTCGAAAAATTTCTTCAAATGTCCATCGATCCTACCCAGGAGATGACGAAAATGAGGTCCGTTCAAAACTGTATTATATATATATATATATATATATACTATATAGTATATATTATAATTATATATATATATATTTGTCTGTTAACGCTCTAGCGGTCGCAATATTTTTTGTTTAATCGTCACCAAAGTCAGGTATTTAAATCGTCTTTCATGTAAGAAAAGGACAGATTCAATGTTTCGTTAAACTCGGCTTGCATAATCGGACCCAGTGGGCAGGGGGGTTTTTAGGGGAGGGGCGGGGATTTTCAAAAAAATCGAAATATCTCCGTTATTATGCATCGGATCGAGAAATTGTATAAAACTATCTTATTGCAAAATTAAATTTACTATATAATATTTCGTTATATACCATTTATTCTGTATCATTGAACTATTAAACCGAGGTCTATTTGCATCTTGTATTTTGCCGTGTGGTCGCCGTTTAGGCTATGTTTGGACTTTCCGCCAGAGCGCTATGGCGGGCCCGGTTTCCATAAACCTATTTCTTTCGTCCCTTTTTGTTCTCGTTTGAAATAGGTTTATGAGGTTTAGGTTAAACTGTTTTTTGGGGCTAGAAAAACTATCTGCGTTTATTACGCCCTAAATAATGTATTTTAGGTTTAGAGGTGTTTACTACTTACAGCTTGTTATTTAGGCAGATGTATTCTATTGTTAAAACTTACACGTGGGAAATCTGCTTAGTTTACGGCAGCCCCTGCGGTGACGGGACTATTGTGATATGCGGAAATTATACATTTTGACCATTGCTTCTAAAAAACCATTGTACTAATAACCGGCGTGATCAAACCTATTTGGTCGTGCGTATTACGCAATATAACCCAAAATAAAAAAAAAACAGGTTAATCCTTAGAATAGTGTCAAAATTTTATTTTTTACAGAAACTTTTGGTGCCGAATATTTAGTCGTTATACGCACAAGCGTTTATTATATTTAAAAAATCAAACATTAGGAACTTACAAAGGAGGAGGCGGATTTAAAAAAAATTCAAATTACTCAATACCTACTAGAGGGCTCCAAAATGTGGATATAATCATTTTTATTAATGACTAGCTCAGATACCCGGCTTCGCTCGGGAATTCATTTGAGGCTGAATGGTGATGGTATATTTTTGGCAAGGCTTTACTTTGCACAATATGTTGTGGACATTTAACCCGATCCCAGTTGTTTAGGAGTTAACACCCGTCGTTTCTTTTGTGGATTTGTTTATAATTAAAAATAATATTTTTTTTTTATGTGTAAGCACTTCACTGTCACTTGGATATTGTCATATTTCCCGGTTGAGCCCACCGTGATTGAGCAAATTTCGTCTTAAATAACAAAAATATAAACAAACTTTTGTTAATGTGCATATTTGCCGAAACCCCCATAGGAAATTCCATCTATTTTTAATTTCAGGACCTCCCTTATTAACCCCAAACTCCTGGGCCCGTTCCCTAGAAATGGTTATTATGGCTTATTATAAGGAAAGCGTTAGTGCTTAATTTTCCACATACCGAGGTTTGGTTTTAGTTCGGTTGGAGTCATTTGTGCCACAAATAAAATTGTGGAACTCCACGCTATAGTTTTTAGCGTATAAACTCTTTTATTACTTCCGTATACGGCCAAAAGTGCCATATATACAAAATGTTACACTTTAAATTAACAACATGAAACAACACTTTTGTTATGTGACATTACTTTGCGGAAAAAAGCAATAGCGAAACAGAAATATCGCTATTTTTTAATTTTAAAGGCACTCCCTTTATAAACTCCCATCCTGTTCGTCTTAGAGAAATACTTTATAATAGCCTAAATAGTCTAAGTTGGGGCTAGTAGTAATATACCTATATCCAATTTTCATTAAAATTCGGTTCAGCCGTTTATCGCTCAAGTGAAAAAGGTAAAACAAACAAACAAAACCATACAAATAAAACAAAACTAAATACTCATAAACATAATACAGACACCAAAGAAAACCATAAAATGCAGTTATGGTGTCTATGACATGTGAATACGAAAATTTATCGTGCGAAAAAAACTACAATGTACCAGACCAGAGGTTACAATTCTTTATGTTTTGATATATTTTAATTATTTATTACTATTATATCTTGATGGAAAAGGCCTACGTCTAGTGTTGACATTAGGAACATGGTTATCTAGTGCTATAATCTATATATATTATTAATATATATATATATATCATATATTAGAGATATTTTGTAACACTCTGTCTGTACATTGATTTTTTTCATCGAAATTTTCATCGATAACTTTTCGTTTACACATAGTCATAGACACACATATTGCTGCATTTTGTCTTCTTTCGTGTATGTTTGTTTGTTTTGTTACCCTTTTTCAACGCATTTTAACGGCTGAACCGCGAATTTTTGGATGAAAAACTTGGTAGTGCTATATTACTACTAACCAACTAAGACTTTAGGCTATATATAATTTTCTCTGATGACACGGAACATAGGGCGAGTGGGGAGTTATAAGGGAAGTCCTGAATTTAATAAATAAGCGATATTTAGTTTTCTATTGGTTTTTTCAGGCAAAATATGCAAAGTAACAAAAGTTGTTTATTTTTGTTTATTTAGAGTAACTTTTGTTTATTTTATCACTTTGATCGTATACGAAGTATAAATGCGTTCACGCTAAAAATTATTTAGAGGGACGGCAACAATTTTATTTGCAACAAAACATTCATTCGAACTATATAATATTCGGTTAAGTGTATTAGAACTAACGTCGTTCATATAATTAAGCACAATACCAAAACATTATTAAGGGACGGGCAGGATGGAGTGGGGTTGTTAAGGGGAGGCCTGTAAATTAAAAAATATTGATATATTTACGTTTCTTATTGGGTGTTTCGGTTTAAATATGCACATAAAAAATAGTTGGTAATTTTTTGTAATTTTAGAGAAAAAAAAAAAAAACTTTTTTTTATATTACATCTATCGTCACTATAACTCCGAAGTATAAAAAAGGCAGTTATTATACGCTAAAAAAATTATAAGCGTAGAAGGAGGTCCAATCAATTTATTTGGCACAAAGACTCAATACGCGAAACTAAACCAATACTTCGGTATGTGAAATTAGTGCCTAACGCCTCTTGCCGCTTATAATAAGCCATCATGTAACATTATCTAGGGGACGGGCAGGAGGTGGGGGTTGTTAAGGGTGGCTGAAAATTAATATTAAGTGGATAGATTTGATTATTGGGGGTTTTTTGGCAACTTATAAGCACCTTAACAAAAGTTGTTTATTTTGTTTATTTGAGAAATCCTTGTTCAACACTTCTTTTTCAATATGAAACTTCCAGGTACCTAACCTTAATAAAATTTTAATTCAAAATTGTATAGTCTCAATATGTTCTCCATTAATAATTCATAATACTACTGCCATTCACTACATAGGAAACGGGGAATAATGACAATATGGAGGATAGCGAAGTCTTACATAAGAGATTAATTTTATTATTAACAAATCTACAGAAACGACGGGTTTTAACCCTAAACACTGGGACTGGTCTCAAAAATCTCAAAATATTGTGCAAAGTAAAGCCTTGCCAAAAGTACCATCACCATTCATCCCCAAATGAATTCCCGAGCGAAGCCGGGTATCTGAGCTAGTGGTATATAATTTTTTATTAAATGGTACTGTGTTTAAATGATGAGGCGGATCTCACTTTACTGTTTTAATTAATTTAATTCGGAGGTAAATACAAAGTTCCATGTGTTGCCCTAATATCACGAATTTTTTAGACAGATTTCCTCATTATGGAAATCAGCTATTGAGGTTTGTACTCCTGACGGAATTTTTTCATTCACAAATGTTCATATCTATCCTAATTAGTAGATGACGAAATATTGAAAGTCCCGTTCAAAACTGTATTTATATATTATATGTGTGTGTCGTGTGTGTGTGACATTGGGTCATGTGTCGCCACACCTGGTGTGTGTTTATAATAGATCCTATCTTTTCTATTATAATTTGTCTGTCTATCGCTACTCTAGCGGTCGCATATTTTTGTTTTGATCGTTTACCAAACCTCGATAATTTAAGTCGTTTTTATATAAACGAGAACAGTTCCCGCTTAACGCCAGGGGAGGTCCTACGTGTAAATCTAAGCAGATTTTTCCTCCACGTGGACGTATTTGACAGTAGCTAGTTAAATATGCCCAATATAACTACCTGTAGTAGTAAGGTCTTATCCATCGCTATAATCCATATTCAAAGACGGGGTCCAATAGTCTAGTTATGAAAAACGGCCCCGCCAAGAAGCTCTTATCGGCGGAAATTTCCCGACATAGGCCGACTCCTGCCGACGACACACAGAATACAAATGCAAATATCTCGGTTAATATTTCAAGATACAGAAATAAATGTATAGAATCAAGTAATTTATAGTAGAAATTTTAGGTTTGCATATAAGGATTGATTGTTAATATAAATTTTTCGTTCCGACACATCATAGCGGAGGATATTGTGAATGTTTCAAAAATCCCCCCTATAATACCCCTTCCCTCTCCCACTGGTCCGTTTTCAAGCCATTAACGAACTTGATCTTCTCTTTTTACATAAAACGATTACAATTTCGAGTTTTGGGTAACGATCAAACAAAAATTGCTCACTGCTAGTGCTTTAACAGAATTTATATATATATACTATATATATATATATATCTATATATATATTATTAATTTTGAAACGGCCCTTCATTTTCGTTATCTCCTGGGTAGGATCGTATGGGACATTTGAGGAAATTTTTCGAAAAACTCGGCATCCACTGGTAGTACGACCTCAATAGCTGGTTTCCACTTCAGGGAAAATCTGCATAAAAAAAGATCCAAGTTCGTTTAACGGCTGAAATCGGAATGAGTGGGAGGGGGCGGGTTTAGAGGGGAGAGGATTTTTCGAAAATTGTGAAATATCCTCTTCGTTACTATACGTCGGATCGAAAAATTGTACAGAATAAATCTTATTGCAAATTAAATTTACTATAAATATTATTATATAAATGTATTCTCTATCTTGAATATTAACCGAGATATTTGCATTTTTCTTAAACTGGGCGGCTAACGGACAAGTGACATTCCCGCCAAAAGCTAGTTCGGACGATTCCTAAACTGGTCGACTCTCGTGAAATTTCTCCCGTGTAATACATCACGTGGTAAATCTGCTAAGTTTACGCAGCCCCTGCGTGACGGACTTGTGTTCATCGTAGCTCTGACGACGAAGTCTCCCAATGCACTAAGCGTTTGAATAAAATGACTGTTAGGAACTACAAAAAAAACTTCGGTTGGGGCTGCCTAAACTAAGCAAATTTCCTACGTCCTAGTCTGACAAGCTATTGATCTCATTTCATCATATGTTCTTCATTCCCAAATAAAAATTGTGATGAACTGATTGAAGATGTCACCAGGCAGAACCACTGACTTGACAGTTGTTGGGGAAGGTTATGTTGAATTGACGTGAGGTGCCGTTACAGATCTATACCGTACTCTATTTTTCAGCGTTTCACCCAAACCAAGAGATCTTGTTCGTTAATGGCTGAAATTGCAACTGGAATAGGGGGGGGGTATAAAGGGAGGGGGAATTCTAAAATTCAAAATATCGAAAAATATTTTATGCTCTACAATATTTGATCTATAGATTTATTCATAACTGAAATATGATGGAAGTTATTCGTGCCAGTAATCCCACGATTCTATCCATTGGATTTTTATGTAGAAATAGAGAATAAATGGTGAGATGAGATTTGTAGATCGTCGTACCAACACATGGAAAATCTAATAATTTATGCTTGGCGGACTTTTTATGAGTCCAAGATTACTGACCATTGGAGAGGTTTTAAAAAAACTCCCCTGAAGGATCAACACGCGTTTGATTGCGTGTGCCCCTTAAAACAATCTGACTGCTCTCGATTTGAGCTTTATATGCACCTTTCCTGGTCTCTCCCCCACCCATTTTTTTGTTGGTGCTCCATCTTCAATTACAGCCACATGCAAGGAGAGGCAAGTGAGCTTTATGTAAATCTGGTTTTTAATCCCCAATGTCTAGAAACAAAGGGTTCTGACTGTCAGGGATTGATGGGTATCAGGTAACCCAAGGGATGATAATTCAAGGGTTAATAGCTGCTGGAAGGGTTAACCAACCCCTAGAATATTACCAAGGGCTGGGCTAGTCATTAGATTAAACACTTTGAAGGTATTTTACAGAATATTTTAGAGGCAGAAATTCATGTTTAAAGAAAATTTTGTCTTGATTACTTTTTATTATAATATTTTTTATTTATAACAAATTTATGATTGTTTCTGGACCGATTCATTCATAATTTACAAAGAGCCTAAATAAGTTACTAGTACATCTTACTAAATTTTACATACAAATTAAGTCCGTGGTGTGCAACAAGATTTCAATATATACTCATTAATTGTATTATATGCGTTTGAATGAAATTAAGATAATCACCAGCAAAAGTACCATTTTGAGCCATTCATTTCCTATTGATCATCCACCAACTATGCTCATCACCAATTTTTTTATTTTATTTCCTAAATGTTTACTTATAAAATGTTTAGCTATTTCAATTTTGTTGTCATTGTTTTTCGGTATCGTTACTTGTTGTTATCTCTTATCAATTTTACTTTTGTTATTTCACTATGTAATATTTTTTACTGTTGAAAGGGCAGATCACCTATAATGTGATGTCAATAAATTAATTAATAAAAAATATTAATAATAATTAGTAAATGTTTCATGGCTTGATTTCTGTAGTTGAGCTTGATTTTCCACTGAGTCAGCCAGGGGATTCTAGCAGAGCTATGTTATGTTCTTGTAGATTTGCGGATGCCATATTTCGATCTGGGTTGGGAATTTAAGATTGCAGTATCCTCTGCATACGTGAGAAGGAAAGTTTCAGGATGTGATGGGATATCGCCAATATATGCAAGATATATGAAAGGACTTAGAATGGCCCACCTGCCATTTGGGGATATAAGGGAGAAACTGAAGAAACAAATGAAACTTGAAAGTGTCTTTCGGAAAGGTATCACTTAAAGATGAGGTAGTAAGTAAAAGCGAAAGTATTTATTAGTTTAAAGAGTAAACCTGGGTGCCAAACCTTATCAAACGTTTGTGCTACGTCAAGGAAGACTCCAGAGCAGTAGGGGAAAGTGGGGTAAAAACGGGTACCTAAGGTTTGAAGGCTTCCAGAAACCAAACTTTTTACCAAAAAAGTGTACTTATCTGTACTATCTTATAAAATGTTTAGCTATTTCAATTTTGTTGTCATTGTTTTTCGGTATCGTTACTTGTTGTTATCTCTTATCAATTTTACTTTTGTTATTTCACTATGTACAATTTTTTACTGTTGAAAGGGCAGATCACCTATGATGTGATGTCAATAAATTAATTAATAAAAATATTAATAATTATTTTAAATGAAGTCCAAACAAACATTTTGTTTATTTAATTTAAAAGATGGGACTCAGGTGAGTTAGATCGTTGGAGTTTGATTCGCGCCTGGCCAAATGGGAATTTATGCAGTGACGAAGTCATTAAGTAAAATCCTTAGTCCCACCCCGGCTATCAAATAGCAATGACCTGTAGATAACCCGTCCCAATTAGCCACAGTAGCAAAAATTGGACGTTAATAAATAATAATGATAATTTAATATAAGCACAAGGAAGTCATGTTGGCCTACAACAAACTTTTTCCAGGTGAGAAAATATCATCAGTGATTATTTTTGGATCAAATAAAATTAAATGCATGTGTAAACGAAATGTCATTAGAGTATATTCAGTTAATGGTTTATTATAATATTTTGATATGCTACTTAAGGGTCTTAAGCTGGACATGATCGCTTTAAGTCCTGCGATTCTTATAGATACTTTCTAGTGTTTTAGGAGGGGCTTATCCCAAAGCTAAATATCTTGTGAAAACACCCCGAGCAGAGGGGAGGGAAAGAAACCGATGGCATTCCTGAGCGAAGAACGCAATATAGCAGAAGAGGGTGGAGATACAGTTTATTCTCCTTATGGCCTCCCCACCATAGCCTCGGCTATTTATAAAGAGGAGAGGCCCCGATCAACATTGAGAGAGAGAGAGAGCGAGAGAGAGAGAGAGAGAGAGAGAGAGGGAGAGAGAGAGAGTTTTGGGAGATATTGCCGGTCTGGGGGGGGGGGGGTTCTGTCGCAATATCAGAAACAATAGCGGCAACCGCTCCTTGGTCCGATTGATGTCCTCAATATAGCGCACATTTATTATATGGCTGCACGTCTTGCCGTCGAGGCCATCGCTCACCACAAGCCTATATTGTCGAATTGAATTCGCATTTGTTGTTCTCTCTTTTGGAGCCACAGACATCATGGAGGGGAGGAAGAAGAAAGAAAGGAAAAGCCCCATAATCGGATTTATTATTAGGTACATTTATCGGGAAAAATGTGAAAATAAACACTACAACCCGATAGTTAACGCAAAAAAAAAATCGCTCCATCTCTACCAAGGGTGAATCCTAACACTGGCGCTACTGTATGGATGGCAATGAAGTAGTAACCCATCAACTGTGAGGTGCCTCTAATTAATGTTATGGGTACTTATATACAATTTTTATTATATTTATTCATTTATTTGCAACAATATATAAATATTACAAGCAAATGATGCATGGTAATAATAAAATTGGCTTGATTATTGATTTGAGGTGGGAAGTTAGTTGTCCATTGACAACACCCACACTGGAATGAACATTGGATTATACCATACGGAGTTATACTATGCAGTAGACAAGAAGATCTCTTGGCCGCTTAGGCTTCAGGTGTCGTCTTGGGTTTTCTGGATAATTAGTTGATGATAGTTATCCATCTAAAGGATTAGGATGTGCGGATAGGAGAGAGGAAGTTCTGGTATAGGAATTTAGCGAGGGTATGGACAAAAGGAATGTTGAGGTCGTTATGAAGAGTTAAGTTGCATACGCAAAATGGTGAATCAGGAATTTTACGGAATATTCTGTGTTGGAGAGTTCGGATTTTGGAAAAAATTGATGGTTTAGTGGAATCCCAAAGTTCCAAAGTCCGTGTGTCGATATTGGTCTGAGTACTGTTGTATAAATCAATCTTCTGTTATGCAGTGATAGATTAGATCTGTTGTCAAGCAGTCTAAGGTAGGAGTGTGTATCGTGAAGGTAATTCTTAGGTTTCCAAGTTAGTCGCTTGTCTAATGTGAATCCTAGGTAACTAATTTGTGATTTATGAGGGATCAGTGCGCTATTGAGTGCAATCGGAGGAAAATGGAACGTCGGAGAGTAAATGTTACATGGCTTGATTTGCTGCTGTTAACCTCGATTCTCCACTGCGTCAGCAAGGATTCTAGCAGAGCTAGATGTTCTTGTAAGTTACGTATGCTATATTTGGATCCGAGTTAAACGGAGTATCATCTGCATACGTGAGAAGTGAAGGAAACATTCAGATGATGGGATGTCGGTAGTATAGGCAAGAAATAAGAAACGACTTAGAATGCCCCCGCGGTACACATGCCAGTTGGGGAAATAAAGGTGAGACTGAGGAACCAAATGAAACTTATAAAGTGTACCTCAGAAAGATATGAATTAAGGATGAGGTATTAGGTAAAAGAGAGTGTTTTTTTTTATTTTTTAGTTTGAACTGTTAACTTTGGTGCGAAAGCTTATAAAAAGCTTGGGCTACGTCAAGGAAGACTCTAGAGCAGTACTTTTTGTTTTCGTACGTGGAAGCCATAAAACCAAATAAAAAGAGAAATTGGCGAGAGAGAGAGAGAGAGAGAGAGAGAGAGAGAGAGAATAATATTAAGGGTGGTGTGGGTGTGTTGGAGCTTGGGCAAATCAATGCAGTTACTTCCAAGTCGACAATTAACTCCGCGAGTCCCCCTCCTGATTTAAGTAGCTATATATCATAGAGTAAGACCCTAGCTGCTAGTGTGTTTGGATCATATGTCAACGTGGTGGTACCACAGGGAGGGTGTAGGTGTGTGCGTGTTTCGGGCCGACATGTGGTCCTCTTCATAGCCGAGTGCCTCCCGATCCCGGTTTGACCCGACCTTATGCTCACTTTTTGGACTTCATTAAATCCGCCAGACCGTGATATGCATTCCTCATTCTTCCGGGGATTATTGCGCCTTTCCTTCCCTCTCCATCGCTTCCTGTCCAACGCGCTCTCTTGCTACTCCTATCAACGAAAATATTATTAATCCAAATTTCAAATTGGCCATACCATACCATTTAAATTAAAATTTTAACAAGTGCTGACGTTACAGCCAATTGATTAAAATCATTAAAAAATTATAAATAAAAAATTGTCTTAATATTACTAATACAATAAAGATTTAGAAAAGAAGGGTGGAAATATGCTTTGATCTGACCAGTATTTGGGAAATTCCAGCAACTGATATGAAAACAGGTCAGGTGTAACGCTTTCTGCATATTCCATATTCTCCCTCTCCTTCAGCAAGAATTCTAGGAAACTTTAGACAAATCTGTTAGTCTATAGGTAAACAGGTTTTTTGAAAGATTTTATAGTGATTACACATAAGTGACATCAACTATTGAAGCTTAATTTGTGATGCATTATCCAAAATATGACCTGATGCAAATAACAAAAGTGAGTCTCGTTCTAGGTTATTTGTCCGTCTCACTGTTTTTTTTTTTTTTTTTATATTTTAGCAGATTTCCCTTGAGGGTAATCAGCTATTGAGGTCGTACTCATGACGCGATTTAGGAAATTTTTCTTCAAATGTCCGTCGATCCTACCTAGGAGATGTCGAAAATGAGGTCCGCGCAAAATTGTATATATATATATATATATATATATATATATATATATATATATATATATATATATATATATATTACCACTTTACCAAATTTGATATATAATCGTTTTATGTAATGAAAAAAGATCAATTTCGTTAACTGCTGCAAATGGACCAGGGGGAGGCGTGGTTTAGAGGAGGGGAATTTCTAAAGTCCTTAATACCTGTGTTAGTATGCTTCAGATTGAAAAATTTTATAGGACCAATCTTTTTGAAAATGTTATGTTCTATAAATGTTGTTATGCACATTTTTTCTTGTCTGCAATATTAACCGAGATATTTGCATTTTTTTTTTAGTCTTCGGTCTTGAGTAAATTCCCACTTCTACTTATCTCATATTACCAATATGCTATTATGTTATGAAGCACTTTATTTGAAGCCTAAATATCAAATATTGTTATCATTGAACTTTTACGTTTTGAGATAAATGCAAATACGTAAGCAAGTGGGAAATCGACTTAGTTAACGCATCCCCTTGCGTGACAGACTTTTTAATAGTCACGAACGTTTCATTTATAACTGAAAATCAATTTCACGAATGACCGAAGTTACATCAGGAGGATAGGGGTGGAGATTTTGAGGCAAATGAAAAATTGTTGAACCTGGAAATATTTGTCCTGGATCTATTTTAATATTGTTTGTATTTTCGCGATTTCAGTTTTAATAAACCTCCAAAGCAGTTGCAATTTAAAGCTATTTTATCACCGAGTGTTTCGTGTACCAATTTAGATTTCATGCGTTGTTGAGTAGATATCTGCTTAGTTTTTGCAGCCCCTTGTGGGGCGGACTTTTTGAGCTGAATCGATGGGGACGTACGATCCATAAAGGACGAGCTTTTCAGAGAATGGGGGATTGAGTGTGTGGTCAGCCATATAATGCAGGGCGGGGATATAGAACGGCCAGGCTGGCCAACCCCAAGACTTCATAGAGACCAAGCGGAGGCTGCGAGGAAACGTGGATGGAATCCGATTTCTTTTTATTGGAGGAGGGGGGGGGGTTCTCTGTGAGGGGTTCCCTGCCCCCCCCCAATCCCACCCTCTTTGTTTTATCCCCTCGATATCGGCTTTTTTATATGATACCGTTAACTTTTCTCGTATACGTTCTGTATCCTCTATATAGTGCTCCTATATAACTTAGAGCTCTTATATTCAGAAGGGATTACGCCGCTGGAGCTACGGTGGCTTCAACCCCTCAGACTTATCCCGGCTGAAGGCTGGCTAAGTTTGTTCGAGTAGAAAGTAATGGATTTTGGCGATTTCAAATAGAGAAAGATTGTCGAATAAACATTTGTCTTATAGAAACAAGATTGGGGTAAATCCATGTTTTAAACAAATTCACCTTCAAGGATCAGCTATCGAAACCTCTTTTAAAAACTTTCTTTTGATGCCCACCGACTTAACTTTACAGATTTAAATACATAAGTACATGTTTATAAATAAATAGTGTTCATTTTTAAAAGTGTGGGTTCAGAGAAAGCTAAATTTGAGGGAAGTTTTTCTTTCTTTTTTAAACTCAACATTAACGCACTATTAATGTTATCATGTTACTGAGCCTAAGTAAACCTGTACTACAGTTTCTGAGATTTACACAGTAACTTAATGGATTCCCAGATTAAATGCCTGGAATGGTTTTCTTAGCTTTAGTAAGTAACTTAAGCTTAATATATGTGATACATATATAGTTATGCTAGTCTACTCTTAGACTTCCACGGTCCTTGTCATTAGAACTATTAAGGTCTTCGATATAGTTGTGCTCTTGACTTTCCAGTAAAGCTAAACTAAATTTCCACAAAACCAACTTGACCAGTCATTTGTAAATGTGCCTGGGTGTCTAGTATACTAATTTGCTTAGTTTGAGTCGGACGTGAAAGATTTTTGATTTAATATAGAGTTATTTATAACTAAAAAGTATTATATGATTTTTAATCAATAAATTATTTTTAGTGACTAAAATTTATAATGAAAAGTGGCCACGCCAAAAATATTGAATCCCGCATTGACCTGGAATTTTTACATACCTTTAATACAGATCCTTCCAGATGCCTGTCTTTGTGATGAAGTCTCAAATGAAATCAGCATTTGCTGACTGATGTAAGTCTATACTGGTATATGTCTTCTACAAGTTAAAAGAGTTACGACTTCATAGGGTTTATTGTTTGCAGGAGAAGTGTATTGAATAGACTATTATGAAAAAATCTTAATGCAATGAACATGGTAGAAATTTTGAAGTATGTACTTCCCAAGGGCGAACATTTACACCTTATTGACAAAAATTTTCATAACTGCAATAAACATGGGGGTAAAGAATACTTATAGTTGGTTTTTAGATTGGAGCTTATGATTTTAAACACTTGAAAACATAATCTTGAACCATTTTTTTGCTTGACACAATACTTTTTTAGCAACAGAAATTCTTACTAGTAACATTTGAGTAGGTAGGCAACAATGGAGGGTAGATGAAAGTTGTAGTCTGCATACTCAAATTGGCTAATACCTATCTTAGTCAGCTTATACAAGCTACAGGCTACGGAAAGATGGCTGTCTAACAACTCTGGCCTTGAGTCGAATTTTCTTCACTAATGCTTTTATTGGTGTGAATGAAGTCTTATTCAAGATTCCTTTATTGTTGGAAGCCGAAGAAAACCACTGAATATCGTTATGACTCTCTTTGTTCCGTGGAAATCACGATTACCTGTTCACTGGAATTACCAGGTGTTGTCTATAGATGCACCAAAAATATGCAAAGAAAAAATTGTAGAAGAAAAATACTTCTACTACAACACTGGTTTAAGTTTTCCAGATAGTTTTCAAGACCCGTAACTTAAAATCTCTAAAAATATGACATGTTGAATGCAGAATATATATTTATTTGTTAAAGATTTACATCTTGTACAAATTAAATAAACAAATAACAATTCTGTCTCTTTAAATAAAAAATTATATCCAAGTTCTTGAGATCGACAATAAAAGAAAAAAAAGCAATATAGTGTAAATAGTAAAATATAGTACATAAAAAATAACCAAAAGCATTTTATAAACCCTTTTCCCTCTTAATATAACATTTAACTGGAGTGTGGTCCATCAGCACTTATAGATTCCAGAGTATTGCATGCTGATGTGATGAAGCAGTAAATCTTGTGTAGTTTTTCGAGGCTATCGATACTAAGTATATCTTCGATTTTATGCTCATCACTGACAGCTGAGGAAAGTGTTTGTAGATATTTATTTCTGTCTTCGATGACCTTCTCACTGTAGAGAAATATATGTGACAGGCTATGAGGGATGAAGACACGTTGGAAAGGCACAAAACTGAATTTGGGAATGTTATTAAACTATTCTGATCTTTATTAGAATCAGATATTGGATTCATCATTTTACTGAAAGGATCTAAAATGTTACTGAAAATAACAAATAAATTCGTCGTCAATGATAGCTATTTTATTTATTATATAGTAAATAGGCACCGAACTCGGGAGAGTAATTTGTGCCTAGGTGGTCGAGATTCTATTTTCATTTTCCTTCTTGTTGTTCAATTGTCCCTCTCTTCTTATGTTGGATCTCTCCTAGTTTTCATTATCCCCAAATCTGTGACAAATAACAAAAAAACAAAAAAACAACAGTATTTGGTTATAATCAATTTGATATATAAATAATTAACTCACTGTCTTGTGTGCCCTATATTATTATATTTCTTTATTTAAACCAGCAATTACTAAAAAATTTAGGAGTTTTAGCAGAGGGAAATCCGCTATTCAGGTTGTACTCATGACGGAATTTTCGAAATTTTTCTTCAAATGTCCATCCTACCTAGTAAATGAGGTCCGTTTACCCGTTAAAACTGTATATATATATATATATATATATATATATATATATATATACATATATATAGATCTATCTGTATATTTGTCTGTTAGCGCTCTAGCTGTCGCAATTTTTGTTTGATCGTTACCAAACTCGATATTTAGTCGTTTTATGTAAAAAAGAAAGATCAAGTTCGTTAACGGCTGAAATCGGACCAGTGGGAGAGGGGGGTTTAGAGGGGAGGATTTTCTAAAATTCGAAATATGTCCGTTACTATACGTCGGGTCGAAAAATCGTACAGAATCAATCTCATTGCAAATTAAATTTACTATAAACATTGTTATATACATTTATTCTCTATCTTGAATATTAACCGAGATATTTACATTTTTATTAAATCTGGGTGGCTAACGGTCGAGAGACTTTCCCGCCAAAAGCTAGTTCGGCCGTTTTCTTAACTGCTCGGCTCTCGTGTAATTTCGCTATTTTAAAAGGTATACGTCTTCTCGTAACACAAATATTCTTTTCTTGTTTCCAGCCTTCAGTAAACCCCACTAATACTCATGGAATTTTTGGCTTTGATAAGGCTTACTAGTTCGTCATTCTTGCAGAAATCTACTTAGTTTACGCAGCCTCTGCGTGACGGACTTTATATTTTTATAGAGTTGCTAACATCCCCTAGTATTTCGGATAGTACTTCTGATATACCAAGGGACTTTCTGGTGTCCTCATACCTTCTACACTCTGTAAGTATGTGTGCGACTGTCAGCTCTACTCCACAAGCAGTGCAGGTTGGATGTTAGCAACTGTTATCAGAGGTTTAATGACGGTTAGGCAATGCAAGAGATAAGGCCGTTAATTCGAGTAGCTCTCAGTCATCCCCTATCTGCATTGGGGGCGGTCTCTGATGACGCATTGATGGATGCATATCAGGCAAGACAAGACGGGGGAAGGCTCATAGACAAATAGCCGTTTAACGATAAACTATTAGCTCGTTAGGAGTGTTCGGCTATCGAGTCTATCATTGGCCCTGATCTTCCTATCGATCTATCACGGTCGACTCCTCCTAGATTTGCATTTGATGATATTGGCTGTGCCCTGCCTCATTCGTCTTGTCTCCTCCCTGGGGGAGGTGCCTTGCTTCCTTCGTCATCCTTCGTCTTAACCCTAAGGGCGCCTGACGTCGTGACTTGCTCTCTCTCTCCCTCTCTCTCTCTCTCTCGCCCCCTTTCTCTAACAAACAAGGAGTACCTCAATGCTTAACTTCAGGTTCACTTCTTTTTTCCATTTGTATAAACGTTATCAAGACGAAGCTCACTCAATAAAAGTCCGTCACGCAGGGGCTGCGTAAACTAAGCAGATTTCCCTCGTGAAGTTTAGTAATAGATAAATCTACATACTGGTAACACAATATCGTTGTTATATTCATTTTTGTCGTATAACAAATTATAAACGAGATGTACACTAAAAACTAGAGCTGGAACCAGCAATTTGTTGGGCACTAACGATTGAACCAAACTTAATAAAATTCGGAATGTGAATTAGCATTAATTCTTCCATTATTATAAGATATATAAAATTTTTAGGTCCAAACGTGAGTGGGAGTTATGAGGGAGGCCTGAAATGAAAAATTGCTCTATTCCGATTCCCATTGGGTTTTCAACGATTTTCTATAAAAATATCATCATTAGTCAGTCAACTATGATTGCCAGGTATTAGGTAGATTGTATACAAAAAATACGCACATTATAGATGATATTTAATTATAATAACTGCTATCCATGATAATGATTTGAATTATTCACAGTGTGTCAAACAGTGGAGAGGGAATGATTGGAGACTTATGTTCATTTATTCTTCAAATCTAAAATTTTATTTTCCATAAGTAGCCAGATGGACCCTTATGGGAAGATATGAGCCCAGACGGGAAGAGCAGTTGTACACGTACAAGTATTGCTATAAACAAAATAGAATCTTTCCGTCTCAAATGATTTCCCGAGCGAAGCCACCCGGCTTGGCTACCGGTAGTAAGAGGTACCCACCTTGGCTAGTATATATATAATTTTGATGGGACCTCATTTTCGTCATCTCTTGGGTAGGATCGATGGACATTTGAAGAAATTTTTTCAAAGATCACGTCATGAGTACGACCTTCCTTAAGGGAAATCTGCTAAAAAAGTCTTTTCTCATACACCTTTATTCCTAATTCGGGCCTACTTGTATCAGTGTTAAAATACTCATTCTTCAGAAGTCCTATTGGACTAACAAATTACTTACCTCTATAGTAACAGTAGAAATAATACTTCCATCTTGGAGAGATCATTAACATTATTTTGATTTCTTTAAAATAAAGATAATAAAATAATTGATTCTCCATCCATTTATGTCTAAATCTAAAGATACTATACCTTGTAGATACAACGATTTGGTTTGTTTAAAAGCTACAATTTACATTTTTCAATACCCACCAAAACCCATGAGATGTTTGTCGTATTCTAAATATGACTTGCAGGGTCTTTCTCTTACACTACACCCAAAAATACTACTTTCTAAAAATGTATATTTACCATATATATATATATATATATATATATATATATATACATATTAACTAACACAAAACCTAATAATACTTCCGGGAAGCTGGGCAGCAGAGGAATGAATCAATTTGGATGTACAAAGTAGGCCTGTTTTCGATTGTAGAAGAAAATAGGCCTACAGTACAACAGTGAAACCCAATAACTTTAGGACAATGCTCCAGAAGAATAGTCCACAAAGAACAGACTGCTTTAAAATTCTCCAAATCTTAATTAGTATCATCGAGTTGGGTTCTAATTAACCCTAAGGCTTAATGTAATTAACTGTTTCAAGACATTTAACATTAAATGTACAAATAAACGAAATATGAATTTTTCCAGTTTAAAGAAAGCCGTGCTGAGATCCAGAAGGTGTGAGTACATCATTGTAGATCAAAGAAGAAAGGTTCTTTCATTGATGGCCTCTGATTTCTTTAAGTCACCTCGCAGAGGAAAAGATATGACACAAACTGTTCTAATATTGTTATTTATGGAAAAATAACCCAGCTTTTAAGTGTAATAATTATTATTCCAAAATTACAGTATTAAAACAGTTTGTAGCATATTTTTTCCTCTGAGAGTTGACTTAAAGAATTCAGAGACCATCAAAGATAGAAGCCTTCTTCTTAATCCTAAGTCCCATCCTGGCTAGAAAAGGATGGTAACCAGTAGATAACCCGTCCCAATTAGCCTGAGTTGCAAAAAGTTTGAATTAATAAATAATAATAATAATAATAATAAGTGTAATAAATAAAATTTCCTCTTAAGACGTTAACTAGGCTTTGGCTGTGATTAGATTTTAGTGTGCTCCGGAAAAGCATGCTGATATAAAAGACAGGCTTAGTGGTAGCACATGTATATTTTCTTGACATTGGGCTATTAACAAAATTATGTAAAAATTAATTTAAAATAGAATATTTCAGGGAGTAGTTGAAAACTGTTTTTGCGTATGTAGGAACGGGGAAGGGGGAATGGAGGAATTGAGAAGTTCAAGGTTTGCAACGGTGATATTGGAAGAGGGACTAGATCAATGATAGGGATTTTCCACTCCCATAACGTGAACAACGATTCAATGTTCAAAGTAATAATATTTGGCCTATTAGAACAACTGAAGAAGTGCTAAAAAAGGCTTAGAAATGAACAATTTTGTCCGTTTTTAATAATTATCCTAACAAAAAACACTTTTGTGTCTATAGAAACAGACCGGCATCCACGACTCGGTTTCTCTATTATTTTTGGAAATAGCAAAGTTAAGTAATCCCACGTTATAGTCGGATTGGTCAACTAACTGCTTTCGGACCTGTAGTAACACAGTGGAGCGTGTGACGTCAGAGGGTGTCCTGTAACAATGGCCATGAACGAGGAGATGGACCAATGAAAGGGGATGTTCCACCCCGATAAGCCCCCCCCCCCCAAATCCTAATGCTACAATTACGGTTAGTTACTGAGAGAATTAATATCCTCGACCGTGAAATCGGGGATTAGAATTAGATAGCTTCACTTCAAGAATTACACCCGCTGAGGTTCGAAGCCCATTGCTGAACCACGATTAGATTGTTACTAACTCCGGTACATCTAGTGACCCTGAGAATCGAGACACGTTGCCATAAATAAAAAAAAAGAAAAGTCCGTCAAGAAGGGGCTGCGCTAACAAAGCGGATTCCCGACGTGCATCACGTATTTGCATTTTTCTCAAAACTTAAATTCATTGAGAACAATATTTGGTATTTAAGCTTCAAATAAAGCGCTTCATAACATAATAGAATATTTTAATATGAGATGAGTAGGGGTGGGGGTTTACTAAAAACCGAAAATTAAATAATGCAAATATCTCGGTTAACATTATTTATAGAACATTACATTTGCAATAATATTGGTTCTATGCAATGTTTCGATCCCACGCATGGTAACGGAGATATTAAGAAATTTCGAAATTCTCCCCCTCTTCGGTTCCCCCCCCCCTCCCCCTGGTCCGATTTCAACCGTTAACGAACTTGATTTTCATTTTGTATAAAACGATTATATATCAAGTTTGGTAACGATAAGACAAAAATTGCGACCGCTAGAGTCGTAACAGGCAAATATATAGATAGATATATATACCATTTTGAAGGGACCTCATTTTCGTCATCTCCTAGGCAGGATCGATGGTCACTTGAAGAAATATTTCTAAAATCATTTCCCTTAAGGGAAATCTGCTAAATATACTTTACGCAAGGGCTGAGTAAACTAAGCAGATTCCCTACGAGCTGGTAATCCCATATAATTCTCCCCATATAATTTCCATTTCTTAGTAAAAATCCGATTAGTAGAAGTGAGGGTTTACTGAAAACTTAAAACAAGAAAGCACAAAAACTCGCTTAATATTTGGGTTACTAGAAAATGTATCAAGAAACATATGCCGAGCATCAATAGTTTAACAAGATTAGTTCGTTTTTGATCCGACCCCATAATACCGGAGATATTATGAATTTTGGAATTTCTCCACCCCTAAACATCCTCTATTCTGTGTCCGATTCCAGCAAGTAACGAATATGATTACTAGTGTTAAATGGAACACTTTACATCCGTTTTGTGTATTACAATTATATATACCACTTCTAACACATTATCTTCTTTTTCAAAATATTTCTCTATCAGTGTAATACACTTTTGGAGCTTTACAACAAACAACTCATACACTTTCTTGATTAGTCCCACCACCAGAAGCATGGACTTTCACCTGATCTAAACCAGTTCACTCACAGATAGTACAAAGAGTGTTCAGCTTATTTCAAGTGATGAGCTGTTTTCATTAAGTCCCCACCCCCCTTCACCATTTATCACAGAGCTGAGTTTCTTGCCATGAGATCTTTTACTCCTAGAAGATTTCCTTGTTTTAGTTTATGCAACGTGTGTGAGAAAAATAAAATAAAAACTTGCATGTTGGTGATGTACTATAGCGTTAATATTTATTCTAGAGACCAATAGAAAACAGAAGATTCGTTATTTTTTTAGCAGATTTCCCTTAAGGGAAATCAGCTATTGAGGTTGTACTCATGATGCGATTTTCGAAATTTTTCTTCAAATGTCCATCGATCCTACCCAGGAGATGACGAAAATGAGGTCCGTTCAAAACTGTATATATATATATCCTTCCTTTTTTTTTTTTTGTCTGTTACCGCTCTAGCGGTCGCAATTTTTGTTTGATCGTTACCAAACTCGATATTTAGTCGTTTTATGTAAAAAGAAAGATCAAGTTCCTTAACGGCTGAAATCGGACCAGTGGGAGGGGAGGTTTAGAGGGGAGGATTTTCGAAAAATCGAAATATCTCCGTTACTATACGTTGGATCGAAAAATTGTACAGAATCAATCTTATTGCAATTTACTATAAATATTGTTATATACATTTATTCCCTATCTTGAATATTAACCGAGATATTTACATTTTTATGAAATTTGGGCCGATGCCGGATTTTTGAATTTCCCGCGAAAAGCTAGTTTGGCCCTTTGCCGTAACCGTTCGGCTCCCCTATGGAGATTTCTCTATTGTATAACTTCACGTGGGAAATCTGCTTAGTTTACGCAGCCCCTGCGTGACGGACTTTTTTTAATAATATTATGTCCACTTGTTGAATGTTCATAGGAATATTCCAAAGATATTAATCATATTGTTTTTGCGATTAGCAGATTCCCCTTAATGGGAATCAGCTATTGAGGTCGTACTCATGACTCGACGTTCAAAAATGTTCTTCAAATGTCCATCGATCCTACCCAGAAGATGACGAAATTGAGGTCCCTTCAAAATTATATATATATATATGTATATATATATATATATATATATATATATATATATATATCTCTGTTAACGCTCTAGCGGTCGAAATTTTTGCTTGATCGTTACCAAACTCGATGTTTAAACGTTTTATGAAAAAATAAAGATCAAGTTCGTCAATGGCTGAAATCCAGTAGGATGGGGGTTTAGAGGAGGGATTTTTGAAAATCGAAATATCTCCGTTACTATACGGCGGATCGAAAAATTGTATAGAACGATTCTTATTGAAAATTAAATGTACTATTGCTATTATTATATACATTTATTCTCTATCTTGAATATTAACCGAGATATTTACATTTATGTTATGTGTGTGCTCGTAACGGACGATTGGCTAATTTCGGCCCTAGTCGTGGGTTTCTGGCAAAAGCTGTTTGGCTCTCGTGAAATGTCTATATTGTAAAACATCACGTGGGAAATCTGTTTAGTTTATGCAGCCCCTGCGTGGCTGACTTTTTTCAGGTTAATGTTGCCATTTACTTGCTATATACCAATATCTCCGAACACCAAAGACCTCACTTCTGAGCTTCTTAACTCTCTCAGATTGGATATTCATTAAATCTCCGCCCGAAATGGGAGTAGATAGGAAGCATCAGGGGGTTGTAACTATATGGGCTGACCAGTGGATATGAAGAGGAGGCGCTGACAGACTGCTTGGCGCCTATTACCATGAGAATGGCCTCCGGAGGGGATGATGCCCGGGGGTAAATGTGTCGTATAATCCAAAGGGTGAAGGCTTTAATCCAAGGCTTCTGAATAAATCGGCAGTTATGCGAGAGTTAAGGCACTCGGAGGAGGCGCGAAAAGCCGCCCTTTTTCAACCTCTTTCCAGTGATTTCTTTCCTCTCTCTCTCTCACTCTCTTTTTTTATATTTATATATGGCGGTGTGAGTCTTTCTAGCTGCGCACGCTCTACCATCTCTCTTTCTCTCTTGCAGAGAGAATGCAAATAGCTTTCTCTTCTGTTTGAATAAAAACTCTATTCAATGAGGTTGGGAGTTATAAATAATGGCGATAAATCGCCGGCTCGTAATGACTTTCCTTCTCCCGACCTCGCAGGATTTTCCACTTCCTCTATGGCGTCGAGTGTCAACATTCGCCATGTGTCTTCCTTTTTCCCCATATAATTGCGCAATCAACAAAAGTTTTTACACAGTTGTTGATACTTCCCATTAGTCACTCTTCAACCACACCAGCAATAGTTGTTCTACTAGACGATTAATTCCGGGCTCTCTTCGACAATGTTATCACACTCGACAAAAGGAATAATAAATTCGCATTCGCTCCGGCAGTAGCCACAGGACTGATGTAGTTAAATGGGGGGAGGGGCACTCTCCATTATGGACTTTTTAACAAATACCCCCTAGTGGAAATCTGCTATTGAGGCCGTACTTTGACGACATATTCGAAAAATTTCCTCAAATGTCCACCGATCCTACCCAGGAAGTGACGAAATTGAGGTCTGTTCAAAACTGAATAAATAGGTTTGTCTGTTAACGACCTAGCAGTAGCAATTTTTGTATGATCGCTACCAAACTCGATTTTTAAACGTTTTATGTAAAAATTAAGATCAGGTTCGTTCAAAGCTGAAATCGGACCAGGGGGGGTAATTTCGACAATTCTTAATATCTCCGTTATTATACATCAGTTCGAAAATGTGTACAAAACCAATCTTATTGCAAATGTAATTTTCTATAAATGTTATCGTGTACTTTATTTCACTATCTTGATTATTAACCGAGATATTTTCATATTTTACTTTTCTGACATCAGTAAACCCCCACTCCTACTCTTGTCATATTAAGAATAAGCTATTATGTCATGAAACACTTTATTTTAGGTCTAAAAAAAAAACAAATATTGTAGTGCTTGAACTTTAAAGTTTTGAGATAAATGCAAATACTCGACGCACGTGGGAAATCTGCTTAGTTTACGCTGCCCCTGCATGACGGACGTTTAGTGTAATCTGTAGGAAAGTGAGATACATATATAAGTACATAATCAGTTATGTATGTATATGTAAATATGTCAACGCCCCTTTATTTACTCAGAACTTAAACCCATAGCCTCACGCTATCAAGGAGTATTGAAACCAAATTGATAACGTGAAGAGTCTTTGTTAATTGGAACGCAACGTCATTACTTGTGCAGTGAAATATGTTTGTAAATATTTTAGTGCCTTGAGGACGGAAGAAAATAAATCCCGAAACAAAGTCTTGTTTAGTGTAAAGGAAAATCCATCAGTTGGACTTACTACATGTGCGGAATTCCTGATTAATTGTAAATGTTTTAGCTAAATACACATTTATAAATATGATTTGATTCGTATGTTGATTTAAACAGTAAAATCAATATCAATTACTTATTAGTAAATGCAATGCAACTTAAATATGTTTCTTTGCGTTCATATGCATGACAATTAAATATTTAGATGGGGCTTTCAAGCCTTGGCTGTTAGAAAAGCTCTTTAGCGATTTCCTCCTGAAGACTTACTACATAAATTATTTTATAAATAGGTTTAATTCTTAAGGATTTATTATCGGAGTTCTCTCCTAGCTCATACGTTTCCTGTAAGTCATTGGTCTTAGGATAAGGTAGCCACAAGCCTCCTAAAGCTAATGGGATATTAAATACTTACTTATTAATTACTTTGATTTACGCGCTTCTTCGCTAATTGGAATACAACTAAAAAATATATGAAACTCGATTTTTAGAGTGTAACTGTATTAATTACATGTTCTCAGAAATATAATTGTAAATATCCTAGTGCCTTGAGAACGAAAGAAAATAGATCCGAAACGTCGCCAAAGTCTTGTTTTATGTTAAAAAAATCCGTCCGTTGACCTATCGCCAAATCCTATCCAACTGAATTAACTATTGGTGCCCAATAATAATGTTACTTATTGGGAGTTATCACCGAGCATTGCCGCAAGGATACAATCATTGAAAAAATTAGAAGCCATCTAGTTGATAGAGTTCGTAACTCCAGTTGCTGCCCAATATATAGAAATATTTTAGCTCAAAATTCATGAATACAATTTATAAAGTCAATATAACGAATTGTCTTTATTTTATTGATATGCAAATTTATTAAAGGAATGACAATTCTTATAAATGATGTTAAATGTGTCCCTGAGAGACAACTTACCTGATCGTGATTTTTTTCTATGGCTAATATTTTGTAGTTTTATGTAATAATTGAACATTTTTTATCATTGAGACATGAAGTTCTTTAATTTATCTGTAAACAGAGAATATTTTTTAATAGATTTAACACAAGAGCATTAAAGAGTTTTAATTCTGAAAATGCGAGGATTTCTCGAAATCTTTATGTTTCTGGTTGGGGATTTGAAGGACATACTTGCATCTTGTTTTATGATTATGTGTTATAATATTTTTGTAAAAGAATTCAATATATTTGAAAAGTGAGTTCCTGAAGGGAAATCAGCTACTGAGGTCGTACTCATGACGCGATTTTCGAAAAATTTCTTCAAATGACCATCAATCCTACTCAGGAGATGATGAAAATGAAGTCCATTCAAAATTATAAATATATATTTGTCTGTTAACGCTCTAGCAGTCGTAATTTTTGTGTGATCATTACCAAACTCGATATTCACTCGTTTTATGTAAAAAGACAGATCAAGTTCATTAATGGCTGAAATCGGACAAGTGGAAGGGCGGGGATTTTTGAAAATTCGAAATATCTTCGTTACTATATGCTGGATCAAAAAATTGTATAGAACCAATGTTCTTGCAAATTAAATATCTTGAATAATAACCGAGATATTTACAATATTAAGTTTTCAGTCTTCAACAAACCCCCACTTCTACTCATGTTACATAAACAATACTCCGCAATAAACCAAAAAAATGAGGTCTGATCAAAATTATGTATATATATATTGTAACGGTCAAGCCTGAGGTTCTCCGCTGTCTCTCTATATCTATGAGATCAGAGTGATTAGTACTGGGCTTTAAAAGAGGTAGCCCGGTGAATCCAAAGGTCAATCTCGCAGGACAGGAACAGGCAGTCGACTCCCAAGATGCAAAGAGAGTAAGTGTTTCTTTAATTATCTAGCCTAATTGTGCTATATCTCTGATTAAATAGATAAATTAGCTCTTATAGCAGAGATGGTGGAAACGGGAATGCTTGCCGTGCAATATATGACCCTGAGAAGTAGCCGGTAAATAGATTAAATTTAAATAATAATAATTATAATCAACCTTTCATTATATAAAATGGCGCCCAACGTGGGGCACGGCTTAAACATTTTTTTAAAAATTTAAACATTTAAAATATTTATTTTGGTTATTCATTTAAAAAAAAAAAAAAAATTAATTAACATAGATTATAAAAATGGATATTAATACTAATAGCAAAAGTTTTGAGGATAGGATTAGTGATGTAGAACAGGAAAGTAATAATTTGGATCTTGAAAATCTATCTATTGAAAGTGAACCGTTAGAGGGAACACAGACCAATAATATCATATATAAAGATCAGGCTAGACATATAATTCAATTAGAGGATTCGGGAATACCGTTATCTACTGAGATAGCAAATTTGAGCTTTTTGGGTTTTGAACAACCGCGAGGTACTTCTACCAGAATAATAGATAATTTAAACGATTTAAAAGGACAAAAAGAGGTCAGTAGTCCTATCGAAAAAGATCAAAACATGCTGGAAGCTATAATGAACCTAATAAAAGCAGGAAATACTAAACTAGAAGAAAATACTAACAAACTAGATGAATTTAAACAAGAAGTTAGAAATAGTATTGAATCATTGAAAATAAATATCGAACAAACTCGAGTAGATGTATCAAACGTGAGAAAAGAATTTCTGAATGAGATAAATAATCTTAAAAACAAAAATAAACTTAAAATCTTTAGAGAATAGGTTAGCAGGTGAAACAGAAAATTTAAAAAAAGAAACCGTTCAGACTAGAGAACTGCTAAAAACGGAATTAATGGATGAAATGGATGCCAAAATAATAGAAACCCGACAAGAATGCTATCAACAGAAAAACTTAATTCGGAATGAATTAAAAGGGGAAATTGAGCATGAAAAGATTATTCAAGGGAAGATAAATGATCAAATAAATCTAAATATTCAGAAAATCACTCACGAAAATAGACAAATAATTGAAGATAGATCGTTAATACAAATAGAGAATTTATTAGAGACAGATTTCAAAATAGGAGGTATAGCTGATGAAATGGAAAATATCCGGCAAGAATTAAAAAAAGTTCAGATAGGTCATTTGCCCAACTGTAAAGAAATTAGAGTCAATCCTGAAGCGAGATGTCCTAAATTTAGTGATAGTCGACAGGAGAGCCCTACTGACTTTCTGTCTGAATTAGAAAATTATTTTAACATTTATGGAGTAGATACATGGGGAAAACAAGAGTTAATTATTTCAGAGTGCATGAGGGGAGTTCCCAGAACTTGGTGGCTGATTGAAAAGGAATTTATTAGAAATTTCATTCATTTTAAAGAAAGATTTTTAAATAAATATTGGGGAGAAGATAGGCAGGATGAATGTAGAAATCAAATTACTAATGGGAAATATTGCCCAGGAGAAAATTTAACTATGGATGATTATGCCAGGAAATTATTTAAAGACTGTAAATATCTTAATCCACCTTTTCCTGAGTCTTATCAAATAAAATGCATAATAAAACACTTCCCATGGCAAATACAATGTATCTTGGGGGTCGGCCAAATCAGTAATAAAGAGAAATTTCTTGACCTTTTACAAAAATTACCAGCTCAGGATATCATGAGGGGAACGGATGGAGAAGAAAATCGTGAGAATGAGGGAAACAACCCAAATAGAGTAAGAAACAGACAAAGTGAATTTTCGATAGAGAAAAGGGATCAAAATTCACCAGGTTATAACAGGAGACATAGTCATTTCCACCCTAGTAATAGCGTTCATCCGAGAAACCCGGCTAATGTTTCCCGACAATTTTATAATAGTAGTGGGAATTCAAATTACAAACCACTCAACAAAAATTTTGGAAGAGGTAATGGAAAATTTGAAAATAGAAATTATAAAATAAAATAAAAAAAAAAAAAAAAAAATAAAATAAAAAAAAAATATTTAGTAATATTAAAATAAATAAAATATATAATATATTTATTGTTATAAATAAAAAAAATGAAAATAAACTAAAAATTTAATTATAAAAAAAAAAAAATAATATTAATTTTTTTTTTCTCTCTGGGGGGGCATATGTAACGGTCGAGCCTGAGGTTCTCCGCTGTCTCTCTATATCTATGAGATCAGAGTAAGTAGTACTAGGCTTTAAAAGAGGTAGCAGCACCTGTCAAGGGACGGACAGCGGACCCCTGTGAATCCAAAGGTCAATCTCGCAGGACAGGAACAGGCAGTCGACTCCCAAGATGCAAACAGAGTAAGTGTTTTTTTTTTATTATCTAGCCTAATTGTGCTATATCTCTGATTAAATAGATAAATTAGCTCTTATAGCAGAGATGGTGGAAACGGGAATGTTTGCCGTGCAATATATGACCCTGAGAAGTAGCCGGTAAATAGATTAAATTTAAATAATAATAATAATTAATATTTCATTATAATATATATATATATATATATATATATATATATATATATATATATATATATATATTTGTCTGTTAACACTCTAGCGGTCGCAATTTTTGTTTGATCGTTAACAAACTCGATATTTAAACGTTTTATGCAAAAACACAGATCAAGTTCGTTAATGGCTGGAATCGGACCAGTGGGAGGGGAGGGGATTTAGAGGGGAATTTTTGAAAATTCGAAATATCTCTGTTACCATACGTCGGATTAAAAAATTGTAGAACCAATCTTATTAAATTGACTATAAATACTATTCTATACATTTATTCTCTATCTTGAATATTAACCGAGATATTTGCATTTTTATTTAAAGTGGGCCGATAACGATGAGTGAGTTTCCCGCCAAAACCTAGTTCGGCCGTTTCCGTAACTATTTGGCTCACGTATGGTGATTTCTCTATTGTATAACTTCACGTGGGAAATCTGCTTAGTTTACGCAACCCCTGCGTGACGGACTTTTGTATTAACATACAGGCAGGTCCCGCGAAGGGCGTAAATTAGTTCACGAGTTTGCTAACAGAGCGCGCTTGTATCGCAGTGCTTGTGGATTAGCAGGATTATGAAGAGTATATATGCCTGAAAGCCCTTCGGGAACACTAACGATTACGACTGCCTTTGATCCCGGCCACAGGAAGTCTGACAGGGTGAATTGGCTGCCTACAAGTCCTTCCGCCTACAAGGGTGCCCGTCATTCTACTGGAGACAACTCAAACCACGACCTTCTTTGATAACGGAGGATGTACGTCGAGTTGGTAACTCACTACTTAAAAATACTGATCCCGAATACCTCGAGTCTCGTAAGGGGTGTCTAAGGATCTTAAACGTCTATAATGGCAACCGAAAATAAAATATTATAACAGTGCTATACAAACACAGATTGGCCATACTCTAGGTTAAATGTTTGTTAATATAAAAGCCACACACATATCTGTTGGAAAGTTATCAATAATGCTAATTTTATTTTTCTTCTGACACCGTTTATGCGCTACAAAATTTCATTTAAGGAATAAGCACTTTAATTATTAGTGATGTGTAAGTGTAAACAGAGAGGAGTATGAAGTAGGAGTGTAAATATGAATGGGGGAGGGGAGGGTGACTCGAGTGGGGAATATCAGGGTGTATATTGAATGGCCGCACTCTCTCCCATATCCATATCACTTTGTCATGGAAATATTCTGTTTGCCATGTGTCGAGTGTTTACACTAGCCGACACATCTGTGTCCCAGAGCGGACCACACTCCGTCATAGGGCCTTTTGAAGGGCTATTTGCATTCCCCCAGCTATATAGTGGCGACCTGTCATCGCGTCTTCGGCCCCTAGTGTCATATTTACACCGCTAATGGCCACAATTTACCAATTACTGTTCTACTTCGGTATTTGCGCATAGGGGTGGCAGTGGCACAGCTGTAAATCACTGCACTTCTATGTGAGGTTCCAAGTTCAAACTCGGTGATCGCACGCTAACTTTTATTAGCGATTAGATTCCCCTTACAATCAGCTATTGAGGTTATACTCGTGACGCGATTTTCAAAAAGTTTCTTCAAATGTTCATAGATTCTATCAAGGAGATGGCGAAAATGAGTCTCTCTCTCTCCCTCTTCCTCTCTCTCTCCCTCTTCCTCTCTCTCTCTCTCTCTCTCTCTCTCTCTCTCTCTCTCTCTCTCTCTCGCCCTCCCAGGCTAAGTTCGTTAAAGGATGAAATCGCGCTCGAGGAAGTGGGGGCTAGACTTAATATCTACGTCATTATGTGTAGGGTTGAAAAAGTAAATTCTATACATCCAATCTTATTGAAAAATTAATTTTCTATAAACGTTGTTAGATACATATTTTTTTCTATCTTAAATATTAACCGAGATATTTTCATTTTTTTTTAGTTTGTAGGTTTCAGTAGAACCTCTACTTTTAATCACGTTAACACTAAGCCAATATATGACGAAACGTCTTAGTCCAAGCTTAGATACAAAATACTGTTTTCAATTGACTTTATTATGGGCGAATACGTAAATTGATGACATCATCAATTATGGTTTCATTTCTTGACTCGAAAATTCCAAATATTGGAAAAGAATTTATAAAAACGATCATGTTAAACCATTAAAGGCTCTATGCATTTTCTCGTAACTCAAATATTCCTTTCTTGTTTTGTGCCTTTAGTAAACCCCACTAATACTCATCGAAATTTGACTTAGATAAGATGATTATGTGCTGAGATGGCATTACTAGTTCGTCATTCTTGCAGAAATCAGCTTAGAGGACGCAGCTCCTGCATGACGGACTTTTTATCTGTCCCCTGAACGAGCTTGGAGTTACGGACCCCTATCCGAAAGCCATTTCCCTCGCGAATACCATGAGTCTATAGATCACCATGTACACGGAATCGTATACGGTTTATCCATAATTTCTAAAATACCTAAAATGGTTTAAAATAGTTTATGAAACTCACGTCCAAAAGGAACTCTAGTTTCCTTATGATATGTGCTACCGAGTGATTTCTGGATTCCGAGTCATCTGGTTAATTTGGCTATTTGTGACAATTTTCAACATTTCACCGGTGGTCTTCTTAGGCGATCCCGTCGGCTTCAAGTTCATAGAATGTAGTCAAATCTGTCGGTGCAGACCTGGCTGATGGTCGGATACAGTTGGCAAGGGCTTTCGATGCAAAAGCACCATCTTCCAGCCGTCTAGAGTTGTACGGTATGCACCGACAGATTTGAATACAGTATCATCTATACTGGCGGTTTCAACCCTTTTTTTAGAATGTGTAGGTTGCGGAACGACGGGTTATCATGCAAATAAGGGTGGAACCCTTACAGATGCCGAAAGAAGCCGAGAAAAGATAGAATTTTTGACTACTACTCAGCCATGCGGGCTTAAGAACTGTATGTTTTTGGTTACGCTTAAGTGTAAGGAAACATAACTTCTCAACATTGCATTTATTTTTACCGGTGCTGAAGTCCCTTCGTAAATTTTATTACAGTTACAAATACAATGACGCAAATATAAAAAAACAAACAGCCAATTTTCTCGATAATGACCTACTCCGTTTATATGCCGTTGAATAGGAGAGGTAGTTCTACTCGGTATTCAAAATTCAGCCTTTCCCAAGACGCTTCAAATTGATGCTGGGCTACAGTGTTCACATGATGATAGCATCAGCGGTAAAAGAGCTGAATACTTTAAGGACAATTCCAGTGGGAACGGCCCAACAGACATAATTTCCTTCTATGCCCCAGGAGAAGAAAAGGTGGCTCGCTTTCCTTGAAAGGAGAGAACATCGTATAAAGGGCGACTGATCCTTTCTCTTTTTCATAGCAAAAGGAATCTTTATCTTTATTTTTATACACGAATAAAAGGCGCAGGCTGCTGCCGGATCCCTGGCACTGGGACTGGAAATGTTCAACAATGTTCATGGCCGTTTCTGAATATAGAAGGGACTTTTAGTAGGGCATAAAAGGACTGAGTAGTTCGGCCATTTGAATAATGTGGAGTCCTGCTTCTATAATACGGCGGAGTCCTTGCGATAGGGCCCAGGAATATTACCAGGAGGGGGAGTAGGCAGTTATCTTCCTTCCCTTGCCCTGTTATCGCTACGCTATATCCCGCCGACTCCTGATAATTACCCTCACGTAGCTGCAAGAGAGAATGAGAGAGAGAGAGAGAGAGAGAGAGAGAGAGAGAGAGAGAGAGAGAGAGAGAGAGAGAGAGAGAGATGTTATTGCAGTGCTAAAGACGTAACTCCCTTGGCATTAAGAAAACCACTATAGCAATGCGAACCTTCGGCCGATAAAAACATATCATCAATGTTTATTTTCTGCCAACTGATTAATTTATTATGTACGTATAAATAAACATTCATTTACTTCATACTAGCTAGGCTAATTCGATCATTTGTCTAAAGATATAATCGTAAACTTTCTCTGTCCGCGTCTTAGGTTCCTGACTATGTCAACATTACAATAAAGTTGTTCTGAACTATAAAAAAAAAAATATCACGTGAGCACCACATGACTTTCTTGCACTCCAATTAAATTGATTAAACACAATGCTTGGATCCACTTCCAGTGACATCGATGTTCCAATGCATTGGATCGAAAAATGTCATAGAATATAATTTATAGATATTTTTATGATAAAAAGTGCACTATACAATTATTTTCTTCCTCCATCTACCAGGAGAAATTAGTCATTTTTTATTTTTGTCGCATCTACACCCTATCCCCCTCTTATCCGATTTCAGTCAAAAAGACAGGAGCACAATTAGACGTTACACGGATCTCAAAAAGAAAATTTCAATATTCTAAGGCAAGCATTTTTTGACTTATGGGACTTACGAACATAGGGATTGACGTCATGCCGAAAGGACTTAAAATGGGTTCAAAGCCGGTAATGCCCGAAACTTTTCGGGTAGCCCATTTCAGACAGTGGTCCATAAAGCATTCTCATTTATTTCACACGTGGGGATATCAATTTAGAATGTACAGAAGTGAACAGAAAACCGTTTTTGTTTCACTGTCCTTTAGCATTGGTTCCATTATATTTAATATCCGGAGAATCTAAAAATTTACGACGAGATACAGAATTGATGAGTTTGTTGGTAGAATTACACCAAAATGTCACACAGCTATATTTAAAGCTTAATATTATTGTATTTACAAGCCCTTCGGCCTTATCCGCTAACGGCTTGCAATATTTTAAGATAGGTGCTAGTTCATGGAAGTTTTTTATGATTTGATACCGGAGGACCATGTTGGTTTATAAGACGGTTATTACTATTATAATATTATATTGAATAATTTACGTGATATGGGGGAATGGACTAATGCAGGGCATATATGTGCTAATATGTTAGTAGATTAATGATTACTTGAAGGGAAGTTGATGAAATTGTGATGATGTTCTCGATGCTGCCCTAGTGCTCTCCCTCTTTCTCCCTCCATCCTGATCTCCCCCTGGATGCTCCTTCCCTTACTCACTCATGCTGGATGTTAAAAATGGGTGTGAAAAGATACTAAAACGGCTGTCATTGAATAGAGGCTCTGCTCACTCTCCTGTTTTACTCACTTTACTGATCCTGTTCGTTATCTTTGCCCTTTGAACCCACGGATGTCCTCTTAGGTAGTGTTTACACAAGTAGGTAATAGAGCTCAGCACTCTTCGGGGGCCATCCTTGCTTGGCCTAGTTGATAACAGATGGAGCTGGTGTAGTTTCATTACCGCTCCAATTTTAAGCAATTATATTTTTAAGATAATTCGAATACTCGAAACTTTTTCTAGACTTCTTTTTATGACTTCATATCTTTCAGCTAAGACCAATAACACTTCTATACAGGATGTATAGAATCTGAGTCAACATTCAAGACTTTTTTTCATAACATTCTCATTACATTATAAAATATAAAGTTTTATATTTATTTAATGAAAACGTTACATTGCTATTGCCAAATTTTCTTTCAAGGCCAACATTTTTTTTTTTTTAGATTCTGCTAGTGAGGATTGAAAGAAAGTCTATAATAAACGATTTCCTGGGTCATAATATTTGCCAAAATAATAATAATGATGATGACATTTGATATTGCACTTGTAATTATTACAATACAAGCACTGATAGTAGTAAGTTGTTATCAGATATGTAAATGCCGGCATATGACCTTATCGTCGAGAGTCAATATTGACTTGTAGCGGTTGTCGGACAATAGGCAGGTGGGTTGACTAGATAGTGCGGCCATGTCCTGCGGGCTCATGTACACGTGTGACAACACAGGAGCAGCCGAGTGACCTCTGCCTTGAGTCATGGATTGGGCTACGGGTACAAGTTGTACCTCTCGACGAAACCGGTACAGCTTTCATTAGAGCCCGCCAGGTTCCTAAATATTCATGGGAGCCTTGGTTATGGCCGACCTCCGTCAGGTTATGCCTCTCAAAGACGGGATTTACATGTCAAAAGCTGCTTGTGGAGGGTGCTTCTCCTCGGCTAGAGTTTATATCATATTGGCTGAGGCGGCGGTGGTAGCCATTAGTTAGATTGCGCTCTCAATCTGCATATCCAACCCCGACAACCCTACTCCCTCCATCTTAGCTCTTATTATGCAAAGCGATGCTCCTCCCTCCCTCTACAGGCTTATTTCGTTACCTTCAATATCGTTTAGCTCCTCAATGCTTCCAATCTCATACATGTTGAGGCGTGTTCCCTAACTTTGCAATCTATTATGCAGTTCGTAAGCTCATTCAAAGAAAATGGTCCAATAAGCAGGCACCACCTTTTCGCATCTCACTTCTTTGAAATTAGGTAACTAATAAGATAATAGGTTGTAAAATATGTTCGTAGCGTTTTTTTTTGTGAGTTCAATAAAAACTTCAGATTCTCGTAAATATTTTTAATCAATTATATACGACCCATTTTGATCTATTATGTCTTACCATCTTTCAGCCAATGTTTCAATTCCGTTCTTCCCAGAACTTCTCAGATTTTTGCGCAATGAACTCCTCTATGCGTTTTGCAGTCCTCGAGCGAATTAAGTGTTATCCGTGAAGAGAGTTTTGAAGGTCACGACATAACTGAAACTCTGCGGTAAGGTCTGTTGAATAGGGTGAATGGAGGATCACATCCCAGCCAAACTCCAATAATTTATGAGGACGGGCGTTATCGTGATGGAAAGCTATGCCTTTGCTTTTCTCTTCCATTTCGAGTAAGCATGTCACAAGATAAGGAATATCGATGTATAAAAGCACCTTAACTAATCCTTTTTTAGAATATGTTAACATTATTGACCAAGTAAACAAGACTTTATAAACACAGAGAGGATTTTTTTTTAAATTTTAGAATATTCACTACACACAACAACGGAATAACACAGAAATCAGTCCTTGTGGCCTGTTGGGTCCTTTCTATAAACCTGGACCTCGAAGTAGAAACGGTCTGGTTTTTTTAGAAAAGGGCATATTACGTTCTTCAATAGCAAGCTACAATTGTTAACCACTACCGGAGAAACTACACGATTACTGCCACCCCCCCCCCCGCACACACACATGCACAACCCAAAAATTCAACCAATAATTAAATAAAGGACTTACTAGGAAGAGTTCAAATTTAATTTAAATGGAAAAGAACGTCTTCAGACAACTGTTTCATTGTTTGTTGATGGGTTCCGATTACGCATTAAAAAAAATCAATTTCCCGTTTACCACAATTTATTTTGATTCTGAGATTCAACACTTCCTTCCCCGAGTGGGAACGTCTGAATGTCCTTTATGTTTCTTCCAATGTAAGAACTAGACGCAAACAACTTTTAAGCATATAAGCTGGTCACGAGATACTTAGAGAGTCAAATCGTATGAGGAGGTTTATAGATGCCGAAAATCTAACTATTACCAACAACTCAGTTCATTTTAAAGTTAGAGAAGAATTTTTACAATTTTAAACTTTGCCTCTTCTCTGAACCTCACACTCCTTGTTCAATCTCTGTCCTAATCTTTAGTTTTGCATGAAATATTTTTTCCGCCACAATACTTTCTTCCTCTGAGAGTTTAAAGATGCCCAGAAAATGAAAAACTGATTTTAATTTTTCTAATATGTTTAATAATAAGTTTAAATTGGCTTGTATATAGTCTATAGAACCTATTAAAATGAATCTCTTTTAAAATTTCTGTTTTATTAATGGTCGGTGAAGCTAATTTAATAATTAGTGCACTTTACAAACTATCCAAAAATTTGTAAACCTTAGCATGTACAATACTTTAGTTATAATAATTGCTAAAGAGAATTTTAGATATACTTAGTAATAGAGAAAATTAATCACTTCAAATTTAGTATACTCAAACGCTTCTAAAGTTCAACTTAAATATTTTAAGTAAATATTTATTTTATTTATTAACTTCCACTTTGTGTTGCTACGGCTAACTAGTCCGGGTTATCCTTAGGCTACTACCCTTTTCTAGCAAGAATAGGATTAAGGGTTTTATTTAATGAGTTTGTTGTCTTAGGTTACAAGGCTAACCAGACACATTTATATTCATGGAAATGTAAATATATTAATATTTATTAAATATTGATATATATATATATATACATACTCCCTCTCAGCCGCAAAAAGCAACACATGTAAAAGGTCTTTCGGGTGAAAATCTAAACTTGAGAATGTTGTACCAATATAAATGCCAATAATATTGGGATCAATAGTATCAGATATGTCATTGAATCTTTATAATGTTTGGCTGGTGTGCGGGAGTGAGGCGGAAGAAGAGAAGCTGACATTGTAACGAACTAGATGAGGGGCGTAGGCCCCCTGTGGGAGGGGATACAAATACAAAACGGCAATGAAATGTAATAAGTGTCAAAGTGTCCAATTTGCGGGAGGCTGGCTTTGACCGCGCCTGGACAGGGCATGCTTCGAATGCCTCCAGCATCCCTGAACCCTCCCCATGCCCGCCGGATCTCAACAATATTCTGTCCTTTGTGGTCGGCTGAGTCGCCCCCAACAAACGGCGAATAGTTCGCCTGACACCTTGTCCAAGGATCTTCTTATACTATCCACACCGCTTTCTCCAAAAGGCCTCACTTCAATCCTCTTTGGGCGAGTTTAGAGTTGCTCAAAGGGGTTTGCTGATTCCATCTTAGATCTCTTCTGAAGATAGTGGCAACCCGCAGCAGGTTAACTTTAGTCCTGCCTGTGGGAACGAAGAATCCTATAAACCATTGCTTCAAAGCATATATAAGCAATCGTGAGCGTAATTTGTAATTAAACTGATTTTATTTTTCTGCAATAAAGTAAGCAGGTTAGTCATAAAAGTCTCTTTTCAGAATTCTGTAGCGGGAACTACATAAAAATAGTGGTTATTTGACCACTTTGTTTACAATTAAGACGCGTCCTGTTGTGGAGGTTACTAAAATGTAAATTGACTCATTCTCATTTGTACTTCTTCCCTTAATATCACGGTGGTGTTGTGTTACCAATATGTAGATTTTTCTATTGTAGAACTTCACGTGGAAAACCAGCTTACTATACGCAGCTCCCGCGTGACGAACCTTTTTATTTATAAAAATGCATCATCTCTATTAGTTCTTACACTATTGACAACCTTTCACAACATTTCTGATATTTCATTAACAGGAACTAAGTTAAACAACTCTTCTGGATATTGTAAATCTACTTAAAACAATACAGTGTAAATTGGATATTGATCGCTATTGTTTTATAGGTTGAAGCCTCTACGTTCGTACATCCATTTTTCAGATACTCACATTACCAAGCGATACCACTTTTAACAGATGGCGTATATATTTATGGTATATAATGTATAACACGTGAGATGCAATCCCTTTCTGCACAGAATTGACCTTTAGGATGAAAAATGGTCTGGGGGCCCTCTCAAAAAGACGTGATTTCCACAAAAAAAAACAACACAAAAATGATTAAAAAATAAACTGAGTTAAAGTAGTTACAGTGAGTTAAAGTAGTTTAATACAAGCTTAAACTACTTTAGGGTGCTCAGGTTAGCCATGTGAGTTAAAGCGTTGCCTTTAATCTCACATGGTAATCCTAGAGTGGCGAGTTCGATTCTTGCCTGGGCAAAGGAAATTATTTAGTGACGAAATTCATTAAATAACATCCGAAGTCCCACCCTGGCTAGAAAAGAGTGGTAACCTGTAGATAACCCGTCCCAATTAGCCTGAGTTGCAAAAAGTGGACGTTAATAAATAATAATAATAATAAACTACTTTAATTTATTTTATTTTTTAATCATTTTTGGGGAATTTTGTGTTTTTATCGTTCTTTTTTTTGTGTGGAAATCACGTCTTTTTGAGAGGGTGCGCCAGAAACCCTGCTTTACATCTACTCTTTAGGGAGAAATGGGTGTTTGTGTCTTTCTTAATTTAGACTAGCTTTACCATCCAATATGCAAATGGCATTTAAATGACATTATTTCACCACTGTAAGGTATTAATTTCCACCTCACTCCGAGTGTACTTGTGCTTGGGAATTTAGGGGGTGGCTTAGGGAGGGAGGATCTCTGAATGTAATATATAATGGTGTAAAATTGATTGAGTGCTCGGCTGGAAGGGTGAGAGATAGGCTGGTAGTTAATACTATTAGAAGATGAGGGTATTACACGCCCAGTGACGTCAGCCTCAAATATTTAATCCTGTGATTGCGCGCCTAATCCTCCCATCGGGAGGTTACACCGGGTTACATATGCTCTCAATCTCACTCACTCTCTCTCGTTCTACTCCTTTCATCTCATCATCATCAGAGATCTCTCTAATTAGGGATTTTCACACTCAAATTACAATATTCGTCGGATTTTCTCCTCCTCCTCCTTCTCACCCCCACCCCCTTCACGGTAAAGGGACGTGGGGCGAGAAGAGAGACAGAGAGGGAGAATTAATTTCAAACCTCCAACGATCAATATTCCATTACGGCGTATTAAGGGAGTCGATTTCTGTGGGCCTTTGAAATGGTCGGTCGGGGCTTATCTCGCCTCTGTCAGCAATGCTGATAACTCGCCAAATGCTGATAATTCTCTCGCCGATCAACAGCGCCCCCTTTGTTTTACTTCTCTCCTCCGACTTGTACAAGTCCTAACCACTCTCAAATTCTTTTTACAAAGGGCTCGTCCTTTCATCGGCAGGCTCTAAGAAAAAAAGGCGTTTATTTTGGATTTTAAGAACCTTATTTTAGAAGTAATCCTCTGTGTTGATTAATGAATGCATTTATCTGGAACAAAATGGACAATTTGTTTGAACAAAATCATGAAATATAATACACGTAAAAATATTACTTCACACAGCTCACGCACAATTTTGATTATATAGGTGTATTTTATCTATTCGTATGCTATACTTACCTATATTTTTTACACTTATATTAACGTAGATTTTATCTTTTGTATTAAGTAAATATTGTAATTAAAAAAATTATTGGTTTTTATTTTTCAACCGAATTATCCGTTTTGACTCTGCCTAAAGTCATTTTGACTAGTTTTCGCTTGACGTCTCCCTGTACGCATGCCACATAACTAAAAAACGACTAACCTTAGAATGGTAACATTTAATAACTTAGAATTAGGTTTATTTAAATTTAAAATCTAGTTGTTTAGTTTTGATCAAAATCGACTAAGGGGTAGGGTAAGGGGGAGGGTAAACAAAAATATTAAATTAAAAATTTACCTTTAAGATACAAAAAGAAAATTATTATTAGGACATTTTTTGTTAATCTAATTATATGTTTTGTGACATCGAAACGAGATATCGTATACTACTTCAAAATGAAATAAATTTCGTACTTTGATGACAATAGTTACCAAATAATACTCCCTTTATCTATGCAACTATTAATAAATGAACTAGGTATTTGTATCATGGCCTATATCACCTTTTCTTGGGTCATTCCATTTATAAGAATCATAAATGCATAATATCCTAAAGACGATATAAACATTAACGTTTTTGGTAGAGTCAACTGCTATAATTCTATTTATTAAATTTAACTACGCAATTATGAAGTGCTCTCTTATTTTCATTCCCAACCTTCCGATCGTTCCAAATAATACTGTCAAAATCTAATGTCTAAATTTTCGCGAATATTTCGAACAAGGAAGTAAAAACGTCGTCCTCAGAGCGTCAACAAGGTAGGACTAAAGATTATTTGACAATAGTTGTATTATATAAATTAGAGCTAAAAATAAAACTTTACTTACACTTCGCTTGATTTTCCATTAAAATGCTACAATTCTAAATCCTATAAATATTGGATCCTGTGTCTAGCCGCATTCTAGACGTGGCTTATCAATAAAGAAGTTGGTAATAACTTCCTTATCAGTTTGATCCTTGTATCTCCCTCGGAACCTATGTATCTTTTTCCAGGCTCTCTGCCTCTCCATCTTTATCCATTAGAGGGAATTGGCCAAGGGCTGCCACCATATGTCTGCAGGGCGATATAGCCCTAACTACAATATCATCCCTCTCGAATCGACCCTTGAAAAAGCAACAACCCTCGGTAGTATTGAAGAGCGTGTGCGGCGACGCGAAACATTGTTGTGACAAAATATGCGGTCCTTCCCCCAGCAGGGAGTATCAGATCGTATCTGCTGGCAATAACGGCCAGCTTCAAAGGACCCGCCACTCCACCAGCTGATCCACTATATGTAATTCGTTCTGTCTTTCCCCTAGTATCATCGTTTAGTTTCATCTACTGCCTTGGGGTGTCTTCTCGCTTTTATGTATCCCCACAGAAAAAAGAAAGAAAAAAAACACTCTTAAGAGATTATCCTTTAATAATGGCACCCTATGTTTCTTCTTGAGAAGCTTGGCATTGCCCACAGAACCAGATTTATAATATAAAGTGGATACAGTTTATTTCTCTCCCATTCTTACTGGCATTGTGTCAGTTTAAGTTTCGATACTCATACCAGCCTATAATAATGCGGATAGCGTTAGCCCTCCAAATGGTCGCCAGTGATTTTGTCCCACCTTTTAGCAGATTTCCCTTAAGGGAAATCAGCTACCTAGGTCGTACTCATGACGCGATTTTCGAAAAATTTCTTCAAATGTCCATCGGTCCTATTCAAGAGATGACAAAAATGAGGTCCGTTCAATAATATATATCTGTTAACGCTCTAGCGGTCGCAATTTTTGTTTGATCGTTACCAAACTCGATATTTAAACATTTTATTTAAAAAGACGGATCAAGTTCGTTAATGGCTAAAATCTGACGAGTGGGGTTTAGAGGGGGGATTTTCGAAATGTTTCCGTTACCATACGTCGGATCAAAAGTTTTGTACAGAACTAATCTCATTGCAAATTAAATTTACTATAAATATCGTTCTACACATTTATTCTCTATCTTAAATATTCACCGAGATATTTGCATTTTTATTAATCGTAACGGACGAAATGAGATCGGTTAGTCGTGAGTTTCCTTCAAAAGGATCAACTGGAATGAACCATGGAACCAAGGAATACTTCCAAGAGAACGGAAAAATTCCGAATTCAAATGTACGAGTTTGAAGATGAAAACGGAGACCACCATAGACTACTTTCAGATTTAGACATAGGCCAAGGTTGAGTTAATGCTTCGTCAAGATATTAAGTCTTCTTCAATTTGCTGATAGACAACGATGCTACAGTGGTCTTCATTACCAACAACGAACACGATACGAATGTTACGTTAGCATATAAATATACAATCCACAAACCGAATATCATAATAATCTAAAATAATTATTAGAGATAAGAATTAAGCTTGGCAATTTGATAATACATTTCATGAAAAAGGAAACTGAAGACGGTAGTGTTATCTTATCTGAGGTACGTTATATCCACCGAGCGAACTATTAACTAAATTTCTTATGAGTGATTAAAAATGATTTCTAAGAACAATGAGAAAATTTGTTCTCGTTGCTACATGACACTACTTGGGTGCCATGAAATTGTCCTCCATCAACTCATCTTAGAATACTCAGTTATTTAATGAATTGGTATAAGATTTCACGATAGTTGTACTTCTAAGGATCACTATATGGTTTAGAAAAAGTGTTTTCCCTTGTATTGACGTGAGTTTATAATTCAACGAACCATCGCCTTTAATTCTCATTCTGAGATTTCTGCCTCTAGGAAAAGGTTATTATTATTTATTAATATTCATTATTTGCTACTTTGGTTAATTGGGAAGGGTTATCTACTAGTCATCCCACTTTCTGGTGGGACTAAGGATTTTATTTAATGAGGTCGTCACTAAATTAATTCCTATTGCCAAGGCGAGAATCGAACTCACCACTCTAGGATAACCATATGAAATTAGGTCCAACACTTTAACCTGAGCCACAGGAAAAGGTTATCCATGGTTTTGTATCCTGTGATATAGCTATGAAGAAGGTTCTAAGACTGCTACTCAACCTTTTCCCGGTAATAAGTCGATAGCTCTCGCTGAAATGAATAAAAGTCATAAGGTTGGCGTGTCGTTAGGGGCCAATGAAGACTGTTGGTACCAGGTCTTCCTCGAACACCTCCCTTGTGCTTTTAATAAACCGAGCCCTGCCTCCCAAATCAAATCGCCTCGAGCACGCCATCTCTTTTCAATTATTACCGGAGGCTCGTAATGAAACTCTCTCTCTCATTCTCGGGCGAGACTCGATCACTGAGCCCATCATTTGATAAAGGGCCACGCGATCCAGTTTTCCGGTTAAGCCCCGTGTTTATACATTGTAAACATGACACCTTATCTTTCCATCCTTTAATTTAGTGCGGTTCGCCACACCTTCCACTAACTCTGCCGTTCATTGATCTATTCACCAAGATAGGGGATAAACTTCGACCGTTCCACTTAAGCCTAAGAGTGGAATAACTCTGATTTAAGAACCCTATTCGTCTTGGTTAGAACAATTTAACACGACAGTCTGCCCAACAAAAATATTACATGCAATACCAACGTGGCATTCGGATGCTGGCAGACCAGAGAAAGGACTAAGAGTATCTCTTCAACTGACACAGCTATTGTTCCAAGATGATGGCGGAAACCAATAATGAAGCACCTTACGAGTATATTAGTGCTATTGATGTTAATTTTGGTATAGTCGGAGCTCTGGACGTAAAAACATCAGCTTATTCTAAGGGAGGGAGGGAGTGGGAGGGAGAGAGGGGGGAGAGAGAGAGAGAGAGAGAGAGAGATAGAGAGAGAGAGAGAGAGAGAGAGAGAGAGAGAGAGAGAGAGAGAGAGGGGGAGAGAGAGAGAGAGAGAGAGAGAGAGATAGGGAGAGAGAGAGAGAGAGCGGGAGAGAGATAGAGAGAGAGAGAGTGAGAGAGAGAGATGAGAGAGAGAGAGAGAGAGAGAGGGGGGGGAGAGAGAGAAGAGAGGGGGGGGAGAGCGAGAGAGAGAGAGAGAGAGAGAGAGAGAGAAGAGAGAGAGAGAGAGAGAGAGAGAGAGAGAGAAGTGAGAGAGAGAGATAGAGAGAGAAATTTTATTTTTTATTTAAAAATAAATTATTTAATTTTTTCATTATATTTTTTAAATTATTTAAATAGTTTTAAATTGGAATTTCCCTCTCGTCCATTGTGACTCATATTTCATGAATCATTTATTTTTTTTAGCTTTTGACCGTAATTTTGGCTTTTTTTTGTTTGTATTTATTTCTGTTTAAATTCTCTATATTTTTTTTTAAATTTAAAATGAAATGTATTGACTAACATTGATTTGATAATTTAAAACATATTTATCGCTTGTAAGTTTTAAAAATATATAATTCGTACTTCAGACCATGGGGAAACTATGTATGTGAAAAAAGGAACATACTATAAGACCACAAATTTTATTTTTCAATATTGTTTTTACTGCTACATTTATTAAAGGTCATGCATACTAAATGTTTTTTGCCTTTCAGCAAAAATACAAGGAATGATGGTATCAAGTTATTGTGATTTAATTTAACAAACTTGGAGACTGTAAACAGAAATGAATAGATGACAAAGTGGAAGAGTTTGAATGAAGATGAAGAAGACAATTTATTGTGACAGTTAAAAAATATAAAGCTTTTGGGAAGTGATATAAAGTATTAGCTGCACCGTTGGGAGTTTATTTTAAGCTCTGGATTTTTTTTCTTTAGCGTGACAAGTAAGAAAAAAAAAATAGAAAAAGAGAAAAAAGTGAAGCGAAGAGAAATGGATTTTAAACATTCCTTAATATGTGGTGGCTGAAAGAAACAGTGTCAGAGGTCAGAGTTTCTCTCTCATTAGTATGCCCTATTTATATCTCACATTTTAGTTTCTTTCTATGATTTGTATGACGCTAAAGAAAATATGGCATCGTATATTAACATTAAGCCATCTTTTTTTCAGAGGAAATATTTATGGGACTCTTGAAACTAGAATAGTTTTTTTAAAAGTAGATTACTCGCAACCAGGTGAGTATTAATAATTTGTATTGAGGCTTTGCCATTCCAGGTGCGGATTACGCTTTTTTTGTTGGAAGGAAAGAACACCATGAATATGGTATATATATAAATCAAAAAAGTATCCATACAGTTGTAATATTTGTATACTACAGTGTATTTGTCTATTTTAATAGTTTGTATTTCCTCCTTTTTCTCTAATAACTTCAATCAAAACTATTTTTCATCGTAGCAATAACTTTCTTGGTTACTTGTGGCTCAATTGAATTCCATTCGGAGATTATGGTATTTTTAAGCTCATTTTGATTTTTAAAAAAAATCTTGTTTTCAGATTCTTCTTCATGTTTCATCCCATAGATGCTCAATTGGATTAAGATCAGGGCTCTGAGGGAATGTATGAAGTTGTTTAGTGATATTAAAAATAAGCCATTCCTTGACAAGATTTGCAGTTTGTTTTCGGATCATTATTCTGTTGAAAGATAAATGAGCCTCTAAACCCCCCATTACGAGCACTGGTTTTCAAATTTGTTTTCAATGGGTCTAAATAAACATGTTGATCCATTTTACTATCTATAAATACTGATTTTCCTACTCCTCAAACACTCATGGACCCCCACACTAGCATGCTTCCTCTCCCATGTTTGACGGTTCTAATAATGTTTCACTCAGTTTTAAATGTTCTCCGAATTTCTCCAGACACAAGTCCTCCCATCTGATTAGTGTACCTTGAATTTTCATTAGGTCACTGAAAATAATGGAATCCCAGAACGTTTGTGGCTGTGTAATTAGTTCTTGAAAATTCTAAGCGTTTTTTTCTGGTTTACTTTGCAGATCAGTGTTTTTTTCTTGGTACACAACCATTATAATCATTTGATCTTAGAACAGTTCTCACTGTTTCAGACACAACATTGAAATTATGAAGACTTGAAAGCATACTAGTTAAGTTAGGATCAGTAGCCATTGGGTTTTCCCTTACTTCTTTCAAAATCGCTCTTTTATGAACGCCAAGTAATTTCCTTCAGCGGCCTTCTTGAGGTCTATTCCCTAAGTTTTTATTTTCTTTATAACGATTAATAATGTACTGAATAGTGACGTGTAACTTGCTGAATATTTTTCGAATTTCTCGCAATGAATGACCTTTTTCTCTCATATTAATTATCAAAGCACGAATGTCTTTTGATACCTCCATTTGGAATTTAAACATTTAATTTTAACTTTGAAAAATGGTCTTGACGTATCAAAGGATAGCTTAGAAATTATTATTCCAATCTTTCATATTCTCAATTCCATTTAGTAATTGTAAACATTTATAGATAAAAAGAGTGTATGGAAACTTTTTTGACCTATAATCCTGCAATATTTTCTTTACATCAGAATTTCTTATCTAAAGAGTTTCAAAAGAAAATTTGTTTCGGTATATATTTTGTTCTATTGCTCATATAAATAACAATAAAAAAATAACTAATTTAAGAATGTAAATATAATGAAAAGTAAACTAGTTTAAAACACTTCAAAACCAATGTGTATGGAGACTTTTTTGACCCAGTGTATATATTACTCTTAAAAAGACCAGAACACATTTTTGTATGCAGGGAAGAATATTCGGTTAGCGCAAACAAGCATAACATGAACATCAATTTCTTAATTTATTTTTTATCTTTCATTTTGAAGACAATTATGCTCCCACTTTATAATTTTTTCGTGGACCGCCTGAGGTAGCATTCATAATAGCTGGTTGGGTAACAAGTTTTTAAAGTAGATGATTCAAATATTTCTTCCTCAAAATAATTAAAGGAGAATTTCGAAAATTTGAACTCTCTCCGTTAATATAAGTCGATCGAAAAGTTGTATATAACCAATCTTATAGTAAATTAAATTTCCTATAAATGTTGTTATATACGTTTTTTCTTTTTCTCAAATAATAACTGAAATATTTGCATTTTTTAATTTTCAGCCTTCAGTAACCCCCTCTTCTTTGACATAGTACGTTATGAGTAAGCTAACCCCATGAGAACATCTTTCGATTATTGAATAGTTCAGTTTACTTATCAAGGCACCGACTTTAGCATTTACTTGCGACACCGGGTGTGCTCTAAGAAGTGTTGATTCTACCCTTTACATATTATTATTACCTATTTTATCCTCTAATTACATTTTAGCTGTACGTAACATTAATGTTAATTACACATATTATGTTTACATTGTGCTCAGAAAAAAACTGATTTTTAGCTCAATTCTCATAGTTCAATTCTCCTTATGCATATTCCTGTATATGCTCCCGTAACTTTCAAAAGTAATTCCATTATTCTTCAACCACAGTTTATAAACTTTCATTGTTAAGATTTAACAGAAAAAATAATTTGAGGCAGGATGAAATACAACTTAATGTGAAGGTATTAGAGATACAGATTTGTATGGGACTCTTTCTGTTCACCTTTAAAATAAATGATATGCATATTTTACTTTTTATTTTGATATTTCTTACCACTCCATCCAGTATTGTCCAATATGGTCAGTGGAGTGCGTATATTTTATAATAGTTCGTTATTCAGTTCAAATTCAAACTATATGAATCATTTAATATACAGTAACGGTCAGCTGTTACCATTAGTTTTAATGTATAGCAGCTAACCTTGAGGAAGGCATCATGGTAAATGACAAATCCACTGTAGTTTGGGTTTAACCTCTGTCTACCTTTATTCAAAATGCTAACTCAACCTAGACCCATACTCAATGATAACAGGGATTCACAAGCACTTTCAAATATCGGCAAAAGTATCTAATATCATTTTGACGATTTTAATTCTTATTAATCATTCGCTATTACCTTAGATCAGGTATGGGCAATCTTTGACATGTTGTGGGCCAAACTTCAGTGTGCAAATACGTTCGCGGGCCGCTTTTAAAAGTAGTACATTATAAAGAAGGGTTAATAATTTTTACCGGTAGATATCAGACATGAAATTATACGATAATGTAATTATTATACAATTTATTAAAATAACAAAATGAAATGAAAAAAATAGGTGCAACAATATAATTAAATCGTAAAATTTGGAATTATTAAAAACAACGAAAGTTAAATAGCGACACCGAAATCAATAAGACACTTGAGCTTGAATTTAGGAAGCTAATCTATCGATGTTAAGATTAATTCCACTGATACAAAGACGTAAAGAATTTTCCAAATTATCGTCAGTCAGCCTTCTACGATGTCTTGATTTATTAACTTTCACCATTGAAAAGAATTGTTCGCATTTATAAGTACTGCCAAAAGCACAAATCTCTCCTCATCTTCCTCATTAGGAGCAAGTAGTGTTTATTTTTGTTTAATTGGGTTTTCCAAAATGGGTGGTTGCCTATGTATGCCTTAGATCAGGGGTCTCCAAACTACGGCACGAAGGCCACATCCGGCCCGCGGACAGATTTTGTCCTGCCCGCTGAGAGCTAGCATACTTGAAAACTCCTTTTAGAGAACATATTTTTTTATAGCAAATCAAATTTAGTTTACTGAAGTATTCTAATTTTATGTTGAATAATTATTAATATGACATCTACATTGATATGGTCATGGGCTAACTACTCGTAACATTGTTGTAGGCTTATTGTTATTGTTTTTGTGATAAGTTGTATAAAGAAACACAGAATTGTAATGAGTAAAGAAATGTATAATATGCCGAAAATTTAACTTCAGAATATAATAACTAACAAATTATTGAAATGAATCCAACTAACATTTTATACATTTTAAATAAAAATATAACTTATAACAAGCATAATGACATATGAAATACTAATGAGATTTATGTAATTGAGATTTTCCACTGACAATAGTTTGTAGTTGTGGACTAATTTTACTTGTACCAATTATTAAAAGAGATTTAAGATGCTCATCAGTTAATTTAGATCTGTAAACATTTTTTGTGTACTTCATTTTGGAGAAGGTCTTCTCACACAAATAAGTAGTACCAAAAACAGAAAACAGCCCACGAGCAAATTTATGCAAATTATCAAATTGTGTCAGTGGAGGACTCTTATAAAATTCCAACAAAGATGAGTTTTGATATTTGTTCTTAATTTTAGATCAATCATTTCCATTTGAAGTTCCGGGGATAGGGTGGACTATTTCACTTTTTACCAACGGCAACAATGATAATATGGTTTTGGCCCTCGGAACTTACTGGAGTAATCAGTATGGCCCTAAGGCTGGAAAGTTTGGAGACCCCTGCCTTAGAACATCAACGTCCCTCGCCAATTTATAATAAAGCATACTGATCGCCAATGAAGAGAGGTATTAAAAAGAAAGTCCCTCACGCAGGGACTGCATAAACTAAGCAGATTTCCCACGTGAAGTTTTAGAATAGAGAAATTTCAGAATAGAGAGTCAAACAGTTACGGGAAGGGCCCGAACTAGCTCTTGACGGAAACTCACGACTAGACCCGAAGTTAGCCAATCTCATCTCAGAAGCTGAAAACAGAAAAATGCAAATATCTCGGTTAATATTCGAGATACAGAATAAATGTATATAACATTATTTATAGTAAATGTAATTTGCAATAAGATTGCTTCTATATAATTTTTCGATCCGACGTATAGTAACGGAGATATTTTGAATTTTTGAAAATCCTCCCCTCTAAACCCCCCCTCCCATTGGTCCGATTTCAGCCATTAACGAACTTGATCTTTATTTTTGCATAAAACGTTTAAATTTCGAGTTTGGTAACGATTAAACGAAAATTGCGACCGCTAGAGCGTTAACAGACAAATATATAAATAAATATATATATATATATATATATATATATATATATATATATATATATATATATAGTTTTGAACGGACCTCATTTTCGTCATCTCCTGGGTAGGATCGATGGACATTTGAAGAAATTTTTCGAAACTCGCGTCATGAGTACGACCTCAATAGCTGATTTCCCTTAAGGGAAATCTGCTAAAACAGTTTCATGAAGAATTTCAAGTAAATTCGTTTTTCTGTTCTTTTCTTGCTTGTTTTTATTTTGGATTAAAATTTGTATATAAAATCTTTACTTTTTTTTAAATTTTATATTTTTTTATTCTATTGTCTATTATAAATAAAGTTTTGTAAATTATTAATAAGTGTTACTTCATGTACGACCCGACAAAAAAAATTTAAAATTTAAATTGTCTCGTTGATTAAAAAAGTTGCTCACCTCTGGTTTAGAGCATGTTTTTCCTCAACAAGAGAACAGCTCAACGGAACTGATTTTGAATAATACTGTTTTGTGTGATTGCTAAGTTAATGCATTCCTTTTATTACTACGGAAATCCATATTTGTCACAAATCCGTCAACGAAAGAGCTAGTTTTGTAGAGTCGTTCTCTCTAGCTACAAGCTCCAAATTGGGAGTCTAGCCCTGGGAACGTAATCAAAAGGGTTTAGTGATAAAACATGAAATAAAACCCTTTACAATTTAGTGCGACGATATCTGGAGGAGCATGAAAGGGGGATATTTACTATTATCTCTGGCCTATTATAATGTGTAGAGAAGAGAGGTATAAATAATGTTGCACGAGAGCCGAGCATTTAAGAAAACGGCCGAAATAGCTTTTGGCGGGAAATTCACTCGTCCGTTAGCCACCCAGATTTAATAAAAATGCAAATATCTCGGTTAATATTCGAGATAGAGAATAAATGTGTATAACAATATTTATAGTAAATTTAATTTGCAATAAGATTGATTCTGTACAATTTTTCGATCCGACGTATAGTAACAGAGATATTTCGAAAATCCTCCCCTCTAAATCCCCTTCCCACTTGTGCGATTTCCGCTATCTGGTCCGGAAATCTGCTAAAAAATAAATAGTCAGTTAAAATTGTAAGTGCTGTATCGTTTTAGCGGATTTGCCCCGCTCATACGCGGTAGTACTGGTGGTGGGATAGTTACTAGTTTAATTATATCTACTCCAACCACCAATACTAGTAATGCAGCAGACGAAAGTGAATAATCCCCCCTGTACAAACGTTTGTTCATCTGGGCCGAGATATAATGGTGACACCATTTGCTAATGGGGTGGGGGGTGGTGGATATGTTTTTCTACGGATAGGATTGGACTGTATCCCAGAGGGCTGCATCTGCTCTTCCTCTTTATCCGGAATCATCAAGGCGGAAATCGTCCCCGGCTCCACCTAACGACCTAATAGCCTCTATCATATATAGCTCTTTTTTACAAAGCTGTTACTAAGGCTCTTGGTAGGTATCAACAGTTTTGGTAAATCTTGCTTCGTCAATAAGTATTAACGTGATAAATTCGCTAAAAATCCTTAGTCCTGCTCTCACTGGAAAATGCTAAACTGAAGACAAAAAACCTGATTAATCATAACAGCATAACCTGAGCGTTAATATTAATCTTTTAAAAATAGAACTATAAGTTACTCCTTTGATTTTATGATTGAAATTTGATGTTTTAAATAATAATAGTCATTTCCACCGAATTAGAGTTTGCAGCAATCAGAATCTTTCTTAAGTATAAATAGAATTTATTTTATAAGAAATTTTGTAAATTAGTTAGGTCCGAGTTTTTAGTTTTCTAATAAAAAGTACCTAAGTTAATGGCACCGTATTTAATTTTTAATGGATTTCCCTTAAGGGCTATCCGCTATTGCGGCTGTACTTATGATGCGATTTTCAAAAAAATTCTTCATATGTCCATTGATCCTACCTAGTAGATGACGAAAATGAGGTCCGTTCAGTATTATATATATATATATATATATATATATATATATATATATATATATTCATCTGTGGCCGCTCTGCGAAAGACAGTTTTTGTTTAATCGTTACGAAACTCGATATTTTTAACGTTTTATGTAAAAAGAAAAATCAAGTTCATTAACAACTGAAATCGGTGGTTTAGAGAGGGAGAATTACGAAAAATCTCTGTTACGACACGTGAAATCGAAAAATTGTAAAAATTCTTATTGTAAATTAAGCGTACCATAAATATTATTATACACATTTAGTCTTCAGCAAACCTCCACTTCTACTCATGGTACATAAACCAGACTCCGTTATAATATCTGAGAAATATGTCCTTAATGAAAATTGATTAGAAAGGGCATATATCCTTAAATGAAACTAAGTATAAGAAGACATAATGTCAAAATAGGAACAATTTAGATTTACTCAGGAAATCTTCCACTCTGGCTGATTATGTGCAAACTGGATTTTCAGTTTAACAGTTCTCCCTCTGAGTAAAAATTCTTATTGTAAATTAAGCGTACCATAAATATATTATTATACACATTTAGTCTTCAGCAAACCTCCACTTCTACTCATGCTACATAAACCATACTCCGTTATAATATCAAACACGCTTCCCGCCTGGTGGTTGCTAAAATTGACTGAAACATTTCTTATTACCGTTTGTATTTATTCACTTAATATTCACGATTGTGTCGTGTTACAAGTATGTAGATTTGTATATTGTTAAGCTTCAGGAGGGAAATCTGCTTAGTTTAACAGCCCCTGCGTGACAGACTTTTTGATTACTTAAAGTGCCCACTTTATTCTACTAAGGTTATTTTGGAAGGGCTACTTCCAAGACACCACTCATTAAGTAGATTTCCCCTAAGAGAAAATATCTATTAACTTTATACTCATGACGAGATTTTCGAAAGACTTCCTCAAATGTCTATCGATCTTGTCATTCATTACAAATACACAAGCTCACTCGTACGTACATACACGCATAAGATTAGAGATGATTTTCAGTAAAATAAGAAAAGAAAAACATAAAATACGACGTTACTCTTATAACAGATTTCAAGAAATCGGCTATTGAGGTCTTACTCAGGGCGCGATTTGTGTGTGTGTGTGAGTGTGTGTGTGTGTGTGTGTGTGTGTGTGTGCGTGTGTGTGTGTGTGCGTGTGTGTGAATTTGTCTGTTAACGCGTTAGCGATCGCATTTTTTAATTGGTACTAAGCACGATATTAAAAGTAAAAATGAAGATTAAGTTCGTTACCGGCTGAAATTGAACCAGTGGGAGGGGGGTAGTTTAGAGAGGGAATTTCCCGCCTTTAATTTTTAAAATCACTGGAAATTACAATAATGTGTGATTTTGGAATGGTTTTTTCCCCCTTATAGTAACCCTACGAGATGTTCCACTGCCACGTGGCGTAAGACATGTATGGTTACGTTTAAATACATTTTTACAGTATAAACTATTTAATGGGTTATTATCATATAATCAAATACAATGTACAAAAAATAAAATAAAATTTATATAAAAAATAAAGTATAATTAAATAACTAAAATAACTACAAATAAATATTATGAATTGAAATGAAAAACAAAATTAAATAAATAAATGTTACTGTTTTTCCTCTTCTTTAATTTGCTAGACTATGTAAAGCCAATATCTTGAATTATAATTCTCTTTTCGCATAACCGACTTTATATTCTAATGTATTTTTGCTACATCCATATCTTTTGATAAACCTAGTAAGTTCATTATTACATCTATTAAATTATATATGAGGTGGTTCTGGCTAATTACCTTATTGCAAGCTGTGATCTTTCAATCAAACGATTGATCTCTTCGCACAGGTTCCGCAGACTTACATTCTTTTTTATCTATTTAGGATCTTTGTACTAACAGGGCACTAGAAATTACCGGAAAGTGGGAAATATTAAACTATATGATCTGCTGAATTTTACGTTATACGTTATTTTTTACCGTAATTTCGCCCGTTGATCCATTGTAAGAAGGCATAGAAAGAACTGACCTAGTCCAAGATCCATATCTTTGAGCCACCATCTGTCATAGGGACGAATATAATAGGCCGTTGAGGACAATTGAGAGGAAAGTAAAGAGGAAAAAAAAAATATGTGTCCCCAAAGGACTCCATTAGAATTATCCAGTAACTGGATACGAGGTTGTCGGAACACGGGCGACCTCAGGTGTAACCCAAGACATTAGCTTGTAAGGCAGGTAAGCCCTTTCATACACAAGATATGAAGGGACTATTGCTTCCGCTCTTTCCTACTTATAAAGACATATTTTTTCTCCCGACCGAAGTCTTGTGGGTTAGGAATCAGACAGATAGAAGAGATGGCAAATAGACAATGGTGTCTATTCTTCTTAGAACGCCCAAGAACGCAGGGGCTGCGTAAACTCAGCAGGCTTCCTTTTAGTGAGTCTACACATATACATTTTGGATAAACTTAAAAACTGTAAACCTAAATTGCAATCAAAAACTGAATGAACTCGCAGATGGAGTAAGATGAAATTAAAATGTCACCTGCTCATGACAACTAAAACACCAAAAATAAGGTTTAATTAGAACTGAAAATTAAAATATATATGTGCATATATAAAACTTCATTAGTTATTGAGTAGTATTTATTTATTTGCATTAGCTCCCAGAAGAGGCGATATTCAATTAACACCATATATTATTATCGTAAAATAAATGTTGGAAATAGAAATTACTAGATAGTTATGGAAAAATAAAATTTAATATAATTATTATTATAAATAATAAGAATATAAAATATTATACAAATGATAATAAGAAACTCCCCGACGGGGAATGTCTGAAACGTAAACAATAAGGTGTGCCTTCTCACCGGAAAGAAAAACAATTAGTGAAATATATGAGAATATAACATATTAATTTTTTTTAACAACTATTTACTGTATTTAGTACTGTAATTTGTAATGGATCAGAATACTTTTTATCTCAATCAATCAAAAATCGGATAAGGGGGAGAATTTTGAAAATTCAAAAGATTTCCCTTACTATAAGTCGAATTGAAAAAGTATAAAGAATCAATCATATTGGAAATTAAATGTACTATCAATATTGATATAGGTATACATTTACTCTCTATTTGGAATATTAATCGAGATATTTGCATTATTCAGATTTCAGTCTTCAGCAAACCCCCACTTCTGCTCAGGAAGAAACCACATTATTCGAGGCTTAAATACCAAATATTGTTTTCAAAAAACCTTGAATATATAAGATACATGCAAATATGTTCTGAAATATGTTCCCCATTCCCATCTTCTTCTTGGACTACTAAAATTTGATTGATTGATTGAGATAAAAATTATTCTGATTCATTATAAATTACATGACTGGATTTAGAGTATATTTTTCAATAAAATTAATATTTTATTTTCTGATATATTTCAGTAATTGTTTTTCTTTCCGGTGAGAGATTGACAGTCCTGTTTGTTTACATTTTAGACGCTCTCGTCGGGAGATTATTAAAATTGAAGTTTTTATTTATTCTCTTAATATTCACGGTGGCGTTGTGTTACCAGTATTTAGATTTATCTATTGTTAAACTTTACGACTGAAATCTCCTTAGTTTACTCAGCCCCTGCGTGATGGACTTTTCTACATAGAAATAGTAAATGTGTGGTAGAAGTGAGATTACGAGTATGTTACACCTCCACGTGGGAAATCAGTTTCGTTTAAGTAGCCCCTGGGCGACGGACATTATTTGTTATCAGTGATAACGTAAATTATAATGCAGAAAATCCATATAATACTGCAAAACTTTTTATATGGATAATTGTTACGTGCGGTTCAAATTAGTCTTCAGCTGGATTTTAACCTGAAAAGTGGAATATTCTTCTTCTTAATTTCACCGTAGGGCTCAGGTTAGCCATGTGAGTTAAAGCGTTGAACTTAATCTCACATGGTAAACCTAGGGAGGCGAGTTCGATTCCCGCCCTAGGCCATAGAACTTTATTTAGTGACGGAATTTACTAAATAAAATCCTTAGTCCCACCCTGGCTAGAGTAGGGTTGTAACCTGTAGATATAATTAAGATATAATTAGCCTTAGTTACAAAAAGTGGACGTTAATAAATAATTTAATTTAATTTCACCGTTTAATCACCTACCAATGTCGTCAGGCCCTTAACACCATTGCCTCTAAACTCAAGTGGAAGTCAGAATGTAGAGTGTAAAAGCGCTACCTCCTGTAGAAAGCCAATATCAAACACATTGCGAGTGACAGATGGTTTATACAAAATGCAGGAGTGAAATTAGCAGACAGCGTGTCGTCATATTGGTCAGCTCTTCCTTCATTGGTGGCCATAGCTTCTATTATTCATGGCTCTTCAAGGAACCACGCTCATGTTCTTATTCTCCGCTATTTGTAGCTATTAATGATGAACCTTCGTGCTCTTTTCACAGATTCAATTCTATTTCCATTTGTTATGTTGTGCGTGACTTTTGGTTTTGTGTGTATTCTTTTTTTCTTCACATTTATTGATTGCTTATATTGTAGGAGTTCTGCTTGCCTTAAATCTTTCTTGATATATTCTCTCCTCTCTGTAAATGCAATTTCTACTTCTAACATTAAACGGTTAAAATATAATGTTATCTGAGACATTTGTCTTGAATGAAAATTTATTAGAAAAGGCATATATCCTTAAATGAAACTAAGTATAAGAAGACGTATTGTCAAAATATGACCAATTTAGATTTACTCAGGAAATCTTCCACTCTGGCTGATTATGTGCAAACTGGATTTTCAGTTTGACAGTTCTCCTTATCATCCTTCTGAGAAATATCTTATTTATCTTCTCAGACTTGACTAGATTCTTGTTTCCTTTGTAATAAACCGCGTTTCGCTGCTATATATGCCCTAACAATAAATGTTATTACCATTGGGTATGTTATTACCCGCATGGCAAGCGGGGTCAAAATAACATTCCATTTTAATGGTCAAATGAATATTTTTGATAAAAGTATATTTTCGGTTGGCTTAATATAGCTTGGAGACCTTGGAGATGGAGTCACTATTTAATGAAGGCTCAGGTTGGCCGTGTGAGTTAAGGCGTTGGTCTTCTTAATCTCGAGTGATAAACCTAGAGTGTCGGGTTCGATTACCGCCCTGGGCAATAGAAATTTATTTAGTGACGGACGGATTAAATAAACTACTTAATCCCACCTTTGCTAGAAAGGGGTGGTAACATGTAGATAACCCGTCCCGATTAGCCACAATAGCATAAAGTGTACGTAAATAATAATAAACAATATTTAATGAAGGGAACTATCAACTCGACGCACAACACCCTGTAGTGAAGGATATCCAGGAATGAGTTGGCCCCAATAGACTGACGTGCCTCATAATATCCAGAGTGGTCAGTTCACCAGCAGTCAGCCTGTGGACGGGATCTAAGAGAGTTAATGTAGTTAGTCATCCCCAGGGACTGAGAGACATATATACTCGCTAGATTCACACTAATCCTCAATCGAACTTGCGAACTAAACTTCTCCCTTGGTGGGGATTGACCTTGCACCTATCCAACCTAAATTACTGGGGGTAGAGCCCACTTCTTAACCCCCATGGCCTCCATATTATACACACACACACACAGTCAGGGTTTCGCGTATGACGTGGGCCACAATTGAAATATCGTTTAAACCGTTACAGACATCGCAAATTGCAAAAGGACAAAAGTTGTACCTCCTATTGATTTCAGATGCGTCATTTAATAATCCCAAAAATCTTAGATTCAACTATTAAGCGCTCGCTCAAAAGTCATCAATTCTTTACCATACATTTATGAAAACTAGTCAAAAAATGAAGAAACACGTATATTTTTTTTTTTGTTTCGCTTAGTATTTATTGCTAAAATAGTAACTAAACTTGCAATTATACGTAGTTTTGGAACGTACCATGCACATCATTTATGAAAGAAATGTAATACTCATATTTATGATTAACTGTTTTGTATATAGTATAGGCTGTAAAGGAAATTTTTATTCATAGGTGTTTATGACAGCCTTACATAACCCCAGAACACAAAGTAAGCCATACTTAAAATTTCTTCATGTTCAATTATTCTTGAAAGAACCATAAAAATAATAATAATTTTTTCCGGGTTATGACTATTATTTGAGTAATTCATATAAGTGAATGTAAAACAACGGATTACTCGGAAAAGCTGCACATTAACATTAAAAAGTCTTGATTTAATGATGAAATCTCTGAAAATTATTGTATTAAGTAGTTGCTAGTGTGCTTTGATCGCATGGTAAGTAGGAAAAATTATTAATGGTATCTGTGGATAAAACTGGAATTACTCAAACAAAAAAGTCATATTTGAAGATGGTTGACTTCAAACGCGCACTTGTGACATATTTACAGCTTTATTAGCTATTTTACCCCTAAATACTAAGCAAAACAGAAATGCCCGTGTTTCTTTATTCTTCTGAGTATTTTCAAAAAATTATTAAAAATCTGGAGTAAAGCCAACTAAATTTTTGGGTTTAATAAATGAAAGGTCTCGATAAGTGCTTCAACTTTGATCCTTTGCAATTTTTTCATATCTCAATCGGCTTAAAAGATATTTCAATTGTGGCCCAAATATACGAGACACCCTATATATATATATATATATATATATATATATATATATATATATATATATATATATATATAGAGAGAGAGAGAGAGAGAGAGAGAGAATGAAGGGAGATTCTAAACTGTTGGATCTATTCTTCTTCATGTTCTAGTTCTTTTTTCATCTTTCCTTCTAACCTAAATTGTAGCTCCTCAAAAAATGTCAAGATAGCTACTTCTTTATACAAGAGCTACTCAAAAGGTTCGTATGTCAAGTATACTAGTCCAGTTCTTTAATCAAAGAACCACTGCCTTCCCTGTGAAAAGTCTTATTAGAAGAGTTTATAACAAAAAAGATGGATAAGAAGCATGTTGTTTTCTTATTAGATAGATGTGATTGTACAAATTGCCACAGTCATAGAGTGGGATTAGGGGAGGGGGCGCAGAATAAAAAAAAACTAGGGGAGGGAACAGATGGGGTGGTTTAAAATAATACTTTATAATTTCATTTCTGCGCCTTCATTGATTCAGGGGCATTAAATTGGCTGTTAAATATTTATCAATGAGATAGAGCAATTGCGGCTGGTTAAGAACCGCTGATATAGGACATGGGGTGGGCAGCGGGGGGTTGGGGTGCTGGCGGGAGATCTCCGGCCAGATCCCGTCATCAATCACAAAAATTGCCCCGGGGCATTACAGCCAGTAGCAATTACTTTCGCCTCCAGGGGCTATCGACTACTCTACTCACGTAGTCTCCGCTTCCTCGCACTATTTTGGGTCTTTTATTTTAGACTTTGCTGATAACGCTTTATCAACTAGCGATGGCGGCCAGAGAAAACCGTGATGTTGCATTGCAGAAAAGATGGTTTTGTTTTTTTGTGGTCATTTAGTTGCATTTGAGATCCCCACCAAGGTGATTCATTGGAAGTCTCTGGTAAAAAAGTCCGTCACGCAGGGGCTGCGTAAACTAAGCAGATTTCCCTCGTGAAGTTTAGTAATAGATAAATATACATACTGCTAACACAACACCGTGAATAAATACAAACGGAAATAAGAAATGTTTCATCCAATTTCAATAGCCTGCCGACAGGAAGCGTTAGTTTAGAAATGTAAACAAACGGGTCCCGCCTCACACCGGAAAGAAAAACAATTACTGAAATATATCAGAACACATTAATTTTATTGAGAACTATTTGCTATATCTAGTACTGTAATTAATAATGAGTCAGAATAATTGTTATCTCAATCAATAAAATTTTAGTAGTCCAAAACTTTAAGATGGGGGGGGGGGGGAGTCACCAGTGCATATTTGCATGTATCTCGTATAATAAAGGTCTCTTGTATACAATTTTTGGTATTTAAACTTCCAAAAATGTGATTTATTATGTATCAGAGTATTGTTTACGTAACATGTGTAGAAGTGGCGGTTTGGTGAAAACTGAAAAATGCAAATATCTCGGTTAATATTCAAGATAGAGAATAAATGTATATAACAATATTTATAGTAAATGTAATTTGTAATAAGATTGGTTCTGTATAAATTTTCGATCCGACGTATAGTAACGGAGATATTTCGAATTTTCGAAAATCCTCCCCTCTAAACCCCCCCCCCCTCCCACTGGTCCCATTTCAGCCGTTAACGAACTTGATCTTTCTTTTTACATAAAACGCTTAAATATGAAGTTTGGTAAGGATTAAACAAAAATTGCGACCGCTAGAGCGGTAACAGACAAATATATATATATATATATATATATATATATATAAAATTGTAACCTCTGTCTGTACAGGAACATTAATTAATCGGAAGTAAGTAATTTCTTCCTTTAATGTGTTTAAAAAATCAATTAATTCACAAAAATCAAAAGTATTTAAACATACATAATTAGAATTGAAAATAGTATGTGAATACGTATAAGGTAATGTTAGCAGAATTGAGAGTTGGAATTAGTCATGTTCTGTTGGTTAACCTGGAGCGTAGGGGAGGGGTGGGGAGACCTTCCTGTAATCCACTGTAATCTAGAACCTCTCTCACTCCCTCTTTCTTAACTCAGCTGTTACATACACTTTTTTCGTATACCGAATTATAAAAGAGATATACGCTAAAACCTATAGTGGGAGTCAACAATTTTATGCGGCACAAAAGACTCAACCGAATTAAACGAAACTCCTTATGTGTATTAGCACTAACACCTTCATTTTAATAAGCCATACCAACATTTCTAGAGACGGGCAGGATTGGGGGTTGTAAGGGAGGCCTGAAATTAAAAATAGTATATTTCGTTTTCTATTGGATTTTTTGCAAATATGCACATGACAAAAGTTGTTTAATTTATTATTTAAAGTAACTTTTGTTATATTCAGTTTTGTCTTATAACAAAGTATAAACGAGATATACACTAAATACTATAGCGGGAGCCAACTATTTTGTTGGGCACTAACGATTGAACCAAAATTAACAAAACTCGGTATGTGAATTAGCATTAATTCTTCCATGATTATAAGCTATATTAACATTTGTAGGTCTAAACGGGAGTAGGGGTTATGTGAGAGGCCTGAAATAAAAACTCGCGATATTTCATTGTCTATTTGTTTTTAGATAAACGTACTCATAACAAAAGTTGTTTACTTTGTTATTTAGAGTTACTTTTATTTTATACATTTTTTTCGGTAACAATGTATGAAGCAAGTAATTCACGTAGAAATATTGATATGTTCAACAGTTATCATCATTTCAATACCAACTACCAGGAACCTCCCCGGGAAAAATAAATTCAAATCTATGTTAATATTTTATTCTTAATAAACCAAATCTATGCATAATGCACAGGAGACAGGAAATATGAAAATATGGAGGACAGTGAAGTCTTACATAAAAAATTAATTTTATTATTAACAAATCCATAGCAATGACGGGTATAAACCCGAAGCACTGGTACGGGTAAATGTCAAAATATTGTGCAAAGTAAAGCCTTGCCAAAAAAATATCATCACCATTCAGCCTCAAATGAATTCCCGGGCGAAGCCGGGTATCTAAGCTATATATATATATATATATATATATATATATATATATATATATATAAAATTGTAACCTCTGTCTGTACATTGATTTTTTTCGCGAAATTTCACGATAACTTTTCGTTTCACATGTCATAGACACCATAACTACATTTGGTTTCTTTCGTGTCTGTTTGTTTGTTTGTTTATTTGTTTGTTTGTTTCTTACCTTTTCACGCATAAACGGCTGAACCGAATTTTATACACTTGGTATGTATATTACTACTAGCCCACCTTAGACTTTAGGCTATATTAATATTCTCTAAGACGAATAGGAGTGGGGGTTATAAGGGAGGCCTGAAATTAAAAATAGCGATATTTCGTTTCCGATTGCTTTTTCAGCAAATATGCCCATAACAAAAGTTGTTTATTTTATAATTTAGAGTAACTTTTGTTATATACCCTTTTGTCGTATACCGAAGTTTAAATGCGTTATACGCTAAAAACTATAGCAGGAGTCCACAATTTTATTTGGCACAAAAGACTCAACCGAACTAAACCAAACTCGGTATGTGTATTAGTAGTGAGGCCTTCATTATAATAAGCCATACCAACATTTCTATGGATGGGCAGGAGTGGGGGTTATAAGGGAAGCCTGATATTAAAAATAGCAATATTTCGTTTCCTATTGGTTTTTCCGCAATTATAAACATAACAAAAGTTGTTTACTTAGTTATTTGGAGTAACTTTTGTTATATACACTTTTGTCGTATACCTAAGTATAAATGAGTTATAAGCTAAAAACTATAGCGGGAGTCATTAATTTTATTGGGCTCAAAAGACTCAACCGAACTAAATAAAACTCGGTATGTATATTAGTGTTGACGCCCTAATTATCATAGGCCATACCAACATTTCTAGGGACGAGCAGAAGTGGGGTTTGTAAGGGAGGCCTGAAATTAACATTAGTGATATTTCGTTTCCTATTGGTTTTTCGACAAACATGCACATAGCAAAAGTTGTTTACTTTGTTATTTAGAGTAACTTTTGTGCGCATTCACTTTTAAAATGAAGTAAACACGGGATATACGCTAAACGAGAGTCAATAATATTAGTACTTATTTAAGGGGTTTAGGAATATAATGACAAATGATGTTATGTTTTATATGATAGTTCAAAGTATGATTCGGATTAGTGAGGTAATAAATCTTCGTCACCCCCTCCTAATAACTTTGTTATTTATTTCCAATAGAAATATAAACTATAAGAGCATCTCCATTATTTAATTTGTATAATCTACCTTGATGTTATTGAAACAAATATTTAATATAATAACAATTAAACGTTAATGGTAATGTCATTATGACAAAAAACAATATGAGTTTAAACTCGATATGATATTTTCAGGGTGCCACTATTATTTAATTCCATCCGGTAGTTAAATTATAAAATAATGTTTTGCATCAATAATATAAGTAGAAGAATGTTGAGAAGTCCCATGCGGGAACGGAAGATGACGGGAGCCTTACACGTTAATTGAGTTTCCTTATTTCCCGTCTGGCATTACTGGAAGCGATTTCCAGTGAGATTCACTAATACAAATATAATCTTACGTGCAAAACTTTGCCTAAACTATGTGACCTCGGATTGGCTTTTGAAAGGAAATATGTTTATTATAGATGATATTTAATTGTAATAAATGCTACCCATGATTATGGTTTGAATGATTGAAAAACGGTGAGTCAAAAAGTGTAGAGGGATAGATTAGGAACACATTTTCATTTATACTTCAAAAATAAAATTTCTATTCTATTAATCCCCAAAAATTACCCTTCAGGGTTGGCTATTTCGGAAAATCATTACGTTGTGGAGGGAAGTGTAATTGTACACATTGAAGTCATACTATCAAAATACCATCATTAGACAGTCAAGAATGATTTCCCGGGCATCGCCGGGTACCTTAGCTAGTATATATATATATATATATATATATATATATATATATATATATATATATATATATATATATACAGTTTTGAACGGACCTCATTTTCGTCATCTACTAGGTAGGATCGATGGACATTTGAAGAAAAATGTCGAAAATTCCGTCATGAGTACAACCTCAATAGCTGATTTCCCTTAAGGGAAATCTGCTAAAAGTCCGTCACGCAGGGGCTGCGTAAACTAAGCAGATTTCCCACGTGTAACTTTACAATGGAGAAATTTCACGAGAGCCGAAGAGTTAAGAAAACGACCAACCTAGCTTTTGGCGGGAGCTTCACTCTCATTCGTTATATACCGCGATTTCATAAAATTGCAAATATCTCGGTTAATATTCAAGATAGAGAATAAATGTATATAACAATATTTATAGTAAATTTAATTTGCAATAAGATTGGTTCTATACAATTTTTTGATCCGATGCATAATAACGGAGATATTTCGAATTTTTGAAAATCCCCCCCTCTAAACCCCCCCCCTCCCACTGGTCCGATATCAGCCGTTAATGAACTTGATCTTCCTTTTTACATGAAACGATTAAATACCGATTTTGGTGACGATTAAACAAAAATTGCGACCGCTAGAGGGTTAACAGACAAATATATCTATATATATATATATATATATATATATATATATATATATATATATATATATATATATATATATATACAGTTTTGAAAAACCTCATTCTCGTCATCTACTAGGTAGGATCGATGGGCATTTGAAGAAAAATGTCGAAAATTCCGTCATGAGTACAACCTCAATAGCTGATTTCCCTTAAGGGAAATCTGCTAAAACCCTACCCTTAAACTATTTAAAATGTCCATCGATCCTACCTATGGGAATAAGAAAATTAGGTCCGCTCGTAATTATATATGTGTCTGTTAACGCTCTAGCGGTCGTTATTTATGTTTGATTTGACAAAGTTGCCCAACTTTATATTTAAAGGGTTTATGTAAACATAAATATCAAGTCTGTTAATAGCTGAAATCGGAGCTAGAGAAGGAGGGGGGGTTAGAGAGGTGAATTTCGAAAATTCAAAATATCTCCGCTATTATACGTAGGATCGAAAAAGTGTATAGAACAAATCTTATTGCAAATTAAATTTTGTTATATGATTCTCTTCATATAATATAAGTTCGTTAATGGGTGAAATCCGAATAGTGGGAAAGGGGTGTTTAGAGGGGGAAAATTCATAATATATACGTTACTATGCATCGGTTCGAAAAACTATATATAACCAATCTTATTGCAAATTTAATGTGCTATAAATGTTGTTTTTTCACTATCTTGATTATTAGATATTTGGATTTTATCGTTTTTGGCTTTCAGTAAACCCTCACTCCTACTAAGATCATGTTTGTTAATGGCTGAAAATGGACATAAAGAAGGGGGAGGGGGTTTAGAGGGGGATTTCAAAAATTCAAAAAATCTCCGTTATCATACGGCTGATTGAAAAAGTGTATAGAAGAAGTCCTATTGCGAATTAAATGTTCTGTAAATGCTGTTATTTGCATTTTTTCACTATCTTAATTTTTAGTCATAATTTAGCATTTTGTAGTTTTCGTCCTTTTGTAAAGCCCCACTCCTACTCATGTCATATTAAAAATAAGCCGATATATCATGAAACATATTATTTGTAGCTTAAATTCTAAATATTGTTCTCATTGAACTTTTACTTTTTGAGATAATTGAAAGTGCACGGCGTAGAAGGGAAATCCGCTTAGTTAACGCAGCCCCTGTGTGACGAAATTCGAAATTTCTCCCTTACTATTAAGTCGGGCCATAAAAGTGAATAGGACCAATCTTATTGAAAATTAAATGATCTATAAATATTATTCTATACATATTTTCTGTACTTGAATATTAACCGAGATATTTGGATTTTATAGTTTTCAGCCTTCAGCAAGCCCCCACTTCTACTAATGTTAAACTAACAATTCTAAGTTATGAAATAAACCACATTATTCGAACCTTAAATACCAAATATTGCTTTCGAAAGACCTTTATTATACGACATATATGCAAATATGTTCTGATGAGCCCCCGTCTTAAGTTTTTGGACGACTTAAATTTGATTGATTGAGATAAAAATTAATCTAAAATTATAATCTAAAAATAGGAATTTAATAGTTTCATGTAAAAAGAAAGATTAAGTTCGTTAATGTTGAAATCCGATCAGTTTGGGGGGGAGAGGGCGTTAAGATTGGGAATTTTGAAATTTCTAAATATCTCTTTTTTATTTAATGTTTGTTTTTAAAATGTCCTTTCAGTTTAAAGGAAATTTTCCTTTTAATATATTCGTTTTGTCATGGCTGACAGCTCGACTAGACAACTCCCGGATGATATAGTGCAGATGGCAGTGAGGGGAGCTTCCGGATATTAAGTTCAATCTACATCCTCGAGGCAGTGCATCTGTTCCAATGTCCGCTCTGTTGGCCATTCATAAAGTATTCGTTAAACGACATTGCTCAGCAATTTAAATTAGGCTATTTGAAATTTATACCCTCATCAGCTTGGCTTAAGCTTGTTGCTACCATGACAGTTTTTTTCTTCTTCATTGATTGCTTATAAACTGATTGCGTAAATCCTTTTTTCCACTTGTGCACATCAGAATTTTCATAGTTATAAAAAAATAGTTTTTATTTTTTATTTTTACTAATTTATCTTTATAAGTCTTGAGAAATTATTTAATTACATAGTGTATCTTAGTTATCCACAAAAAACGGTAGGCATTGCCATTAAACGATTATGAATTAATAAAGGTGCGTACGTTTATCGAATGTCTTTTTGTATTTATGACTCTCAGTGACCCATTTTAAATTAATTTTGTTCTAATTATTCTATTTACAATTGTAAATTGTCGTCATTATGATTTTGTGGTTGGCTGTAAATTATTTTTACTATGTGTGACTGCTCATCAAATCTACTATTAATGCGTTAAGTCTATTTATTATGTTTGACTGATCAACGTCTATTTAATTTTAGTCACTGGTCGTCAAGTATGTTATTATGTCTAACTGGTCGTCTCTTCCCCTGACCTAGCATTTTAAATATAAATGAAATTATTTTTAGGGCACCACTATTATTTAATTCCATCAGGCAGATTAATTATTAATAAAATATTTTGAATCAATAACTTAAGGAAAACAGTGTCTATAACCCTTTTGCAGGAGCGGAATTCGACGGGGTGCTAAAACAGTTAATTGAGTTTACTTATCTCCTCTGAAATGCTAGCATAACTGGATGTGATTTCCACTGAGATTTACTATTACAATATAATCTTATGTACACAACTATGCTTAAACTATACGTGCTTGGGTTGGTTTTCGTCAGGAAATATGTTCAATATAGATGATATTTAATTATAATAAATGCTATCCATGATTATGGTTTGAATTATTCAAAAACTGTAAGTTAAAAAGTGGGATTAGGAACACATTTTCATTTATTCTTCACAACTAAAATTTCTATTCTATTAGACCCCAAAAGTTATCCTTTAGGATTGGCTATTTCAGAAAAACAATACGTCGTGGAGGGAAATTTAATTGCACACATTGAAGTCTTGGTATAAAAATACCATCATTAATCAGTCAACAATGATTTTCTTGGCATCGCCAGGTACCTTATGTAGTGTATGTGTGTATATATATGTATATATATATATATATATATATATATATATATATATATATATATTGAAACCTCGGACTGACCTCATTTTCTACATCCCCTTTGTTAGAACCAGTGAAGATTTATAGACAATGAAATCCAATTTCTAAGTATTACATATTACGTATTTTATAAGAATTCATGCGTATATAATACATAGTATTACTTCCACACCAGGTAGCATAAAATATGCACTCCTGACTAATCCTATCAATGGTTTATTTCTAAAATGGTTACGCACGAATAACAAATTGCCAGAAATAAAATGGAACATTATATCGTATTTGGTACTTTGGAAAGAACAATATTTTTCATTTTCCTTATTTGCTGTATAAAATCCATTGATTTAATTAATTTATTATTTAATAGTTTTGTTTCATTTCTTTATTTGTATAAGCTCCCACTTTGTTTTATTTTTATGTTCTCTGTATTATGTTTTAATTGTTTTTGTTCTAATCTGTTTTCTGTTCAAATCAAGTACTTAGTTATTTTGAATAATTTTATTCATTAAAATCGTGGAAAAACCACCTATATTTTGATTGCCTCAATTAAATAAATAACATTCAATGATTTTTATTCACCTACGTTATACCTGGACTGAGCCAGCGCGAGGAAGGGTTGTGGAGATGTACCTATAATTAGTTACTTGGACCCGATTAAATATAGGAGAAGAGTTATTATCGTCACAGCCTTGCTTGGAAAGAGACAGTATTTATATCCAGTCTTAATCGCCTTCTCTTACAGCTGATTACTTTATAGCGGATTGAATTTGTATTTCTACAGGCATAATGTGGATTGACCAAAGCCAACAGTAACTTTTCCACCTCGCCAGTGACAATACTTCTTATTGAATTGGTGTTTACTGGTCATTTTGCAAGTTCCAATATTTTAAGGTTGTCTTAGGATCACTTTAATATGCCTATGTTTGATTCTGTTATATGAAAGATTATTTTCCCCAGAATAAATGTAGTTACCTTAAAACTTTTCGATTTTCTAACCATTAGATGAATTTATTATAAACTGTGAAATTATTCAATCACTTGCAATTTATAAGGGTTTGATAACACATCCTTAATAGTATTTATAAAAAATCTCCCCAAAAATGTGAATAAAATATCAGGACGAAGAGAGTTAACATTTTCATACAGTATTCGGCCAGAACGTGGAACAACATTGAAGATGGCATTGTTAACATTATAAGGTTTTATAAATTAAATTTGTTTAATCATGAATCTCCCTCCTCTAAGTCTCTAAAATGTCTAAGTTGATGAATGAACATTCATTCATGTTAATATTATATATTTATTATTTATGTATATTTGTGGAGATACTAAGAATAGGAACGACGAGGAACCTGTGATCGTTCTATTAAATTCGCTACTGATGTGCTCTTAGCTTCTACTTTATTCAGATCAACATGAAGGAATAAATAGATTACTCTCACAAGATATTCAGCGTGCTATTTAAAATCAATGGCACACAACCTTGATGTAAAACAAATAAATAAACTGAATATTGATGAAGAGCCAGAGAAATAAAATTTTGGGCCAAGTTTTTGTAGATTGTATTACATAAAATATTTTGATCTGACTAATAACGGAGATATTTAGGAATTTTTATTATGGTCCTCTAAAACCATCCTTCCTTAGAACTTGATTTGTTAGTTCTACTTAAAACACAATTATTCAGTTTTATAACGGCAAAGTAAAAATTTACGACCGAAAGGAAGAGTTTGAAAGGAGCTTAGAGGGGAGGGTAGTAAAATTGCAGACTCGTCACACAGATGCGCGTTTACTAAGCAAATATCTTCAAGTGCGTCACGTAAATAGCATTTTATCACTAACTTAAAAACTTCAAATAAGACCAATATTCGTATTTAGGTTTTCAATAAAGTGGCTTCATTATATAAAACAGTTTATTTAATATGACATGAGTAGGAGTGGGGCTTTACGAAATCCAAAAACGACAAAAATCTAAATATCTAGTTAATATCAAGAAAGTGAAAAAAAAACATATATAAACGACATTTAAAGCACATTACAATTTACAATAAGAGGGGTCTATAATAACTTTTTCGATCCGATGCAAAATTACGCATATATTAAGAAGTTTCGAAATTCCCTCCCAAAGGTCGGATTTCATCCATTAACGAACTTCATCTTTAGTTTTACATTAAACGTCTTTTACATTATTATATATATATATATATATATATATATATATATATATATATATATATAGTTTTGAATGGACCTCACTTTCGTCATTTTCCAGGTAGGATGGATGCACATTTGACGAAATTTTTAATCGCATCACGAGTAGGATCGAAATTTTTTTTACAACCAGTATAATGTTGGAAATTGAATTGCTTACTAGTACTCTCTTAAGTACGTTTTCTCTAACGCGAATATTTACGGTGTTATTTGTATAGAATAGGCGGTGTAATGAAGTCACCAGTGTGTGATTCTGGCACATAGAAAAGTTTAGGCATCCTTTGCTTGACTGAATTTTGTTTCTAAGGGAAGAATGAAAAAAGAGATGACTCTGCGCGACGAATTTTTACCTCCTTGTTGGAAGCAAAGGATATATTACAATCGCGAAACTTTTGGATTTTCAGATCCGTTCCTGAATCATCCGTTGCACCCCTTCTGAATCCATTTTGATTTTCAGTGTGACGCATGTACGTATGAACATATTTGGAATTCTTAAGTCCGATTGTGCTCGTCCCCTTTTGATCGAGGTTGATTTCAAAACAAATGCCTGAGAATTCTGTATAATCTTCCCTATCATACAAGAATAAGAAAATTACATCAAATTTCAAACTTACCAAATGGTAAAGACATATATCCGTAATCTAACCACTACATTTTTCAAATCAAAAACAACCCACTCATTAATCAATGGAAATGAGGTAATTATAACAAAGAAGCACTGCTAGGTATCGTACACAAACGAACGAAGCACATCTACTCTCAAATCAAGAAACTGACTGAATCAATACCAACAGGCTAGCTAAAGACATGTAACTCTTAATCCTGTAATCCCTATTTTACCTCAAATCATATTAAATAATATAAAAAAGGTCTGTACTTGTTTATTATTAATGTGGAGATCATAAGGTCTCTTAAATTTGTAAATATTTAAATACCTGTTTTATAAGCACTAGTTTGCAATATGAATTGCATTTCAACAATCCTCTACTTAAATAGAAATTTTTATTTTATGTTTCCTTTTGTAAATTGCAGTGGTCACAAGAAACACTATGAATTATCTTGTAAAAATTCTTGTTATTCAATAAAGGATTATTATAAAAAAAAAAAAAAAAAAAAAAAAATCGAGGTTGATCGAAATCGACTAAGGGGTTTATTGGAGAGTTGAAAATGAATAATTGCAAATTTCTCCTTACGAATTAAGAGATTCAAAAATATTGTATAAGATATTTCTTGTTTATCATGGAAATATCTTTAACTTATTTTCTATGACGTTAATCGATCCAAAGCACGGAATGAAGGTATAGTATATCACTTTCAAATGAAATCATTTTAAAGGAAGTGCAACAAAAACATTTTGTTTTATTTAATTTAATAGAGGTAAAAGGAAGTCATGTAGTGTACACATCGGTTTTTTATTCCAATGTAGAATGCCCTGTAGCGTCGCTAAACAAGTCTTTGAGTCTAAAAACTCGCTCGGTTGACTCAAATAAATAAGATCCTATGACTTATGACGCTTGGCTATTCGTCGGCGAACTCACTGGTAGCAATTATTCTCCGAGTCTGTTTTAAAGTGTGCTCAGACATTCGTGAACTGTCATCCTACTATTATTATATCGTCTAGACTGAACCCAAGCATGTTGACACTTAGAGAGAGAGAGAGAGAGCGAGGGATTATGGCGTAGACTAGATATCTCACCGCTGGGAGTATAAGCAGTATTAATATCTTTCAGGCTAAACAGCTCACATTTCTCCTCAGGCAATCCTAGCCCAGACACAACAGACTGCATCTCCTGGCATCGGCTGCAGCCGCTATTTAAATACTCCGCCCCCTGTTGTCTTAGGCCCTAGCTAAGACTTATGACAGAAATGACAGGGCTTTGTTGTCCGGGGGAATAAATAGAATATATCTCAAGGTGCGGATTATCCGTTTGACGGGTTTATAAATTGAAAAGATTACGACGCGACATCTTACACCGAACAACTTGGCATTCATGATCCTTGAGAAAAATGCGTTTCGGTTTGACGCCTTCTGTGGTGAACCTTCACCATGACAAATGCTCATTTGAGAGTCCCCTTTGTGTCTGAATAAAAATAATACTCTACTCACAGCGAACGTGTGTAATCAAGTAATTTACTACCCCCATTACCACTCAAGATATTAAAATGTTTTGAAAGGCTCAAGGCTATATTTCTCATACAATTTTACATTTATGTGAATGAAACTCCGTAACCTATTTAGTCTTTTTAGAGTCTAATAGACCATCAAATAGACGGTGCTCTTTAGTCAAGGTTCATTTTCATACAAGGCAAGTCTTCCCAAGTTATCTTTACTTTTTTTTGTGTAGTACCGACTATAAAATATTATCAAAAATTAAGAAATATATATACAACACTAAAAATATTGTAAACACGCCAGAAAATATACATTTAAATTGGTCGTTATTTTTAATGTTCTGGTTAAATTTTAAGCGTTTTAGAGCTCCCCATAGTACATTTTAGTTGATTTCCCTTTAGGCAAATCAGCCATTGAGATGGACATTATCAAAAATATTTCTTCAAATGTCCATCGATCCTACCCAGAAGGAAAACGAGGTCTGTTCAAATACACACACACACACACACACACACACACATATATATATATATACACACACACACACACAAAAACCGTAATAAGCTGTCCTCTTTCTGAGGGTACCTGTATGGTCAGTGTCCTAATCTGTCATTTTCGAGGTAATATTTTTGTTTTAATTTGTTTATATAAAATTTATTTATATATTATATATTATATATATATATTTATATAAATATATAATTGCCTGTTGCCACTCTAGCAGTCGCAATCGTGTTTCATCGTAACTAAACTTGGTATTTACATGTTTTCATTATCGAAGATTAAGTTCTTTAGCTACTGAAACCGGGCCAGAGGGAGGGAAGAGGGCTTGAGAATGTTGCCACCTAAAGCACTTGCCAGGTGTAACTCGAAGATCAGCCAGTACCAACAGGATTTTTACTAGATGAGAACATGCAAAGACGTTGTGTCTCGACGTCACCAATTAAGATTTTGTTTCATGAATCGAAAGTTTATTTGTCCTATACCATACTCAGTATTTAACTTTTGAACTATCATTCAGAACTAATGTAAACATTCTTTAATGGCTGAAATTGGAGTAGGGGGCTTAGAGGTGGAAGCTCAAAAAATCAAATTGTCATGGGTGCTCTACAAGTATTATTCTGTTCATTTCTTAATATCAAACATTAAGAGAGTTATTCGTACTTTCCCTTTTCAGAAGAGAAATATCCCCCCTACATCGAATTTTTATTTAGAATTAGACAGTATATGATGAGATGACCAGAGTGTAATCCAGGGCGTGGTAAATCTACGTAATTTACACAGCCGTCTGCGTGACGGACTTCATAAGGGAAATCAGCTATTGAGGTCGTACTCATGACGCGATTTTCGAAAAATTTCTTCAATGTCCATTCTGTCCTATCCAGGAGATCGTTACCGAACTCGATATTAAAATGAAAGATCAAGTTCGTTAAGGGGGGGGGGGTTAGAAAATTCAAAATATCTCCGATACTATACGTCAGATCAAAAAATTGTATAGAACCAATCTTATTGCAAATTAAATGTACTATAAATATTGTTATATACATTTATTCTCTATCTTGAATATTAACCGAGATATTTGCATTTTTATTAAGTGTAACGGACGAGCTAAGGTCGCTTCTCGCGCGTCTCAGCCGAAAGCTAGTTCGGCCGTTTCCGTAACTGTTCGGAATCATATGCAGATTTCTCTATTGTATATCTTTACGTGGGAAATCTGCTTAGTTTACGCAGCCCCTGCGTGAAGGAATTTTTTTGTTGGTAGCCAGAATAATCGTGATTTATGTGCACAATCGTATTCACCAACAAATCGGGAAATTCTAGCCTTGACGTACAAACGTTGAGATGACGGTTGATATTAGGCACCCCTAGTCCTCAGGTAACCCCAGTTCGAGGCTTCTAATCCTCCATCGCCACCATATTCCGCTCCAATGCTCCCATACAGCAAATTTCTCCGTGTTTTCTCCCAGTTCGCACTCCCAGACCCCCATAATCCCCGTCAGCAAAACACCCCTTCTTCAGATAAGCCCTTGAAAAAATGGAATAATCCTTTTGTATATTGTAGGTAGCGGCGTTATGACTGAGTTTGAATGGAGGCGGTGGCTTGTGAAGTTTTTTGACGAAAATCTTTGACGCAGTATGGTTCTTTTTTTATCCACCTGGGAAGTTAGGAAAACAGGCGGCGTCCTTTGATGGATTTTTCCGTCGAGGGTCTGTCTTGGAAACATACTTAACGATGAAATAATAACATCAAGAAGAAGACGAAAATGAATAAAATAACCGATGAACACTAAAAGAAAAAATGGGAGAAAGACAATGAAATGAAATATATGAAAATTGAAACTTTTCTTTCTACATATTTGGTAATCTTTAAATTTAAAATATAAGCTTCTGTAAATAATTTGTTAAAACGAATTATAATAATTCTACATTGCGACAATATAGTGATAATTATTTTTTTAATATATGAAAAAAAGTCTTCACAGCTGTTGTATTTAACTACTTTGATTCGGCATTTCATAACACCGTCTTAAGAGGTTATGAATCTTTAAACATACAAGAAAAGCTCAGTCACGTAGGGACTAAGGAGATTTCCCACGTAAAGTTTTAGATAATTCTTCAAACTGGTAACACAACCCCACCGTGATTATTAAGTGAATAAGTACAATCGGCATTGAGAAATCTTTCAGTTAATTTTAATAACCTCCCAACCGAAAGCGTCTGAATTGTAAACAAACAGGTAAGCCTACCTTTCAGAGCTGAAAAGATAGATAGAAATATTCATCACCGGAAGAAAAGACAAGTACTGAAATATATCTGAATATAAAATATTAATTTTATTAAAAATATTTATTATATCTAGTACTTTAATTGATAATGAATTAGAATAATTTTTATCTCAAACACTCAAATTTTAGTAATCCAAGAACTTAAGCCCGTGGAGGGGGGGGGGAGGAATCAACAGAACATATTTGTATTTATGGTGTATCATAAGCGTCTCTTGAAAATAATATTTGGTATTATTTTTTTCAAACCCATAATGTCATTATATTGCTCTGGGGTTGTAATCCTTAGCGATTTCAATCAAAACATTTATTCATTCAGATGTTCATCGATCCTCTTTAAAAGCTAATTAAAATGACTACCTCTCTATTCGTAAATATTTTAAACTTAAGATCATACTCCTTACCGAAGGGCTGAAATCGGACTAGGACGAGCAAGAAAGGAAATGGATAGGCGTGTTCAGTATGAAAGGTTTTATTTTCAATATTATCAACACTTTCACCATGTTACTTAATACAGTTAAAAACGTCTTACTTCAACCTTCCAAAATACCCGCTGCCTTTGACAAGGAAGTACAGGAGTCAGTCCATCATCCGGGGACGGTAGACGAAAATCAGCGTGGAATTGATATCCTCCGTGAGTATATTGTTGATGGAGCAGTGCCATCAATAACTGCCCCTATCCTACTACAGCTAAGTCATCTTCACATCATTAGTCCGGCCTCACTCTACTCACACCGGGCTCTTTCTCGAATTAATCGTGGCATATGTGACTTCTGTTCAAATGGTGTAACTTACTATAATCAATGGTGTTCGATGAATGACGGATATTGAAAAGTACTAGAGTTTAATAATAATATTTTTGGTCAAATATAATAATGCTATTTAACAGTTATTAAAAGTTGTACTTTTGACACGGACATTTGAGAGGAGGCGGGTACCAAGTGAGTGGATTTCATCATATCTAAAAAAAATTATTACGAAATAGAAGAGAGAATGACTTTATCAGCAAAGAAGGAATAATAGTTTCTCCCAAAGCAAATGTAATGAAATTATGTTAATAGAATGAATTATAACCAAAATGACTGGAACCTAGGAACATGATATTCGGCAACGATAGTTAAGCCTGATGATGAGATGGACTTCGGCCATTGACCATATTTATTTATAACTGATTCCCACCCGTATATGACTACAGACAAGCCCACATCTACGACTATAGATAATCACACATCTATACCTACACAGGTAGCAGCCTATAGACTATCGCCCATCTATGACTATAGGTAGAATATAGATTGTCACACATCTATGACCAGAAATAGACTATAGAATGTCATCCATCTATGATTAGGAATAGACTATCGCCCATCTATGACTATAGGTAGAATATAGATTGTCACACATCTATGACCAGAAATAGACTATAGAATGTCATCCATCTATGATTAGGAATAGACTATCTACTATCGCCCATTTATGACTATAATTAGAGTATCCAATGTCACGTATCCAAGCTAGAAATATACTATTGACTGTCACTCATCTAAGATAGGTAGCCTATAGAATGGCACAGATCTATGACTATAGGTAGAGTATAGATTGTCACATATCCATGACTAGAAATATATTATGAGTGTCACTTATATATGACTATAGGTAAACTATATTGCCACACATTTATAAATATAGGTAGCCTATAGACTGTCACCCACCTATGACCCAAGAACTAAAGGTTGACTATAGATGTCCCTATGACTATAGGATAGTCAACCTAGATTGTCACACATCTATGACTAGAAATAGACTATAGAATGTCACCCATCTATGCCTATAGGTAGCCTACAGGCTGCCACCCATCTATGACTATAGGTAGACTATAGACTATCGCTCATCTATGAGTAGAAATAGACTATAGACTGTCACATTACTATGACTCGAAATATACTATAGATTGCCACCCATCTATGTCTGTAGGTAGACTAAATACTGCCACCCATCTATGACTATAGGTAGCCTATAGACTGCCACCCATCTATGACTATAGGTAGCCTGTAGACTGCCACACATCAATGACTATAGGAAGATTATAGACTGTCACTCATCTAAGACTATCGGTAAATTATATGCAGTCATATCGTTAATAGCTATAAATGGAACACAGACTGCCACACATCTATGACTATAATAGGTTATAGAATATCATCCACCAATGTTTATAGGTAGTCTATAGATTGTCACCCATCTGAAACTATAGGTAGGCTATATACTGTCACTCATCTATTACCATAGTTAGACAATAGATTAGCAGACATCTATGACTTTAGGTAGACTATTAAGACTATCACACATCTATGTCTATAGGTAGCCTGTAGACTGCCAGCCATCTCTGACTACAGGTTGGCTACAGATTGTATCACATCTATGACTAGAAATAGACTATATTCTATCACACATCTATGTCTATAGGTAGCCTGTAGACTGTCACTCATCTACGACCATTGGTAGCCTATAGACTGCCACCCATCTATGACTATAGGTAGCCTACAGACTGCCACCCATCTATGACTATAGGTAGCCTACAGACTGCCACCCATCTATGACTATAGGTAGCCTACAGACTGAAACCCATCTATGACTATAGGTAGCCTACAGACTGAAACCCATCTATGACTATACGTAGACTAAATACTGCCACCAATCTATGACTATAGGTAGCCTACAGACTGCCACCCATCTATGACTATAGGTAGCCTACAGACTGCCACCCATCTATGACTATAGGTAGCCTACAGACTGCCACCCATCTATGACTATAGGTAGCCTACAGACTGCCACCCATCTATGACTATAGGTAGCCTACAGACTGCCACCCATCTATGACTATAGGTAGCCTACAGACTGCCACCCATCTATGACTATAGGTAGCCTACAGACTGCCACCCATCTATGAATAGAAATAATAATAGTAATAATAGAATATAGACCATCTACGTCTATAGGTAGACTATAAATAGTCATACCGCTATGACTAAAATTAGATTACAGGTTGTCAACCATAATGTGACTATAATTAGATAGTGACCATAGTGGGGTTAATTAGTGAGCAAAGCGTGTAACGTTTTTTAGACTAATATTAAATCAAGCTTAAACCTAATTGAAGGCATATTTAGAGAACCGAGTATAGACTGTCATATTATTGGAATAAGGGTATCGATGAAGTGGGAGTTGGTGAGAAGTAGAGGAGAATCTTGGATTACGAAAATAATCCATATTGCGAACCTAATATGATCAACGTCATTAAAAATACAGTCTGGGTCGTTAGAAGGAATTCCTTCATCTGAACTGCTCGGGAAAGTACAACTTCCTTAAGCCTAAATTGTACGCAGTGCTTCAACTGAACGGCTCAACTTTAATGGATAAGGTAAGAGAAGTGAAATCACAGGAATTATATTGGGGAGAGAAGGAGATAGCGAAAGAATAGGAGAGGGAGTGAAAGAAAGTACGTAGGGAGAAGAAGAGAGAATTAATCGGGAGGCCGAAGGGAATGGTTCTGGCAAAGCGTAAGAGGTGTGCTCTGAACATAATTAATGTTCTACACAAGGTATAATTTGTGAAGACTGAGCAGCATTCTGGATAACTCTCCTCTCCCTTCTTAACCCCATCCCTTCTACCCGGGCCTCGTCTAATTGTCTCGAAATGAGAAATTTCGTTTCTAAAGTTATAATTGGATACGGTAGTGAGCCCCGTTGCTCTCGGCTGTTGAGTTTCCTTAATTCCTCAACAGCACCTCTCCCTCCCACTCCTCTCTCTCTCTCTCATCCTCAATCTCATTTTACATCCTTTTTGCGGAGGTTGCTCTCCTCCTGCTCGTCACGAGGAAAATTACATTCTTTAACGGCATTATAACAGATTATGGCCGTCATATAACTAAAATCTGTTCTTTCGAATTTACCATCTGGTATTTATTAGCAGATTTCCCTTAAGGGAAATCAGTTATTGAGGTCGTACTCATGAGATTTCTTTATTCTATAACTTCACGTGGGAAATCTGCTTAGTTTACGTAGCCCCTGCGTGACGGACATTTTTTATTTTGAACACTACACTGGTCATATAAGAAATTTGATCTCACAGGTTTATGACATTAGTCAGTCTCGGCATTCTACCTGCATTGCTCTTTAAAAGTCAGTCACGCAGGAGCTGCGTAAACTAAGCAGATTTCCCGCGTGAAGTTTAACAATGGATAAATCTACATACCTATAAAAAAGTCCGTCACGCAGGGGCTGCGTAAATTTAGCAGATTTCCCACGAGAAGTTTTACAATAGAGAAATCTGCCTAATAACAACTGTAGTAGTATGAAACCTCTAAACCTAAAACATTATTTAGGGCGTAATAACCCAGTAGTTTCTAGCCCCAAAAAACAGTTAACCTAACCTCTAAACCTATTCACGAGGGACGAATAGTTATGGAAATGGCCGCCAGAGCTCTCGGCGGAAAGTCCGAACAGCCTACTGCTGACCACACGCAGAATACAAATGCAAATATCTCGGTTAATATTCAAGATAGAGAATAAATGTATAGAACGATATCTATAGTAAATTTAATTTTGAAATAAGATTAATTCTATACAATTTTTCTACCCGACGCATAATAAAGGAGATATTTTGAATTTTCAAAATTCCCCCCTCTAAACCCCCCCCTCCCACTGGTCCGATTTCAGCCATTAACGAACTTGATCTGTCTTAGATCTGTCTTATATATATATATACACACATATATATATATATATATATATATATATATATATATATAATTTTGAACGGACCTCATTTTCGTCATCTCCTGGGTATGATCGATGGACATTGGAAGACATGTTGCCACACTCGCATCATGAGAACGACCGCAATAGCCGATGGCCCTTAAGGGAACTCTGCTAACAACATCACCATGAGTATTAAGTGAATAAATGCAAACGATAATAAGAAACCTTCGGACGGGAATCATCTGAAATCAATTACTGTAATATATCTGAATATAATGTATTAATTTGATTGAAAACTATTTACTATATCTATTACTAAAATAGAATGAGAATAATTATTATCTCTTTAAGTAGTCTAAAAACTTAAAAAGGGGTGGGCCACCAGAACATATATGCTTGTATCTCGTTTAATAGATGTCTCTCGAAAACAATATTTGGTATTTAAGCTTCGAATGATGTGGTTTATCACATAACCGATTATTGTTTATGTAACAATTGTTATATTGTTTATGTGTAAACTGAAAAATGCTAATAACTCGGAAAATATTCAAGGTAGGAATAAATGTATATAACAATATTTATAGTACATTTAATGTGCTATAAAATTGATTCTATACATTTTTTTCGATCCGACGTATAGTAACGGAGACATTTCGAATTTTCGAAAATCCTCCCCTCTAAACTCCCCCTCCTACTTGTCTGATTTCAGCCGTTAACGAACTTGATTTTTCATTTTACATAAAACGACTAAATATCAAGTTTGGTGACGATTAAACAATAATTGTGACCACTAGAGCATATATATATGTATTATATATATATATATATATATATATATGCGGACCTTATTTTCGTCATCTCCTAGGTAGGATCGATGGACATTTGAAGAGAAATTTCAAAAATCGCGTCATGAGTACGACCTTAATAGCTGATTTCCCTTAAGGGAAATCTGCTAAACGATTTGGCATCGTGGTTAATCTTATTTTCAATACCAGCCTCTTCACGTGTACAAGCACACAACATAAACTCCCTATTTAGAGAATTATTCTACGTAGAAAACTGGAACTATTATTATATACTATAGTCCAAAAGTTAAAACCACTAAAAAAAAAGTTGTTAAGCAACGGTTGGTCACAGACCTTGATATCACTCTTATGTACACTAAAAGAAAAATATTCAAATAAATGCGGGTCCATTAAATGTTTTCAGATTTTGTTTTGACACTTGGAGTTACTTTCCAAACAGTCGTTTTAGGAGAGAAAGAGTTGAGAAGACCAACAACTAAAAGAGGAAGAGAACGAGACACTTTTTGAAAGTGTTTTTAATGGATTAGACCTCAGGGAATTTCCTATTTTTACTTTGGCAAAGAGAATTTTTGATTCTTAAATCTGCTTCTCTTCCTTCTACATTTTCACATCCATTATGTCTCGTCCTATGCCTAGTACTTGTCAATAAATATTGTCAAGATAAGCCATACATATTTACCTCTCAACGGCGGATCTCCTGCATGCCAGGCCTTGCCTTTTATTGCACCATCATTGTATGCAATGGTCAATTCGAACATGATTTCGACGATGCTCTGGTTCATCCATGAGCAATTTTTTATACACTATATTTTTTCCTTTGTTTTCCTTTTAGTTGAGTCAGTATCTCGAATAAACTTTAATAATTAAAAAAAAGTATGACACGCTGGGGCTGCGTAAGCTAAACAGATTTCCCACGTGAAGTTTTAGTTGGTTTGTCCAAAAACCAATAGGAAACGAAATATCGCTATTTTTAATTTCAGGCAACCCTTATAACCCCCAGTCCTGTTCGTCCCAGAGAATATTAATATAGTCTAAAGTCTAAGATGGGTTAGTAGTAATATACATACCAAGTTTCATAAAATTCGGTTCAACCGTTTTTTTCGTGAAAAGGTAACAAACATACACGAAAGAAACAAATTGCAGATATCGTGCCATGACATGTGAAACGAAAAAGTATCATGACATTTTGAAAAAAGAATCAATGTACAGACAGAGGTTACAATTTTTTATATATATATACTAGCTCAGATACCCGGGTACGCCCGGGAATTGATTTGAGGCTGAATGGTGATGGTATCTTTTTGGCAAGGCTTTACCTTGCACAATACTTTGACATTTACCCGTCCCAGTGTTTAGGGTTAATACCCGTTGTTGGCATTTGTTAATAATAAAATTAATTTTTTATGTAAGTCTTCACTGTCCTCCAAATTGTCATATTTCCCGTATTATGCATAGATTTCAGCTATATTGTGTTTAACAAAATATTAACATTGATTTGAATTAATTTTTCCAGCTGAGGTACCTTATAGTTCAAATAGGAATGAATTGTCGAGCATATCAATATTTCTACGCAAATTACTTGCTCCACACATTGTTCTTGGAGAAGCGTATAAAAGTTATAGCTTATAATCATGGAAGAATTAATTAATTGACATACCGAGTTTTGTTAAGTTCGGTTCAATTGTTAGCGCCCAATAAAATAGTTGACTCCCGCTTTAGTTTATAGTGTATATCTCGTTTATACATTGACAAAAATGAATATCACAAAAGTTACTCTAAATAAACAAAAGTTGTTTATTTTAACTTTTGTTATGTTCATATTTGCCGAAAAACGAACAGAAAACGAAATACCATGATTTTTAAATTCACCCTCCCTTATAACCCCCACTCCTGCCCGTCCCTAGAAATGCTGGTATGGCTTGTTATAATGAAAGCATTAGTGCTAATACACATACCGAGTTTTATTTATTTCCGTTTGGTCTTTTGTCCCAAATAAAATTGTTCACTTCCGCTATAGGTTTTATATCTCGTTTATAATTCAGTATACAAAAAAAGTGTATATAACAAAAGTTACTCTAAATAACAAAGTAAACAACTTTTCTTATGTACATATTTGCCGAAAAACCAATAGAAAATGAAATACCGCTATTTTTAATTTCAGGCTTCCCTTATAACCCCCACTCCTGTTCGTCTCAGAGGATATTAATATAGCCTAAAGTCTAAGTTGGGTTAGCAGTAGTATACATCCAAGTTTCATAAAAGTCGGTTCAGCCGTTCATGCGTGAAAAGGTAACAAACACACACGAAAGAAACAAAATGTAGTAGGTGTCTGTGACATGTGAAACGAAAAGTTATCGTGAAATTTCGCAAAAAAAAATTAATGTACAGACAGAGGTTACAATTTTATATATATATAAATATATATATATATATATATATATATATATATATATATATATATATATATATATATATATTTAATATATATATATATATATATATATATATATATATATATATATATATATATATGTCTCAAATCGAACTAGCTCTTTGGTTCTAGATTTCTGAGCTTCTTAGAGAATGAAATCATCGCCGAATCATATTCAATTCAGTGCGTGGGAAATGTGCTTAGTTAACGCAGCACCTGCGTGACTGACGTCCATACATAAAAAATATCCAATCCCTAACAAGGAGATTAACTGAGGTAGGATAAGTGCCATTTACTTGTCGTAAACTCAAGACATTCAACTGCGTCACTTTTTTTGGTGCCCATATACTTACAAACAAAGCTTCTCTTTCTTTGATATCTATTATAGATAAAACTACTTACTGGTAACACTTAACACCGCCACGAATATTAAGTGAAAAATACAAATGATAATGGGAAATGATCTTGCCAATTTACATTTTTGTGTAGCTCAAATACTATTTGTGCTTTCATGTTCTCAGCCTTCAGTATAGCATCACTTCCACTCATTGGAGTTTTTCTTAGGACTATCAAATATATTGTGAGATGAGATCAATTTGGGCTATAACTGCACATGTGGGATCTGCTAACGTGGAATCCTGCATGACGGACTTGATATTTTCTATTGAAGGATAATGTTGGGCCTGCTGCCCCTTTCCGTGCTTATTAGCACCACGTTTATGATTTTTACACTCAGATTACTGGATATAATTCAGCTGATTTTTTTACCTTGTCAATGACAAGTATATCAGGCTTATTATGATGAACAGTACGATCCGTCAAAACCGCTTCATCGCAATACGTTTAAACACTATCCATTTAGAGAAATGTTTGTGGGATGCAGCGATAATAAGGGACCTCATTATCTGACATACCGAATTTAGTAGATATCCACCTATTCGTATATTTTAGACAAATTATTATGCCTCTGCCAATATCCTGCAGTAATCGACTAGTATGCTGTTAGCAGATTTCCCTTAAGGGAAATCAGCTATTGAGGTCGTACTCATGACGGAATTTTCGAAATTTGTCTTCAAATGTCAAAATTTCAAAACTGTATATATATATATTGTTACGTTTTTATTACCAAAACCAGTAATAAACGTTTTTAATAAGAGTTCTTTTGGATTGCAAAATTAAATACTCGCAAGTTTCACAGTTTTTATCACTGCAAAATTTATTTCACAATGCACAATAAACTTGGTGATTATTCTTAATTACTACTCACAGTATACACTGATAGCGTTACTGTTCTTCAATGAGTCACAGTCCAATAATTCACTGAAATTCACAGAAAGACGGCACTGCACTGTCCTTTGCTTCGCGGCACTGCACTGTCTTCTACTTCGCGGCACTGCACGGTCCTTTACTTCGCGGCACTGCACTGTCTTAAACACGGCACTAAACTGTTACTTACAGGCTCGGCACAACACTGTTCTTCTTATAAAAACACTTTACCGCACTGTACTAAGTCGCACTGTAGCACTGATGTGAACATCAAGACAGGTGAGAATAAAACTGCCTCGCTCCCAGCAGGCCCTCTTTATATATCGTAGCGGCATACATCAAAGGGGAATTGTCTAGTTCATTCGACGTCTGGCTGGAAGGTACTGGTCAGACCTAGAACATTCTTTCGGTCTCTTTGATCTACGTCACACTTTCCAAATACGCGACTCTCTCTCTCTCTCTCTCTCTCTGAAGGATTATTCATCTATTTAGTTTTCGCAACAATATATATATATATATATTTGCCTGTTACCGCTCTAGCGGTCGCAATTTTTGTTTGATCGTTACCAAACTCGATATTTAGTCGTTTTATGTAAAAAGAAAGATCAAATTCGTTACTGGCTGAAATCGGACCAGTGGGAGGGAGGCTTTTCGAAATATTTCCGTTACTATACGTCGGATCGAAATATTGTATAGAATCAATCTTATTGCAAATTTAATTTACTATAAATATTGTTATATACATTTATTCTCTATCTTGAGTATTAACCGAGATATTTGAATTTTTATTAAATCTGGGCGGATGAGAGTGAGTTCCCGCAAAAAGCTAGGTCGGCCGTTTCCTTAACTGTTCAGCTCTCGTGAAATTTCTTTATTGTAAAACCTCACGTGGGAAATCTGCTTAGTTTACGCAGCCCCTGCATGACAGACTTTTTAGCATATCGTATACGTATCGAATACACTACTGTATTTTTGTAAGAAGCGCCTACACGATCGAGTAGAAATGACTTGATCCTGGATAGCTACTAAAACCCCATAGGTTTCTAAGAATAGTTCTCCAGGCATGGCACACTGATTTCTCAACATATTTCCGACACCGTGAGCCAATAATAATAAAGACTATGAAGCCACTAAGAATAAAATAAATAAATGTTATCATTATTATTATTATAAATGGAGGGTTGATCATTTCCAAGGGGTTTGTATAAACGAGAGTTGTTAAGGAAATTGATTTGTTTCGGTGATTTGATGGAGAGGGCGCTGGGCATAGAATAAAGGAAATTACAATTGTGCTCTCCTCCCCTCTCCTGACAAATAATATATCGTTCAATTTAATGTCCTTAATTGTTGAGGAGGAATATTAATCAAATGAAATACCAGACGAAATGTATCTTTGTGCCAATTAGAACAGTGATTAACTGAGCACTGCTCCTGCGTAAAATATGAATTTGATGCAAAGAATATTTCTTCTTAAGAATCTATCAATCAGTAGTAGGATCGTCGTAAAGGGACTCAGCCCTTCAAAATGAGTTATTTGAGCCGAGCGTTTTCAGAGCTCAAGCTTCATGTTCAGCGCCCTGGCGGTAATTAAAAAAAACAGAAACATGAGGAATTATATAAACATTGTGGGAAATAAGTTAAAAAAATTACTAATGGGGGCTCAGGTCAGCCCCATCAGTCATTGCATTAAGGCTTTGGTCTTTATCTCACTTTCTAAGCCAAGGGTTGGTAGTTCGATTTTCACCGGGCCAAAAAGAATTTCTAATGAGACGAGATCATTAAATAATATCCTTAGTTCTACTAATTGAGTAATCTATAAATAATACATCTCAATTAGCCTTCTTACTAGCATAAAGTGGGCGTTAACAATAATTAACAAATACAAAACTGTCAATATTCATAAAACCTTTGATGTGAGGACTAACATATAATTAAAAAAAAATAAATTAAAAATATATTACAAGTAAAAAGAAAAAATTACATCTGTGCACTGAAATCAGTAAATGGTCCGTTTTAGACCTTAACTAAGGAAATTCTGCTAAAACGTTGCTGCTGATTAGTGATTCAGTTGCTTATGTGAATGTCTTATGAGAGGGAGTGGTGACATTCATAATAGTAGTCAAAAATGACGTCCCTCCGTATTTTCGTTGACTTGATAATATGACCAATAGAGTAAAGATTTTATAAGACCTTGGTGAATATTTTGTTAAAAAGTTATAATGGAGCATACATATTGATGGAATATGTAACAAATATGTACTCCATACGGATAATTTATCTATTGCTACAAACATTACTTGGGGACTAGAAATTGAAAAATTGGAGTTATTACAAAGAGGATATAATACCATCACATACTTTAAATTATTTATTAACGTCCACATTTTGCAACTAAGGCTGCATGGACGGGTTACCACCTTTTTCTAGCCAGGGTGGGACTAAGGATTTTATTTAATGAATTCTGTCACTAAATAAACTCCTTTACCCAGGCGGTAATCGAACTCGTCACTCTAGGTTTACTATGTGAGATTAAGGCCAATGCTTTAACTCACACTAACATGAGCCCCACCCTCACATAAGGATAAAGATTCAATAAAGTCTCCTGAATCTTCATTGAAAAAAAAGTATGTTGATGGACTTGAAAATAATAAAGAGTTACTAATGAATATCTCATGATACTGCAGCAGTTACCGTTCGATTTAATTTGTAAATAGTAAGAACTTACATTAGTGGTTTCTAAAACTGTAGACTGTACTTATGAAACATTGAGAAATAGAATGAAACAGACATTTTTTCACACTTTTCCATAAAGTATGCAGAAATTAATTTTAGAAGAATAATCCAACGAATCTAACCATGATGTAATCCCTCACGATTTACTAGCTCTAAATAAGGAGTGTGCAATGCTTTTTTTTATTAACCTTCTTAAAATATACAGAATTGTGAAGCGGTGGCTAAGGATGGTAATTAATGATATTTTCGCAGTATCATATTTAAAATAAAAATAGTCCTTCCAATTATTATTCTGACCATCACGAACAAAATTTCATCGGTGCATGTAGTTAGCAGTATATTTAAGAAACTTAATGCGTTGATACTGTTGTCATACCCGTAGGTGGAGACCGTCGTCACTGGCTGATCTTGGAGTACGCTGGCTAGCGCTTTCGATGCGAGGGCAGCATCTTCAAGCCTGTCTAAAGTCGTACTGAGTGTCCGTTTGTTTGTCAGTTGTACATATGTCCTGTTATCCGTCGTAGCTTGTTTACTTTTCAAGGGTTGTTTACGTTTTTGTCCGGGTAAGCTTGTTTACACTTTCAAGACTTGTTTACGTGAAAGTACAGGTATGTTGTTTGTCAAGTATGAGTTTAGTCTTGTGAGGTGAATGATATTCGGTCAAGTCGGGTATAGAAGTCTGTTGAGTAAGTTGAGTTTATTGAATTTTGAAAAGATAGAACTAAGTTCGTAGTCAATCGTCTGTGAGTATGTCCGTCTGTAGATCTTTTTCGTTTGTTAGTACGTTTAAGCAGTTTCAGTGGTCTGAATATCGTATCAGAGATAGTGTTGAGTTGTTCGTTATAATGCCACCGTTAAATGTCTGTTATTTGTAAATCTCCATGTTTTCTAATATGTCTAGTGTACGTCCCTTTGTTTGTCTATGTAGAAGTTTCATACTGTCTGTTATATTTGTAGGGTCGTGGCAGTGGTCGGTAAGGTGGTTAGCGAAGTTAGAGACTCGTTTGTTTAGTCTGAATGAGCGTATGTATTGAGTATATCTGGTCTTTAGTTTTAATGCATTGATATTTAGAGACAGTGGGGAAGGGGGTTGAAAATACAAAATATTAAAATTGTCTGTCTATTCTGAATACACAGAAAGCTTGTATAGCGAATTTTGGTTTATCATACCTACATACTTAACTTTTTTTTTTAATTCATACTAAGGAACATAGTTACTTACGTTTTTTTCTTGGTAACCCTCCAACTAGAACAGTCATGTGGTAAAAAAGAAATGCATATATTATAGTACTCCTCTTAAACAAACTAAATTATTGTATGTATTACATTATTCTAGCGAAACGTTTTTAAAAATTGAAAATGCATTAGGGAATTATCCTGTTAAGGTTAGCTAAGCAGAACGTAATTCAGTTATATTAATATCTTTTTATATTTAACTGAAAACAATGTTAATTAATCAGAGAAAATTACTCGAATTTAGTTGTATTTTTCAGACACTTTTAAGCATAATTACCGACATTCCGGTCATTAATGAATCCATTGCAATTGATATTTCTCGTGAGTAATTTAAGTGGAACTCAAAGACAGCCTAATGGAAGCTGGTTATTAATGGAACGAAATTATTAGCTCATTAATTAATTTACTTTTTGAAAACTAATTAAAAAGGAGAGCCTGTCAGAGGCGGGTGAAAAATGCCTTTTCTTCCCCTCCTTAAATTCGTGACTTATTGTCCTTCCTCCAGTTTCAGAAGGGGAAATAATGAAAGAACCACTGAGCGAATGTGGTTTTTCTTCCGAAAGGACTTTTTGTCTATAGATTCCTAAAGGCGGTTGAGATGGCAGTAGTCAGTACGTATTTTATTGTTACGTTTATTACAAAATCAGTAATAAACTTTGTTTATTAGAGTTCTTTTAGATTGCAAAATTAAAGACAAATAAGCTTCAGAATTTTTATCACTGCACAATTTTCAGATTTCCATACACCCTCAAATTTACCCTTACTTTTAGTAACCTGACTTTAACAATAATCGAAAATATCATGAAACGTCTTTTCTCAATCGTAAATACCAAATACCTGCAATCAAAATGTGCTAGTTACATGCAAATACGTTGTATGATATGTAATCAGTTAGCTTGTATTTCATGGCCCGAAAATATTTATTATTTCTATATCATGCGGTAAATTATCTATTTCATTCAACACTAAAGATCATATTCGCTTATGGCTGAAATCGGACGTATAACAGGGGGGTTTAGAGGAAGGATTAATTAAAAAATTCAATATGTCTTCATTACGATGTGCCGGATCAAAACACCTTATAGAGACAATCTTGTGCAACAATTGTTGTTGCTTAAAGCTTTCCGTAACTCAAATATAAAGCAAGTTATTCGAACTTTCCTGTTTTCAGTAAATTTGCTACACCTCTAAGCATGGGATTTTTATTTAGACATAGGGAATATATGGGAAGATGACATCAATAGTGAGTGATGCCTACACTTGGGAAATCTGCTCAACATACGCAACCCCTGAGAACGAGCTTTTTAAAAAGGGAACTGTGTTATAGGGATGTAGTTCGGCGAGTGAACAAGAGATGGCGGTAGATGTGTCTCGCATTGGCCTCCTCTCGCTCCAACTCTTAATACCAATCCAATGACACAGAGGGCAGTACAGTCATCACCCTAATCCCCATCAAGTTAATTATAGACTTTCATTCTTAAAGGGGCCATATTATTTTTACCATATTAAACAGATACCACAATAAAAAATAGAAATTAAAAAAAAAATAATCGTGGCCGAAATTTTAGAGAATAACAAAATTCCCTTTAATTTAATACGGAATCGTAAAATATCAAATTTCAAACGATTGCAGAGACTAGAGCAATATATATATATATATATATGTATATATATATATGTATATATTTCTAAATGAGGTAAGTGCGAGCAAAATTCTTATCAAGGCCATGGAAAAAAGGAAAGTGAATCTTCTTGGGCATATCATAAGGCAGAACGACTTTATCACTAATATATTTGAAGGTACGATGCTTGGGCATAGAAGAGGAAGACCTAGAAAATTTCGTTTTGATGATATCAAGCATCTTGAGTATAGTAATATTAAATGAGCAGTTTCCGATAGAACACAATGGTTAAAATTACACGGCATAGCCTTTAGATCATTATATATATATATATATATATATATATATATATATGCAGTTTTCTCCGTACCAGAAAAAGACCAGTTTATTTACAAAAGGCACGCAAGCTTTCCCAATTTTTTTTGTGTTCCACAAAGAAATAAAATAATATGTAAATAAGAAACAAGGATAAAATATAAGGAAAAGGTAAAGGCTGAATAAAAAAAAAAAAAAAAGTGATAAAGGGTCCTAATTTTGATAAATCGATAAACTTTTTTCTCTCTCTCGCTCTCTTTCTCTCTCTCTCGCTCTCTCTTTTCTTTCTCTCTCTCTCACACACACGGTCTCTCTCTCTCTCTCTCTCTCTCTCTCTCTCTCTCTCTCTCTCTCTCTCTCTCTCTTTCTCTCTCCATATATATTTATATACACACTCATACATATACTGAGAGAGAGAAAGTTATGATAAATGACTTTCAAAGTTAAAGAAAATTGGAAGATTCAAACATTTTGTGAATACTAATTTCTGTAGATCACAAAACGAATTTTTTTTTTAGCTATCTTCAAAATGTGACCTCAATCCAATTTTCATTGAAGGTAAAGTGGCGGAAGGTCAGCAAATGAAAAATACTTGAAATGTCTTCAACTTATTTATTTTTTCTCTATATGTTTCACAACTTCATGAGTAGTACACTTACTATAAAAAGATTCGACCTCACCACAGAGATGGTCGCATCAGAAAATTTATAACACTACTTGCGGTATTAAGGTAAAACAATTGTGTTTCTTGAATCATTTGTTATTTCTTCGTCGACTGAAAAGGTTTAGCACTCTTATCTACGAATATCGGCATTCTTGATAGGACTGTCGATGTTTGGATCGTCTTGCGGACCCATTACTTCAACTTTGTTTCATCTCTTCTGCGGTTGGTTTACAGCTTCAGAAACCTTTCTCGTGGGTCTTTGCTGTGTTCTCTATGACCGAGTGCTAGTTAGTAATTTGCATCATGGCCTCTCCATCGCACTGAACTGTTTTATCAGAAAGTTTGGCACCAGTACAAAATAAACGGAGCCATGTCGCCTATGTGTGTGCGTTACTTATCAAATGTCAGTAATGCAACAGCATTGTTTTTAAGGCTGAAAGGGTATTAAGATACCATCATTACGTTGGTTATTAATAGATTAAGCATTTTTCAATAAATGATAGAGACGACGAGGCTATAAGGGGCAGTTAATGGATCTTAAAGGTACATGTGAAAGCAGAGGTGTTTTTGTAAACTCAATATGCATCATGTTCCGTTTCTATTGGTTATTCATAGATTAAGTAAAGTTACAATAAATAAAAGATATAGTGGAAATATGAGGGATAGAGAATGTAAGTTTGGTGTTTTTATTACTGTAGGTACAATTTAATTGATCATTCGTTGGTGCAGCTTAGTACAGATGAATGAAAGGAGATTATAAGGAGAAGGGAATAATATACCATCTATGGTCATGATTTTTTACTATTTTTTTTTTAATGTTTTCCATGTCATAGTACCCCTATAACACGGGAGTTTATTTTCTGAATGAACTTGTATATAACATGCTTATTTTACATAATACATTTTAATTTTATTCACAAATCAAGAGTACTTCATATAACATAACAGAAAACTAGAATATATTCTATAACATTAACTCTTTATTTTGCACATATTTATTTTACGGATATTTAAGTGAATAATAATAATTATTATTTATTAACGTCCACTTTTTGCAGCTTAGGCTAATTGGGACGGGTTATCTATAGGTTACCACCCTTTTCTAGCCAGGGTGCGTTTTAGGATGTTATTTAATTAATTTCGTCACTAAATAATTTCCTTTGCCCAGGCGAGAATCGAACTCGCCACTCTAGGTTTACCATGTCAGATTAAGGTCAACGCTTTAACTCACATGGCTAACCTCAGCCCCTGAATAATAATAAAGAAAGAAGAAGAGATAAAGAAATACAAATCAAAATAACATTACATTTACAAAATCAAAAGAAAATAATGCAAACAAATGATATGAAAATATTATCAGTGTAAAAGGACGTTTGGTAGCTGAGCTGATAGAACACTGCATTATAGCTTTTTACGAGTAATTAGTTGTTAATAGATTAATGGAATGTCTATGAATGAAACCACAAGAATATAAGGTATATGCAATATATCTTATAAAGACGTTATGCAGCAGAGCTGATGGAAAATTGCTTTTAAGACTGCAGATGCGTTATGGCTTTTTAATTGGTTATTCATAGAATCTCTATAAATGAATGAGACCACAATTATATAATGTATATGCAATACATCTTATAAAGACGTTAGGTAGCTGAGCTAATGGAAAATTGCTCTTAAGACTGCAGATGCATTATGGCTTTTTAATTGGTTATTCATAGAATCTCTAAAAATGAATGAGACCACAAGAATATAAGCTATATGTAATATACCGTATAAAGACGTTTGGTTGCTGAGGTGACGAAAAATGTATTTTAGAATGTCAAGTGCATTACATTTTTTAGCAGATTGCCCTTAAGGAAAATCAGGTATTGCGGTCATACTCATGACGCGATTTTCGAAAAATTTCTTTAAATAGTGGATATAAATATATATAAACCGATTAACTAACTTGATCTTTCTATTTGTATATTGATTAAATATCGAGTTTGGTAACGATAAAACAAAAATTTACCAAACTCGATATTTAATCATTATATGTAAAAAGAAAGATCAAGTTAGTTAATCGCTGAAATCGACCAGTGGGAGGGGGGGGTGTTTATAGGGGGATTTTCGAAAATTCAAAATATCTCCGTTATTATGCGTCGGATTACTTTATACTCAAGAAGCCCTAAAAATCCAATAATCAATAATTTTTACCTATCATGAATGAATCAATCCGGCATTTGGGAAATTCCTTGGTTAAGACCTATGTGATGGACATTCATCTCTATAGATAGCATATGTTGATAGAGTCTTTAAAGGCCATTCTAAAAACTTTTGTTGATCATGTAACTATACTTAATACGCATTTTATATAATGGCAGGAAACAAAAACAATGTTACTAATTATGAGTTGTGGTTTATCCGTGATGGTGGCAGCCTTGTGGGTATCCTGTACCAGCTGACAATAGCACTAATATTTAATGTGTTGAGCACACGGTTGGCTGACTTCTCGCCGACTCTTTCATTCATACAAACTATTTACTCTAACTATGAATGACCAATTAAAGTGTCATAATGATCCTACAGTTTTAAAATCATTTTTCCATCAGTTCAGCTACCAAACGTCTTTGTAAAATATATGTATTACTCATATTCTCGTGGTCTCATTCATTCATGGAGATTCTAAGACTCTATAAATAACCAATGAAAAATCCGTCACACAAGGGACTAGAGGAGATTTAGAGTGGGGAGATTTCCAACGTAAAGTTATTATTATTATTTATTAACGTCCACTTTTTGCAACTTCGGCTAATCGGGACGGGTTATCTACAGGTTACCACCCTTTTCTAGCCAGGGTGGGTTATACAATAAAGAAATCTCCATACGAGTGCCGAACAGTTAGGGAAACGGCCAGACTAGTTTTCGGTGGGAACAATATATATATATATATATATATATATATATATATATATATATATATACACACATACATAGTTTTGAACGGAGCTCATTTTCGTCCTCTCCTGGGTAGGATCGATGGACGTTTGAAGAGATTTTTCGAAAATTGCGTCATGAGTACGACCTCAATAGCGGATTTCCTGCTGAATCTTCTAAAAAGTCATAATGCACGTACTGTCTAAAATCAATTTTGCATCAGCTCAGTTACCAAACGTCTCTATAAGATATATATCATGTACCTTACACCTCACATGTCACATTGACAATAAGTTGTTTTATCATGAACCTCTTTATTTGAAGCTTTAATACCAAATATTTTTTCATCGATTTTTATAACATTCAAATACGTTTCTCTATGATGCTATTAATATTCTCCACTCTTGTTTGACCTTATCATGTTTATTTGATTTATAGCATACTCAAGATTTAACCATTTCACTCAACTTTAATATTCATATTCGTTAATGGCTTAAATCGAGCCAGAAATAAGCGAGGGGTTCAGAGAGGGTAGGGAAGGGTAGAAAACTCAAGAAATGTCCTTATCTTTAGAAATAGGGAATATATGGTGAGATGAGATGAGATGTGTGTCATATACGCACTTGGGAAATCTGCTTAGTTTACGCAGCCCGAGATTTTCTGTTTCTGTTTTTCTATTCGAATAATTAATCTCCCTAATATTATGAATAAAACATTAAAACCATAGCCGAGGCAAAAAGATTACTTATTTATAAGAGACTAAGATTGAACAATGCCCTCATTGAAACAATGAGCGATTCAAGACCAGAATAACCTGGAGCAATTAAACCTATTTATTTAGAGCCTTTCAATTTAGGGACAAAAATGGTGAGAACAAAGCAATTGCTCTTCATTCATTTGAAGAAAGCAACCAAAGAACAGATTTAGCTTTTCTCTGTATTATAAGCCTTTTCTTGTCCCTATAAATTATTTCATGCACCTAGAGGTTTGAGAGCTTTAGACAATGACAAAAGGATTAAACTTATTTATCCGACACACAAATTATAGTTAAATGACGGAATGGACAAAGTAGAAATGGTTTCAAGCTTAAATTGCTGAGTGATATTAAATTTATCATAGACGTGTCAGTATTTGAGTAAGTGTGAAGTGTATTTCAAGTGTATGCCTACATCTCACACCCTTAGAAAATTAAAAATTATTTATTAACGTCCACTTTTCGTAAATGGCTAACTAGGGACGGGTTCTCTACAGGTTACCATTCCACACCATTAGAAACACAAGGAAAGACGTGTTTAATACACTATATGTAATTACAGGTAACTTTACTTATACACTTATTAAATAGCTATATATATCACAAATAAATATCTTTATATACATATATAATTCTACTGTGCGTGTGTTTGTCACTGAACTACTCCTAAACGGTTTGACCGATTTGAATGAATATTTTTGTATGCGTTTGGGTGACGCCCTGGCTGGTTTAGATTCACAAATCAGCCCGGCAGAAGGAGTAGGAGTTGGGGTTGTATAGGAGGTCTAAAATTAAAAATAGCGATGTTTAGTTTCGTATTGGCTTTTCGGCCAAATGTGCACAGGATAAAAATTGTTTATTTTGTTATTTAGGGTTAATTTTGTTATATTCAGTTTTGTCGTATATTATTGGGCACTAACGATTGAACTGAATTTAATGAAACTATATGTAAATTAGCATTAATTCTTCCATGATTATAAGCTATTATAATTTTTTTAAGTTCGAACGGGAGTGGGAGGTATGAGGGAGGACTAAATAAAAAAATCGCGATATTTCATTCTCTATTTGTTTTTAGGCAAACGTGCAGATAACAAAAGTTGTTTTTTTGTGTCATTATAAGTAGCTTTTGTTTTAAACATAATATTATTAAATTTAATATCCTAATCTCTTGAAATATCATGCAGGACAACGTCTGTCGGGTCCGCTAGTATGATTTTAAAGCAACAAATGGAAAATAATCACTGCTTTCAAGTTGTTAATGATTTTCACAAAGAGATAATGAAACAAATCATGTGTGTAAAGTCTTAATCTCACTTGCCAAACCTAGAGTCGTAAGTTAGATTTTCACATGTACAATAGGAATTTATTAAATGACGAACTTGAAACTGAACTTGAAGAGGGTGGTAACTTATAGATAACTGATAGATTAGTCTTACTAATAAAATTTCCGTCACGCAGGGGCTGCGTAAACTAAGCAGATTTCCCACGTGAACGTTTTACAATAGAGAAATTTCACTAGAGTCGAGCAGTTAAGGAAACGGCCGAACTAGCTTTTGGTGGGAAAGTCACCCGTCCGTCAGCCGCCCAGATTTAATAAAAATGCAAATATTTCGGTTAGTATTCAACATAGGGAATAAATGTATTACCAATATTTATAGTAAATTTAATTTGCAATATGATTGATTCTGTAGAGTTTTTCGATCCGACGTATAGTAACGGAGATATTTCGAATTTTCGAAAATCCTCCTTTCTAAACCCCCCCTCCCACTGGTCCGATTTCAGCCATTAACGAACTTGATCTTTATTTTTACATAAAACGTTTAAATATCGAGTTTGGTAACGATCAAACAAAAATTGCGACCGCTAGAGCGGAAACAGACATATATATATATATATATATATATATATATATATATATATATATATATATATATAAATTTGAACGGACCACATTTTAGTAATCTACTAGGTAGGAACGATGGACATTTGAAGAAAAATTTTAAAAATTCCGTCATGAGTACAACCTCTATAGCTGATTTCCCTTAAGGGTAAAAGTTGATATAAATAAATAACTTTAAATTAATAAGAATTGAACATAGTATAGAGCACCAACCCCTTTCTTAATAAGAAAGTCGTTCGTCATTGAAGGTGATCTGTGATAAGTGTCTGGTGACAAAGATGACATAGCTCGGTAGCTCTGTGAAAATACGCTACAAAAGAATTTCACTTGGGAAAACTGTGGTTTGTAAATTTAGAATATTTTAGCAGCTTTTCCTAAATGTTTTGTTGCAATTATTATTTTTTTTCTATCATATTCGGCATTTGGAAAATTAGGTAAAAAGAATGACCTTGTTCATAGTAGTCCGGACAAAGGTTGAAATGAACTTACACAAATATATTCGTAATTATAGTTAGTTTGAAAAATCCTATATAGCACATTTTGATGATGAAGATAGGTACTTTAGTTATCATTATTGTCATTTTCAGACTTCCGTAAAGTCTGATTAATACTTAGGAAATGTCTAATTTAAGCAAATATTACTAACCTTTTCTGCCCAGTTTATGTTTGAAATCTTCTTTAGATAGTGTTATTACTGAGGGAGACCAAAGGGGAAATCTGCCTAGCTTACACAGCCCCTGGGCGATGGACTTTTTACGTACAGAGATAATATTCCTTCCCCTTCCTATTTGTATTAATCGTGTAAAGCCTATAAGAAAATAAGATTTCTTGCTTCCACTTATTCAGGTTGTATTCGTTGTAATTTTCAAAAAAAAAAAAAAATACTTCAAACATCCTTCGACGCTACCTAGTAGATGACGAATATAAGGTCCAGTCATGTTAAGCCAATTAAATATTTATATGACATCAAAGACTCAGTTCGTTAATGGCAGAAATCAAACCTGGAGTGGGCTTCACATCTCTTTTACTATGCGCCCAATGGAAAATTATATGAAGTATGTAACGGGACTGTGTGTGATTAAATGGATAGTACCTTATTATGACGAAGAATCACAACAATTTAATATTCAGATTAGAATTGTACATGTCAAAATATTACACAAATTATGAATGCAGTTTCCAAGTTTTAATTATAAATTAGTCATCACCATAACCGGGTAAAGTTATCTACCATGGTTGGACAGAGGATTTTATTTTGGTGGTACTTCTCCAAATAAATTCTTTTTAGCTTAAGAGTTTAATAGGAAGACACTAAGGCCCTGAAGAGTATTTAAAAACCACACACACACACACACACACACACACACACACACACACACACACACATATATATATATATATATATATATATATATATATATATATATATATATATCTATGGACGGATTGTAAACAATTTGATGGCATTATTTGTTTCCTTGGAGACAAAGATCTTTAAAAATGAGAGAGAGGAGAAAGAGAGAGAGAGAGAGAGAGAGTGAGAGAGAGAGAGAGAGAGAGAGAGAGAGAGAGAGAGAGAGAGAAGGATGGAAAAGACTACAGGAGTTTAGAAACTACGTAACAGGTCGAATAATTCTGGGACGAATCACGATATAAATTTAATAGATTCCATTTAGTAGCTCGGCCCTTAAAAGATAAAATGAGTCATATCAATAATTTCTTGAGGCGTTATGGGCCAATTCCCATTCAAATTTGTGGGATAATTAAAATGTTCACTTTAATCCGAGATTTCCATGTTGGCGAACTGGCTTTGATGTGCCGGCTTGGTTGAGTGGCGCTCTCTTTGTTTACGGCTCCCACACAGGCCCCAGATAAGAGATTTATTCACCTATAACCATCCCAATGATTAAATCGTGCCCAAATCCTTACCTGGAAACATTTACTGCCTTTGAGCCTCAAAGCCGCCCATCATAAGTGGTGCGAGTCAGATATTTTCACGATTCGACAGGCCCCAATTGCGCAATAGAGAAACCTTGTAGTACGCAAACTCCTGAATATTATTTATATATCGTTTGAAGGTTTCTTCTGTATATCCTGAAGTAGACGCCTGCTAGTGTGGTTCTTCAGTAATTGGCTTAGCACCTAGAAATCAGAATCACTCGTGATATCAGTACACAAGAGTTAGGAGTCTAAATCTTGTTTATGCATAGTTATAAGAAAACGTGCATTATTTAATAAAGAAGGTGTCTTATCTGGACAGATCTTTGACGCCTCAATCGTTGTTAATATGTTAATGTTTAGGACATGTGTGGTAGTGCTTTGGGCAGTTACACGAGAGACATCTGTTCGAGTCCCGAAACGGCACCCTAAATTTGAGGGTGTGATTTCAAGTAGCTACTTAAACAAAAAAGGTAGAGAACTGTGGCCATTACTGTTAATCACTTTAAGACTAGCCAAATAAAGAGAGCCATGCGATGTGGCTTTGTCTCTACATATCTGTTGAACCAACAAGTTAGTTGTGCTCATTTTTGTACTAGGAAAGCTAACCAGAGTGTTTACCTCCAGGTAATAAACTGGTTCTGAACACATTGGGATATAATTACGCCGCACTAAAAAAAATCTGTTTTTCACTGAACTAATTGCATTATTATTTTTATGTTTTTCACTGCACAATGCATACACAGGACCAATTTTAGATAGTTTAACACAGAAGAAGATAGGAATGCTGCAGTTCGGGTTGATATATTTTCTTCATTTTTGAAAAAGAGTGAAATCAATAGTCGTACACATATGTGGAATTTATTTCCATATACACATTCGGTCTTGAATGATTTGTAGTATCGTTTAAGGTCCTGAAAAGTATTTGGAGAACTATCTATATTTTTATTAAAAATAGAGTTGGACAATATGGACCCCTTAACAAACCGCGGACAAGAGGATTCACCTAGTGTCTTCCAAATTAGGGTTTAGGAGAATTATTGAATTCGCCTGAGGAGAACCCTAAGAGACTGTAAGTTCTACTTACAAGCGAATTAGAGAATAAAGAGATAAATATTTAAGTTCAGAAATTGGATTTTTTTTTATTTTATTAAAAATAATTTATGATCATATAATAATACATAATTTGTAAAAGCCTTTCTCAATTAAAGGAAGAGCATCTCCATACTTGAAAAATGCTTGATTCCTTTCTTTTTTTTTTGGCTTGTATAATCAAAAACTCACTCTCTTCATTAAACTTTCTTGATGATAAGTGTGCTTTTGTAGTAAATAGGCATGAAGTGTTTATTATTTAAACTTATGATATGTAACTATGCCTCCCAGAAGGTGATGTGCTAAACATGAAAGAAAATTTAACTGTCTGAAGCAGATCAATCCCTAAAAATTTTAATTTAAAAAGGTGTCATTTTCATGCACTTTTACGTAATTGAAATTGGAATTATAACATACTTAAGGCTTAAGACAATATGCTAGCTGTCGGTAACAGCTTTTATCTTGTATCTTGCGTTTTCCAATACTTAAGAAGTTTTATCAGTTCAGGAAACCAGAGGTCAGATCATTATTTAAGAAACGTATATATATTTATAATGAGCTTGTATTTGTACTCCGTAATAGGGGTTGTGACCTTTTTTTAAAAAAATTAATTGCTGGAAGACCTTCATATTCCATTGCGAGAATCTTGATCTATCAAGGCGCAGGTGACCATATAATTCCACTTCGATAATAATTCAGAAATATACGATACTTCTATTACACGTCATTCAATAGAGTTGAAATTTGCTCATTGTTTTCCGTCTAATCTCTTCTACTAACTATTTAATTTTTCCTCTTGAAACTTTGGATCTTTAACATCTACCATTTGAATAAAAGGTCCAGTGCGGAGGGATGTAATTAGTGTAGTTAACAATGAGATAGAAGTGGAAGATATTTCCAAGATTTTACAGGGGATTTGGACTGATAGGTTCTAACCCTGATGTAAATTTGGAGACAAAGACATGGAGAGAAGATGTGAGTCTTAGAACCACTTGCCCTGTCTTATGTACAAATTACACGTAAAGCAGAAAATACAGGCATTTTAATGAGAATGTTAAACTTAAAACTAAAGAAACATCAAAACGTCAAAATTTACGTAATGAAAATATTAAATCTAAATATTCGCAAATTTTAAAAATATATTTTACAGCGCAAATCCATAAAACATATATCGTTGACATTAAATGTAAAGATATCAATAAAAGTAAGTTTGGTGATATTATTTGTCTCCTTGGAGAAAAAGATCACTAAAAACAAGGATGAGAAGAAAGAGCGAGAGAAAAAGAGATTTTGAGAGGGCAAGTAAGAGGTGTGGGAGACAGTCCAAGCAATAGTTTTTTCAGGATTAAAATAGACTTTATGATGATAACATTATATATTTCCTTAAATGTTAATAATACATCGAGTTATTTTCTCCTATTGGTAACATTATTGACTTCTGAATATGAAGGGAAACACAAAATGCGAATTCCTTCTTTGGGAATTTTTCTAAAGAATTTAAAATATCCCCACCTCCCTTATCAGTCAACTGTCATCACACAATTATTTCGTCTTCGTATGCCATGTTTATCACAGGGAACATTGGGTCACGGTCCTTACACAGGTAAATTTGTAGAGAGTTTGACTTTAGCAGTCAATCATAACCAGGATAGAAATTCGCGTAACTGTTTTCATTTATAATGACTTACATTTGAATGGGGATTTTCCTTTGAACTTAAGTAAGGCAAGAGTGTCTTAACCTAAAGTATATATAAAGAAATAAGAAAATATGAGCGCAACGAAATATATATTCAGGCCAAGAAAGATTGATGATGGTTCAGGTATCCTCCATTTAATAAATATAGTGCCTCAAATTCTTAATATTATATGCTGATTTGAGTTCTTTGCTGTAGTTCATCATTTGTAAAAATAATCTGAACATTATTTCATTTTGCAGGACCTGTTATGATACATTTTTCTTATTCCTTAGAAAAAGAATTGTTCAAGTATAGGAGGTTTCTACTTTCTATCCCACGATTATCTTCGGCTTCAAGGAAGGGTTTCTTGACATTGCGGATATGGTCATTTTCTTTCTTTGCTTTGTGTATCTGTTGCGAGAAATCATCTGAGGGAACTACGGGAAAGGTAGCTGGAACAAAAACACGCCTCGATACAGAATTCCCATTATTCGATTCAGTTTCTTAGAGTCCTTCTGAGGTATCTGTCCTCATTGAGCAACTTTGGCTAATCACTCAACACAAACAGCTCCAAGGGAAGACGCGTAACTGGCCTCGTTTACTCTGATTGTGAAAAAATAGCTCGGGCCGCGAAGGAG